>CM075853.1:116217566-117417566 GCA_037975125.1 Latrodectus hesperus | reverse complement strand
ATTAATTTCAGTCAAGAATTTTTATAGGATATGGATAACAATTTCCAAATGTATGTATAAAGAAGAGTTATATTTTTATTTACTTTAACTTTTAATTAATTAATATAAATATACAGCTTTCCCTTTGCAGAATATAAATAATAATTAAGTATTTTTAAAAAGAAGATTCATTCATTAATATGAAAATTTTAACTATTTTATTTATCTTCGTTCAGTGCATCAAAATTTAAAAAGTTGATATTTTATATTCTAAATTTCTAAACATTCTATTAAGGGAACTCATTTTTGACAAATTTAATCAAGTTTGCTACTGTGATTTTAATTATAATTAATGTATAAAGCACATTAATTTTTGAAAATAAAAACAAATATTTCCGAGAAAATAATTTAATAACTGCTCTGGAAACATTATTATTCTCAAAATAATGAACATAATTTCTCATTAAATAGTAAATTTACTGTCATCAATATTTACAAATGTTAAGTTTTCTTTTTAGATCTAGAAACGTGTGAGTAATGTGTATTAAAATTATTTTTAATGTACTGGAATACTAAATCATTTGCATCCTTTGTAAGATTGCATCAATTGATGTAAAGCTCATTTTCGTATACAGAGACATTTATCAAATTAATTAGTTCTCAACGTTCTCCTTCATAAATATAAATTGTTATAAAAATCATCTTCAAGATATTACACAAAAATGTATTATGTAGACTACTTCCAATTAATTACTTTAAATTAATTTTCATAATCCAACCTTGTGAAGCAAGCATTTTATTTTCCCTTTAACAAAGCTCATGTATCATGAAAAATATAGCTCATTTTTCATTTGAAGACGGAAAATACTTTTAGTTTTATAAAAAAAAAAATACGAATTTTTTAGCATTAACATGATTGAGAAATACTATAAATGCTAGAAAATCATAATTTAAAGACAATCTTTATTGTACTAGTGACACTAGAATTACGATTAAAGGGTTAATGAAAACTAAAACATTTTTATTTTCATTGAGTTATTTTATGCCTGCAACATTATGCTACAAAATATCATATTTTGATTCAAATGTGCTTCATAAAGGATTACAGAAATACTTTTGCCAACTATTGACGAACTCAGAATCAATTAAATTAATATATTCTAATTTTTGTATGATTATTTCTAATAATTTTTATATTATTTTATCAGAAAATGTAATTTCATGAATAATTATATATGAAATTCAATAACGTTTTATAGCCTTTGTACATTCTAAATAGAATTATTTAAAAGAACTAATGAAAACATTTCATCCATTTATAATCTATAAATGTTAGTCTAATATCAAAATTACATTTGTTTGATGAAATTATTGGTAATCCTTAAAACATTAATAAAAATGCTAACATCAGTTATCATTTTCATTATTTGCGAAAATATATAATCATTATTTTATTATTAGAATAAGTAATAAAAGCACGATGAAAAACATTATAATAAAAATTATTTATTTATAAAAATATTTAAATGTTATAAAGGTATTAATAAAATGCTTATTTATCGAGACAGTTAATAATTTATACAAAAACTAATATTTAAAGAAAAATCCCAGCTTCTTCTAAAAGAAGAATCAGAAAAATTACCTTTTATCTCAAAAATTATATTTTATGTAACACTGCCTTCTAAGAAAGTTATTTATTTATTGTTCTAAAATATAACTTTATAAATAAAATGGTCTTTGGATTCTTAAGCAAGAAGATTGCCTATGAATATTTAGGGTCCAATAAATTCAAATATTTTATGCACGTGATTTAAAATTGTGCTTCACTTGCAGTATATTTTAAAAGTTATATTTATTTTAAGTATTTGCTAAACATTTTTTCATATTTTTATTACAAAAAAATAATATATTTTTTTAGAAGAACTATACTTTTCTGAACTAAAATGGTATCAAGTTATGAAAAAATTGCAAAATAACTTATTTTGACAATGTATGTCGAAATTATTTTTATGAATGATTGTCAGAAGTATTCAGTTACTTTTAATTTATTATATATATATATATATATATATATATATATATATATATATATATATATATATATATATATATATATATATATATATATATATATATATATATATATATATATATATATATATATATATATATATATATATATATATATATATATATATATATATATATATATATATATATATATATATAATCAATCTGTGACTATAATTTATCTTATATGCATTAAAATTATCTTTCTCAATAAGTATATTTTATAAATTTGATATAAAAATAACTAAGATAATTTTAATGTGTCTGAGGCAGGCTTTTGTAGGAATAAAAACGAGAAAAAATTTCGAATTATTTTAATAGACTTCTGATAATTTAATAACAAATTTTACTTGATTTTAATCACTAAGTCCTATTACTTTTGCTTTTTAGATACTAGACTATTGATAAAAATATTATGTTTTAAAGACATGTTTGTAATAGTGACTTTAAATATGTAATATTTTTCATATTTTACTTTATATTATTTAAGCTTTAAATTACAAATAATGTTGTAAATTGCTTTACAATTATAGTAATAAAGTACATACCACTCAGAGCACAGAAAAACAATAAGATTTTAATTAGAAAATTATACGTTAATATTTTTTAAATATTTAAGTGAAGAATTATTTTTGTCATATTTTATTATAAATTATGTAGGAATAAAAATATAAAACATATATCATAGAAATTTTTAAGGTGAAACTTCATATTTTAAATGTATATTCCTGCTTATGAATATTAGTATTCATTATTTCAGGAATGTCACCTGATATGCCAACGCCAAGGATACAAGCAATAAGTGAAATACCATGTTGCTGTAAAATCCAACATGACCTTCGGAGATTTAAACATGACTTTCATTGTTCTGATTTCAATTACTGGAAAAAGTGAATACATATGACTTTTCTAAGTCATGATTACGCTGTTTAAAGATTTAACTTCTCGTATCACTCCAGTTTGATTTGGTTAATCTTCTATTACACACCATGTACATTAATTTTGAATAAATTATAAATAAATCTTTACTTGTCAAAATATATTAAATTTTGGTTATTCAAACCATCCATAAAATGCTTTATATATATATACATATATATATATATATATATATATATATATATATATATATATATATATATATATATATATGTGTGTGTGTGTGTGTGTGTGTGTGTGTGTGTGTGTGTGTGTATATATATATATATGAATAAATAGAACATTAATGTTTTTCGAAAAGTGTCAAAAATTTTTTTGGATAAACATTGTTTAAATTAATAAAATCCATTTAAATCCACAATATTTCAATGCATCGTATGAAACATTTTACTGGAAAAATGTTTAGGTTTTTGAAGCATTTTAAAAATACAGTTGACTTTAAAAACTAAATAATATAAGGGATTGATTAATTTTATATCCTTTTTCTGAGGAAATCTCATTCATATTTAGTAATTATTAAAAAACATGAAAATCATTTTAAAAAATGTTTTTCTATTTGCTTATGTAAATATTCATGACAAAACATGTTTTAATCCTTGAATATAACGAATGTTTAGCATTAAATATTGACATTACCTTCATAATTTAATATTTTACTTTTGTTTTCCATACTTCTAATAAATTTTAATTGCTTACAATATAGTACTAAATAGTATTTTATTTGAATAATTAATTTATAAGAAATATTTCATACTTAATTCATTAAATATTTTAGTTACAACAATAATGACGTCGTCATTATTATATACATGCCATACGAATAATGTAATTTAAATACAATTTCGTATTAAATATTTTATTGTAGTAAAATATGAGAAACAGATTTTTCAGACATTTAACAAAATGAGACAAAATTTTATTTCACTAAGCAATCATCCCATTTCCCTATTGAAAATACAAAATATAACAACGAAATTGGTTTTCTTTGAAAAATAACTTGCCTTGAAGCAATTCGTAGAATGTTAAACTCATAGATTTAAGTATATATATTAGGTACTTTAATAAATATAATTATGTAATATTTATAATATGTAATCATAAATATTGTATTTTTAATAAAACTTGTTACTGATTGTTATTAATGTGAAATTTAGATACGATTTATTGTTCTAACACGTATTTTCTTAATATTATTGATTTACTTTATATTATGTAATGTGAGTTCTAATTTATTTCAACTTAAACAATCATGAAAATATTTATAAGAAATAAAAGTACATATACTTTACTATGATAATATCAAGATGTTTTAGGTAATTCTTCATTGAATTACATTTTATATTTCCTAAACAACTCTTGTAATTTTCTTTTAAATTCATCTTGTCAATGAACTACCTGCATTTTAATATGGATTTTTTTTTTACATTTTATCTTTTTTTATATATTTTTGAGTAATAATAAAGGCATGTGTTATGGCAACACACATTTATCTACTGGATTACCAACTTTTACATTGGTACAAATTCTATTCTTTGTTCAAATGTAATAAATTTAATTAGTTAATTGGTTCATCTTTTATTCATGTAGAGGAAAATTATAACAAAATCCTTGAATGGACAAAAAAATCGACTATATTGGTTAACACTGAAAAGACTTCACACAAACACATGTTATAAATCTTCTTTATCTTTAAAAATTATTCAGAGCAACTTATCTTCTCAATTTTTCGTTGCAACCCTGTCATCCCTTATGTGTATAAATTAAAGTTATCTCCAAGTTTATCACATTTATATCAATCTTACGAAATTTTTCAACATTTATTTAAAATGCGTTTTACTTAACAAAATAGATATAAATAACACACACACATAATATATATATATATATATATATATATATATATATATATATATATATATATATATATATATATATATATATATATATATATATATATATATATATATATATATATATATATTATATATATGTATATAATATATTATATAATATATATATATATATACATTATATGTGTGTTTTATTTATATCTATTTTATATTTTCACTGAATAGTACTAACAGAAATATAAAACACAGAGTATATTTAGAAGTTTAGTTTATTATTTATATCAACAATTGCATTAACATTTTATTTCTGTATTGAGTATTTTTAAACTTGTTTCAGTAAATGTTGCAAATTTAAAAAAATAAAAGTAATGAAATGTAATCAATTCAGTAAAAATATTATTTTTGAAATTGCAATTGCATCTTAGCACTCAATTATTTGCGTTTTTGCATTTTCTTCAATAATAAAATATGGCTTATGTGTATTAAATATATGAATAAATTTTGAAGTATATTTCTTAAATATATGATTGCAATTTCTTCCAAATTTAATTTTATCAGAAAACTGAATGTGTATGCTTGGGAAGTTTTATTTTTGATTGTCAACATTTGAAAACTCTGATTTCACTAAAAAGATTTTTAAGGATTAATTAAGGAAAGTTTTGAAATAAAACTTCAATATCATTTTTCATGAAACTTACTTATGTATTCCTTTTCTGACAAGGAGTATTTCAAAAATAAATTCTCAAGTATATTTAGTTAGGGGTGACAAGTATTCGACTGAAACACAGAAGATTTCTTTTTTTAAAGAATTAGTTTGCAAGGATGTCTTAAGCCCATAAATGAATTAAAAGAAAATTCCACAAAGAAAAATTTAATAAAATACTCAGCCACGTGATTCATTAAAAAAAATTCCGATTAAAAAACATTCATTTCTAATACATACAGTCACTTGTTTAAAAGCAATATATAGCTTAAATTTACATCTATATTTATTCAATATCGTATCTAACATACCATATATCACATATTTTATTGTTCCTACAATGTCTTATAAGATTACATTAGGCAGGTTATTGCGATGATTCACTAACACCATATTGTATTGAAAATCTATGCAGTTTTATTTGAATATACATATTTTATACATTTTAATAAATAAAGAAAGTTAAATTTATTGCAATCATAAATTATCAAAAAAATGCATTAATGTCACCAACATGTATAACTTATTTTAGAAATTTTGCGGTTTGGTAACAAATTAAGCAATTACATGCGTTGTTAGTATTTCTTATTTATTAATCAAATGATGACTCAATTTAAATTAAAATATATTTATTTACTGTTTTGTGTTTTTACTCGCAAATATTAAATAATGAGTAAGGTATAACACATGAATTAGTACATACATATAAATTCTATTGGAATGCATGCATTTTAGCCACAATATAAAATCTCCATTTTCTTATATTTAATACCAATGATAAGTTATGTAAACTATATAATTTATATTTATGTAACTTATAAATCTTATAAATATAAGTTACATAAGATAGGAAAAATGGATGTAGGGTAAAGAATATCTTTTCAGCTAATCTGCGATTTGTCTAATGTGATATCATCACTTCTTGTTTTGAAGATACCTGTCAAAAATAAGTTGACGTGGTTATGCATGTAACAGAAAAATCACTAGGAAAATGCATAAGTGTGTAATTATGGTACATACATTTACAAGAAAATATTACACCACAGAAAAAATATTAACTATAATTTAAGGAATCCTTTATTGACATTAAAAATCCATCATTTACGTATCTTCATTCTGTACTTGGACAATGTTGTTATCATGTAAAAATGTAACTTTTAATTTAATGAATCTGATAATCATATTAAAAATTTAAGAGGGGCATATTTCATATTCTTGACCACATAATTATTGTTTTTAGATGTAGATGAAAAACTGATGTGCCAAAGAGGAAAGTGTTTTGTAAGAAAATGACACATTAACCGATTTGGTGAAATAACATTAAATTGATGGATTTTTTTAGCTAGATTAATTTTTTAATTTTTCACATAATCAAGGTAGCTATCAGCAACCTCTTTTATCTACCTTCTAAAGTCCATCTTTTGACATGAATTGATATACTAGAATTAACGAACTCTTAGTGGCTTCTTAAAGTAGTGGTGCTTAAAATATGAATGTACGTAATGAGTTGATATTCATGCGTATATCAAAATCAAGTGAAATTACTTCAAAAAAAATTTAAATTACTCACTAAGCAAAAATTTTTTATTTAGTAAAAATACTAATAATTAAAAACTAAATAGTTCACATCAAAATTACTTATTATGAGCCGATACATAGACGAAATATGAAATAGAAATCTTATAAAGGAAATATAACAGCTAAATTTTAAATTTTGCTGAAAAATGCATGGATTATAAAGGAGCTATTTAAGCTTGTCGACAAATACTTAGTATATCTAACTTTGGTGAGATGTTATTAAGACAAATTTCACACTATATGCTTTATCAACCGTAACAAGAAAGAACATGAGTACTTGTATCATTCTGCGTATCATTCATTCATCTAATAAAAAACTATTTTTGTGAATTAAAATCACTTAAATGTGATATTGAGATAATTTTAAAAAATAAATGAAAATAAAATCATCATTCAGTTGATTCAGGATTATAAATTGTCATAAAGTGATTCAAAATACTAGCACATGCGACAGGTTTACTTTTAAAATAAAACATATTTTGAAATCAAATAGGGATGCAAGAAAAAAGAATCTCAGCATAACTGCTAAAAAACTTAATTATGCCTATTTCCAAACAGAGCCTACGATCTATAAATAACCACAAATATTTACTAGAAATATCAGTGTTAAATAATATAATATACACACTATTAATGAATAGTTTCAAACAGCCTTAAAATAAAATAAACCGTTGTTATTATTTTCTAAATCTTTTAAGTTATTGCTTGAAAATATTTAATGATAAGAAAGAAATAATTAATAAGTAATATTTATAGATGTGTGTGTGTGTTGCTGCTATTATTGAAAATAAAGAAATATATCTTTTTAATTTTTTATCCTGATAAGGAAAATTTTAATACTTTTATAAAAAATAAAAAAACAAGAAAGTTTAAGATAATTTTTAATAATTTTGGTTTGAATACATAAATTTTGAAAATAAAATTTATATGGATATGTCTATGCATCATCAAATATCCTTCCATTCAATTAATCGATTCATGAATACAATAAATTAATTCATGTACTGAAATAAATTACTAAGTTGAGAAAGAGAAATAAATGCGAATATAGTTTTCAAGTTATCATAAAAAATAAATTTTACTGTCTATGTTCGACGAATTACCATAGAAAAAAATACAAGTTTATTATATTGGTAAATATTACATAAAAATATTGAAAAATGAAATAGATAATGGTAGATCATCATTATAAATTGTACAAGTAGTGTTCTGAATTTCCTCCCTCATTTAATTAGGAAAATCTTTTATTAAAATAATTTTTTAGAACTACAACAAATAATTGAAAGTTAAAAATTAAAATCAGTAAATAACACTTTTATAAATATAGCATGATACAAAAGTGTAGTGATTATTAATGGTTTATATTTGTGTGTCTGTTTGTGTGTGTTATTTAAATATTATATAATTATTTTAAAAAAAGGAAAACGATATTGTTGATTTATTTTATTTAAAATGTGAGTTGTGGTGCTGCTCAGAAAGCATCAATTTCAAACAAAAATGTTTGAACACTTTCACTATCTGGATTGCAAAGAAGAATTGATGGTTAGTTCCGGGCTGAAGAAATGGGGTTTTTCTTTCTAGATTCAAACTTGTTTTCTCATCATAAATATGAAGAATGTTTATAAAAAAACAAATTGAAAAAAAAACTAAACACATTTATAATCTATACTGAACAGAAATATCAGCAAATATGATCGATGTATCCAAGCATAAAGGGGAATGAATGTTAAGCCGCATGTCTCATCATGAGCGAACTCATGATTGACTGTAGATACTTCAATACAAACCACTCACTGAGACACCATTGGTATTTTAACACAGAGATGACTTTACAAGATCGTACGCGCAATGATAAGGCCATGAACGAGTTGAGATTTAAGGAAATATATGATAATATTTAAAAACATTAGTTGTATATTCAAATTCTATAAATCCTTCGGAGAAAGATAACACTCAACTGAATACCCTGTATCCAAGAATGATATTGATTGAAGAAATAATGCAATCAATCATTACAAATTGAAAATTTAATTGAGATTCCTTTTATGCTTATTGAAATGTTGTAAGTATAAAATGTGTGTCTTTTAAATACTTTCTATATTTAGGAAGAAGCTAGAATGATGACTTGTTTTGAAATTCACATTACTAATTTTGAATCTATATTTATATGATATTTAATAATTTGTTTATGTACACTCATTCTCTATTTGTAACTATATATCACACTTCTTATTTCAATCTTAGTAAATATTCCAGTTACTTCAATGATGTCTGCAATATTTAATTAGTAACCATACTAAATAATTTGTTATAGTAACAAGTAATAATTAAAGCAATTAAGAATAATGTACATATTTTCTATGAATTCCATTGTAATATTCAACATTTTCCAAATAAAAAAATGATAAACTTTTGATTCGTATGGCCCAAGAATTCTTGTTTCAGGTTAAATGTTTTAATTTTAGAAATATTGTTCTGATTCAAATGATTCTAATATTAAAGAATAACAATTAATATTTTACACTTTTCAATGGTTAAAGACATACAGCGTCAGAAATTAAAGGCATATTTGTTTACTTATGTACTTACCCTGTAAGATCCAAGGTTATCCACTGCGCAACTAAGTACTGCTTCTTGACCAGTAGCAACTGTCACATTTGGGATTGATTCTGTAAACTCTGGCTCTAAGTCTTCTGCAAAGAACAGAAAAAAGTATAAAAGATTGTATCAATATTTACTTACAAGCACATAATAGATAAATATTCAGATTAAATCTGTACCACTTATCGGGAAACAACTATAAAAAAAGTATTCGTTATTTTGAATAGAATCAATATACTTTACAGTAATATTTAACAGTTTTACATTGAAAAAATCTAATATGGTATATTATATGATTTTTTTTATTAATCAAAGTATACATATATTCCAGATGTATTTCTATTTTAAAAATAAGCAGAAAATATATTAATAATTGAATATATCTTAATTTTTTAAAATATTATAATATAAGGTATGAAGTTAATATATTTTTCTAGATATCCTATCCTTCTTTATAATAGTTTAATCAGTATTTATGATCAATATTTATGCAAAATCAAATGTCCTGATTGAAATTCCTTCCAATTTCTTTCAGTCACAAATCAATCAATTGATAATTTAAATGTATCAAAAAGATTTGCTTTTAATAAACAATGCTTGTAGTTAAAAATTTTATCACTTTATATCGCCGAATGTCATCGTATGTGATTTGCAGTATTTCTTATGAAAAATATCATTTTTTTTACATTTAATATGGTATTATTAAATTTCGACTTTTTGAAAGATTTTGTGAGTTATATATAGTACAAAATAAATTTTGATGCAGCAATTCGTGGTTTCGATTGCCAATTAGTGAGTGGATATTCATAATGTGATTTAGAATTTATTTTAAGATGTTAGTCCCTCGTGTACAAAAGTTGAGTACAGAGTGACAACCAACTAATTTTTTCAAAGACGAAGGGTAGTTTTTCAATCGAATGCTTATTTAGATCTTTATGCAAAGTGGACATATACTTCCCTTTAATTGTAAACCTAGTGTCTCTAGTACAATAAAGATTGCCTTTAAACTATGATTTTCTAGCATTCATATCATTTCTTAATCATGTTTTGGCTCACAAATGCTTATTTCTTAAATCTAATCATATCACTATTACAATATAAGCATATAAATGTAATGTATAAATAAAAATGTGTGTATAAATGCACTTTTGCTAAATATATTTATTCCATAACATGTAAATTTCCATTTATATACTACACAGCACACAGAAATTGATAAAACTTGCTTATAAATATTGACATTTTTTGACAAAATGACAAAATTTTTGAATTCTTAACATGTTGCCTTTGAAAAATCATATGCATCTTAATTACATCTGACATTCACATGAGCATACATTGATATCAATAACAAAAATCTGCAAACTACATATCAATAAAATGTAATTTGTACTTTAAATTCAAAGTGAATAGATTCAGCACCTGTGCAAAAGGAAAAATATCATAGAAACAGTTTCAAACTGATAAGAAAAAGAGCTTTAAGCAAGAACGAGAGAAGAAAAAGAAAAAAAACGTATATTATTACGAATATTTAATAAATACAGGAGTACACGAAAAAAGAAAATCAGTACCATCACGTCAAGACTGCTTGTTATTCGAAACCTATCTTTAAGAGAAGGAATTTTTCCGTCTCATCCTCTCAGAATCATTTACATTACCTCGAACAAAAGTTTCAGTTTCATAAATGCATGTTTTGAATTATAATCAGTTCTGAGCTCCATCTACAGTGGAATCTGCTTCGAGATTAAATACTTTGAATGTTTCTAGAATGAATCTGCCTACTAGAATAATTTAATTTTTAACATTTTTATTCTGCGTCTTCGAATGCATTATTCTTTCAAAAGTTTATAGATTTACATCCTTAAAAGGAACTGATTTATGAAATTTTTCAGATTTATTTTTGTGCATTACAGTAATGTTGTTTTATTTTATCTTTTTTAAGTATTTATTAATATAAGTAACTTAAATATTCCGTAAGTCTATTACAGGGAAGTATATGTCCTGAATTATGCATAGAAACAAATTAAAATTTGAGCGTCTTAAATTGCTTGATATTATAAATAAAAATTTATTTTAGAAGATGCATTTAATAAAATTTGAAGTACGATTTAGTTATATTCTTCAATAAAAATATATAAGAGTTATTTTCAAATATTTCTAATTATAGATGATGATAATCATTTTCAAATAATTTAAATTTGAAGCAACTGAAGCAGAGTTATTAAAATCGTGAATCCTAAAACAAAAAAAAAATGTTAAATTCAGTTATAATCTATACAAAAACATAAGACTTTATTAATTAGAGAAATATTAAAAGTATAAAACTGAATTCTGACAAGTACAGTTATAGAGCCTTGTGTTTACGGTAATTTAACTTGTTTAAGCTCATTTTTTGTTTTAGTAACTTATTTGATCTTTTAACAGTCGGTTATCCAAGCAGTAAGACGAGGTTTCTCTATGTGCTAGTAATAAAACCACACCTTTCAGAATGAAAGGTTACTAGTTTGATCCCAACTACTGTCAAACATCCGGAGATAGATATGGTGCTTCGGAAGTTTTTACTCATGTGTCTGTCAAAGTAAGTGATTGATACATTATTGCGTTCCCTTTAACGAGATGTGAATGTAGCTCGCTTTTTATAAAAGTTACTTATACAAGACTATTATCGTAGTTTTTCGGATATTAAAATACCTTCCGACCATTTGGCTGTACGCTTAGGTATATCAAAACAATAAAAAAACACTCATCAATTTGTTAGGTTCTAGAAATAGTAACAGACATTGTTCCAGAGTGAAATTGACATTGCACTATGTTTTTTCTACCAGAAGTTTTGTATACTGTTTGCCTGTAAATTTTTTCAGTATCTTTCTCAATGAACGTTAATACTACGCATTATCTATGAACCGTTCGCCCAAAAGGGGAATGTAAAAATAGTCCTACAGCAGGTTCCAGTAAATAAGATTCCGAACATCAGGTGTTGTACACAACTTTGTTGGTGTGTTGAGAATGCTCATAAAGGCATACAATTTTATTCATGTGAGTAAAATTGAAAATAATTAACGATTCCATTATTAAACATTTCAGCATGCATTGTGGAACACAGTTAATTTTTTAGTATAGATAAGTATCCTGTCTATAGATCCACAACTATTTATATAAATTTAATTATTTTCTTTCATCATTAAATATATTATTCTTTCTGACAGAATGTATGAAAGCGTCCTTAATTAAATGAACTTAAACTCAATTTGTTTGAGTTTTTTTATGAAAATTTATTAATATGTGCACAAGATTTAAATTTAATTATTATTTTAATGTTAGTAGGAGCTTTTTTTAGTTATTCTCGTTTATTTTATAAGTCTAAGCTCTTTGATGAAGGTTCAACAATATTAATTTTGCTCTTTTATATTTATAAATATAGTTATTCCTAAATCAAAGAGTTTCATTTGTCAGTGTCATAATTCTGTTACGTTGAAGGAAATATTAACAAGTTATGCTTTAGATGTTTTTTTTTCGTATAATGAAATTATATATTCGCAAATTAAATTATTATTCATTTTGAAAGAAAACTTATTTTGTGCTACACCATGCAATTTTCTAGCGTGCTGTAACTTAAATTCGTGACTCTCGATCAAGAGAACTTTTTTTCATTTTCAAGAAAATTATTTTATGCTAACTTAATAGAGACAACTTATTATTTTTTTAATTAAATGAAGATAAAAATACAAATTTAGACTTTAGGTACATATATTAGCATACATTTTTATTAAAAAATTAGGGATATATTTAGTAATTTTTAAATTTACAATATCTGTATGCAGCTTACATGCATGTATTTTAATGAAAAAATGTTCAATAAAGACTTTATTTATTTCTAAAATTTCATTTGAATATAATAAATTTTTAAGATTAAAAACGTAACGTAATTTATTTAAAATGTACAGGAATGATAGCCTTGTATGACAAAATATTTTTTAATAAAATAAAATACAAATTTGTTTCACTTTTATTAGTACTTAAAAGTTAAGCTTTTACATTTTAATTCATTTGCAACAATTAAACTTTAGATTTAATAAATTTTATTTCTTAATTATAGGTAATCATACAGAAACTTTATTGAGATTTGAAGCACAAAAAATTTGTATTTAAAATTTCGAAAAATGTTTAACAATATTAACTGTACATCAAAATAATTCATTGGATTAGTCATTTATAATCACAATCTGTTCTTGTTTATTTTATCAAAATTAATTATTGGAACATATTAGTGGCTTAACTATTTGGGCGACTAATAATTCTCTATTAGTTAAAATATCGAAAATTTTGAAAGTTTTAAATTCTTAAAAATTAACATCGATAAATCGAGCTTTACGTTTTTAATAAAAATTCATAAACATAATCAACTGAAAACACTGTAGTATGTTTAATAAATGTTTACTGTGATTTGTATTTTAAATAATAGCGAAGCATTTAGCAATAATTTTCCTTAGAAAAACATAATTATAAACGCTGATCCATAATTGTTAATACTTAAATTCCAAATTTCATAGATAATATAAAGTACAATAATAAAAATAAATAACATAAATGCTTTTATTGAAATATTTTCTTGGTCTCTTTATGAGTCAGACTTACAAGAATTACAGTTTATAAGGAAATCTAGTCTTAAGAAATATTACAAAAAGCTTATTAGTTACAAAGACCAGAATCGAACATTTTTTTATCTCATAAACTGGAGCAATAATCAAGGACTGAAAAAAAATAGTCCCTTATTTTTGGCCACTTCAAAGTATTTTATGTATCCTCCTTGCCACATTGAACCTCATTTCTTGAGATCAAGTCTTAGTCCTGATACTGATTTTAATTGTATCCACTTCCACACAGAACTGCTGTACTCTGCTAAGAAAATCATCAACAGTCTAGAATTCATGAGACAAATGGCTCTAGAAATTACTAACCAAATTTTATTTGATGCTTTTCAAATCCATACTGACGGTAGCAAAAGCAACGAGGCTCATTCTGGTAGTGGTGTATTTATCACAACTCCTATGTCTACCCAAAGTCTCAGGTTCCGAAATTCTAATTTTTGCACTGTATTCAGATCGGAGCTTATAGCCAGTGAAAATGGATTCAGTTATGTTGAGAATATTTCTGAGTCTGAATTTAAGCATGTATGGATTATGATTGATAACAAGTCTTCAAACCAACACCTAAGAAATTGGATGCAGGTTGATGACAAAGCTGGAAGTTCAATATTGAATATGTTCTATTGGCTCTCAAAGAATTAATTTTCCTTTTCAGAGGATCCCTTCACACATCTACATTACAACGTACCTACACAGGTTTGGGATCTTTTCCAGTGGCTACTGCGCTTGCGGAGGAATAGGGTGCCTATTCCACTATGCTACTGATTGCCCGATCACCAGCTCGTGGCACTTCACTACGCCAAGCACCCACCTCGTCAAAGATTGGACTAAAAACATCACCACTAACCCCTATGCCAGAACTAAGTTGATTGAACTAATTAACTTCCTTCTCTACCACAGAGAACTGATCACCCCAGATGATTACGAAACCGACGAGGGTATCCACAATGATCTACATCTTCTTGACCAAGATAAGTAAGGGACTATGGTGTTTTACCTAATAGCTTCACTAATTAGACTTTCTTTTTGCTGGATAAAACTTATGTTTTATAATTTTTCTAATGCAATAGCAGAAATCTGACTTGGTTTTCTTGATTTAGATCTACCCTTTTTATCCGTCTGTAAATTTTCGTAAATATGTATCCTCTCTTTAAATCTTTTAATCAAATCACTCTACTTTTATAATGTTTTGTGTTTAACCAAGTATTTTTACTCTTGTTAACTTTTATCGTGTTGGAAGTAATGGTAAGTACTAGTTTGCCAAATCTATTTCCCACATCCAGTTGTTTCCATATTTTGTCTGAATGTTAATGCCTCTGAACTGTGTGGAAACTAAATAAATATAGTGAAATTATCAGCTCCACTAGAAAATGACCCACTGGCGCTTTGCTTTTTAAGGGAACTATAGGCCTGCGGACTTGTTTTTATGCTTATGCCCTGGACACCTAAGGGGCCTCAAAATATGTGTGGAGTCAAAAGACTTTTAGTCTGTGTACAAAATATAAAGCTGATCAGAAATCTTCTGAGCATATCTCAAGTTGTTTGAATTTTGCTTTGGAAGAGGGTTTTTCAAAGTCTTTTATGTTTTTGGATTTCCTATCTGCTTATGAACTATTAGAGTTGGTCTCATATTGCAATTGTACCAACTGGGATTAGCAAAAACAATTACAATTTTCTTGGTTTATATTTTGATAACTTTAAGATTAGTTGAATGAAGATAAAGCTGTATATTAAGAAAAAAGCGGTCTTCCCAGAAAGTTAAAAATTTATTTTTTTCAACATTTTATCTTATATAATCTTTTTTCCTAGAACATCTAGATATACTTCTGATTTTGCTTATAATTTAAGTGAATTATGCGTTCATGTTTCATAGCTTTTGAGTTAAAAGAAATTATAAGAGTATACATTTAATTTCTACAATTATACACGAGACAAAATCTTTAATAACATAAAAACTTGTGCAAATTTAACTAGAAACAACAATAAGGACTTTAAGTCCATCGACTGTATAATATATAACATGTAGAGTTATTCTAAAAGTTGCCCTTCTAGCGTTGTCTATGGTCTTTTAAAGTTTTTAGTTGCTTTAAATAAAAACAACTAATAAATTACAGGTATTATATATATAATCTTCTCTAAATAATATGGTACAATGTTAATTACAAGAATCATTCGTACAATATCAATCGAAATTAAAATCAAATAGTCGTATTATTAAATAGCTAAAAGTATCTGGGAAATTTTTACTTATATCGATAATTTTGAAAACATTTGTAAATATTTGACACGTTATACTTTTATAAATGTAGTGCATATATACAACTAGAGTAAGAAAAAAGACTCTAGCGCTTTCCTGAAATCGAAAAGTAAGAACTTGTAAACTTGTTTTGTATAATAGCTTGAAACCATTTAGTCGATAACTTGCTATGAACTCAAAAATAATTATAAAGCATAATTCAGGATGCAATATTTGTTTTTTTATATGGGAACACTTTTATATAGAGTAGCACATTCTCATTTAATGCTCCAAAAATGTATATAAAAAATTCTGAAATGTAGTTTAACATCTATGTTCCATGTCTTAATTGTGGCTAAGTTCAAACCTTGTTCTTTCTTTACTAAAAGATTTGGTCTTACCACAGGTGTATCTCTTTTCAAAAAAAATAATAATAATAATAATGGTAATTTTGGTTCAGTGGTTCTGCTCTGAATAGAGCTGATTTATAAATGAGTATTAAAATTGATGAATAAAAATATTTTAAATGCTTTGAAACTTGAAAATATAAAAGAAAAAAAAATTGACAGTGCCAATTTCAGCAATTAAAGTTGTTAGTTAAAGATATTGGAATTCACACAAGAAAGGTATGTAGAAATGTACTATTTACTATGTATGTTACAATAATATATTTGTTGTAATGATATGCATAATATGTAGTATCTTGATACTTGATCATAGTATGTAATGGTATTACAACATACTATGATCAATTACGTAGTAATGATTCAAGTTTGTTATGTAAGAAAAATGTGTGGTTATAGTTGATGCATTACCAGTTAAATTAGTATATTTTGCACAAATCTTTTCATCAAAAAATCCTATCAAAGTATAATTTTAATTATGCATTTTTAAATACATTATTACATACTTGAATTATTTTCCTATAAGAAAAGAAATATTTTTCATAAGTTCATTGATAAAATATATGTAAACAATAAACTAATATACTGCGTAGTATTCATTCTCATTTTCTTTGTAGTTTATTTGTCTATGAATAAAAAAATAAAATATATTTAATATAAATTCTTTATATTTGTAATTATTTTTATTTATATTCATTTAATTTTTCTCAATTACTTTTTACACAATGTTGCTATAAAAACATTATTGCTTTTTTATTGAACTCATAATAGCTTAAAATACGAATCAAGTTTTGCAGTTTTTGCCGTAATCACTGGACTTAATGATGAATTCCCTTGGAGATTAAATTATTTATGACATTATTTTTTCAATTTATAAAGTAATTAAATTTAATATATTTTTAAAAATGTATAGTATATTGTTGAAAAGTAAATTAATTTCCATTGTTAAGCTAAAAAAGAATAAAATTTTGAGTTTCCTATTTTAAATTGTTTTGTATAAGACTACAAATATTTATATAAGATATAATAAAACTTTGAATTTAAAAAGAAATAATATTATTTTCATATTAATCCTTAAATTAAGGAATCAAATAGAATTTCGCAATAAATTCCTTAAATTTTTTTTTAAAAAAATCATAATTACCTAAGTGTATTATTTGTTTGACATAGTAAATTATTACAAATCAACTGAATGTTTTAATAATTTGAAATATTTGTTTCAATAATTTATAACAAACAATAGTTTTAATTACTAACTACATTAAAATTACAGACTCAGCTTTAAAATTATAATTCTACGGAAATAATTTTTTTAAATACTGATTCAATCTTTTCAAGTTAAATATTATAGATCTTACTGTGATTCAGAGAAAGAATCTCACTTTTGGGGTTGGAAAACCTTTGTTTTATTCAAATTACTCTAGAGAAACAGAAAATGAATGTTAAATTACCGATTTTTGTTACACCTCATATTTGTCATTTGTCATATGTGTTCTTGTGAGTTTTCCTTGTTTTCTTCTTTGCTACACCTGAATATGGCCTATTATCTGTTAAAAGAAATCCCAGAATGTCCAGATGCCTTAAAAGAAATTTAGGCAGTTATGAGGTCCGTCTCTGTTACGAAGATAAAGTGTAAATTTAGTTCAATTTAATTTTATTAAAAATAACACTCTAAATGTGTATTTATGTCATATAAAATGAAAGCATATGTTACTGTTGAAAGAAATTTAAATTAAGAAATATTATTTTTGAAGCTCACATGAAATAAATACTTAGCGCATACTTTTTGAAAAAATAAAAGAATGAATTAATTAATTATTGATTTTTATAGCTGCTCTTTGGGTTTGAAATAGAAAATGTATTAACAGTTGTCTAAAAATAATTCATTTTTAATGCTGTGTATTTTCAATTTATTGTATTTACATAAAAGGAATTATATAAGTACGTTGTTTATATTTGATTCTTGAATTTAAATTTTCAACTTATTGCATATCCTTCACAGAAAATAACTCAGAATAATAGAAGAGAAAAACAGTCATAGCTGGATTATTAAATGATACCTGAGAATATTTAACAATGACCACTTAAGATAATAAAATAAATTTGCATTCATTTGAAACTAAGCAATGTCATTCATACTAAGATTCTTTACCAAAAATAAGTATTTTGTTTTTGCTATAACTACTATTCTCTACCAACATTAATTTGCACGTTTTAAAGAAGTATTTTTATGTGCAATATTTAAGAGTCATAAAGTTTAATCTAATTTAAAGTATTTGCTATACACTTATAAATATCTGGATATTAATTATATGTTAACAAAACTGCATATATATGACTTTTATAAAGTTTCAAAGCTTCTTACATTTATTTTTGTACACCCCATTATAATAAGCAATTTCTTTATCTAGATTGATTAATTATACAGTGTTTACTTCATTACTTAAAATGCATTTTGTTGTTCCATAAAAATTCATAAGTTCCAAATAATGTGCATCTTTTCTTATATTTAGAGAACAAAGAAATTTATGTGAGCAAGAAAATATATAAATTCCTCTCAATTACTTTAATTATTCTAATATAATATTAATAAGTAAATAATAATATTAATAAGTAAATTATGTAGTTATGTTATCAAACAAGTTTTTGTAAGTCTATAACAAATGTCTAAAATAATCTTTTCTTTCAATTCAAAATAAACAAAAAAAGTTATCAAATAAATTGTAATTAGAGTGTTTTCAATACAAAATACTCACTAATTACAAATTATTTGATAATTTTGTATGCTTAAGCAAATCTTACAATTTATCTTCACTATTATCATTCAATTATATGAATTTATTTTAAAAATACAAAAAATTATAATGACTAAAAGAAACTATAAGTTTCGTTTTTTATAATTTTTTAGATTATGCTCATAATTCAATTATTATTTGTTATGTGAGCTATAAAAAACTTTAAATTTCGTTTGAAGTCTAATTAGATTCAAATAATTTATAAATATGATTAATTTTTTTAACTTATTTATAAAGTCTTGTTTAGTTTGCAATATATAATAATTTAAATTCAAGGGAAATCCATTTTAATCTTAAAAGAAAGTTATAATATTTTCAGATAAAATATTTGATACATAAATAAACAATTTATATAGAAAAATGAGATTGTATATAATTAGACAAATTATTTTAAAAAAATACTTACAAGTAATTTAATGAATTAATTTTTCTATTTTTTGGCTTTTATATTTTAAATTAAAAGAAAACAGTGGCAGGTAAAATTAATTTTATTATTCATTCAATATTATTATCAGATATTATTAATTTTAGTTCAATAATATTTCTCAAAAAATATTTTTCTTTCATGAAAGAAAGTAAAACATCATATTGTTAAAGTAACCAATTTCATTTAGATTTCTTTAAAAATTTGATATTAATTGCTCTAAAAAATTAGGTTACACTTTCTGTAAATCATGTTTTTATGAGTCATTAAAAACGGTAAGAACTTTCTTACTTACCTTGTAATTTAACTCAGTCATTTAATTCGTAATTGTATTCGCAATAAATCCTTACTGATATCCTTACAATCACAATATAATGTGACATCTTCTATTTTTATTTCTTTATATTGCAATTCACTTAAGAACAGAAATTATGGCAAGAATAAGTAGATTCTTAAGAATCTTAAAACTGAGTTTTGTCTGTCAAAAAGGCAAATTGTTGCTTTATTTTTCCTCCTTCGTAATTCGATATCTTTCATTCAGTATTTTTAGGAGACGAATTATGTAACATTTGCTTTACTAATTGCTTTACCTCGTGGTCAGAAAATATGGAAGATTATCCACAGGAAAATATTACGAGCTGCTTAAGTATTCCTAAGAGACAAAAAGTGATTTTGCTTGCCTAATAGTATTCTTACAATTATTATCTGATTATTTTGATGCATTCCTTGCCTTAATTATTAAAATGGATCTAAAATTGATTGTGAAGATATAGCTAAAGTATAATATTTAATTGGATAATGGAATATGTATCCAGGAAGTGAAACTGTATTAAAATGTATTTATGGAATACATATATGGACCGCATTAGAGAACTAATTGCAAAATACTACGAGTAACTATTCGAAATAATTTTCACTGTAACGACACCATTTGTAACTACAATTAGTAATTTCTATCTTAGGTGTAAAATGAGGTTGTAATTAATTGAAAAGAACCAAGTAAATTTTAATTTTGTCAGATAATGGACTAAGAATAAATAACTGCTTGAAGAAGTCAAGGAAAACTATTAGCAATATTGTAAAGAATACCTAATAGTTTTGGTACATGTTAAGTTAAATATGTTAAATATATAATATAATGTACTGTTTCATTAAATGTAAAAATGTATCAAAAATTGGTTGTGAAGATAAAGGGAAATAAGGATTTTATTATATAACTGAATATGAATCATGTGTCTTCAGAAAATGATAAAATACTTACCAGCATTAATATGTAAATAAAAGCATTTTGTGTAGTAACAAAATATTCAATTCCAAATGAGGAAGAGAGGAAACTAAAAAATTTATTTTTCTGAAATATTATCAGTAATATATCAGTAAATAATTTTTTCCTTAAATATTTTTAAATAGGTTAATAAAAGAATTTTTTATCACTGCAAAATGTATAACTATCTAAATATATCTTTTCTCACTCATAAATAGTTATATTTCAAGAAAGAGAATTGTATAGTTAATTCAATTCTAAGATGACAAAATGCCTGAGTATGTTCCTGCGATCTCTCAGATAATGCTCAGTAACACTTTAATTAGTCTCGGGTTATAAATCTTTGATTAAAACCTCTTTGATACAGCCTCGATTAATAAGTTATTTCACCCTTGGAAACGCTCTTAATTTACTGATATCTTGAGCTGTGGAACGGATAATTTAACGCTTCGTATCTTCATTTGCATTCTGATTCATTAATTTTAAATTTATGTGGATGCTATAAGAATTTACAAAGCGTTTTGAGGGACTAATAAATACTTCCATTTTTTGTTTCTTTAGCTTAAGATTTTTTAAAAATTAAAATAGCAATGCTATTATCATTAAAAAATATAAAAACACAAACCTAGGGATAGTATACTAAAAATAACAATTAAAATTGTTAGTAATATTTTTAAAAACGTGTGATATTTATGGATGAAAGATTATAATTTTGAAGAAGTTCTATAAATTAGTGGTACAAATTATAGAATTAGAAAACAATATATATATATATATATATATATTGGGTTGTTCGTAAAGTAATTTCGTTTTTCATGAAAATAAAAATCGTATAGCAAATAAATATCGTATTGCATTGCATATTATCTATTCTAGTCCAATAGCGTTTAGCATCTTTCTGGTAGTAGCACGATTTCACATTCATAAAGTGATTGACTTTTACTTGTAAAAGCTGATCCAGGTGGGAAAAACGAAATTATTTTCCAAACAATCCTATATATATAATTTATTTTACCACCATAATACTCAAATACTATAGGCATAGACAATAGATAATTAACTAAAGACGATTAATTTAAGTTTTTTGCAATTTTGAATCTTTCATCTCTCTTGTATTATTTATATGCTGTTGTTATAAATGTAAGTTTAAATAAAACTAATTTTAAATTAGTAAAAATTAAATTAATCACGTTAATGCGAGATTTATATTACATACATCTTTTTTATGAATTTAATACAAATTTAATTTTATATTAGATTTAAATCTAAAATATTGGCAATGAATACGAAAATCGATAAGCAAGTTACATTATTATTAGCCTAAAAACACTCTTTGTATTCCTTTTTGTATTTAAAAATACAAAACGTAAGCACATACACAAGTATTTGTCTAACAAATGCCCTCTAGATCCCTAAAGTACACCTTGTACATGGTAACTTCTCTTAAATTTGTTCTCTTGCGCAAGTTTTTATTGGATTACTGATCTTGCAAGTATCAAGGGATACTTGAGTACTTTGTTAGATTTTTCTACTTTATATAATGACACAGGATGCTCTTAGATTTCGCTTTGGGAATATGTACAGTTTAAATAAGTAATGGACGAGTAAATAATTATCTATACCTTGAAATACTTGCTAAGTATATGCGGTATTTAGATACATATCTTGTGCATTTTTTAAAAAACATGAGTTTATCATATCATACCTTCATTATGAATTGAACTGATAAATAAATTACTTCTACTTCATCTGTGAATTTAAAAATAACATTTAGAAGAAATTAGTTACAAGCTAAAATAATATTCATTTTCCTTAAGTTAACCAGAATTAATTGTAATTCAGTAATTTGTAATTTGTCATAAATAATACTACTAGTTTGATTTAAGTATACTTTCAGCAAAAAATATAGTTAAATTAAGATGGTAAATTTGTTTCAATTTTAGTAATGACGAAATATAATAAAAGTGAATTTCATATATAATGAATTTCCTTCATGGAGCAAATGTATTAAGAGTACTACTGAAGATCAGAGTAGTCTATTGTCCATTATGTTTCATTTGTTTTGGAAAATTTGTTTCTTAAAATGAGTCCTTTAAGAATGTTTTGTCAAAAGAAATTTTCTTACTATAAAGAACTTACATTTGTATTCATATGGATTATACGTTCCATTTTTTTACATTTTGTATTAAAATGAATAACAATTTATTTGAACTGATTTCGCTAACAATAACAAGAGTAAGTTCTCTAAATTTTTGTGATTCTTGCGTTTTTTGCAACTATTTACTTATTTTTCTTTATTGTGGAAAGAAAATTGCTTATTTCTTTTCTATTGCATCCTTTGTAACATTGATTCGTAAGAAAATTTGAATATAAAGTATCTCTTGGTAAAGCCAAAAACCCAATTTTACATTCTTTGTTTCATTGCAATCCATTCTTATAAAATGCTATAGGATCTTTAAAAAGAGAAATTAAATACATCATTTATTGTAGAGATAAAAGAATCTTAAATTATTTTATAGAAACTATTAACAGAAAATAACTGAAAATTTCATCAAGTAACTACTAAAAAATGAATTACTAAAAATATTGTTAATAAATCAAAATCTTTTTCAAAGATAATTTGAGTACTTTTAAAGTTTTCTTTGCTTTCTAAAAATAATTGCTTTACTAAAAATAAGTTAAAATATTTGAAGCAAATGATGCAATTAATATAAGACTTTAACGGAACTATTTGCTATTTTACTTTTTAATTTGATAATCGCATTTCTTTTCTTCAATAAATATACTTCCAATAAAAAATTCCGTCGTATTTATTTTAACATGTATTACATCACAATGAAACTAACTCCAATTAAAAAATAAAGATTTACTTTTAAAAATAATAACTATAAAAAATTCTGCTGCTTAATTTCTGTTGAATTCTGAATTCATTGATTAAAAAATATGCATTTAAATTTTACAAATAATATATATGTATAATATATGTATAATATATATATATATATATATATATATATATATATATATATATATATATATATATATATATATATATATATATATATATATATATATATATATATATATTACTGTAAAAATTTATAATAGCAAAACTCTTAATTTTCTCTAAATAAGTAAAATATTTATGTATCATAAAACTTAAATAATCTCTTTAAACTTCGCTCAATAAATCAATTTCTATCTTGCGATTGACTTCATGCAAAAGAAAAAATTAAACTCGGTTAAAAATACACTTTTAAAATCTTTTAAATTACTTAGTGTCAACTAGAAAGTTCTGGCAAAACACGATAAAGCAAAAATTATTTTTTCGTCCTCCAGTATGCTCTTTGTTACAGCTTTACTTGTCACTCAGAGGGTTGGGCAGACTGCTTTCCTGAAGAAGATAAAAGCATCAGAAATAATCAGCTTACCAAGAAAAATATGATAATTTCCACTTGGATGTTTAATTTACACTTCTGCTTAATTGCTGAGCTCAAGAGCTTAAATCTTTCTAGGTGCGAAAACTGAATAAAAAAGGCAAAGATAAAAAGTAGCGAACCAAGGTGCTGTTGTCCCAGTTCTTGATTGATTAACTTCCGATCAATTAAGCATCCATAAATCAAGGGATACCGCTGCAATTCAACATTAATTCAAAATGAACCTTATTTTTTGGAAATTTTTAAACTACTAATTTGCTTTCAGATGCTCAGCGAATCTCTTTCATTAATAATAGACGAATGCAAAACGTGATATTTTCGCAATTCAGTGATTATCTCTGCTGCATATTTTATCTTGTCATTGAGTTTCATTTTACTTGGGTGTTATTTAAAAGTATCTTCTAGTAATGTTGAGTTATAATTAATTTGTATAATGGATTTTTTACGCTATCATAACAGCTAATGAAACTAAAAGGCTAACTTTTAATTTTAATATAAAAAATTATTAAAGAAATTAAAGGCTTTACGAGAAATGAATTTCTTTTTTATGATGTTCTATGTTTTAACATTTTAAAATTTCATAACAATTCAAACACTTGTATTGGTTATATTTTAGAGAAGATATAAGATATACTTTATATCTTTCCAAAAGTTTATTAAAAATTAAGAGCTTAAGCAATACAAGACGTTTAAATCAAGTTGAATCGTGAAATGATAAATATAGCATACATTTAAAAGCTAAATCTAATTTCATTTCATTCAATTAAGTATTATATAATGAAAGCTAAAAATATTGTATACTAGTATTAATATATATGATTTTAATTATTTTAATCCTTAGGATTAAATTTAAAATTAATTAATTCTAGTTTTGTATTCTTTTAAAAAACAAATATTTAATTGATGCAATAATTTTAGCCTTTAGGTAGATCATTAGTTTACATATTGTTGATAGGAATTTTTAAAGAATAACTATCATAGTAACTACAAGTTATTGTAATTAATTTAAGGTAATTAATGTATAATCATAATCAAAATAAAAGTTAATTATTTACATTATCCGGTGAAAAATTGTTAAAATTACTAGTATTTTAAATATTAAAATATCTTTAT
Organism: Latrodectus hesperus; assembly: GCA_037975125.1. Taxonomy (NCBI): domain Eukaryota; kingdom Metazoa; phylum Arthropoda; class Arachnida; order Araneae; family Theridiidae; genus Latrodectus; species Latrodectus hesperus. The sequence continues at coordinate 117,391,527 of CM075853.1, read as the reverse complement.
GTAAAAAATGATTTTTATATTAACATAAATGCAATCGACGTGTTATGCAATAAATATGAAAATATATGATTTCATATATTATTATTATATTAATAATTATAATTTTTATTATTAAATAATTAAGAAAAATTATATTTCATTTTCTGTTGAACGTTGAGATTTTAATAATATCTTAGGAAAAAATTTGAAAACCTAAACAATTCCTAGTGTTAAATCTAATGCTATTTTGAATGTGAAGGGGACAAAAATATATTTTAATTCATATTTTTAAAATAGAGTTAAATATAAATCTTACAATAAATTATTCTACGATGATTCACTACTGTTATTAACAGTGTATTGAAGTAACTCTCATTATTTTTTCTCTCTTTGAGTGAGTTACCAAACACAGTTAAAGGAACATTTTCAGTAAAGGGCTCACGAAGTTTACACAAGGCTAAGCCTATCATAGAACTTTACCATTATCAAAGATCGGCCTCAATTCTGTTGTTTTCTACAATAAACTATCTAATGCCTCATCCTTTTCTCGCGGATGGTGTTGCTTTCGTTCAATATTTTTTCTTTCGCCAAAGCTTGTTCTTTTGCACGGTACATTTACTCTTTGCTGAATTTTTATCTTCGCTTGTATGCGGAACAACAAGAAATAATATATGATTTTTTTCCCTTGTTGGAGTTTCCTGAGTACGCAGAATTCGTTCATTTTTTTCGTAAAAATGATGTTGTTTTCGCCATCCAGAAACCATTTAATGTAATACAATGTATCACAAAAAATGTATTTGCTCTTAGATTATTAGGTGTTACTTATTTCGAATATTATATTTATTGATTTAGAAAATAAATATAATATTCATAAATATTTTTAACTGAATCATAACGGAAATAGAAAACAAAATAATCTTCTTTTAACATAGACAATTCAATTTTTGTTTTTGGTTGGTAAAGAAATGAAAACTAATTGTAAAAATGCATACGAAAAAATATTCATCTGTTTTTACAAATAGTATACTGCTAACTCGTTATATGCAATTCATAGTTTTGTTTATTACCAATACAATTCATAAAGGTATTTATTCCTTCAAAATTGTCTTTAATGATTTGAATTAATATTGTTAGCGAAAAAAGTTTAAGATAAAGCAATGAAAATGTTTTTATTTTATTTTATAATTTTGAATAAAATTAAAAAATTTTTTAAATTTTCTCAAATTATAAAACATTTTAGTAATTATTGAGAATGTTATTAGTTATTTAACAAATTATTTTATTTATTATTAATATTAAATTATTTACTATGGCTAGAATTACAGCTGAATTCAGAGTAAAATTTAATTTTATATGTAACTGTTTTTCAAATGTTTGGAACACATAATTGCTATATATTTACACGTGAAATTTCCTATAAATATAATACACAGAATATATATGGTATAATATATTCCGTATATATTGCATTAATAATAGGTTTATTGACACTCAAACAGGAGAATTAATGTGTTCTCTGAAAATGTATAGTTCTTAAATTATATTTGGAGGAATAATCAACAAATAATTGAGGTAGAAAGTTAATTGATTTTTTTAAATAAATAACCATTTCCTTATTAATTAATATTTTATAATAAATTTGAGCTTCATAATTTTTAAAAAAAGTAAAATATAAGCATTTATATAAAATTATCTTTCTATTCTTATAACTCTAAATTTTTCTCGATATTCCATGGGAATATGAGAAACAACAAAATTTATTTTGCATTTAATGTAAAGAACGGTGATTGCTGAGAATATTTATTATGCTAACACCTGAAGTTAACATAATGCACTTTCTTTGAGTATTAATTATTAATTAAAATACATTAAACAGTTACATGAAAGACTTGTGTAGGTGTCAATATATTGTAACTTTCCGTTTTAAAATATATTCAGAACTATTATAAAATCTGCAGTTAAGATGAGAGTGAAACACACATACGTTTGAAAATTAGAATCAGAAGGCTGATATATTTAACTACTAAATCAGAGTTTGTTCACTGCTATAATTGAATACATAGTAATTAAGTTTAAGACCATTTCCAACCATCCCATCTTGTGTTGATACTAATCTTTACAAGTATCTCATAACTGGTAGGTTTCCTATTTTTTTAACTTTTACTAGCAAACAACCATCTTTAAAACATACTTTGTTTTGCGTCAATGTTTTTCAGACTTTATAAAGTAATTGACTTTATAAAGTAATCAGACTTTATAAACATTTAGTTTTGCATTTTGAAAGGAATTTTTCAGATATTATACACTTCTGCATCTTAATTGGCAGAAAACCTGGTAAAATGTTAAGGAACTGATGCTAAGAAAGTGAATGATAATATGTGTCTTCTGTATTCAATTGGTATCAAAGCCATAACATTTTATCGTGAAGAGTATGGTGATATTTCTAAGAGATGGTTATTCTTCTTCATGGCTCATTTTTAAGCATCAAGAATTGATAACTGACACTGCAAAAAAGTGGAACAAAATCTTTTTTTTTTAATTATTGCTATTACGACAATTAAGAAACTACAAGTTTTATGTGATTTAGGCAACATCAAAATTTTTTCATATTTGTAGATTTAATAGGTGGACCCATATTATGGAATGCGTATTACAATCAAATCCCTACAAAAAAATTTCAATCATACACCAAAATAATAGCCTTCGTGGATGAGACTATGCTAATAGTATCAGATAAAACACGAGAAGAACTGAAATGAATATTTACATCTGTTTGCCGCTCTTTGCAAAAAGCTGAAATTGGAAATTTCTGTACAAAAAGAAAGTGCAATAGTAATCGCAAATGCAAAAAAAATAAAAAATAAAATAAAAAAATCCTTCAAATTTAATCTCAAACATTTTCTTAATGTCGCTATAAAACATATTAAAACACTAAAATAATTAAGAATAACTACAGATAATACGATGTCGTTCATACCTCATATCAGAAACAAAAAAGTTATAACTATGCAAACAGTACAAGACTATGTTCAATGATATTCCAAAATGGGGTTTAAAAGGCAAAATCACCCAAATATTATACAAAGCAATCGTAGTAAAAATTGTCACATATGGCTGTTCAGCATGGTATTATCCACCAACACTTCGAAAAATGCGACGTTTAGAAAGGTTACAAAGGCAATTCCTTTTACTTATCTCCAAATGTTTTAAGACTAATCATCCACTCTTCAAGATTTAATTTGTGTACCACCACTGCCTTTGATGGTAAAAGCAATTTATGTCATGACTGGCATTCTTCAACTACATATAACTACATACAGATAAAATATAATAGATAGCAATGTTATTTAACAAGAATAATCTATAAAGATGCAACCAATCCTTCTACTTAAAAATTTAAAAGTTTATAACATCCCTTACTCTAATATATTATTACATTTGCCAACAAAACAAGTTTCTACTGACATTAAAATCTACACAGATGAATCCAAACTTGAGGAAGGAACTGGTGCCTCCTTTGTGTAGTAAATAGTTGAGATTCATTCAAGCAAATTTAGATTATCTTAATACAATACTTTTTATCAGGTGAAAAAAATGAAAGTCCAACAAGCTATATTCTTTGTAAGTAACTGCGAATTTAGTGATATTATAATTTGAAATGACAGTTCTTCAGTATTACTTTCATTATTCAGTTTACAGCTTAAATCATTTATTACAAATAACATCAAATATCTAATATATTATCATAAAAATAATCTTGACATAAATCATGGAATATTCCCCGTACGCTTTCATAGTATTAAGATGGAAACCAAGCACGAACTTCTCATATGAGCATTCATTGAATAATATAGAGAATTGTACTCTAACAAGATATCTCCAAATAAAAAGATAAACTTCTCAAACTGAGGCAACTTTCATTAAAATCTCCATCAACAATGCATATCAAATTATTTCTGTTCTACAACTACTTTCCACCAAAGGGAGTAAACTATGACAAGAAAGACAACAGCAACAACGTGACCAGGCACTGGATTTTCCTGCAGATTCAGAATAGTCTTACACTGAATGAATTTTATCTGTACAACTCGTTCATTATTTCAAATATTATTATGAACTTTAGCGATTAGTATCTTGACATTTATTTTCAAGATTGTATAGTTTGTTTATAGTTATTAAATTTAATTTTATTATTATTTTTATCACTTTTTACTATTTAATATATTCTACTATTTTCCTTTTATGCAACGTTTTCATTTTATACAATATGCTTATTTCATTTTTTAATACAATTAAATATTTATTAAATTTATTCTCTTGAAGAATTGTGATGAGAATCCTAATGTATTGAATACTGTAAGATTTGATGCTTTAACACTGTAAAAAAATTTTTTTGAATAATAACTGAATAAGGCTCTTGGCCAACGCACATGAATCAATGTAGATGATGTCGATTATTCTTGTGATGTTAAAGGAGTTATACCGGATAACCAATAGGTAAAGTCCGGCTATCCTTTACTTCTTTATCTATATTATGACAATGTTAGTAATTTGTGCAAGCAAATTAAAGATCTCTGACCATAGAAATCAACCAGACTTACTACTGCAAAAAATTTATTATTAATTTCCATTTTAGCAAAAATATTTTGAATTGACAAACAAAAATTATTCCAAATAATGCCGATAAAAAGCGAATACATGAAAATAAAATTTCCTAATTAAATTTTCTGAATTCCAACAGTAACGGAAAAAATACTAACTTCAACATAACAGTTTTATTTTAAGCAACAATAAAATAGTTCTAGAATGAAAATATTATTTTTTTAAAACTAGAATTAATATAAAAATTAAAAGTCATACTTGTTTCCAAAAATAACTTCATTAAATATACTTGTTCTAGATATTATCTGATTTCATCCGAAAATCTTTAAAAAACTAACAGTATTATTAAAAACAGTAACAATTTAAATCTTTACAAAAATAATCCACAGAGACAACTAAGAAAATTGGAATAAATTATTTCACACTTGTTCTTAAACAAATAAAATACTTTAAGAAATTCTTTAAGAGAGAAATAATAATAATTGTACTACTATAAAAATTTATTGGTTGTTTAATTAAATATGTTTCCTGGTGAAAAATTTATAATTATCTTTTTGAAAACTATTGTAAAAGTTTTAATATAGATATCCTAGTTCAGTATTAGTCTTAATCCTAAACTACATTGATTGAAGTTTCTAGAAGTACTTGTATTTAAATATTATAAATGTGTTTAAGTATTACTCATACCAAATAATGGTGAATTTATCAGGAAAATAAAGAAAACTGATTTGAATTTACTTTTTGTAAATGTTAACAGTTTTGATTACTTAAATGAATTATTTGGTAACACAAGATAGTCATAATATGAAGCATACAATATTAAATTGCGTATTTCTTAACGCAGTCTATTGTTGCATACTTCTTATTTCTTACTGCATGTGACTTCGCTTTTTTCATAGAATATCCAAAACAATTTATAAATAAGTTTAGCTCTCAAAGGCTATTTGTAATTTTATTTAATTTTTCAATAATTTTGCCTTTTTATTTCCTTTTTATTTTGGGCCGAGCTGGCAGCCGAATGGTTAGCGCTCTTGCCTTCGGTTCAATATTTCGTGGGTTCGAATCCCACCTTGGGCATGTATGTTTGAAGTAGTTCGGAATCCCTTTAAACCATAAGTTATGGTCTAATTAGCCCTCGTGTGCAAAAAATGACCGTTGAGCGACAAACAAGCCGAACCTTTTTTCTTTTGGAACAAAAATTTTGGAAACAATTACTTTACTTATTCTTATACATAACTTTGAAATAACCTTCTTAATGCTGCTTTGATGAAAAGGAAAGTCCTTTCAAAGGATATTTGGTTATTTTGTTTCATTTCTGATTCCCTTTTTTAATTGTTAATAAACCTGTTCCAAATTCATGAATGTAAATATAATACAAAATATATACTTACATTAGCTGATAAAGAAATAATTTTCCAAGTGCTTTAATAGCAGTTAAAAACAACTTTTCTTTAAAAGCTAAATTTCATGTTTCACAGATGAAATTCAACCACTGTCGCTGCTACAAAAAATAATTATTTTCTATGTTATTGATGACAAGATGTAGAATTCTGAATTTACAAATATGATAGTAACTCCTGGCAGAAATCCGAACAAGAATGTTGGACTCTTGTTTTGAAGTAAAACATCGCACATTCTTGAGAATCAACCAATCAAGCCAGTTTAACATAAGCGAGAAGTTTTTAAAAAAAGCTGAAACAAGGTGACAAATAATAGCAAAGATTCGCGGAAGAATTCCGAAAAAGGTATGCATCTCGGAAGGATGGAGTCGGGAAAAAAAATTCGGGATCGACTTTCAATAGGCCATTAGCTGCCACGTCTCTTGACAAGCTGTTACTCACAACCGCCGATCATCTGACAAACGCCCAGAAAAGAATAAAAGCGCTGCTTACATTGGAGAAAAGAAGCGAGCAAAAAAGTTAACAATGCTTTGAGAGAAAATAAGATGAAATTTTTCAGAAGAAATTACTTTCAGATGACGAAATAGGTCGAGAAATTTTATTTTTCACTTAATCATTTTATCCCTTTTTTTTCTTTTCACCCATTTTCCGACTTTTTCTTCTTTCTCTTAAATGCCTTTGAATGTTGCTAAGTAAAAACAAATAAATGAACAATATGTTGCAGTTTTGAGTACACATGCATTAAATATTGCAAACTGTGAGCCAAACTGAAACAGATTTATTAGTTTTAGTTAGATTTCGTTAATTTTCAATCTAACCAAAATGGAGCAGTTTCCTAAGGTTGCATTTTGAGAAAACGAATTTTTGTGAGTATGACAAAATAGCTTATATAAAATTATATGAAATATTTATGAAAAATATTATTTTCAGCAGTGAATTTGCTTTATATTCTAGAAACAATATAAATTCAATTAATATTATTTTTTTGTTTAATTTTTGTTTAAATAAAAGAATCTAAATAAATGTATCTAAATTGACACTAATTTTTTTATAAACCTATTCTTGCTCATTTTTAAAGTTTTTTAATCACTTTATCTTTTTTTCTATTTTCTCCAACTCTTTCATATGTTTTCTTCTTTATCTTAAAATCATTTCAATGTTGAAAAGTTAAAACAAATAAATTAATTTACATTTGTAAGTCTAATATGTTGTGGCTTTGTGTGAGTATACATTCCTTAAATATTACACACTGAACAAAATTGAAACTGAATTTTAGGTTTATTTATATTTCATCACATTTTTGTATGCTTTTTCTACCCAAAATGTGTAGTTACCAAGGATTATGATATATTTTGTATTTATTTTGAGAAATAAAGTTTTGTAGTTGAGACAAGATATCTTATAAATAAATGAGGAAAATTCGTGAAAAATATTAATTTTAATATTTATGGGCTTATTTTAAATTTTAGAAACAATATATGTTTAATATTTATTTTTTACTTAAATTTATTTAAGACACATATTAATTTTTTGCGAAAGTATTCTTGAGCATTTTCAAATTATATGAGGTTTTACGTAAGATTAAAAAAATAAATAAGAACAAGAATTTGAAGTATAAAAAACTAATCAAGAGAATATAAATGTTTATTTACAATATTTCACTATATTTTTTAAAGAAAATGCAAATTTTATCCGCATAGAATTCTTTTTCTTTTGTCACATATATTTAATAAAAATAAATGTAAAACGCAGAGATTATCATTTACTTTTATTATATATAACATTTTACTTATGTATGGTTTGCAGTCATACATTATCATGCAGAGTGTGATCATTTCATCACTTGCTAATATATATGTATAAAATGTAAGTAACCGTAGAATATTTTTTAAATAATCATAGAGTCTGAATTAAAAGTTAATTTTGTGTTTTTGCTTTTTATATGGTAATTATGTAAATAATTAAAAATTCATCGAAAAAAGAATAATCAAGCAGGGCATTGTTTTAAGAGATTACATTTGTATTGACTACAGTCATCCCATATTTAATATATTTTCTAAAGGATATTTCTAAATAAGTTTTTTTTCTAGACTGGTATTGTAAACATATGAATCAGTTATTTAAACATTTCAAACTAACTTTCTAAGAATAAATTTTGAGAAATAGGTTAATGACAATCACTTGAATAATCTCGATTAACAATCAACGTTAACAGTTCTAAAATATTAAATTAAAAATATATTTTTGTTTGATATCAAGATCAAATTAACACAAATATCAAAATAAAATGTGTAAAAATAAGTTTGAAATTGATTTCATTAAGATACAAAATTTAAAAGTACTTTGAATAAATGAAGTAGTCAAGTAAATAAGGTAGATTCAAAATATATACAACTACCTATTCAATAAAATTTGCATTTTTCAAAAGAAGCTGAAAATCCTTTTTAATTATTATTTAAAATTTCAAAAGCTTAATAAAATTATTTCTTTGTTTATAAATGCAAATTCTTCCTTTCTAAGACGAGCTTGAATATAATGCTGATGAAAGCTGATAAGAAAAAAACATTGTTATTTAAAAATTATTATTATTTTAAAAATAATGTAAAATAAATGCAATTGTTTTTTTTATTTCCAGCAAATGAAGTTAAAATAGCTCATATTTTTATACTAAAGAAAGCAAGTGCAAGCATAAATCTTATTATTTTTTACTAAATATCTTTTATGACAACTTGGCTTATCAAATTTATTCTCATATAAGTAAATTTTTTATTAAATTATTGTCCTGTAAATTTTGAGTTGTGAAAACATTTTTGCGTATAAGAGGCTTATAAATGTTATTATGTTCTCTATCATTTTTTTTTAATAAACATTCAAATTTATTAAGATACTCTTCTTCTATTTTATTTTTTTTCGTCATTTACATTTTAAAAATATTTTTAACTTCACAAAATTATTTAGAAATAATTATTTTGTTAAAAAATAGTCACTTTTTAATCAAGCACTTCTTTTTCATTTACAATTTACAATCAAGTAGTCTTGTAGTTATTTGAGCAATGACTTATTCAGTCAAAATTCTTTCAAGTAAATATTTTTATAAATATTCAAAATATTTGTTTAATGAAAATAAAATGGCCTGAAAATGCCTAAGTTTAAATTTAATTTATAATAAGTATACTACAAAAAGAAATACGCAAATTCGACTTCATAATTATCTTGTAAAAAGGAAGCATTTTCACTGTTTACTCAGCTTTAAATAATAATTATTTGCCACAGAATTTAATAAGCACATTTTATTTTAAAAAATTAGCTTAAATTTTTGAAACAGAAAAATCACTTCAATTATAAATTTGATATTATTTTAAGCATTAAGAAAACCTTATACTAATGTTATGGAAAAAATTTAGCATCTTTAACTATATTATACAAATGTATTGATATATTATATTATCAGTTGCGTGTGATATATTAAAAAAATAAGTTAAAATACGATTTTTTAATTCAATGTAAAAAACAACTGGAATACATTTTTCTCATCTTTATCGCAGTTTCTGAATTAAATTTTTTTTGTTACCAACATTTTACGCAGATGCCATATAATTCAGCATAAGAAATTCGAAGATTGATGAATTTTTGTTGCATTTTTTAATGTATTTAGCAATCTGGTTTTTATTACTTCATAGAAATAGAGACCTATAAGAATTATGCAGAAAATTCTATTTTGGCAACCCTAGTATTTATAACATCACCCACATCACAATACGTCACATTGGCTGAATTTTTTCATTGCCAAAAAATTCAGAATTTGGCATGTTGGATTATACGACATCTGTGCCCACTACTTTAAATAGAACAGAATGTCAAAGCTAAATTTAAATATATTAAAATAAATTAAGGAACTGTCAAAGAAAGAAATTTAATACAATAAAAAAGAACAGTTTTATCTAATAGAAAAAACAATGCCATAAGATTTTTTTCTTTGCTTTCAAAAATACGTAAAATAAAAATGTTATTCTCGTAACATTTTTCTCCAGCATACTTAAATAATCTAGCTTAAAAATTTATACCCAAAGTAAATTTCAAATTTTTAAAAACAGAAATTTATAAATAATCAAAATTATTCGCTTATAAATGTCTTCATTGTAAATCAAATTTTAAGACTTTAGCACTTATTATCTTTCTTTAATCTCCTACTCATATTCATTATTTAAAAAATGGAGGTAAAATTAATATTTTGCACATAACTTTTAAGCTGCACTTGATAATATTGCGTGTGCAGAGGCTTTACTCTTGAAAATAAAATAAATTAATAATTATCATTTTCATAAAATGTATTCAACACCTACACATTTTAAACAAAAATAGATAATTTACTATTCGTAAACCTTGATTCTGTAGATATTCAAATATATTTAACATGTTAAACTATTTTAAAACTTTTTTTATTTTCTCTATTCGGAAATCGTTCCTTCCACATTATTTAATATGATTTGTAACGATTGAACATTTGAAAATTATTTTGAATTTAAAATAAAAAAATAATATTTTTATGATATATATGTTATATACTTATGAAGTATTATATACTTACATTACCTCATAAGTATATGTATGTTGTTTGCAAAAAGAGAATTTCGCAATAATCATTTTAAATGTGTTTTTTTAATTTTAATCTAAAAGAAGGAATATTTTCAATTTAAGGTATATAGTTGTATAGCAAAGTTTTTGATTCTATACATTAAGTGCAGCTTTTTGTTACTTGTTTTTGTCTATTAGAATGATACTAAATTATTAATACTTTCATATTTTTCTTAAAATGATAGTTATACTAAAAAAAATATTTTAATTGTTGTAGAAAATGATTTAGTCGATAAATTAAATAAAATAATTCAATTATTATTCAATTTTTAAAATATTATAAGAACACGTATAATAAGTATTATAAGAACAATTATTTCAAAAACTCATTGTCTTCCATTTATTCCTTTTATTATATAATTTTATTAATAGAAAAATAATTTTATAACAATAAAATAAATTTTAACTTTATAATACTAAAAATTGTTATTTCTATTAGCTTATAAAATTTAACGTTACTTTTAAGTTTTATAACTATTATTTAAAACTAATATACTTTTAAGAAATAAAACGTTTAGTTGCATTTAACATAATGTAAAAAAATACTATGAGTAATAAGAAATTGAATTTTAAATATGATAAAAATTTTTGTAAGAGCAAACAAATTATAAGAAATATATCAAATAATGAGGGAAACAAAGGGTATTTGACTTAATGTAATTATTATTTAATTTGAAACATTATTATGGAAATTGTTTAAGTACTAAATATATGATTACGTACTTATCAATCATTGATAAATTTAATTTAAATTTTAAATTTTAGTTTTCTTAAGCTGTTCGTGAAACTTTTTTTCATTTTTCCTTCATTTATTCGACAATCAAGGATGCATATGTTGTTTTATTTCAAATATTTTTTCCCTTCAGACACGTGTATAATTCTTGGAACGTTACTATAGACTAACAGTATAAATAAAACGATTAATTTCCCTAAATATAAATTTTTAATCAAAAAAAAGAACTTTACAAAACTTTAATTTGTCGAGGTCCACTACAATAAATTAATTGCCGAGCATGCTCCATTTATTACCTGTTCCCTTTCCGTTTCACGAACAAGGAATAATAATTCACTTCTGAGGGGAGAAAAGAAACATAAAAGTGAATAAAATTCCAAAACTTTTAAAGGGTTTTCCAACCCCATAAATCATGAAAAATCTTCTCTTTGAATAGCCAGCGACCCATCCTTCTCCTAATGTCCGCATTCTAATAAGGGCACTACCTTTCCCCTTCACGGAAGATATGATATGGCATTCGGACGTATGTATGACTGCGGCACCCGAAAACTACTTTTCTAACTTTTCCCTTTTCAACAAGGTCACCCTGTGCGACCCATTTCTCTCCCGGCGTCATACGTACGACAAAAATTGTAGGTGCGTATAAACTACATCCCCCTTTCCACTATCCACCCCCGCCGCAGAAACATCGTCGTTTCGCATTAAAGTGGGTCTAGTCAAAGAACTCGGCGTCCATTTAAGTCGCGTCCTATCTGTTTACCTGGTATTGCAGGAGCGGGTATTATTGTAACAGTGCCAAATTTTCTGTCCAGAACTGTTGATCGATTTTGGTATTTTCTAACATAAGAGGGGCCGTATCGCGATTAAAAGTAAAACGGCCCTTTCTTTGTGCTTCAGAAAGAAGCCGATGGTGTCTGCCTTTGACATTAATCGCTGTTAAATTTATGTTTCCTTAGGAACATTAAGGGCTTTGTGTACTTCGATTCGGACTTCTCCTTCCGATTGTCTTTTGTCTTGAATATGCATTTCCGTAAAAAAGAAGTAATGGAAGATTTTTGTGACTTTGGAATAAATCGTTTATTCTTAATTTAGAATAAACTATTAATAACGCGACATATGAATTCAGGGAATGGCATTTGACTTTTCTAATGGCTTTCACAACAGAGCATTATTTCTTAAAATAAATAAGAAGCCTGTTCTAAAGATTTCTCAAAAGATATTAAAAACATCTTTTGTTTCTATAAATAATTGAGATACATTTTAAGGCTGATATATATTTAAGGAATGTATCATTAAAATAATCATTAATTTGTTTGTAACGTTACATTCAGATGACTTAAAATTTGAAAGCAAGTTAAATAGAATTAAATTAAAAGTTTATTATATATATATATATATATATATATATATATATATATATATATATATATATATATATATATATATATATATATATATATATATATATATATATATATATATATCTGTTTATTCTTTGCTAACATCTTATCATGTACAAATTAAAAAAATGTTTGAAATTAATTAATGTAAGCTTAATTGAAATTTGTAAATATGTATGTAATGTAAGTAAAAATTTGTGAATATAAGTTATTGAAATGTTTTTATTAGTTAGTCAAATTATTTCTTAAGCTATAAATACATTTTTGCCATTACTTTTACTTATATAATTTTTGTCATGTCACAGTATTTTGTAAATAAGATATTGTGTTAAATGTTGGATATTTTTTTGATAGAAATGAAATACTTTCTAATTATTCCTATAAATTATGCACAGTTTTTCAAAACTGTTTTAACTATCTGTGCTTTTTTAAAATATTTTTTTAGAAACAGCATAAATATTTACCAAATTCACAGATAAAACATTTGGAACGTAAGATGAATTTTATGACACCCTATTAGAAGCCAACTTAAATTTTAATGGTTGATTTCTAGACGAATAAATCATTATAAGGTGGTTCTTTTTTACCAAGAAATATATAGATTGTTAATCAATAATTGTAGTGTTTATCATTTGTGCGCATTTACTATTACTAATTTTCATTACTATTAATAAAATGATATGATGAATTTATTAAATCTATCAAATTTTTACGCAATTATCAACTATACACAGACTTTGAAAAAAATTTCGGCATTTGTTTTTATTTAAAAAACTTTATACATCTTCATTCAATGTAATTCCTCCAATCTTTATTGGTAAAATAAAAGTTGCTTTAATTTCAACTTTTATACTTGTAAAAAATGATTCTGTAAAGCAAGGACACATTTTTGTTTAGAAAATAAATATCGTTTCCTAAAACGTAGTGCATTTGTTTTGATTCATAAAATTCTTTGTGATGTGAGAATGAATGAAGCAAAATAATTTGATACTGAAGTGTGTGTCAAGTTGGATATCCACTTTTCCAAACAACGCCAAGCCTCAAATAAGCCTCGCCAATGAATCTATCATCATTCAAAACCTGCAGTTTTCACACTTGGTCGCCGAAAATTGAATGGAAAGTGACTTGGGCCGCTATAGTGACATAGTACCGATGTAGGTCAAATATTCGTATTGGAAGAGGTGAGGAGATAACAGTTACGAAATATCGGTAATGTGGAAATACAACAAAAATGCTCCAGAGAGGAGGGGCAGGGGATCGAATGTGTGGAGGGGCTGCTTGGAAAGGAGCCAGCTTTAACAAAAGAGCCAACAGTCTACCAGAAGATGAAATGGATTTGGTGTGCGAAAGAATCAATGGGATATGTTTCTCGGCTACTTTCTTTTCAGATTTGAGTTTCGTTTCTATCGATAGTACTTTGAAGAATCGGAAAACAAAATTATATGTCTTGTTCAGATCAATACAAATATAGTTATGACAAATGGCTCGGTTGTTTATTTCGGTACTGGATCTTATGTATATTTTGATATACATAATATAACAATTTGCTACCCGTCTTGATGTCTCTGGAAGATGAATTTGAATAATGCATAAATATTAAGATTAAAAGAATCTGAATTTTTCTTATTCTAACTATAATATTCTCTTACTAAAGGACAGACGGGTAGAAACATATTATGGTCATATATTTCCAGAAATATAAATATTATTTAATTTTCTGATGAAGGACTATTTATTTCACATTGTATCCTTGTATTTCTAAGAACATATTCATATGTTGTATAACAATATTAAGGCCATCGCATATTGCATGCAACAGTGGTATCATCATTGATTTACATATCAATGTTGTGAAATCGTAATGGGGTATATATTTTCTCATGCGAGTTGTATTCAAAAACCTCATACGTGTAATGAATATTTTAATATGAAAAATGAAATGCAATTTACCTAAAAGGAATTTATATTGAACTGTTTGAAGATTTTAGACTAAAGTAGAAACATCTTATAAATGTTATATTAAGCAAATAAATTTACATGGTTTACTTAACTAAAAACACATTTTCTTAAAATTTCATGAGAAGGAATTATATTTTGCATGCTTTGAGTAATTTGGCATCGAGAATTATTTCCTACAGACATAATATTTATTTAACTGTCTATGCAGGTTGTGTGTGTGTGAGGATTTGTATGTATGTATTTAATATATATATATATATATATATATATATATATATATATATATATATATATATATATATATATATATATATATATATATATATATATATGGAAAATATAAAATATAATAATAATAAATATATTAGCAAAATGTTGAAATTTGCTATAAAATGATACTTGTCAAACAAATGCGGAATTCTGTCATCCATCTTCATTTTTAGAGACATTAGTACAGTCTAGAATTTTAACGACTTTTTCTGTATATATAGAATCTAAAAAAATAATTGATAAATCTATGTAGCAATAAACATTTCAATTTATATGACTCCCTTTTTTAAGAAAAAAAGCCACTTTTTCTGAATAATTTATTTTCTACAGAATTGAATTAAGGTCCTTTCAACTACCTTCAATAAAAATATTTTAATAGTATTGAAAATGCACTGATCAAAAGAATTTGCTTAAAGTAGGATTTTGAATAAAAACTGTGGGTGAAGAAACGTTATGGAGACAGATATATAAGAATGTTATAAATTGGTGTAGTGCGTAAGTTATGAGCAATTGCTGTATGCAACTAGTAAGAACATAAAGTTTTAAATAAACCGCTTGTATATTTTCTAGTTTGAAAAATTACACAGTTCTTGTTATACAGAAAATAAAATATAATAATTTCCAGGATAAAAAATGAGTATCAAAGAATACATATTTTTCCGCATCAAAGTAACACCACAAATTTACACTAACTCAAGTCAGTATTTTTTTTTCATTTATGAAATGATGTATTCTCTCCTACTTCTAAAGAAGAAAATTTTCCAATTTTAGAATTATTTTAGTATAGATTAGTAGTGAATAATCCTCCGTTTTAGAACACTCAAGCATATTCAGGTATCCTAATAAACAGGAATTATGGTAGCCAGTTCGTTAGAAATCTCTTTTTGTTCAAAGAGAATTTGCAATAATTTGAAAATGAATAGGCTAGAGTTACATATGAATAGTCATCCATTAGAATTAAATCCTTCACGAGTGTAATGTAATGGACCACAAAAGATCAGAAAATCTCATTTCAGTATTGTAAAAGTATTAGGGTTCTATTCCTGATAATTTGCAGATTGATACTATTGCAAGTATTACTAGAAATACTTGCCCAGATCATTGCACCTTTCCTTGAAATCAAACACTATCAATCGCAAATATGGAATATTTAGAGTGCAAGATTATATTCGGATAAGTATCTCCTTATTTTCAGGTTGTACCATGAAACCAAAGTCTTCCGTAAACCACTTGTTGCTGCACTCATTTGAATCAGAACTGATATACTAATGCATGCATCTTCAGAAGTAAGCACGGTGGTCTTCTGTTAACAAAAGGCAAATCCTAACTCTATGAGCATACAAGACCATATGCGGATTTGGATCGAATAGTTTCAAATGAAAAGTTGATATCAATAGTGTTCAGAGTAGGTGATTGCAATAAAGTTGTATTAATAACAGTCGTTTTTTCTAATTGCTAGTATTAAATATTTATAACTTTTTTATTCCAGGGAAAGTGGATAACTTCCTCTGTATCAATAAGCAAGGATCTTGATATTCTACAAAAATTTCGAGTTTTAACATTAAATAAAATAACATTTTGACAAACTCTTAAAGCTCCGATTTCAAAGGATAGATTTTGAAGAATTCTAGAAAAACTATTCATTTAAATTCTGATATTAGATGATCAAATCTTATTTTAGAAAACATTAAAAACTCAGCTTTAATTAACCTTTAATATCCTACACAGTTTATCTAAATCAATCTTACAGAGGCCACACTTTTTCCTGAATTACCTAAATATAAGAGTTATCTAGCTTAATTTACATTGTAACATAAGTTACCTGTCCAGATACCATTAATTTTATAACATTTCTTTTTTTATATATTTATATTTCTTTTTGGTTAAAAAAAAGTTTTTAATTCACAATGTATCCTAATTGTTATGAGAATTGGAATAAACATTAATCAAAAATATAAGCACTAATATCTTAACAAAACAGGATTTTTAATTTATTTTTCAATTAAAATGTAATTTTACCTTGGTACTTCGCCAAAAGACCGGGTGAGACCTTCAATCTTAGACCAAGATCTTATCAAATTGCCTTTTTCCGCTTTCTGAGTGGGCACACGAGAGGAATCACTTTTCAGCAGGGGCAAAGGACATTTACAGACTGTCCTTGGTGTTTCGTCAATGTGGCCTCCCCAGGACATATCTTAACTTTCCTATATTTTAAAAAGGACGATGCCCTTCGATACCCATCACAATTTTGAGACATCTTAGATATTTTTGGTTTTATGGGGGTTGTCTAGCCTAGCTAGACAACCTGAGATAAGTAACAACAACATGTAATTTTATTTTTTATAACTAAAAGAAAATATAGATTTATAATGCATTAAATAAATTATAGGTTGATATACATTACCGTTTCCCTTATAGGTTCTAAAATTTTGCAATATTTTTTTATTATTGTCAGCAATATTTGTAAGATTTTTAATCACCATTTAAAGAAAAGTTTTCAAAATTTATATTTTTGTTTTAGAGTAAGTTCATCACATTCAACAATTAATCCCAGTTGAAAACC
This sequence comes from Latrodectus hesperus, assembly GCA_037975125.1. Classification (NCBI taxonomy): domain Eukaryota; kingdom Metazoa; phylum Arthropoda; class Arachnida; order Araneae; family Theridiidae; genus Latrodectus; species Latrodectus hesperus. The sequence continues at coordinate 117,373,986 of CM075853.1, read as the reverse complement.
AGACATATAATCATTGTATACAAAACAAGATTTGTTTTCAAATTAATTTAAATTTTGAGAATCTTCAAACACAATTTAGCTATGAAAGATATACCACTATAGACTGTATTAAGTTCTATAAGTTACCTCCATCTTCTAATATAACTTTATAAGTGACATACCATATTTTCATGAAATTAATAATGATCTAATTTGAACATAATATTGGGGACATTATATTTTTTATAGAATACCATTTCATATAATTTAGCTAGAGTGATCAAATATGCTGGAATGACAAAAAATTTCTTTTTGTCATTTAGTAAACATTTAGTGATTTTATTTTTTGTGCACAATATAATGAATTAAATTCATGGCATCATTTCAAATTTTGGATATTTTTAGCTCGGTTGGGATTACACTGAGTCCAGTTGATGGCTTAAACTTATCTTCATTCGAAAAGAAATAGAGGCTCTTAAAAGTTCCAAGTTTCGAATGGACCAAATGAGAACCTTAATGACTACTTTCTCGATTGATCAGTTTAGTTGGCTGATCAATTGGTTGTGGTAAATAATTCAGTCTGCATTATATACGTCTTTTTATTGTATGTGTACAAGATACACTTGATTTTATATGGTTTTTTATAAAAATTACAATTAAAATTATCACTAAAATTAAAAAATAAGCTTGGCTATTATTTGTACATATTTATGAATAATTTTAAACTTGCGATAGCTATTAATATTTAATTAATGATATTCCTAAATATATGCATTATTTTTTTCAAGATACTTTTTAATCCTAGAGAATTGAATGAGCATCATAGAATACTACAACATAAAAAATCTGATGACATTTTATTTATTAGAATTATATGATATTTTACTTACGCATATACAACTTTTACCAATATTCTGCAATTTCTTGTTATGTTTTTAACTAAACACATGAAATGTTAAGCAAATATATAAATGCTCATCTTTTACTGTTATTTTACACAAAATTATAAACTGAATTAGACAGAAAATAATAAATAAATTTGAATAAAACTTTCTGTGATTTAATTACTCAAAATAAATACGGTTATTTATGAACTTATTTAACATTTTAATGAAAATTTATTGAGTATTTAATGTAAATTAGTGATTCATTATTTAACGCCATTATAAATTATATTAGTATTAAATGAAATGTTATTATAACAAATACTTAATGCGCAAAATTCAAAATGTTTCAGTTAATTTTAAAAACTCGCACTTTTTGTTAACATATTTATAAACAGCAATTCATTATCATAAAAAAAGTATATTCTTAAAATCTTCAGAATACATAAATCTTAAAATTTTACTTTACACAAAATCAATAAATCCGTACAAAATTACTTAGATCGTCAGACAACATCGACATAAGCTTTTAGAACCAACCTTGAGACAACAGCATAATTAACTTGCTAAAAATGATTTTGTTTAAAGCTGTCTAAATACATCAATAGGTCGTCTGTCAACTCAATCGAACACGAAACATGTTAGGAACACGTACTCGAAATCCTACCCTCGGGTTATGACGGCAATTGTTTCTAGTGCTTAGCTTATTGAGTGAATCGATTCCCACTTAGGAAGATGATATACTATCTAAACTTATTATGGTTACAGATTAAGGCCTTGCTTGAACGCCAAATTAATCAAAGTGCATTACTTGTCCGACCTTGGATATTAAAAGTAAAGTACACGGTAAGCTGATACTTTTTTCTAATGTTCATAATCAATATTTTTAACATAATAACACTCGTTACTTATCTGAGGAGGAATTTTTTTTATAAATTCCTTGCGTGACTCTAGAAATATTATCTAATACAATATTTAACAACACTTAAATTAGAGAGTTAATCTTGTTTAATCTTTCTACTTAAATTTTTCTAAAATAAACAAAAAAAGGAACATTTACTATATAAAATGTTAACTAAACTATTTCAGAAAATATTTATTTATTATTAACATTTAATTTTATAATAAACTACTTTATGAGAAATAGATCTTAAATATAAACAAATATGTTAAATTTAAAAATGTTGGGGAGATTATTTAATGTATATATAAATATAAGACAATTTTAAAATTGTGCTTAGAACACTATAATTTAAAAAAATAAGCAAATTTCTATCATTCTTTTTCTAAAGAATTAAAATCAATATAGTAAAAGTAAATAGTAATTTCTTATAAAAATTAAAATTTAATTTAATTTAAAAATTATTAATAATTTTATTAGAATATTTTCCGTAAATTTTAATAAGAATATATTTTACCTGAAACTTTAACAGAATTTAAATTTATTCTTAATTCTGTAAATAAAAAAACTTTCAATATAAAATATAGAATACATATCATATTTATGATTATTAAAGAAATAAATGGTTATAGAAATAAGAATTAAATTCATTAAATATTTAGATACATTAAATTGATTTTCTATGTGTGAAAAATTATTACTAACATTGATCTGCAGCAATTATAATGCAGTAAGTTTTAAAAACATTGAAAATCTTTCAACGTTTAAAAAGATATAATTGCAAATTTAACTACAAATTATTGTGTTGATTATTAAAATTAAATTAAACATTTTAAAATTAAAAAATATTATTATATAAATTAATCCTTTCCTTTATATTGAGAAAAATATGAAATCTTTCTACATTGCTGCAATTTTGAAAAGAGTAAACTGAAATTCATACAAAATCGTATTAAAAATAAAACCTTTTGAGGAAAGTAGTTTTAAGCTAGTTTCTTTTACGAGTAACTTTTGTCAGAAATATTGAGAACAATGCCAATTTTTTCGACTGGATACGAGCAACAGCTTTCATTTTTTAACAGTAGCTATGAAGAAAACATTGATTTTCTCAGAGCATGATACACTTTTATTTTCAACAACACAACGATATAAAAAAAAGAAATTTAAAGTTTTTTTTGCCATGATGAATTTTATTCAGTTTTCTATGTTCACTCGCAGAACTCATAAATTATTCTAATGTTTCTTAGCTTCTTTTAAAATAACCTTTAAATTTCTTATTTTGTACAAAATTATTCTTTTCTTACTATTTCCATGTTAAAAAACACTGATTTCTTTTCTTTAGAAAAGTCTTACGTATAAAATTTATTTCGGCTTAAATGCAAAGAAAAAGAAATAAGCCAAATTTTGGTAAATTAGATTATTAGTTCTTCATGTAGATATATTTTTAAGTGAAACTGTATGAACTTGAATTTCTATAAGAAATAGTGGCTTCTTTAAAATTTATTACACAAAGTTCAATAAATTGTATTTATATATATATATATATATATATATATATATATATATATATATATATATATATATATATATATATATATATATATATATATATATATATATATATATATATATATATATATATATATATATATATATATATATATATATATATGTATATAAATATATATAAATATATAATTTTTAATAAGAGAAAATTATTTAATTCCAAAATTCTTTTTCACAATTTACCGGGCTGACTTCTAAATCAAAATAATAGAAACATCATGAGTTCATTAATAGTGCAATTTAATTTAAAAATTGTTTTTCCCACATTAAAAATAAAACTGTTTAATCAAAATAATTAAGCCCACCTAAACAAAATAATTTAATTTTTTAGTAAGAATATGAAGATTTATTTTTAAATTTTTTTGCAAATTTTAAGAGAAATTCTATTTCACCGAAAAAATTTAAACCTACTACGAATGTGTTATATTTCATATGCATTTTTAAAGAAAGAAATTTTAAACTTAACTATTCCAAAGTGTATAAAGATTTAGTTTATACACTTTGTACACTTGTACATGTTTATACACTTATACACTATATTTCATTAATTTACATTTTAAACTATTAAATCAAAACAATTGAAACTACCATGAATGAAGCTGAACTACATATATTTCATCAAGCAAATAAATTAAATATATATACTTCTAATTACAGAGAAAGTTTCTAAATCAAAATAATTTTTGAACCACCATAAATGACTATATATTATCAAGAGTAAATGAATTTAATTTAAAATTCTTTTCAGCTCTCTGATTTTTAAACTGACTTGAAATAGTTGAAACCCTCATGAATGTGAAACTGTATTACACATCAATTCATCAAGAGTATTATTTTTTAATTCGAAATTATATCTTTCTCTCTTTATGGAAGTAACTGCTGAATCAAATGGTTATCATGCTCGAAATTATTCTTTTTCACAGTTTTCCACTCAGCTGCATTCCTCTAGTAATGGTTGATAAAAGTAAGGTTGTGGAGAAAAATAGTGGAGACAGTGAGCCTCTTCATCGTATTAAGAAAATCCATTCTCTGTAGTATACGTCTGTTGGGATTACTCTTAATATCTTGACTTTCTCTCGGGGGAGATTTAAAGAAATTTTTTTTCTTTGGTTGCTTTATCCAACGTACTCTCCATTAGGATTTTCGTTTTTAAAATCCAAGGATTTCTTTTACACAACGGAAGTTTAGATTTAACTTTTATACTTTTCTTTCCAGTGTCTCCCCATATGTGTATTTAAGCTTTAAAACATCTGAATTAATTTTCTCCATTTCCTTCAGATAAGAGCAGAAAACTTCTACAAAGTTTAACATTCAAGTTTATTTATGATGTAACTATTAAGCAACATGAACATTGTAAAAGTAAAATATTTGCAGTCTGTTGTTTTATTTCATAATTAGATTTTCATTCTTGACATATATATATACATACATATATATATATATATATATATATATATATATATATATATATATATATATATATATATATATATATATATATATATATATATATATATATATATATATATATATATATATATATATATATATATATATATATATATACATATATATATTTAATGTTTTGCATTTATGCCTGCTATTTACTAAGTTTAATTAAACTAATTCAAAATTCAATTACGAAAGGATTAATATGAAAATTCAATACAGTAATTCAACATGGATTAGTTTGAACACATCTAGTATAAAATCTTGTTTTTTTTTTTTTTTTTTAAATGTTGCACCAAAAATTGTCTAATGAAATTTAATTTAAGATTAAATGTTAAAATATTCATTTTCATTACTAGATACCATTTAATTTCATTAATAACTATTGAAATACATAAAAAACATTTCAAAAAATTAATCAAAAAAGTTTTATAACTCTCAATCATTATTCACATATTTAGTAAAATTTTCGTGGTATCAAAATTGTTAGAAAATTTGAAGTGGAGTTTATTTGAGGAAATTATTTTATTTTAGAAAGAATGATATTGGAAATGGAATATTTGGAGTGATTATGGCAATGTATTTGAAATATAATAAATAGTTTGACAATTTTTACATATTATTTGTTTTTAAAGAAAACTAATGAAAATAATTCAGATCAGTGAAACATATTTTTGCTCCATAAAAATTTCCGTTAATACTCAATTTCTGTGCTTTAACCATTCTGTCTTTTAATGTGCTGCGTTATATTAATTTTTATTAAATATAATTATGAATTATTTTATTGTTTTAACAATATTTTACAGGAAACCATACAAAAACTTAAAGCGACAGTATATTACATGATTATTCTTTACAATAATTGCTACTTAACTGAAGTTAGAATACAGTTATAATGAAAACAATCATATGAAAATATGAGGAGTATGTTTTCAATGGTACAGTTCAATATTCTACATTATTTGTTAGATAAAATTTATATATTCTTTGATAAATTTGCAATTCAGCTGATATTATGAAATATCTAACCATTGATTCTGGAAATGAAACAACACAAAAGCTGATTTTTTAGTAAATATACTTTACAATCTATAACGAATTACCTTATAATATGGAAAGATATGCAGGTTATATTCGTACAGGAAAATTCGGAAAAATTTTAAGCGATACCTTGGGTATACATACCTAATAGAAGAAAGCGTAGCATCAATTTTCACCGGTTAAAAAAATCAAGAAACTTAATTTCGGGATATTTGATTGACCGTATTACTGAAGATCTATTACCTATTACTGGTTGACCTATTACTGTTTGACCCTATTACTTATATAAATCGGCATACTTGAATGGCAGTGGAACTTATTTGTCATGCTAGTAAAAAATAATAATTTATATTGTCCTAACAACGAAAATGCATGCGTATAAAAAGAATAATTATATTAAATTTATTGTCATTCAATTTCAAAATTAAACTCGCATTAGTAAAATGAGAAAGTGATGATGGAAAAAAATGTATCAAATACATTTATTCAAAAAATGAAATGTAAATACATAGGAAAATGAAAATACAATTGAATTTTGGTAAGTTATAATATGGCGTCATATAATAGAAATTGAGAACATAGGTTATGAAGAAAATAATATATGTGAGAATTGATCTTCAGTTCACAAAAGTTATAGTTTTTAAGCATTTTTAATGATAACGCCAATAATTTTTAATGATAATGATTTAACAATGTTGTTTGTGGAATATTTTTCTGTTCTTTGACAGAAGGTGGAGGAATGAGATGTTGTTTTGCAGCCTAGACTCACTTTACTAAATACATAGGAAATGATGCCTTTGTAGGAACGGGAATTATCATATGTAAAATTGAAAGTAATCTAAATAGAGTGAAGTAATGAAGTCTTAGACCACAAATTTAACAGTAACAATGAGGTCCCATACCGATACTATGTAACCATTAACAACACTATCTAATATGTACGCTATTTTATATTTTCAAGAAGGAAAACTTGACTTAAATGTATGAGTGTTTTGATGTTTAGGAGCAAAATACGCCGGTTTTGTGGTCTCCAGACTTTTGGCTATTTATCTTCAGTTTTCAGTGTAAGCTTCAATTTTTAAACATAATTTTTTTTTCAATTATATCTAGCCTAAATTGATCTGTTTGTGAGATCATGTTAATTGTTCTCATTAGTTTTAGGAGTAGAGAAGAATGTAAATTCATGAAGTGAACAATAAAAATTAGTGGATTCTAGGACTTGATCCTGGTGTCCTTACAACCTCAAATATCGTTTCACATATACATTTGTCTGCAATATCAAACAATTTCCGTGATCTGACCGATGTTTTACTTTAAAATATATTATTCGTGATGAGATGTTATGGGGAATATTATGAGTGTCGTTTGCTTTCAAAACACTTAATTTCATATCCTCGTGTGGCTGCGATAAACTAAATTAGCAATGAAGATAATTTAATTTTGTAAAATTTAGTTTTCCTGAACTGTCTGTGAGATTACTTTAATCATGTGTATTGGTTTTAGACAAAGAGAAAAATTGTGTTTAATCTAGACATACATGACACTATTGTAAAACCATTTGTGCATAGTAAATGCAGATATTATTTAGTAAGAGAAGTTGAAATCAAAAGTGTCATTTGAGGGTTATTCTAGTAATTCACAGGATGAAACTGCAAAGCATATATCTTTTACGAGAATTTTTAACCATATATATATTCAAACACAGATATTTGGTCTCATATTTATTTGGCTTTGAACTCTTTACAGAATATCTAAATAATAAAAGAATGAAATTTTAAGTTACTGTCCCTTTAAAAGGTATGGGTATGGGTTTAAAAGGTATGGGTATGGGTTTAAAAGGTATGGGTATGGGCTTAAAAGGTATGGGTTAGAAACTCTATAACATTTTGAAAACTCTTCAGTTCTTTTTCTGAAAGTTGGAATATTTTTTTATCTTGAAAACAAAGCATAACAAAGTTCCTAATCTCTTTATCTACAAATGCATACAATTTCAGAAAGTACAGTGTGCTGGTTATGTTACTACTGCATTTTTGTTTACTTTTTGGCACAAAACTGTGATCGATTGTTTTGAAACACTTCTATACATTAACTTCATTTATCTGCAGTTCACCCTTGACCTCTACTATCAACAGTTTCTTTAGTATACTCACATTTTGAAGTAATTACATTTTAAGTATACTTACATTTTGAAGAAAGTTGGTTAATTTCGAACTAACAAATGAAATCAATTGTTATTAGTTAATGATTTCTGAACTTAATTTTGATATGACTTACATTAAGTGCACTGCAATAGTTAAAATTATGCTTATAAGAAAAATTACATACAAAAAGTCTTATATTCTAATAATTATATGAATTTGATGAAATTTAAAAGCTTATGAATAAAATGAAAATAACTCAATGAAAATGCTGTGTAAACAATGGAAAAAGTTTGAAGTAGAAAATGTTTTTTGGATTCATCAATAACAATACGAACTGTTCATTTTTAAAACATCCTGAATTGCATAAAATAAAACTCACTGGATCAAAATTTTCTCGCAATTGTTTATTTATTGTATTCAGTATAAAAATTGTATCATACCGGTGTAATGACGTGATAAAAAAAACTCAGTGGGGCATGATCATAAATTTATATTTGTCGAAAGCATTTTCTCAGAATAAAGCACAATGTATAAAAATGTCTCCTCTCTGGATAAAAATGTTTTTTCGTCATAAAGATTGCAAGTCTCATGGATATGTGGACAATATTGTTGAAAGAAATATTGAGTTTTATAAATTATTTATTTACATATGTATGTCTGGTATTATCGATAATATGAGACGCGCAGTATACATTTTATACCTTACCTTGTGTTTGATAACTTAAGTTATTATCCTAAGAGCTGTATATTCATAAAAATAGCTTATAAATTTATATTATAAATGGATTTATATCGAAATTTATGGGTGAGTATTCCAGATAATTTAACATAAAAAGTTTTCAAAATGCTAAACATTGTGTAATGTATAATATACAAATGTAAATATATTCAATTTTATAGATTTATAATATTAATTATAAATAAATTACAATATTTTTAATAGAGTGATTAATATAAACTTTTAAATTTTACAAAATAATTCTATTAATAAATTTTATTTGATATTCTCTTTTTATATTTTTATGCATACCTTTCAAAATAGTCCTGTATGTGTATAAATAAATGCTGTTACTTTTGGGAGAGCTTGTCAAAGAATGTTAGCATTACTCATGTATTAAATTCATGCATTATTATTTGTAATATTATTATTATTTATTGGTTACATGAAAGTTAGCCTTATTCAAGTTAAGGAATCACTCATCACACCAAACAGACATGCTGTGAGTAGAAACACTGTCCTCATTTCTATTATTTAGGAGTGACTGTGACTGAAAGGCCTATAAGTTTTAAAAAATATGCATTTTTGTTGAGATGTAAATTTATATAAATACGGCATGATGTTTGAATTTTAGAAACAATAAAATTAAGTTTTCAAATTCCATTAAATTTCACGTTGCCCTTTGTTATATTTTTAAAGACAAAATTTTAAAAAAAAGAAATTGATTGCAAAATGTCATAGCGCTTGCAATAATTGCAATGACAAGATAATGATTAGCTGGCTTGTGAGATAACGGTTACGCTTTAAAATAATTTAAAAAATGAAATAAATAGCAAAATATAATAGTACTTAAAGAAAATATTTGAATTGATGGTATAATGGTTAACAAGTCTATGCTTGTAAACTTTTTAGAAGTTTAAGGTGAAAAAATGAAAACGTAATTTTCAGAAAATTTGAATTCAATTTTTAATTTTATGAAAATAATTCTAGATATTGTATTAGATTAAAAATTCTAGATATTGTTATCGATCAAAAATTCTACATTTTGTTTTAGATCAAGAATTCTAAACATTGTTTTAAATTAAGTCTTTAGTATCTAGTATTAAGATTCACGATGTAAATCTTTATAAATAATATTAAATTCTTAGATGTAAGTAAATTATTCTAACTGCACAATTTATTGAAAGAAACAAAAAAACAATACTTAATTTTGATAATTAATCCATATTAAGAAAACTTAATTGTAATAAATTACGTTTTATTTAAATTCACATGGCAACAAATTCTATCAATAATTTTACATGTATTACATTGTAAATTACAAGTGAGTATGCTAGAACGTAATTATTTACTTTGAAAGATTACTTAATTTGTAAATTACTTATTAATTTCAATATGTTAAACAAACTTGTTTGTTAAATTAGTACATTAAGTGTTTTGTTTCCTTTATCCAAGATGAGTATTACAATTTAATCTATCTTTTAATTTTAAAATTTATTTATTAATTAAGTAATAATAATTTTTGGAAGTTTAGCAAGATAAGGAAACTATAGGAATTTGCAATAACATATATTATTAAAATTGATGGAATTCAAACAAGAAATAATACTTTTATTAATAGTAAGTGATATCATTCTAAGTAAAATAATTAATTTTAAAAGAAAATAAAAATAATTAATATTATGAACATAAGATAAGAAGTAGTGTCTTTAAGTTTGGGTGAAAAAAAAATAAAATGAATTCGTTCTTTCATTAATTTATTTTAGTAATATCACTCTACGATAATTAAAAGTTTGATATTCTTAAAAAGATGTTTGAATCATTTACTATTTAATGGAAAATATTTGTAGAATATACAAGGTAAAATATTTGAGTAAAAGAAAAAGAGAGATATGACAACAAGATATTGACATTTTTCCTGGAATTTTAACTGATTTAAATATTTGCTATCGCATAATTAATAATTTAATTAAATATTACTCATCAAATTTGCTCCATTTAGATATTTATTGCTACAGGTACTATGGTTACAATATCAAATGTGATGCAAGGTAAAAGAGCAAATTTGAAATTTCAATATTTAATAAAAAAAAATTATTTAAATTTTTTACAAAAAATCTTAAAATTCTAACATCTTAAATTTATAATCCATATTTTCCAAGTTTAAAATTGAAGATTCTACTTTATAATAACAACACATTTACGCGCGAGATTTCAAAATTCAGAATAACACCCACAAATCATTATTTTTAAATAAAAAAACTCACTGTTGACACACAAAGCTTTTCATCACTATAAGTAAATATCTTTCACATTGTGTGAAAAAAAATTAGTAAAATAAGCAATATATTAAATTTATATAACTGATTATTATAGCAATTAAATTTTCAGTTTAAAATAATTATTAATATGAAAAATTTAAATCAAAAATTATAAATCTTCAATCTCTCATTGTATTCATCACAAAAATTAGGAAAAATTTTCTGTTGTTTAAAATGTGGCTTCAAGAAAGCAATACACTGAAATATTTTATGTAGATATATACATATCTGTGTGTAGAATCTAAAACTAATATAATATTACAATATAGTTTTTATAATTTAACTCTGTATACAAATGCTTGTTATCAAAACCCAATTTTAATAGCTGAAGATAAATATTTTGGTAAAAAGAACATGTCTCTTTTTAATATATTATATCAATATTAAATTCATTTGAAACACATAAAACAATCTTATAATGTTATATTAGGCTTATTTAAAATAATTTCAAGTAACTGGCATGTAAAATTTTGTAATTTTTTAATCTTCAATGTAAAATTCATAAAATAAGATTTAAATAAACTGTAACATTCTGAAACTATAAAGTTTAACTACACTAATTAACAATAGAAAAGTAATAACTTCTGATGAGTTTTCCTAGAATCTGTTATTAATTACTTCCCAGTGAAAGTTTTAAATTAAATTATCTTAAACAGAACATGTAGTCTTAAGTATAGAAAGTAATTTTAAGTAGTTAAATACTGAATGTCATGAAAATTATAATTAACTACTATGTTAAGTAGTATAATTAATAATTACTTCAAGTCTCGTAATTAATAACTAATCCAAGCATGGCTTGGTTAGATTTACTTTTTAATAAACCGGTGTTTCAAATGCAACATTCTGAAATGGTAAAGTTAAGCACATTCTTGTTTTGAATATTTCTTTATTTTAACTTATTACGAGAAACCTGCTTGAACAAGTCTAAATGCATTTTTTAAATTAATTAAATTACGAATCAGTGTATCTTATATTATTCTATGTGAAAATATGTTAACTTCCATTCTCTTATCACATTCTAATACGCGTACAGATAAACAGTTTGCCAAAGTGCTGGAAAATCATTTCCTCTACTTCTCCATAATGTTATACATGCATCCGTAATCTCTGAGAACAGTTAATTTAGAGTCGAACGCCATCATCTGCCTCAATAACTTTTTCGAGGAAGTTCCATTCCTTCGTACTCACGTGGAAGAATTAGCATACGTCAGATTGCATTATCTGTTCCATAGCGAGTAGCTGTTATTTACATCTCTCTGCTTCTAGTTGCTTATCTAACTCTTCTTATATGTACGGAACTAATTATAAAGATGTCGGTACTTGGTACACTTATTTTAAATGGCTGAGAAAATTACAAACTAACAAAATGTAATATTTGGTTTCAAATAACTTAATGTTTGTTAAACAAACAGAATATTACTGAAAACGCACACATTATGTCACTAAATATATCCCTGGTAAGTGTATTAATTTACACATGAGGTATACAATTCATTTAATACATAACTGAGACAGATTTAAAAGTGGTAAAATAGATTGGTCTTCATTATTATTTTAAGGAATTCCTTGCTGAGTAAGAATTTTGTAGTGTTTCAAAATATTTATGATAAAAATACTAATTGGCACATCATTTTATTTCACATATATGCGTTATATATTAAAACTTATTTAAAAATACTTGTGATACCGAAATGTAAATTCATTGATGATGGTTTTTTTAGCATTTTTAAAAATTATTTTACATTAAACATGATTTTTCCGCAACTGGTAATTCGGTGTTTTAAACAAAAATGTAATTGTTGTACAGTTTCTTAAATGCTAACGTGACATAATATAAATTATGTAGATAAAATAATGCTAATTAACATGCAAATTCTTAATATTTTTGAAATGTCAATAGAATCTGTAATTTATTCATTAAATGTCCTTTAAATATGAGACATTTTGATTGATCTTGTTGATAACATGTTAAGTGACAATTTAAAAGTACAAATTATATAAAAATAAGAGCTGTTTTTTAATATCCCTTCAACTAAGTCAAACAACTGCATTCTATACATTGTCTCGTTAATGCATATTTGGACCACTGAAAATAGACAAGGCTTGATTAGAAATGAGCCACTTTTAGAAGACTATACAACACACCAATACACATATTAACTTTTATGATACGTCTTCGAGCAAAAAGATATAGATAACTTTGAATTTCTTCTGACACGAGTCTTATAGTCACATTTTAAGTGTCTGTTTTTATGTAGTCTATATAGTTTCTATAAAGTATATGTATCATGTAATTGGTGTTGTAGCAATAATAAAAATGTCTCTAAACATTTTAAGATTAAAAAAGCAAACGTCTCTTCAAGATCACTTATAAGTCTTATATCTGAAAAATCTACAACACTATATTGTTAAATATAACATAAAGAATGTGAAAAAATATGTAGCTTATTTCATATTGGATAGCAAAAACACTGAAATTTTTTAATCTTCCTAACAGTCATATGCTTTTTCACAAATTTATTCCTTTTTTGTCTTGAAAAACGACCTTTTGCTTTTTTAAAACCTCTAAATTTATTATTGCATCCCGCATTATTACACAGCAGTGTCTCTGCACACTGCAAGTACAAAGTATAAAGTGAATATTTTAAATATTGCTTGTAATTTAGTGAACTTTCTGTCTATTCCCAGAATAAATGTAAATGCTTGAAAAAATCAAGCTTCATACAAAATATGAAAAGGCAAAAATTGCTTTATTTTCATTATCAGAATACTCCAAAGCTAACAAAAACTGTGAATCATTTGTTTTTGAAATTTATTTTTAATGGTAATAAATGTAAAAGAGATTGAGGTTTTTATGATTTCTTGGTTTATAATTTGGCCCGTATTGATTAATTTTATGAATAAGATACATGTTTAATAAAAATAATGTAAAAACTATTTAACATAAAGATGTAAAGTGTTTCAAAATTCAAGTGTAAATCAAGTAATTTGGATTCCAAAATTAAGAAATTATTACCTTTAAATATTTTATAACATTAATATCCATAGATATTATCTAAAGTTATAATAATATTTACACTTAAGTAATATCTTCTTTCCAAACGTGAAATGTTGAAGGATTCAACGTGAAAACTGTATTTTATTTTTCAGAATATTTCTTTCATTAGTGAAGCATTATACTTACCGAAAGATATTTAATTATTACTTTGCTCTTGAAGTACTGAAAAACACATTCTACTTTGAAAAATAAATTTAGCTTAATTAAATTTCAAATTTCATGTTTACTGTTCGATCAATTGTTTTAAAGTATAAAACAATAGCCATAAAACAATTACAACTTTAATATATTTATACTTATTTATTTTTTGCTTGGAAAAATATTTTATCTTCCAAAAATTGTATAGTCATTTCTTGGTGCTTTGAACTTTCAAAAAATAATATCTTCCAATGATATAAATTTTGCTCTATTTTTTCGCGTATTTATTTGTCATTTTTGAAAATTTTATTAAACAGTAAATTTTAATAAAGAACTTATCTTAGGTGTATTATTTACTATTATTAAAAATACTCAGTTCCCGTTTTCTTCAGCATTACAGGGTATGTTTTACTGCGATAGCTATTATTTTAGGTATAGGTAAGTAAAACTTTTTAAAAATATAGGTGAAAGCTAAATTTTTAATTCAAAAGTTTATGTAATGAAATTAATAAAAAATAGCAGTTTTGTAAGGGTTTTTATTGTAAGGATTAATTTTTTTGCAAAATTTATTTTGTAAGGATTAATTAAGGAATTATTTATTTTTTTGTGCACTTTGCATGCATAAGTGCACATTTATTAACAAATTAAACTTGCTAAAAGTGTAAAACCTCTCTTGCTTCTCTTTATTTATTTATTTTTGATTTTCAATAAACATATTTTGAAGTATACTTCAAGAAAAATATAAAAATCAAAACCTTAAAACTAAGTTAGAAAATTGAAATGAAACTATACAAAAAAATAACATTAAATATAATCAACATAATTTATTTATTTGAAGTAAACTAAAGTAAAATAATGTTTATTTCTCATCAGAGCTTCTTAAAATTTCCATATTCACTGTAGTGCCATCTTTCCCTGACATGCTGACACCAAAGTAATTTCTAAAGAAAATTTCCTCTCCTTCAGAGAGAAAGATGTTCATTAAATATTAAAGCGTGTAAATGCAATAATCTTTCAATTGTTTAATTAAATTTAATTAAACATTAAACCAGCTCAGCGAAATTACTCACTGTCAGTTAATTAACGCATCATGCTTAAAACTAATGGTGCACAATTTCATGCACGTAATATTAAAACTAATAAAACTGGGATCAAGTTGAGGGTAAATATTTATAAATTGCATTAAAAATGGGAATAAATGATCCGATAAAAATATTTTGTCAAATTAATGATATCTTATAAAGTTATATATCCATTTGAAACAAAAATAATTTTTTAAACTGTTATCAATTTGAAACAAAATCCAAATCATATTTTACGTCTAACTGTAGGAAAACAATTTCAGTAAATTTGTCATGAATTATTATTTTCCGTTTTCAAGTAAAATGAAATAATAAGGATTTAAATCACAATAAAATCCTTTCAACAATTGAACTGATATATTTCAATAATTATTAGTGTAATATCGCACTTCACTCTTTAGCATAGAATCATCATTTATCATAGAGAAGAGAGAAGTTGAATAACAGAATTTAGTTTAGAATTTTCTGTTCATCTTCCTACAAATAATTGAATAAATATTTCATAAGTCACTGAAAAACGATGATAAGCAGATAAATTTTTCACAAATTATACACGTACATTTGAATTAGTGATTTCATTAGTAATTAGTAACAACATTACTCATGATATTTGATTCTATAATATATTCAATACAATTATTGATTAATTGGTAACAATATTATTGTAACAACAAAGAAACTGCAGTGATAGATTGGTTGTTAGTGACTTTATAATCGCTTACATTCAATGTTTTGATTTAGCAAATTTTATATTAACATTTAAATACAACTGCATTACGGGTCTCTACTATATTTTTTATAAAATTCTAACTAATCGTATTCCTTATAAAATTTTTAAATAAATTTAATTGAAAAGAAAAATAAAACTGACTTATCAATAAAAGAAACAGGAATCCTGTTCATAAATTCTTGTATGCAAATAAAAGGTTATTCTGTACCATTAAAATCAGAAGCTAAATGCAACAATGTTACAATTCCATTCTGGTAATTTATGAAGTTAATTTAAGCTTTTATGTTAGCTGTTAAATTTTGC
Organism: Latrodectus hesperus; assembly: GCA_037975125.1. Lineage (NCBI taxonomy): Eukaryota > Metazoa > Arthropoda > Arachnida > Araneae > Theridiidae > Latrodectus > Latrodectus hesperus. Next base: position 117,357,675 of record CM075853.1, on the reverse strand, counting down.
AGTTGCTAATTCATAGCTTCAATTTTACGTTCAAGTCACTTTCACTGTTTATTCTGATTGCAGTGTAGAGTTTCAAATTTGTTAATTGCTTTCTTGGAAATGGAAGGAAGTAATTTTTGATTAGTAGTTTCAATTTACATTTAAATTAAATTTGAAATACCCTTATAACTATATTTAGTTCAACGTGTCATTGTTGTATTAATCTTCATTTTATAGAAAAGAATCTAATTTCATTGTTTTTAATTTATATGTTACAAATTATCTTTGTTTGAAAATTATTGATGGCAAAAAAAAAATTATTACAGAATACAACCAAACATAAATAATAGTTACAAATTTGAGTTGTGTTCTGAAGGAAAAAAATCTTAAAAAAAGCAACATTATGTGAATAAAATAATGAATGAAAAAGTTTCTAATCAAGCTTTTATCTAGAATAAACATAATATCATGTAAATATGCTTTTTTTTAAAAATTAGCGCTTGAGTAATAAATTTGTATTATAGTGATTTTTATTAATTATTTCCTTTCCGTAATTATAGAGTCTTAGAATATTCATTCTTATATATTCAACATGATTTTGTAACTAATTAGTTTATAGATGAGGTTGTAATATTGTTTCTTAATTTAAACAACATAACTCAAGACTCAGTTATCGAGAAGTCTTGCTATTTTCGATAAAATATAAGAAACAAAATCATTCCCGATTCAAATATTACACACTACTATACCAGGTTGAAAGTTCAAAACGTATATCATAAAAATTACAAAATAAATAAATAGACAATTTTGTATTATATATTTTATTCAATACCTATAATTAAAAATAACACTTTCAGTACTTTATTTAGCAATTAAAGCAGGAAATGTTTTAATATAACATTAAACTATGTATGTAAGAACAAAATTTATGTCTTAAATACATTACGATGAATTAATAAAAACGTCGTTGTAAAGGTATATACAAAACTAAATTATTAAAAATGGTTAAAATTTAAAGCACGTTTTAGAATTTTAAAAACATTCAATAGAAGCATTTAGTATCTAATGATTTTAACAAAATATGATTTTAAAATTTCACAAATTATACTTTTTAAAAATCAATTTCTTTATATTTTAAATGATTACTTTACTATTGGTATCACTATATCTTTTTATTAGTCAGTATTGATAAGACTATATGAATTTGACACCCTATCAATTTCAATTATTCCTTCCATGAATGATTTTTGAACATCGTTATTTTAAATATCAAAATTTTATCTTATGAATTAAGTATTTTTAGAGCCAATTTTTGATTAAAACTAAATATGGACTTCTATCCTGTGTTGTCTCGTTTTCCGTTATCGGACATTATTACCATGTCATGCTGCAGACTATTGCTGTGCTTCAACTGCTACGAAGGTGGTTACTTACAACGACCGTTTTAATGCAGCATGATGTCCCCCCCATATCCATGGGTCTTTAAATGCGCTATTTCTCCAACACTTCACAGGCGAGTATTATTAGTCACTCCTTTCCTAATCCATGGCCACTGCATTCACCGGATATAACTTCGTGTTATTTCTGGTTATAGGGCTATTTAAAACTTCTGGTGTATCGTGGAGGTGTTGAGACATTGAACAATTAAAAAAAAACTCCATAATGCATCTTAGGTGAAGCCTCACAGCTCATCAGTTATGATCTGCTGTTGAGCATGCTGTCCATCTATTTGATATTTCGCAGGTGAATGTAGATTGTCTCTTGGAATACTCTTGCCTACATCGTTTTGAAAACGATTAACAACCACTCCTCTTGTGCAACTTCATTCTTCCAAGGAAATACCAAAGTGCCATTTTAATTTAAGTCATCTATATTAGATCATGGAAAATGTAAGAGCTTAGTTTGCAGTATTTCAATAAATTTCGGATTACTTAATTCTGTAAACTATAGTTTATAAACTCACTACATAAAAATCAAACCATTAGTTCCTTTAAGTTAAAATAATAACAAGTATTTCTATCTTATTGCCTTTAATTGGCTCAGGTTACAACCAGCCAACTTGAAAATAAAAGTATAATGCCTTTCCCCACCCTGATCATCCAGCTTCACAACATTATATAAAGAAAGAATTAAAAACATTAAAATAAGCTAATGGTCATCCTCATAGACATTAAATAAAATAACTTATGTGATGCTTTGATTATTTAGCTATATTTGTTTCAAGAAACAGATACAAAAAGAAACAAGATACTCAAACATATAAACATAAATACATATACTACTCCAAAAAAAAAAAACTAAAGCTCTTATTCTAAAAACTAGAAACTCTTGAACCTCTTATTATTATGTTTTTGAAAAATAAGCATAATGATGACAGGGTTAAGAAAAAACACTATTGTTTACAATTAAAATTGCTTAATTAACACAAAATGCATTAAAATCAGGTGCAATTAGAAGTTCAGTGGCTTCAAAAACAAACTTTACTATAAAAATTACAATTAAAATGAAGATTCAACAAAAAAAAATACAAATTTACATTCATCATTACATCGTGTTATTAAAATGCATAACTATAGCGCATCTTCATTTTTAACTTAATTAAAATTCTTGACACAATCAAAGGAATGCAGTATTTAAATACAAAATTTTCTGAATCATTAAAATTAAAAAGTATTTTCTAGCTACAATAAATTAACAATTACATTTGTCAATAAATTTCGTATGAAACACATTTTTATATTCGTGAATAAATTGCTCGTGTGCTCTTAAAATGCCATTTCTTTATCTTATTTAAAAGTTAATAATATTTTTATTTAAATTTTATTTCACATTTTTATGATTCCTTATTGAGCCCACTTTACAAAAGATTATTAAAATATCAAGAAATATAATATTACAATTAAATCACGTTATTGAACAAAATTGTGGTATTTCTTAGCAAAGTAATTTATATTTCTGATGAAATCTGATACTTTGCAACTAATGATTTGATTTCAAAAATACCACGTTTTCAAAATTGAATCTTTGTATTTTGAAGTACTTTTGAATAAAAAATGTCAAACTTTCGTAACATTTATTGCTCTCATGAGATCCCATTTAGTTAAGAAAAATATGCTTTAATGATCAATTAAATTCAAGTTTGAAATATTTCGAAACTACTCATGTTTCTTTTTATTACACGGTATAAAATTTATAAAAATTATAATTGCAGATCTTATATGTTGTGTTATTGTGTTCTGATAAAAAGACATTTTTATGCTAGACAATTGACAGTATTACTACTTAAAAATTGTATGTCATAGGTCAAATAAAACTATTAACAGAAAATCATTTTTTCTAAGTTTACCGCTTAGTTATATTTAAATCAATAAATAATTGTTGGAAAACTTAAATATTGTTTAATTTTATTAATTTTACCGAGGTTTTTGTGTACTGAAAATATTTCCAGTAGATACAATCAAAATAATATTAATTTATGAAAAGGAGATTTAAATGTTCTGCTTAGGGATTCTGTTTAGGGACTTTTAAAAAAGTATTTTTTATTGGTGCAAATGTTGGTTATTTACATTAATTTTTACAATTTTATACAAAGATTTTTCACTTGAGAACCATTTTGAATTGGATAATTTAATAAAAAGCTATAACAATGTAATGTGTAAAACACTTTATTTCTAGAATGTTTTGAGAAATTCTCTTAAACTTAAATGTTTCTAGTTTTGTATTTAAAATATACAGTGATTTTAATTAATCATTATATTTTTTGCGAATGAAAATATCTCTTAATTTTAGGATATCTGCCAAAGGCAATTTTTTTAGGTCCACGATGATTTATTAAATTGAGAATGTTACTAAATTAAGATGAAATTTCTTTAGTAATAACTTTATCTCTTTTATTGACTTAATTTAAAACTTGTGATCCACAAATTTTAAAAGTTAATTATTACATAAAAAATATATCCTATTTTACATATATCGGCACTGTTATCACAGTATAAATTATTGAATCAACAAGACTGTTTTTATGAAATGTATATTTTAAAAACTTAGAAACCATTTTAAACCTTAAGCCTTAACTTACAATTACAGATTTAAAAATTAAAATCTGTAAAACATATTCACTATTCGTGGTATTATATTGTTTTCAAAGCCTGGTTCTTAAAACAAATGAAGTAAATCTAAAGATTTCCGAGCACAAATTACTGTGAAAAATGCTTGATGTTCTTAGGTATAATGTTCATGATAATTGGTGTCTAAGTTAGAAATAGAATGAGGAAAATAGGATACGGAAATTTGGACTATTATTTAGTGGTGATGATGGCAATATTTCCTAAAAGTATAAGTTTAATAATCTCGTGTAAAATAAAAACGAAAAAAGCTAACTATGTAATTTAAAATTGGAAATAAATCTAGAAGTTTTACTAAATTGAAATTTGAGAGTTCTTGCAATGGATATTTTCAATTGATGGTGGTTTTTTTAATCCATTTTGGTTTCTAGCATGATATAATTCCAAAAAAGGAGTAATGGTTATGGCAACGGATAGCTAAATTTAAAAAAAAAACAATAAAATAAAATAAAAGTGAGAAACATAAATATAACTGCATATTACTTTTAAATGCTTTGGCAACTTAAGAGAATAAAGAAATATGCCTAACTTTTAATGAGATATGTAAAATTTATATGCGACAGAATGAATTTATAATTGTGTTTCATAAATTTATAATTTCGTAAATACATCATGATTTTTTAATGTATTCAAAAGTTTCTTTGTGACACAAAACGCATATAGAATATGTAAAAATTTTAAAGTAAAACATTAAACTAATTATAGCATAAAGTATAAAGTAGCAACCAAATATCGTTGTTTTGCCATAAAAAATACCTTTAAAATGTATAATAGAAAATTTATTATTTTGGGAATCCAAATTTTGAAACACCTTACAAATGATTACACCGATAGGTAGCAGAATACTTATAAAAATTTATGGCTTAGTAAAATTGCATTACTCTTTGAATTTTTACACTAAGCACAAATAACGCATTTATTCCATACTAAACAGATATAGAAATCAAACAAAATTCCTTTTTCACACATTATTATCTCATAAAATGGTAGCCACAATGATTTACAAATGTATCTATCATATTCTTAAAGTAATTTTATTTCGTAAAATTAAAATATAAATTTTTGTTAAACTGATTCTGGTAAATACATTTTTAAATTAGTGGTACAGAATTACCATGGAAATGTTTGGTATAATTATATTGTTAAAAAGTATTTTAATTAATGCAAAGTTCAGATAAAACATTATTTTATAAGGGGTGATTTCTGTTTCATTCATTAGTTTCATTCAATTAACAATTACATTTAACATAATTATGATCACCAAATTTTTGTAAGGTTATTTTTAGGATTTTACTATTTTTAGGTTATTTTTAGTTATTTTTAGAATGGTTTTTCTTATAAATAATAAGAAAAACCATTCTATTCTTGCTTATTATAAGATAATAAGCAAGACTTATATGTGTATTAATCAAATCATATTATTTTCTGAATTCTATAAACAGGTAATAAATATAAATAATTATATAATAATATGTTATAAGTTATCTGATAACAGATAATTTGTAATAATAACTGTTACTATAAGATAACAAGTAAAACACATCATCACACACATATATATATATATATATATATATATATATATATATATATATATATATATATATATATATATATATATATATATATATATATAATTTAAAAATACAAAGTTAGGTATAAATAACAGAATAAATAAAATAGAAATAGAGAAAAGATATAAATGCAAAGTAAAACTATTTTTCCTAAATTGATAATTTTATCCCATCACTGTAAATAGAGTTATATACAACATATTTTAGTACTAAACCTTAATTTAAGAAATTTATTTATTTTAAATATCATAAGTTAGATGAAAACTTAAGTTAAACTACTTATTGTAAATATTTTAAGGAACGAAACGTGAATTTTAATTATTCAGGTAATGCTAACTCAAATTAAAAATGAACAACTATGTGTGTGTGAGTGTTCTGTGGTTTCTGAATTAGAATTAACAGGTACTTTCAACAAATTTACTGCCACATCTTAACTAAACTCATTTACCTTTAAATTCCAACTGGCGATGACGAACAAGTAATCGTTTTCCAATGCACAACGACTCTATTTATAGTTAAAATCAATTTCATCGCCATATTTTGCAGCTGTGTAACTGTTTTACTCGACTTCTTGATTAATAATGATTGATGAGCAGTGTTATTTTAAATTAGAATTCTCATTATGAACTCCATGTCTTTCAAAGACTATGTTTTCTCTCTTGTAACAAAGTAGCATATATCTGTTTGTAAATGGATACACACAAGCTGATATAAATCTCACATATTCTTTAATGTTTTTATTTAATCATTTTTTTAGTATGGAATCTAGTCATTAGTAAAATATTTAGTAAATGTTTAAAATAAATATTATATTATTTAATAATTTTTCTCTGACAGATATTTCAGTACCCAAAACATAAAACCAAAGTTTTAAACAAATTTTAGTTTTCTGGGTGTGTTATTTTAGTACATAAATCAAATATATTTCTGAAAACAATTATGGTTGCATTTTCTTATTCTACAAAAATATCATAACTGACACACACTTAATCCAGTTTCTATATGATAAATTACTTTCATTTATTTAATGTTGATTTCTCATTTTTAAATTTTCCCATATATTCTTGTTAATTATCATTTTTAATGACTATTGCATCTAATATGAAATATCAACTAAATAATCCTTTGATGTTAATGTAATCAGGCATTAAAATAAAAATAATTTGGCATAATATAGAGAAGGGCATAACTAAGAAAAAATTATTTCACAATAATCATATGTAATAAATTATTGTAATTAGTAATTAATTGTCTGAATGTCCGGTGTGATTGAATATTTTGGAACACAAAGATTACTCACACTTTTGCTTAATGTTTTTCATCCTATTAAAAATACATTGCTAATTTTAATATTTTAACGAGCGTTTATAAAACTGAATTATAATGGACCTAAAAATAATTATATTTTTATTTTTGAAGAAATTTATCTTTGAAACCAAATAAAAGTATAGCTTATGAGCCTTTAAGTTAGGAAGAGTTTATGTCTAAGAATAAATGAACATACATACCAGTAATGGAACACATACTGTGGCCAAAGTACTTATTTTTTATTTATTTAATTATTACTTTTAGTTTATTCGAAGTCTACTAAAGTAGGCAAACATTTTTTTCCTAATGGTTCTCCTACTAATGGAGTTTAGAAGCAGTTAATGCCATTAATTCCTGTCTTGAGTTGCAGCCGTTGTCTTACATTGTTTCGGACAGCAGCAATTCATTCAAATTTAATTTTTATGCCTTTCTTATTTTTCCTTAAAGGCAATTTCTGAAATGTTCATATTTTTCGATTTCCCTTGGGTCTAATTGTCAGAAACATTTCTATAGAAATAAAAAGTATATAGGGCATCCTTCAATCTTATTATAATCTTTTATGTTCCTTTTGGAAGTTTTAACCTTGATTTGCGAATAAATGTACATTTTTTAATGATTTACAAATAAAATAAAAATTACTTATTTACAAGCAGTTTATTAAACATTGTGATATAAATTTACAAGGAGTATCCCTTCAATCTAACAGCGATTTTAAATTTCACATTTTAGTTAAAAGATTTAATTTTAATTTAGAAATGAAAATTAAATATTTGCAATTTTTTTAAAACATATTCATAAAACTATTACAAGTACAATGTGTATTTTCCCCTGATAACTGCAATATTAAATTTTAAGTTGCACAATTAAAAATATTAATTTCAATTTGCCAATTTGCTTATTTATGACATTTCTATTTTCGTTATCCGTATTTATTTCAATTCTTTATTATGAAGAAATTTACAAAATTGCAGATTTACAAATAGTTTTTAAAACTTACTGATATTAAAATTACAAGCACAAGAAGCATCCTTCCTTCCTAACTGTAATATTAAATTTTATGTTGTAAATAAAATTATTAGTTTAAATTTACCAATTGTCATTTCTTATTTACAAATAGTTTCTTAAACATATTTATATAAAAATTACAAATACAAAGTGTATCCTTCTATCATAACTGTAATATTGATTTCTGATGTTACAATTGAAAGTCTATAGTTTGAATTTGCAAATAAAACTTATAGGTTGTCTAATGAATTTTGACTGATAAAATATTGACTAAGCATCAATTTTCGTAACGAAAATAATTTTCATATGCATCTTTATAGTAAATACCTGTCGCTACAAAAATATTGTAGTTACTACAGTAAAATAATCATTTTCTGTTAAATGTTAATGTATATATATATATTTATATATAACTATATCTATATATATATATATATATATATATATATATATATATATATATATATATATATATATATATATATATATATATATATATATATATATATATATATATATATATATATATATATATATATATATATATATATATATATATATATATATATATATATATATATGTATATATATATATATATACATATATATATATATATATATATATATATATATATATATATATATATATATATATATATATATATATATATATGATATAGTATAGTATAATATTTTTCGTTTGAAAATTAGTAAATAATTAGTGAAGATATACTCCCTTTATTTAGAGAAATGTTGAATTTTGAATATTTTCACTAATGTATTCAGCATTGCTTGAATACTGATGTATTCATGCATGCTTAAACACTAATGTATTCATACATGCTTAAAAGTTAAAGCATTTGTATCCATTCAAAAATATTTGCAAAGAAATACTGAAAGTTTTGCAATACTTATAAATTAAATCTATGCAAACTAATCGTGATCAAGTGACATTTCCTTTCCTAGACTTTAAAAATTTATTCTTTTTGTACTTAAAAAGCAACACACATAAATAAACGAAAAAAATGAAATCAATGTAATTACCATAGAAATTTCAATAAATTTCGATGAATAATATTTTAAAAGTTATTTGAAAATTTCTCTACTTTTCTTTTACTTTATAAATTACTTTGTAAACGATAAGAATTCATATGAACGAAAAATACATTTTACGGCTTTTTTTATGATTGAAATATTATATTATAAATCCTCCTTCGGTGTTAATTACAAAAATATTCTTTGCTTAATATAAAATTTTAATGTTACAGGATAAATCAATTATAAAAAACAAATATGAGTTACAGAAAAATTTAAATCGATAATAGAAAATAACAATTTTAAGCAGAAAACAAATTTCTTTTAATTGGGATATAAAAATACATTCTTATTAGCTACAATAAGTGCAAATACGTAATCATATATTTTGAAAAAAATCTTTTGTATTAATATTTTTGTTAACTAGCAATTTATTAAACTTTATTAAAATTTTCCATTAAAGATATTTTAATAATCAGTTAGACAAATATTGTTTCAATTTATTATTTTCATTATCGGGGTAGTATTGCATTCTAAATATTTTTATAATTGTATAAAAATCTGTGCAAAATGTGAGGAAAAATTCGATTAAAATTATTTCGTATGATGTTTTTTTAATGTTATGAAAAACGTAATTGAAAAATTAGAAAATTAATGAAAAATGTCATCTTTTGTGTAAAGTTTCCATAAATTTATAACGTTTACATAAATAACACTTGTTTTATAACACAAAATGTCTCTTAAAATATGAAAATGCAATCAAATGTCCGTTCATAGATTCGGTTGTCACCTTGCTTGCACATTAATATTTCGTTATATTTGCACAGAATGGTTACAAAACTTGCTATCTCATGATCATTTCTTAAATTAAGAAATATTTTACCCCCAACTCCCAGAAGCGTTGGTATTTACGCACTCTTTTACTTTTTGACTCCTAATGGAGTCTGCCGAAAATCTTGCGTCTCTTCCTTAATGCAATATTTGATAACTTAAAACGCTGCAATAAATCCTTCTTAGGCACTGAGAAGTCCATCGCTCTGCTAATGTGTTTTGAATTGAAAACGCAAATGGAACTGCACACTCTCAATTCCTTCAAGTCATTTCGCTGTCTTAAAAATATATATATATATATTACTTTAAACTGGAACTCATATCCCTAATCGTTATTCAATACTATCTCTTTTATTTTACCTCAGAAATGATAAATTCTTCCACATTTTTGGTGGAGTGATTAAAAACCACATGTCTTTAGTTTGAACTCGAAGCTTTTATTTATTTACATTTTACTTTGTCATTTTCGCTTAAAATTTTCTTCAAAGATTGGGTGAAAGCACTTAGTTAAAGTGTGCCTGTTTAATGTATGTACATATTGATTTCGCTTGGGACGCTATCCTGTTGGCGCACAGATTTCAAAGTCAAACAAGTATAAAGGTATTTATTTTCTTAAAAAAATAGATACTGTCACTGCCACGTGTTTAGATATTTAAATATTCTAACATTAGTCTATTAATAGTTTGACGGGAATCAGTTTAGAAATTACAGAATTAATATAATATAAATAGAAAATACAAAATAAAACACAGTATTCCCAACAACATTTTAGAATATTTACATTAAAATTTATCTTCGTATTTGTTTCAATTATTTTTAACTCATGTCGGAAATTACCGTTTGCTGAAATGATACAGAATCAGAATTTATAAATAAATTAAACTGTGCGATAAGACATTAAATAAATTTATTTTTAATTACTGTTAAATACGTGTGGTATTGATAATCTTTAGCATCTTATCATAACTTCTTTAATGCTCATCAAATGTTGTTTCTAAACAATGAATTTTGTAAATAAAAATTTTAAAATTTTAATTTAATTGCTTATTATAAAGATCAAGATTCCTTTAATAATACAATTTTTTTAATGAATGTACCACAAAGAAGAGATTGAGAATATTTATTAAAAATTTCTTAGAATAGAATTCGTTCAGAAATAGAAATGTTGATAAAATTTTTTAATATGTATAAAATCACCATTTTAAATATCTGACAATACATTAAGTAGTAATCTATATAGTTTTAAAGTTAGTTATATTATTTATTTAATTTCATCACTATGCAAAAAATATTATTCTTTAAAATATATCTAAATAAAACATAAATAGTTTAACATAATAGTTTTCATTAATATTAAAAAGTGATTAAACAGGATACTGTGTTAATTTATTAGTAAGAAATTTCTGAAAAATTAAAATATACACGACAAGTATTTATTATGAAATTTGAATGTGAAATATTTTTAATTTGAAGTCATAAAATATTTATTTTTTGCAATAATACAGAATGAATAAAGCATTTATATTATGTTATTGAATGAAACAATTCTATTATATGTTCGAAATATTCACGTCAAGGCAACATTTAATACGCATCCAATAATTAAAGAGATAATCGCCTTGAAATGTCTTACAATGATAACAGCTTTCAATTTTTTTAATTTCATTTTTTACAAATGAAAAAATAAATGTTTGTAAGTGATCCGAATGATAACATTTATTCTGATAATTCAAATAAAAACGTCTATATCATTTACCCTAATTTTTCACTTTCATCAATATATTGCACAAAATTGATGTTAGAGAAAAAAATTTACAGATGACTTTTAAAGTTATGGTCAGGAAATTGTTGGTTATACCAGAAGTATTCTTTCCAATGCAAACTTTTTAAAGTCTAAAACGCAGAAGACATTAAAGAATCCTTTCAAGTTGTTGAAAATAAAATAAGTTCAATAATATATTACATAAAAATATATTTTACTGAGTTTCATTTTATAGCTCTGTGTTTGAAATTATATATATTATATACAATTTAAATTATTTTTTTCAATTATTGGAATACTTGCTATAAATAATTGCTGCTTAAAAATTTTATGAAATGCATTCTTATGACTCATAAGAAAACTAAATGTTTCTTTTATATTAAATACAAATATATCCGTTTTAATAAAAAATAATATTAATTGATTTACCAAAAGTTTAATGTGAGAATGTTAGTCTGTATACTTTAGTAATTACATAGATATTTGTCTCTTTTAATTTCATCGATGTAAATTCTAGTATTTCCTCTCACTCTTGAAAACACTCATTATATGGAATAAAATATGTTTGAGCTTCATAAATTTTGAACAAATCGTACTGTTATAAGATATTAATATTTTAAACAATAAAAATATTTCAGTTTCAAATATTAACATATTATGAGTTGATTTAGATTTACCTTAGATAAATGGTATGTCAAAATGTTTTTCTCAATACTCGGATTACATACATACATATTTATTTATAGAAAATTTACATACATATTTATAGAAAAATCATGTATCAAATATAAGTTTCCTATATATTTCTTTAAGCATAATTATTAAAAATAATATATGAATCTATGTTCAATAAAGATAACATGAATTATTTTTAAAATTATAATATTATTTTTAATTTTAATTATTTTTAAAAAAGAGTAATAAATATAATTAGTATGCAAAGTGTAAAATCTGCTTAATTAATATAGAATTTTATTAATTTAATATATTAATTTAATATAGAATTGTCTGTTAATTGAGAAGAAATGTACCATCTACATCTGAATATATTAACGAATAATAATATTAACCATTAATAATATTCTTCATAATTTCAAAAAATATTTTTTGAGCAAGAATTCTGAGTTTTTATTATTTAAAATAGATCTAATGAACTTAAACTTTCTTGAGCAAAAATACACTTTTTTTGGAAATAGAAAAATTAGGATTAATTTTTACATCAAATCCATCCACGATTTTTAAAGTTTCCTTTGTAATTAATTTAGAAAAGATTTGGAAATTAATTTTGGAAAAATTTGTATGTTTGAATTAAAAATTCTAAATTTCTAAATTATTTACAAGAATATTACATTATATGTTAATATATAATAATGTAAGTATGCATAGGTAATGTAAGTATGTACGTATAAGTACATACATAATAAAATAATGCATAATAATTTAAGTATAAATATTTCAAAATATAGAAATATCAATTAATTTAATATTTCTGTTTAATTATTAACTTTATCGATACAATAAAATTTACATTGTTCATATTATAAAGAATGTATTTTTATTCATCTTTTCTTATTTATTACTGAAAAAAAAACATTTCAAATATTTTGAAAAATATTAACAAGAATAAAACAAAGCCTCATAAATTTAAGTTTTGCTTTATTAATCAAAATGCAAAACAATTATTACTAGCAAATGAAAAATACCAATTAATATTTCATTTGTTCTCTAAAAACTCTTGTTAGCAGAAGCTTTGGAAAAAGTGCAATTTCTAATGAACTAAAATGAAACGAAACAAAAGTACGCCTTTTTCATTTAATGAAAGTATTTATATGAAATGGAAATTGTCTTTTACAGAAAATGTGCCAAATAAATTGAAAAAAATGCTTTATTTGCTTTTTTTTATTCATCTCATTTGAGTGTAAAGCTTAGGGTCAATCAATTCCTGTGTAATGCTTTTTATTTATTGCACAATGAATTTTTCAAACTATAATTTTTATTTGGGTAAATAATGCTTCATAATATGTATGATGTACTTTTTTAATTATTTGGTTTAGGTGATAATTAATTTTTTATTGGTTTGTAGATTGTTTTATTAAATTACATTTTATATGTAAGAAATATATAAAAAATATAATTAAACGAAAACAGGGGGAAATTAAAAATAGATTATGCATATATAAATATACTTTTGTAACTAATAAATATATTGTCATCAAATTTGAATAAACTATCTTTCATTTTTCTTTTAATTAAGCGTGTATCTCTGATTAAACATTATTAACCCAAAATGTAAACATATATTTTCATATTTACCATTAATATGAAATTAATTATATTAATCAGTTTATTATTATATTATATTAACTAATTATATTTATTGATTTGAAGAGTATGAAAAAAGTTAATCCATAAGTCATACTTTAATTTTTGTGAGAAAATAGTTTTTTAGTTAGACTCATATTACTGAAAAAATCAAATGCGAAAAAAATTATAATTATACGTTGACTAGTTTTATGTATCAATGCACAGATTGAAATAAACTATATCTGAAAATATACAGTTATCTATAAATTAATAACATCTCTTTTCTTTTATTTGAAATCTGACTGAATTAACATCTCTCATATTCTTTTAGTTGTTTACAACTTAAAAGTATTTGATAATTTCTAAATTTTAAATTTTAAATACCTTGTATATCGTTAAGTAAAATCTCTCTTTCTTTTTTTTATAATTTTTCACATTTGTGAATATTTAACAAAAGTTTAAAAAATGTAAAAATGTAAATTCTCAGATTTACATTGAATATTAATCAAGAATCAAGGCGGTAAGAGATTCTTTCATTTATGTATGCATATACACTTGCCAGAAAAAGTCTGCGTACAAATGCATGGTAAACCATCTGCAGAAAATAAAAGTACATTATAATGTCAACATCAATTCAATCTTAATATAATGGTTTTCTATAACTATTCCTACATTGTTTCGAAGTAATAATCATAATAAAAATTGAAAAATACATAATAAACAGTCAGAAAAAGTTTGCGTGCAAATGAGAAAAGTCTCTAAAAACAAGCTTCGATGGGTTGTCAACTAAATTTTAATGTCTGGTTTGAAAACATTTATGTCTAAGAACCTCTTACAATCGTTTGAGCATAGAGCGAATTAGTTTGGTGATTTCTGCTGAAGAAATTTTATTCCATTCCATCATAATTTCTCTTTTTAGCATATCATCTGATATTGTGTCATGTTGACGAATATTACGTTACAATAAGTCCCATAAAGGTTCGATGTTCTTTAAGTCTGGCCATTATGGGGGACTATGCAACTGATATTTGATATTGTGCAACAGCCAGAACTTTATTTTGTGGGCAGTGCTTTTTGTATCATTGTCTTGTTGAAACCAAAATTCATCATCAAGGTTCAAATCTTATGCCCTGTGTTTCAAATCAAAAGTTTTTAATATATTTAGATATCTCATATGATCTAATACTGAGTTTATAAAAGTTAATCGATCAACACCACTTGCTGCCATGCACCCCCAAATCATTACGTCTCTTCCACCACCTTTAACTGTACACCATCTGACACAAAATTTTGCTTTTCAAAAGTTGTTCCTTATTTTCTCCACACCAGTTTACACCCTTTGATGACAAAGATACAAAATTTGCATTCATCAGAGAATAGTACTTTGTCTAAAAACTCAGAATTTTTATTAACATACTTAATGGCAAAATTTAAACGTTTTTGCTTATTTTTCAGTTTAAATACTTGGCTTTCTATGAGCTACACGGCCGTGATAGCCAGATTCTTTCAGAATTTTTGAATAGTACCTTGATGATGAGATTTTTTTAACCTTTCTCTAATATCAAGTGCTATTTGAGATACAGTAATCTTTGGATTTAAACGTAAGGATTTTAGGATGCATATCATTTCTCGCAAAGTCAGCTTAGTTGGTTGGTTACTCTGAGGCTTTAAGATAACAGGTTTTGAAGGATTATAATTATTGATTACTCTTTGAATAGAAATATGAGTACTTCCAACTAACTTTTCAATTACTCAAAGAGTTTTATCTTCATTGCTTTGCTATAAGATGATTTTCTTTTTATCAGGAACAATTTCTTTTCTTTTAAAATCCATTTTAATTCTACTTGTTTGTAAAATATATTGTATCATATAAATAAAGCAATATTTTTGTATTCTATTTGTTGTATTACCACCAGAGTTAAAATGAATAAGTAATCTCATGGAGGTTAAGAAAAAAATAGTAAGATTAATTTTAAAATATCTTTGTAATTTGTACCTGTACGCAAACATTTTCTGCCAACTTTTTGCGTAATTTTTAATTATTATTATTACTTTTAAACAGTATATGTAATCTTTCTGAAATTATTGACGATATTTAATGAATTGTTGATTAAAAGCTTTTTATAAAAATGGAATTAATATTGACTCAATAATGTACATTTATTCTCTGTAGTATTTTTATAGTGCGTTTGTACGCTGACTTTTTCTGTCGCAAGTATATACGTATATATATATATATATATATATATATATATATATATATATATATATATATATATATATATATATATATATATATATATATATATATATATATATATATATATATATTTTATAGATTTATGCTACATATAACTTAAATATTTACCATATATAATTAAATGTCACAAGGAAAATGTTATTGCTTTATGATAGTTTTCTAATTTAAGTCCTTGAAAGAAATTTCTGTATAAAAAATTTATTAAATTCAAGACAGTTGTTTCTTAAACGTAAGGTTATCCCTGATATTTCAGACACTGAAGTTTATATCTTCAATCTTACTCAGATTCAATAATTTTTATGTCTTTTAAAATCAATTAATGATTCAAATAATAGACGAGGCAGATTTGGTATTTGAAAAGTGATGCTTTTAATATGAGCACTAAATTTATTAACAGTTTCCTTAAGAACATTTATAAACTAGAAAAAAATGTTTTATATTATTAATAAATGAATTGCTATACAACATTGCTTTTGCTGTCCAAAACTAATTTTCAGTAAATTTGAAGTATTCTGAAACTCAATGCCGCAAATTGTTTCATCGAAAAACTCTACATATTTTATAACAAAAATTTATAAACCAATAATGAAAATACTGTCATGAAGATTTATGGCAATAAATTAACACACTGTAATAAGAAGCAAATCTTGCTTCTTAGTATAAGCAAATAGTTTTTAAATTTCCCAAATAGTTTATGCATTACATTTCCATTCTACTGTAAGCCATTCAATATATTCATTTTTAATATTGAAATAAGAACTCAATTACTTTAACAATTTTATGTCTGAAAATTTCCTGAAAAATTTAAAACTAAGTCTGTATTAACTATAATATAACTAGTTTTAGGTTTGAAAGAAATTATATGCATAAAAGAAGTTTAAAAATATAGTATTTAGGCTTTAGATATTTAAAGTTCGTTTCACTGTAGTTTTAAATATTAATATAAATGTTATTTTGTAATAATATTTAAAATTATTGGAATTTATACCGAAGAATCAGTTTTCAAGAAAACATTTTAATCATATCTTTTATTTAATTCATGATTAGTTTGTAACCGATAATTATGTTCATTTATAATACCAATGAATGACATTTTTGCAACAGTTTGAATATAAAAATATGAGTGCATAATCAATACTATACATAAAATATTTTTGTGTATCAAACTTAGCAATTGACATGTGCAAAAGTACAATAGTAAAAATTAATACAGTCCAATATTCTCAATTTTTGAACACAATATTCTGATTTTCTCAATTTTTCCAAATAACTTATTCAAATGTTATTACCACACTATAATCTTAAATTATATGATTTAAAAATATTTCGACGACAATTGTTCATATGTATGAGAGAAAAATATTTATTGAATTGAATAATTTTTAAAACAGTGTTAAATTGTATGATTCACATGTATGACATAAATACATATTTTTAAATAAAAAGAAACATTTCAGTTTGATAAGCATAAGATGTGGCGGCCATTTATTATGAAGAGCATGATTTTAAATGAACACATCAAAGATAAATAACATCAATTTTAAATAAAATAGATTCTGATCAGTGTTAATTTTTTATACATTTTTACCTCGTAAACATACGGTTGACAAACAGGACAAATATTTGACGAAGAATGACATTTTTAAAGAATAAAGATTTACTGATTTCTATGGAAAAAAAATACTTCATTTCGCGCATAAAATAGAAAATAGGAGAGCAAGAATATTTAAAATAAAAATACTATTTCCTTGAGAAAATCATAATTTTACAATAAGTGTAAATGGTGTTACAACCAAAAATAAACATACTATGTATCAAAAATTTTAACAAACTGTCAAACACTGTATAAAAATGTAGCGATCATGATCCTAAGGAATCGCCAGATTTGATTAATTGTAACAAGAAACATGGCACATTTGAAACGTTCGTGAACATTACAGGAATTTTGAGTAGGTTTATAGATTCAAGGTTATTTGTTATGGATTCAAGGCACAGAGAATAGTTTAGTGTATGAGAAGAAAGCAAAATTTCTCCAATTTTGTTTGAAAAGTCTAGACAGCAATCTGAAAAAGTTTTCATAAATGTCATTTTTACCTGCACAATCATTTACTTTGAAACAATGAAAATGAGTATAAAGTCCAGTAACGTATAGTGTGGTACAAAATGAAAACAACTGATGTGAAAAAAATAAACAAAAGTGGTTCATATAAAAATAATAGGTCATAAAATTCTCATTTATTAAAATACTTTTTAGCTCATTGAGTATTGCAAAATTTAGACACGCAATTATTTTTTGAACGCAGATGTTAGTAAAATAAAATAAAAATGAAAAGCAAAAGAAACAAAATAAAATAAAATTATAGTTAAGAAATATTTGACAAGAGGTTTGGTTACTTTAAGGATTTATGAAGTGTTTAAATTTGTGGAATATATTCAGATATTTCTTAACGAATAATAGGAAGAAACTTTTAAAAAATGTCTTTTCAATGCTTGGCAGCAAAGAATTTCACCTTTCAGCACTACAAGTTGTGAAAGTGATGCATCTTTATACAGAGGCTCTCAATTGGTCATGCTATCAGGACTCCGAAAGTGGATCCTTGTAATTAAGAAGTAAGAACCAACCAGATGACATTCATTCCTGTGTGTGTGTGGCTTATCACCCCTAGCATTATTTCGCAGGGCTCATATTGTAATCACAACATAGTTTATGTGTGCGAACTGCCTTTCGACTAATTTTCGACACAACAAAGCCAAAAACGCTTACTCGTTTATCATTACTCGATGGTCACCAGTGAATCAAGTCATGGTGGCCAGTAGAATTACTTACGCATTAGATACCATTACAACAATTCCACCACCGCAAGCCAGCTTGTGGGGTGGGCCAAATTCATTCAGCATCTAAGAAGAAAAAAACAAGAAACTCAAAGGGGGAGAGAAAATGCCCAAACCGGTATTTGAATCCTGGACTAAAAGTTAGGAACGCTAACCACTTAGTCGTGAAAACGTCGAATCTTTATTTTGGTTTGGATTCGAATTCACTGCCTTCTTATAAAGAGAACGGTACCCTTTTTCAACCAGGCCACCACGGACAGTGATAAAATATAATATCACTGTCCGTGGTGTATATGCTGGTATCAGACACTTTATTTAAATCAGTAATTCCGAACTATTCAATATCCATGAACAAAGCGTCATATGAACCCACCAGATCACCATGGTTAGTAAAAAAATATAATATGAATGTGTATAAGCATATGCCAGATATTTCAGTTAAATCAGTACTATTAGTTCTCATTTAAGTGTGCGTATCAAAGAGAATCATTCATAAAAAAATTTAATTATAGAAACATAGAAGTCAGAAATGGAAACCCATTTTTAAGGGGGTTTTCAAATGTATTATAGGAATTTATAAAGATTGTGTGCGAGGTTAATAAATGATGGAAGTAAAATTAATCCAAATAAAAGAGAAATTAAATAAATTAGTTTTCAAATGTGAAACACTTGACAATTCAGGTAGAGTGAAAGCTAAGTAGTTGATTTCGTAAAATTTTTATTTTAATTTCTCGCTCAATGTCATTTATTCACGAGATAGTTAATTATTAGTGTGAGACTTATAGTTTAAAATGATTTCTGAACCACTCAATATCCATGTACAAAGTGTCATTCAAACCCACTAACTTTTGAACCAAAAAGCAGATCATTAACCATTCGACTGATTCCTCTGCGATTAAATACAGAAATAATAGTCGGTGAAAAGGTGAAACAGATTTAATGGTCTATTTTTAAAGATAGTAAATGACAAATATGATGAAATGTTATAAGAAATACTTACTTTCATAAAGTAAGTCATTTTTCTTAAATCATATCCATTTATTTTCGTGTAAAAATCTAATTACCTTCTAATAATGCTTTGCTCATATTTTAAATCTTTTATTTTATGTCCGAATACAACATTTTACATAGATTCAGTAGAACAAAATAGGTCAATTAATAGTGCGAGTTTTATAATAGAATATATGTTAATACTGTGATAACACATTTTTTGTTTAAAATCACACATATTAAGCTGAATCTGAAATCTGGAAGAGTATTGTGGATATCTTTGTTACAATGATGTTGGCAAAGTTCACATTTTTTTAATCTAATCTGAAATCTTATTCTAACTAAAAAGGTCTTTTCCCTTATTCTTTCACCAAAGTAAATAAATTAGGCTTACAGAAAAGCAGAGACCTCATGAATAGTGTGCATTCATTCTTTCGAAAAGCCTTATTTTAGTTCAGTAATAAGATGCTGAGAAAGTTGATGATAAAGTCATGTATTTTATTATCAATGTAAATCTCGAAATGGAGTTGTGTATGAAGTATATCATTGTATGAACTTTTCATATTACTCAAATAAGGCTTAAATTAGAAATTCTCATTCAATACAATTTACTGCATTGCTTTTTAAAAAAAGGAAATGTAAATGTAGATTGCAAAGTAAAAATATAGATCATAGATCTCAAATGTATAACGTTAGATTGTACAACTACTTACATAGGCATAATATTTCGATATTCTTGTATACTATACTTGTAGAGGTTTGAATTTCCATTCCCATGAGAAATTTCTGATCTAATAACTACTTTTTACAAGTTTTTTAATTTTTTTATTTTATAAAAGTATTGAAAAGTACCTTTATTTAAGTTTTTTATTTTCGTAATTATATCATTTATTTTAAGAGAAAAAATCCATTACTATACAGTTTATATCACGAAAAAGTAATTCATGCATAATATTTGCTGCATTATGTTTATTATAATAGTTGATATTTGTAAGTATTTAGTATAAATAATATATAAAAGTACTAATTATAACAAACAATTTTCATAAAATAATTAGGAAATAAATTTTTAAAATGTAACTTTAATGTTACATTTTTTTATTTATTCTTGGTTTTCTTAATCTAAAATGCTTTTTAAATCTCTACTCACCTTCCCTGCAGCAAGCAATTTACGCAAATAAAATTAAATCACACACATCCAAAAAACTATTATATTTTTGCAAAATAATAATTATTTATTGAGGAGAATTTCTTGTCTCATAAATTTAATTTAAACTTTATTTTTTTTATAATTTATTGAAATCAGTCATAGAATATAAGTTTTAGATTCAACTAATGAATACTTATTATGAAAATGCACAGATTCTAATTAAGATTACTTAAAAATAATATTACTAAGAATATATTAAAAAAATTTTTGATCTTTAAAGAAAGGAATAAAATAATAAGTATACTTCTAAGATTACTTTGAATGTTTATTAATTTCTGCTCTCCATGAATCATCAATAAAATTTCATTGATAATTTCTTAGAAAATCTGAATTAGAATTATGCTTTCAAAAAGTCCATGAATATAAGTACTTTAAAGAAGTAGTCTTAACAGAAAGAATGCTTTTAGAAGTATTCTCTAAACATTGAACTTTATTAAGTTAGCGGTTACAATGACTGTATATTTGCAAATTCATTAGTTTGCATTATTTGTTAAACTAAAATTTTAATTAGTTTGTTTGTTCTTCATTTTTTTATGTATTATTTGTTTATCTTTTAGGGTTGATTGATTTTTCAATAACTATGAGAAAGAATCTTTTTAATGATACACAATATTCTAACTAACATTTTTGCTACTGTAAATATTTAAGAAATATCGCAATAATGAAAGTATTAAATAGGAAGGAAAAAATAAATGCTAATTATTTTTCTAATCAAGATGAAATTGAGCACTTTATTTTTTAACGATAAAGTGGATGTTTCCCTCGTTCCATTTAAGATCATGTGATTACGCTACTTTATTACAATTATTACTGATTTAAAATATCCATAAAGTCAGATAACGTTTCGTCTGCATCCCGCACACATAATTAATTACGACATCGTATTGAGGCGTCGTCAAAAATCCAACTTAATTACGTATTTGCTGTTTGTCTTCTAACACATTCTTCGAACTGCAGCAAACAAGGCAAAGTTCACGATAGAAAATCTAAAAATATTATCGAAGTTCATTTTGATTAATGAAATGATTTCTTATATAAAGATCAGTTTGAGAAACCGTTTTCCATTGATTCAAGCCAGTAACATATTGACAATAGGACAGAAGAAAAAGCAAAATGAAAAAGAGAAGACAAAACATTCATTTTATGATTAATTTAAATCAGTAAGGATGATTTAAGTTTTTAAAAACTTCATTAATTAATAGAATTCTAAATTAATGATTGCATTATTTGTAAATAATCTTTTTTAAATCTTAAGACTAATGGCTATCTTATGCTAACATTAAAATTTTTCTTTTAATAATTTTTTCTTTATATAGTTTAACATTGTGTAGAACTGTTCCCCTGAAAGGCAGAATTCTAATCATTCAGTAGAGCTTCGATCAATATGCCTACGAGTAATAGGACATTTAAAATTGATTTTCTCAAATGTAGTGTAAGACACTGGAATTTAACATTTTTTTAAATTTAAACCTTCACTGAACTGATGGATTCTAACAGCTTATTTGTGAAGTAAATGCCAGCAAAATCTAGCAATTCCTTCTTGAAAACAAAAATTTTATGAGCAGGAGTTATTAGATTTCACATGTGTCTAATCAAAATAGAGCAAATACTTTATATGTACTATCATTTCTAAAAATGTAACTAGAATTCACCATTGCCAATTGTGAGAAACTTGCTTTTCAGAGCAAAATTTCTTCAACCAATCACAAATACGTTTAATGTAAGTCAGAAGATAGATCATAATGTTAGCCTTCTTTCATAAATGTGTATAAAGAGCGTGCTTGAGAGATTTCGGAGTTCATTCGTTTGTGACAGTTAAAAAGACCCATATATATGAAAATCCTTCTGGAAGTAAGGTAGAAGTATTTAAGTAAAGGATTAAGGTAAGTCTGTAAGTATTTAAGTAAAGGATATTGAAATCAAATACAGCTAACGTTTTGATAGTTAGGTTGGCTTCGATACCTTATGAAACACCTAACGCATTTTATTCCTTTTACTTATTATTTGACTTACTTTTATAACCCAGGTTAATATTAGCACTCCTATAAAATATTCTTCACTGTGATAAAACTTGAGAACCCTTATCTAAAAGAAATTTTATTAAAAATTTAAAAGTAGTACTCATTAATTTACAAAATGAGTTTTGCCTGATTAAGCTGATGTGCAATAGAAATAGGATACCATGCTATAATAGTACAGTTGAGTACTGAAGTATCTTCCCTTTTTAAATACCAAATGAATTTCCATTATTCAGTTGTTTATAAAAGTTCTAAAAATTTATGTAAAATTACGTCCTTATTTCAGCATTTAATATTTCTTCTCTCAACAAAAGAAAAAACATTTGTATTTATATCTTCGTATTTGATGTAATATATTAAAATATATATTTTAAATATATATTAAAATATATATTTTAAATATATATTTTGATGATATTTTATAATTTAATGGAGCATTTGTATTTGTATGGTATCCTAAGAAAAAGTCGTCTAAAACCTTGAAGCTTTCCATTATTTGCATGTTATGAGTTAGAAATAAAATTTCTCTTTATCTGATCGTAGCTTAAGAGGTTAAAAACAAACTTTAAAAGAAAATGGAAATGATTGCTTATCTATTTAGAAATGCATATAGATAATAAATGGTAAATATCATTAACAGTATATGACTACGGAATAATATATTTCTGTATTTGAAAATATTTCTTTAATTTAAATTCTTATTTAAATTAATCCAAGTATTGAGTAGTTTCAGCGAAATAGAAGATATTGCTCTGAAAAGAATTTCTAAATAATGTATAATTATATATCATTTTTCATAACATCTAATGAGAAAATGTTTTTTGCAATGATAATGAATTTGTTATGAAATGATTAAATTTATAAACAAAAAGTCAGGATGACTAAAATTTCAAAATAGTTTAAAAGTTATAACATGTCTAATAAAATAATTTAGCTTATTTATTCATCACTGAAACTTAAACTGTAACTATTGAAGGAGCGTGCATGAAAAAAGTTTTTCATGCGAATTAACTGTGTGAAATCTTTAATATCATTGAATTATGGTTTTTGTTTACAATGTCTAAGTATGATTGATTTTGATGTCATATGGCTCAATTACTTATAGTAAAATTATATGTTGATTATATCTCTTAGAAAATGATAAATAAATATTGCAAATGCCTAAAAAAAGTTGTTAATGTAGAATATTATCTACTCTTTCAAGCATATACAAATTTGATACAATTCATCATTCAAAATTTAATACTGTGTTCAAAAATAGCAAGTATTAAAGAGAATCTTTTTTGCACTAACAACTTTTTTACAAATAAATAAAGCGATATCTTTAATAAAGATGTCCCTTTGTAGAAAAATATGAAAAAAGAAATTAAACAATGAAAATAGCATGGAGGATTTAGCTTCTAAGTTTATATAATATCTGTTATAAAAAATAGAAAAAGAATTTGTTGAATGCTTTTCCTCAAAATATTAATTAAACTTTCTTTATTAAACTAAGGACATACATGTATATACATACACACGTGCATAAAAATACATATAAACAAATGCATAAATATTCATTATGTATCAAGAATAAATATATAGAAAAGTATACATTCAGTGTCATTTGTAAAACTTTGAAATTTCCAGAATATAATATCAGATTCAAATAAATTTTTTATGAATACAATTATTATATTTGATTTGACATTATATGCACTGAATTATTTTCACATCTAATTTTATAGAATGCACACTCTGTTTGTACATTTTAAAAACTATTTAATGAAAACATAGCAATTGATGAAATGAATCTCAGAAAAACACATGTTTTTATAAAGACAATAAGAAAATGTTTTCGTCTTCATTTACATAATACTTTTAAATTTCGTAATGTTTATCTATAAAATGAGGCATTCGTTTGCAAATAAATTGCAAATAATGCTTTTCTTTATTTAGATTAAGTAATCGATACAAGTGCTTAAGGTGCATTTTATACAAATTTAACGTATCTAATAATAACACATTCACAAATGGTTCATGTAAGCCTCTCTTATTTCGCTATTTTACGATTTAAGTTTAGGTTCAATTAAGCTAACAGCTTGCTTAATGAATTACGAATCCAATGGTATTTCAACTGCAGCTGAAAACTGTTGTCATGACAACGATAACAAATTCGTCAATATTTCATTAAATGCGAACGTGTATCATATAATCTTATTTTTTCATTAATAATTAAAAGTTAGTATGCTTTTAAAATTAGAAATTCTATGCGTAGAATTATTTATATTGCATAATAATTAAAATATCCCTTACTTTGATTATATGATGATAAGTATGCTTTAAAATCTGTGCGTGTGTGAATACGTATCCACTAAATTAAACTTCTCTGTGTAAATATATATATATATATATATATATATATATATATATATGTATATATATATATATATATATATATATATATATATATATATATATATATATATATATATATATATATATATATATATATATATATATATATATATATATATATATATATGAAAAATGTTTTTGAAGGCATATATATATATATATATGTGTGTGTGTCTGTGTCTGTGTGTGTACATGTATACTAAAAGAAGCTCAAAGAAAAGTATATTTTAAATAGCATAAATCCTTTTTGATTATAAATTTAAGTATTAGTTGTATCTTTTTTTATATGAATTAATACGAATCAATGTACAGGGATTTAAATATAATAAATGAAAATAGGAAAAATACCTCTAATTTAATTTTTAAGAGAGAATACCTTTTCTATTTACTTTCTACTCAATTGATTATCCAAACCTTAAAATCTTTACAATGTTATTAGAAATTATGCACTAAATACTTAATTATGTGGCAAAGTTTTTATGATTAATTTTCTTAATATAACAAAGTGTCCCTTTTATCAAATCAATGATGATTTTTACACGTATATACATTTGAAAATTTCTAAATTGATGTGCAAAATTATCAGGTTTTTAAAGTGATTCTATAACGCACCTAATTTTTGGCAATAAAAATAGAAGATCAATAGATTTATGCCATTTGTTCAACAGTATATGGGGCTAAATTCTAATTTCGGGATTTTTATTTTTAAAATTCTGAAATCTCCTGTAAAATGCATCATAAGCAAAGCTTCTATCATAAACAAAAATTGACTTTTAATAATAAACAAAGCAAACATATCATTTTTGCCTCTTCTAACTGTCTTTTATATTCAATTTTATATTTATTTTAATATTAAATATAAAAAGACAGTTTATTCTTCTTTATATTTACTATAGTATACTCTTCTAAGTATGTAAAATTCAAAGAGTGTATTTCAATATATGTTTAATGGAATTTTTATTACAATATTAATGCAAGTTTAATACAGTATGTAAAACATTCTTGACTAAGAAATAATTATGATATTATGGAAAGAAATGTGTTTCCTGTACATAAGCCTAAAATTTGTTATAATTTTGCACAACAAATCTCCTAAAAAATAAATAAAAACATTCCATAATAGGCACTATAATTGTCCTAAATCTTTGTTTATATTTTAAGTTAGTAGAAATATAGAATATATATAATATATAAATACAGTAAATATATACAGTATATAAATTAAATGCTGTACAGTATATAAATTATATATATTTTACCATCAAGCAATAAATTATAATTTTCTTCATAGGAATATTTAATAATGGATACGTTGATGAATCTATTTTCTTAAATGAAAATAAACTCATGATCAAAGAAAATTTTCAAAATGAATGTCATGAACTTTATTCTCTCAGTCAGATTTATTTATAAAATAATCTCTAAGTAAATTAAAACAACTAAAATTCTATGGAAATTGAAATTGGCCTTTAGACTAGCACAACTCTTCCCAAGGTATCTAAAACTGTCTCATAATTATATTGCATGGATTTCACAAATATGTGAATGCATCCAAGAGACTAAATGTGATCCTTAGAAGGATTAATATGATGAATGTCAAGTAGCTTTCTGTAATGCAATGCATATGAGAACAATAACATTTTTTCATAAATTTATGCTAGTAAAAGACGCTACATTAAAGAATCATCCTATAAATCTTAGTAAAAATTTCTAAAGTCTGTATTTTATATTTGCACTTATGTTACTAACAAAGGAGTTATAAAATGAAGTAGCATAAATTAGTATAGTAATCAGAAAGTGTGCTAATGTACCACTTACAATATAGGTAAAATGAAGTGGCATAAATTAGTCTAGTATTCAGAAAGTACCACTTACAATATAGGTCTTGTAAGCGCATAACGACCATGAAGACTGTCAGTTGCACATGCAACATACCATTGCGGATGATCTGTCATCTCAAAAATTCAAACAGTAAGATTGATAGCTCACTTTCTTTGTACTTGTAATTATGAATTTTTTAGCATTATATATATATATATATATATATATATATATATATATATATATATATATATATATATATATATATATATATATATATATATATATATATATAGACACTTACTATGCATGTGCACATTCAAATAATAAAATAGTAGTTTGAAAAGAATGTCATCAGATTTCTTAGTAATTTTAATTTTTACTAGCTCATGAAACGTTCAATCAAAAACATAGATACTTTCATTACTGTCATCAAGGCTACTTGAAAAATATGAGGGCTCAAATTCAGATATGGTTATTGCACAATCAGCATCCTCACACATAAAATTATAGCAGAATTTAACATTTAGCAGTTATTAGGAACGCTAAACTGTACCAATTAGTATTCCTTCATCACTGATAAGGTATATAGTATCTTTTATATCAACTGCAATTTTAATTTCCCAAGAGAAATATTTCGGATAAGTTGTCTATAGTTGCGTTTCTTCTTAATCGTCCTGTGCAAAAGTTCTGCTTAGTCATAATGCATTTCAAGTGAAATATTTCTGCTTAACCGTAATATATCTGTTTAACCTGGAAAAATGCTGAATAATATATTATTATTATAACGTTTTTTGTCAACCGTTATAACTGTCGTATTTTGTGTTTAGAGGTTTTTCTGGGTTTTCCATTTATCAATCATAATCTTGAGCGGAAGCAATAATTTTATTTATTTCTCTATAGCACTCTTCTTTATTTAACAAACACAGACCGCTAAGCTATGTTCAAAGCCATTTAAAAACAAGATAAAATTTTATTGTATGGATGGAAATCTATTTAAGAGTTTTCCCATCTGCCCTTTGTCTTATGTTTGTACTGTTCACTGTATTGATTTACTTTTAATGCATTTTCCTCTCACTTGCACTTATAGGCTTATATCAGATGCTATTTTTGTCCTTTCATTTTATTATACAAATAGAAAGATTTTGATTTGCTTAACTATAACAAAAAACAAAAATGATCTTCAGAATATGGTTCAAAGGGAATATTTTTTTCTATAGATTATAAACCAAAATTTTTTAGAAAAAATAAAAACGCTTTTCATTCTGCATATACGTAAGATTTAATAGATACATTTAAATCAAAGAAAGGTTTCTTCCAAGTGATGTTGATATCTGTAAGAGGGTATTTTGAAGATTGATCATAAAAACGGATAATCCTTACGATTTAAATTCTTTTTCAATACCACTAATTTCCTTTTTCAAGTAAATCTGCTTCTCAGCTCTAAATAAAGTAATCAGAATGAATGCAGCAAAAAACTAAATTAAATAATTTTCCTCTAAAAATTTTAATAATTTTAACGAAAAGGCAGACGTGTTTGTATTTGTTTGAAAGGTTATAAGACACCTAAATAACTTTTAATTTAAATTTGATTTTTAATATGCATTTGAAAAAAATTTCATTTGTTGATGTATAAAATTATAAATTAAAATTTTAAAATTAAGTTTATTATATCCAAAAATCATTATATACAGAAATTTATAAAAAAAGAAAACATATATCTATTTATCCATTTATCTGTCTATACATATTTATACTTGAATATTTTTTAAAAGAAGATAATAATAATATCTATCTCTCTATTAATCTATCTATCCATCTACCTATATATATATATATATATATATATATATATATATATATATATATATATATATATATATATATATATATTACTAGCATTTTAAAAGCTAAATTATATATTCAAGCGAAGAATACTCTTAAATTCAGTCGCTGTAAATTTATATGAAAAATAAATGAGGTGACATGTTTGTTTAAAAATACTTTGATCTTTAATTATATTTTAGATTCTTTTAAAGTAATATCGTGTAGTTAAGTGCAAAAATATTTCCTCACAGAATGATATCAGAATTCTAAACATGAAATATTGAAATTTCTAAGCAAAATTTCCAAAAATTCGTAAAGAATATTGTATATCTGAACCATTAGGAATGAAATATTAAAATATAAATTGTTGACTTTATTAGGAGAACAAAATGTATGTTAAAAATTTCTCATTTTGTAAATAAATGAAATAAACAATTATAATATTAAATATAAAAATTTACAGATTTGAAACAAAAATTAATTACGAAAATTTGAAATAATTCGATAGAAAAATATTGAACGTCAATTTAAAAATAAAATAGTAAAATGAAGCTAAAATCTGAACTATATATGATAAATTTAACACTAATGATTTTTATAGAAACTGATGGTAATTTATAAAAGAAATATACAGTAATATTGGTAAAATATTTTAATAAATCTGCATAACTCGAATACCTTACTTTTATCAGATTATGTTAGATTTTATGTATTTTTATATGTTTCTAAACAAAACATAAATTAGAAAATGCCTGTTTGCTTTGCAAAGAAGTACAATTTTCAATTCTTTCTAAATATATTTTCCCCGAAATAGCAGATATTAAATATCTTGTATTGTAATAAGTGAGACTGAAATTAAACAAAATAAAGTCACATATTTTGAGACAATATATATATAAAAATTGTGACGCGTCACTCTCTTTCTTACTTTCCGAGAGCGCAACTAGCGGGGAGAAGAAAAGACAGTGGGTTAGGAATTTGATTTTCATGGATGTATTTTAATCATCCTTTTAATTTAGTGTTTTTGTTTGTTATTGTGTGTAACTTAACTTTGAGTAATTAAATTATTGTTACAATAAAGGCTGTTTTGATTAAACCCACAAGCACCAGATACAATATATTTATATATATATCAATATATCATGTGTATATGTTCAAATGTTTTAGTGAAAATAAGTGATGATAATTAGTAGTCAGAGTTTAATTGTAAATACACTCTATAACAAAAAAATCGATGCACCAAGAAGCAATCATCCGATTGCTTTGAAATTTCGTATGCATGAATGTTTTGAACAGATATGTAAATTACTAAAATTTTGGTGTCTAATTAATGAACAGTTTGATCGATAGCGCATCGGAACTGTGCATCCAGCAGACGTTATAAAGAGCAATTCTTCAACGATTGTTAAAATTTTCGGTGTGAGATTGTGTGTACGATTCTGATAACCTTTCAACAACTTAAAAAATGCCTCACTGCAGGATTCGTGCTCATTACGAGCAACTTCCAGAGTTTGACAAATGTCGTATCATTGGATTGAAAGAGGCCGGTTGGACAAATCGGAGAATAGCTCGTCATTGAACTCGAAACGATGTGACTATTCAAACATGTTGGCAAGGATGGGTGGAAAATGGCAGAGTTCAGCGTCAGGATGGTAGCGTTTGACCTAGCGCTACAATAGATCGAGAGGATAGAGTAATTGTCCGATCAGCTATCACAGCACCTTCTTCATCTCTATCAACCATCAGGCGTTCAACCCAAACACCAGTGTGCACCAGGACCTTTCACAGACGGTTGAAAGAACGAAATCTACGCTCACACCGACCGTTACGCCACCTGCCACTCAAGCCTGCACACTGTCGAGCCAGATTACAGTAGTGCATGGCTCGATCATATTGGAATGATCTTGATTGAGAACGTATAGTCTTTAGCGACTAATTCCGTTTCTGTGTCCTGACGATCATCGAAGACATATATGGAGACGCGCAGTCCTGCTTTCCTTATTGCATCTCACACCAGCTCTCAACAAGGCATTATAGTCTGGGGTGCCATTTCCTTTGACAGCTGGACCCCATTGGTCGTCATTAGATGTGTACTTACTGTACAATGGTACGTCGACGACATCCTTTAATCTATTTTGCTACCGTTCCTTTTGTAGTGCCCTGCGCTGGTTTTTCAGCAGGACAATGCCAGATCACATACAGCACGTGTTGCTATAAACTGTTCAGCGTGTCAAATCTTGGCCAGCCAGATTCCTCTCCCATCGAGCATGTCTGGGATTCGATGGGAAGGCGATTGCATCTGGCATGGAATGTAGATGACCTCGTTCGATAGTTGGAGGGAATTTGGCAGGAAATACCGCTAGAGACCATCCGGGATCTTTATTGGTCTATGTCATGCCGTGTATTCAGGCTGGAAGCAGGACAACATTTTACTGAACTTGTTACTGTAACTCTGAAATAAATTATTCAATTGTTTTAAAATTTAATCATTTACTATTCTGTATATTGACTTTCTGTCCACAAATTTTCTTCTCAATCGCACAAATCCTTCTTGGTGCATCGATTTTTTTGTTATAGAGTGTATTTAAAGTAATTATATAATTATCTTGAACAGTAATAAAATGTTTATAGCGACTAATATTCTTTTTAATCGAATGTTTGAAAATTTTGTAAATTAAAGTAAATTTTAACAATTTCACAGTGTGAATTATATGCATGAAAACAAAACATTTGTTACCAATCTACCTTTCCAGCTAAAAAAAGAAGCAAAACTATTATTTATTCTTCTTTAGCTTCATAGTCTGTGTTTAAAATAGTTCTTTACAATCAAAATAATTTTTCTTATATAAAAAAATATATTAGTTTTTTTTATATTCAAATTTGAAACAATAAACAAAAAAAGAACTAGAAGCATGATTAGGTAATTTTCCATAATGCTAGCACAAATCTTGTAAAATCGAAATTTTTGGTGATAACAGATAAAATACAGGAGAAAACCGAAAAATTTATGCTAGTGCAAATCTTGTAAAGTCAAAATTTTTGGCGATAACAGATAAAATACAGAACAAAACCAAAAAATTTATGCTAGCTCAAAATTTAAAAAAAATTGCCGAATATGAATAATATTTTAAGAAAATCAAATGGATTATATAATACAGAACAAATCACAACCTTATTTAGAAGAATTTATACAAATAATGTGCTGTTCAATAATTCAAAAATCCATTCTTGATTGAAGTACAAGGTCTTACAAAAAACCATACGATAAAGGTCTGTGAATCATTTGTTTCAATGGATACACAATAGAACTGTAATAGGTCCCATTCGTTTAAATTGAAAGCCAAAGGTTTAATTTCAATAACTGTAGAACAATAGGAAGTAGATGATTTTTTTTGCGTTTTGTTTGCTCTTATTATTGGATATGCGATTCACATTTCTTTATGTTGGCTCCAGGACGACATGTGAGTATGGTACAATATTCATAAGATATCATATTAATACAAAATGCGTCACAAATATTACAAAACATTCTTCCACTGTTGAACTATCCATTTAGTAACGCCAAATTGGTTGCAACATATTTCTCTCTACTTAAATTTCAGCACATATTGTAATTGTTGTAAGGACTTGGAAACAAATCCCGGACTTAGCAACTGATAAACATGTTTTTAAACATGTAGGAAAAGATTGTTTCTATCAAATAAAAATCGGAGTTCATAGCTAATAATATTCTGGCCACCAGAGCTTAAGTTTTATTACATATTGCATAAATAGCGATGACACTTTTATGTTTGAAAGTCATAGGTAATTAAAATAATATTGTGGAATATTAGTCACAGTTTCATCTTCAAATTTTGTTCTAATAAAGTAAATGTTTGTAATGCCTCTCGCAGAATTCTCTTTAAACCGTAGGTCCATGTTTTATTTACCCTTATTCAAAGCATGGCCCTAGAGTGACAAACAAACTGTAAATTTAATCTCTATCGTAATTCGTAAGTATTTCTTCACATTTTACATTAGGGGGTTTCTTACTTAATAATTTAGATTAATTGAAGCTTCTGATTTCGTGTAATCCCTTTTAAGTATATTTATTAATTATTATTATTTATTAAATATAAGTCTTATTTTATTTTCTTACTCTTTTTAACCTCCGGAATTAAATCTTCAAAGTATCTCATAATACATAAAGTAATACATAAAAGAAATATTCTAGTTTTCTTCTTTCTTTTCCCAAATATATTGAAAAATAATTTATCAATTAAGACATAAGCAAGAAAAGTCAAATTTTGAATTATTATTAATTCTAATTCCATTCATTTATCTTATAAGTATTTAAATAAAATTATAATATTATAAATTTCATTGTTGTAATTAAAGAGATTAACTCGAATTTTTTACTTAATTTTCCTTTCTGTGAATTTTTTATTCCATATTTATATCCTCGGTTTTAAGAATCATTATTAAAAAAATTACCTTGTTTCATCTGAAAATATTATAAAATCTCTTATTTAAAAAAGAAAACGTACACAGTTTATTTACCTTCATCTGTAAATACTTTATGTAATACTCATGTTACAGTTTTAGCTTTAAGATTAGATTTTTGTTGATTCTAGAATTAAATTACGAAAACTTAATATACCTACATTTTTAATTTAATATGTTGATTCATAAAAACACAATATATTTTGCTGTAATTACAAACTTAACAACGCACTAACAAAAGGAGATAAAATATTCAAAAACAATATCTGCTACAGTGTTGTAGACTTTTAAACTTATGATAAAGATTTACGTAGAAAACACACTTTAAGTAATTTTTATTTAGAAAATATTGCAACTACTTTAATTATGATAATAAACTTTGTGTATGTAGATTATTTTGTAAAAATGCGTTTAATGAAATTAAATATTAATATATTTGTAAAATGTAAAAGAAATATAAATATTTTAGCTAGAAAAATAACTCTTTGTTAAATATTTAAAAAATATAGGAAAATGTTTAGATTATTTTCAAGTTAAGAATTATGTTCTACTTGAGTATGAAAATTTGTACTCTAATTACTAAAAAAAGTTTTATTATGTTAATTAACGAAAAATTTAAAACAGAACTAAAAAATGAATTCATTAAAATAATAAATAAAGTAAAAGGCTTAATTGTTGCAGATCATTAAGTTTACATTTGAGTTTATGATATCAATAAACTTATTAAATTTTATATAAAATATATAATCAAAATATTCTCAGTATATAATCTTTAATCGTAAAAACTCAATGTTTAGTACACATGTGATAAATAAATATGCGTTTAATAAAATTTTTAAAGCGTCCAAATACGTACTTATGCACGTGCTTAAGCATACATGAGTGCATACATATTATTAGACTTAATAATTATTTACTATAACTCTCAATGAATATGCTTACTCTATTATTTCGAATAAATAAATAAATAATAATTCGAATAAAAATTTTATTGATTAGATTAAAAACAACTCTATATACATTTAAAAATTATATAATAGCTCGTAATTTTGGAAACTGTTTGTATGACAGTTGTATACTATTTTACTTTGTAAATTAGGGCTGTTGTTATTGCACCAGCATGCTTCCTTGTATTTAGCCCAGAGTTTGGCTTTACCAGTTATATGGAAGCAGCTAGGTGGAGTCTTCCTAATTTTGAAGCAGGGACCAATCAGAATACTCCCACTGCTTGATCTGTCACCTCTAGAGGTATCAATTCACTTGATGGACATTGCGATCACACCCATATTTAACTTGCCACAGCGACCTTTAGCGAACACAACGGACTTCGGTTAAAATGGGATTCGAACTCACTACCTTCCGATAATGAGAACGACGTCCTTACCAACCAGGTCACCACGACCTATAAAATTAAGGGCGGTAGTAGGCTAGTGGTTAGGCCATCGGCCTTGCATCCGGAAGGGTAGGGTTTGAATCCCTATGCTACCTATGATCTACCGAGTTCATGTGATATACATGGTCATTATATCTGTGGAATAGAAAGTCATGTGTTCTTCCGTTGAGCGGATAACATGAGGGTAATGATCTGGGGAAAATTTCCTCCCCCGCCTGATCAATGTCAAAATTGTAGGAATGGATCCTTTAGAGGTGCCTTCTATCGGTGGAGTTAAAAACAAAGTCGAACTTACGCTTTCATGATGTTTTGGTTTAAGCAAAATTTCTAGCTAATCTTGTCCAAGGTTCATAAATAGCAACGACACATTTTCTAAATTATCAATGTTTAGTTTTGTCAAATTTTTTATAATGTTAGGAAATATTTAGGTATTGGTTAAATTGTGAAAATTTACAATTGAATTAATTTTATTTTTTGAGAGGATATTTCATACTCCTATATCTTAACTATACTTTTCCTTCAGTTAATAGTTGTTTTTCAACTTTATAGAGATATTTTTTTCGTTGGAAACTATAATTATATATGTTCTTGATTATACCTGTCGCACAATCCTGTAATTTTAAATACAGAAAGATTATAGTGCTCTTGCATGTGTCATTCAAACCTGTATATGAGAAAATTTACTCCGCTTTTAAACTTTCACAAATTTTCGTAATTTGCATTTAAATATTACATAGTCTTCAATTTGATCTTTCGAGAGCGCAATCATACTTCAATTTTGGCATGACCCAATTTTTATTCAGTCCGATTTTTCATCATGTGGTGCGAGTTCCCGCGTTCGGCAGTAATATTTCGTCAATTATGGGTTAAGAATTAATAAGTTAGTTAGAATGTTCCTGAAGAACACTATTGCAATACACGTGACGCATGCGAGCTTCATACATTTTGAATAATGAATTTGAATCTGCTCTTAAATTATCTTTATTTTCACAATTATAGCTCTGAAAAAGTATTACCTGGTTTTTCGAATTAATAAGCCGATAATGATATTTCAATATTTCAGTAGTTTATTATTTTTTTCTTTTATTATGTTTTATTTTACACTTGCGCTACGAATTCATATGTCCAACAGTAACAACTCTCTAGTTATGATTTTAAAACCTTATGTCATTAGTTACAATGTTCTAGATTCGATTCTAGATACAATGGCAATATGCTTCACTTTTAGCACCTTTTATTATCTCTTAGCGTTATAATATTATGTCAAAAACAAATTAAAAGCGAGACATTTGTTTTATATTGCTATCAACAGATGCAAAAGAAAAGAAAATTCTAACGTAATCGCTACAATAACACACGAGTTATTTTTCAATATCATTCTAAAAGGCATGTTTTTAATTCTATAGTAATTAGGGAATAAAAATTTTAGTTTTGGTTACTGCCATCTAGTAATAAACTAACACATTTTCGTTAGCTGTTTTGTATAATTTTATTTTTTACATGTCAGGAATAATAGTTATCGACACAATTCTAAATACATTAGACACACGCTTCTTTTCGCATACAAAGAATATATTGAAGTATTTAAATTTTTTCGTAAAAGTAAAAGCAAGTTATTCTAATAATTTACTATATTATGTGATAGAAATATGAACTTTACAAAAACAAATGATGTTTAAAAACGCGTACGTAAAATGAAACATTAATTTTATTCCGGAAGCTTAAAAACTCTTACATATATTTATTCTGATTACCCAAGGAATGTAAAATATAGTTGGATTATGAATTTACGCCCTTCCAGTATAAAAAAAGACAACTAATATACGCATCAAAAAACTAATATGTTGTTTAAAAAATATTGAATGAAAATGAATTTTTTTCAACAAAAAATAGTTTTTTTTATGAACCAACATCATCACTGCTTGCAAATCCGTATCCGAAACTTTTTTTACACTTTAAACACTCATCTATATTCCAACCATAAATGGTTTTTTCATTCGATCCCATCTAGAAAAGTTTCACAAAATAAACATAACTTTAAAGATAAATATTTGATTTCTTTTTACATGTAAGACAGATAAGAGCTTGCACAATTACGTGTCGCCAAGAATATTTAATCAAGCAGATAAATGTGAGGATTTTATTCGCCAAATATTACTGACTAAGATCAGAATTGATTGTTTTTTATTTAAATCTCAATGGACTTCTTTCAATGGTATTTTAAATTATAAATAATTGAAAGAAACCTTTTTTCATTAATCAGAATCGGGTGCTCAGTTGTAATAAATATTAAATTGATAATAAGCGAAATTTGCATGAATGAGAACATAATTAAATTTGAGTTTCTTAAAATTAATTCATTTCTAATTTATGAGTCTCGGTGAAAAAAGGAAGAATATATTTTGATTACATTATTGTTTTAAACATTCTAATTTTCTAATTTAATATATGTGAGCTTTTACTATAACTTATATATATATATATATATATATATATATATATATATATATATATATATATATATATATATATATATATATATATATATATACGTATCATTATTATTTATTTGCTTTTTTTGAAGAATTAAAACCTAATTCCAAGTTTAAAAATACAGAGATTTATTTAGAATATATTTGTATTTTATACCCTTATTTATGTAAAGTTTTCAAAAAATTTGTATTTACACAAATTATAAATGAGTTTATATGAACATCATTAATTTTAGTTTTACGTATAATTTAAAAATTACATCATTTTTATTATAGTCTCTATGTTCCTTTTTAATGCATTATGTATTAAAGCAATTTTATTTTAAAATTTGCTGGAAGATTACTTACAATTTTAAAAATTTTATTATTTATGGAAACTTAAAAATTTTCTTAATAAATGAAATAATAATTTATGTCTGCAGTGGAATATATTTCATTAAATTTAAATTCTTAACGGTTCTTTTCCAAAAATATAGGATCAAATTTAGAAAAATATTTCAAATTTTAAAGGAAGATAATATTATTTGAGGAAACATACGTTTTTAAGCTATTCAATTTATTCCAATGTTCAAATTACTTCAAGTAATGTAGCTAACTTATTCATGATAAAATTTAAATAATATTTATATTTAAACATTAACATAATCATTCATAATATGGAATTAAATTTAATAAAAGTAAGTTGTAATCTTAGTAATGGAGGTTTTTCTTTGTGCTTTAACATTTCAAATGGCTACGATTATATCCTATCCAAAATGATTGATAAAGTAGTTTATAACAATTTATGGAATTTTCCTGCAGCCTTTTTCCTCAGATTTCTTTATAACATACAATTTTTAGCAAACTTCATTTTAAATTGCAGACATAATTTAAAGAGATTGTCACATTGATAAAGAAACAATAAATGCAGGTAATTTATTTTCTCGTTCATGAATCATTCATATTTAGAATGACTTACATTCATATTTCGTTTGGCCTTTTAAGAAATATAAATGTTTCTTGTGAATATTTTTCTGGAAATATTTCTCAGAATTTTGACTGGAGAAAATCCTTAAAAGATTTTTTTAACATAAATGAACAGTTATATCTTTAAAATTTTATAAATCAGTTAGAAATCAACAAGGAAATAATACATTATTTGGAAAAATGTCTAAAAGTTCTGTAATACTTAAAAATGATTGTACATTCTGAAAGATTCACATATATAAATTTTAAATAACGCCACGTAATACACGAGTAACAAAAAGATTAAAAATTAAACATAAAATTACATCTATTCTATAATTGCAGAAGCAAGTTTTATATACCCTTTAGTTCAAATAAATGAGAATTTAATTTCAATAAAGAACACTTTTTAACAAAATGTTCTCAAAAATTTAGCATTTTTTATAAGTCGGAGTTTTTTGTGCTATTGTATTAGTAGCGAGAATATCTTAATTCTTACCTATACAGATACAATATGATTAAGTGCAATTGATTTATTAAAATTATAAAATATTTTTAATCAGGTAATGTAGTTGTAGTACGTCTAAAAACTGTTATCAGAGTCGATATCAAAGTTTCATTTTTGTGACCATGATATACTTTTATTTATTTTTTTCAATTTTGCATCAAAAGCAAATAATTTTTATTTAAATAATTTTATTCATATAATAGTAATTTTCTATTACTGTAAGTGTCAAATGAAATAATTTTTTTTTTAGTTAACAAATATTTTTAATGTTATTACTTTATGACATTTAAATAAGACGAGAAAATATGAAAAATATTTTTTCTTTCCTATTGTGTGGATTTTATCAATGGCAAACTTATAAATTTAATTAGTTTACTCAAAACTTAAATAAATCTAAAAATGATAACTCATAATATTGATTTTGTTTTATAATATTTTTTATTTAATGAATTAAAATTATTTTATCTGTTTAAATAAACTAAAATGTTCAATGATCTTTAAGCCAACCAATTATTTTTCTGAAATGTCATACATATATAATTTATTCAATGGTAACGATACAAAATAAAGTAAAATAATAAATACATCGATTTCAAAGATGCACGAAAAATATATAAATGTAGCAATGTTATGTATCTGTGATATAAAGATTTTAAATTTCGTATTACATTTTCATTATTTCATGGACTACATTTCGTTACAAATCCAACTTGTAATAGAACATTTTTATTTCTTAAGTAATTCTTACAATGATTAGACGTCACGCCATTTTTTGATATAATGCCCTAACCTTACATGTACTTAAGGCAAAACGTCACAAAAATCGGTGATCGAAAGATTGTAAGCTTCTATTTCTCTGGAAAAAATACTTTCATACAGAAAATCTTTGAAAGAATTCATGTTAAAGAAAAGGAATATCTATACTTTGTAAAAATTTCAGAAAAATATGTATCAGATTCCAAATGCATTTCTTTTAACTGATCCAATATCCATGAAATTATGCTTCTTGCCATTGTAATACAGATTTCTATTGTATTTTAATTATAACTGTTTCATTTAATAACTGTATTGGAATATACTGGATTTGAGCAAAATTTTCTTGCACACAAATTTTAATGGCATATATTTTTAAATAAACTACAAGTTGCTCTAAATGTTACGCCTGTAGTAAGACACAAAATTATTGAAATGAAAATCATAGCACACTATGCAATCTGATTCATGAAATTTTTATTTTCTCTTAATGCCGCGGCAATTGTTTATACCTATATTTATAGATATTGAAAAAATATCTTCCCGTTATTTCTTATTCGTTATTGAAAGGAAAATTCCTGTAGAAAATACTTAGATAATAAATAATGTAAGACAAATATTTTATTAAATATGAAATTGGATGGAAATTTTAATAATTTGAAGATTGTTTTATATAAAATTACTTTGTTTCCTAAAATGTTTATATTTTTTAAATAAACTTTTTATTTATCTCCCTCATTAAATTATATTATCTTTGCATTATGTAATATTCCTTACATAATAAATTATTATCTTAATAAAAAGTAATAAACTTTATGTTATTATATAATTACTATTATATTTTTAATGATATATAGTTATTAAAATTTTGAATATTTAATGCATCCAAAATTTGTTCAATGTTCCTACTGACATCATGTATGATCACTCAAAGTATAATTATCGATAAAATTATTTAATGTGTGAACAAATGAGGTTTAAAAATGATGACAAATGAGAACAAAATGAATCATATGACATAAGAAGAAACATTTTAGAAATATTTGATTTTTTTATTTATGAACTCAGAAAGTTTCAAAAAATTTTTATATCGTGTTGGTTTTACATTTTATTTAAAAAAACTTCCACTTAGAAACATGATTTATTGGAAGAATAGTTAAAAATAATTTATGACGTATATTCACTTTTATCACAAATTATACTATGTTATTGTACAAATATATTGAAAATTAATTTCAACATCCATTGAAACTTATTTAATTGAAGGAACAATATCAAGTAGTTTATGAATTTGAACACAGTGCATGTAATTTTATACTTGATTTCATAACATTTACTTCATAATATTTTGTATGTTAAAAGAAGTATACGAATAATAAGTATTTTGATATATTACTAACAAATATGATGCATACTTTAAAGTTTATAAATAAATGATTTTATCAAATGATTAATAGAGATTGTGTACTTCTGTGGTAAATGTATTACAATCTAACATTTGAATGAGTGAAAACTTGATGGCTTTCAGTTTCCTTATTTGTGACACTTGAATATTTCCAATATTTTTTACTAAGTTATACTGAATTCTCTTCCAGAAAATTGTTCTTTTCAGAAGTAATATTTGAATATAACAGTTAAAAAAATTATTTACAACAGCTTTGAACTTTAGCATTATATAAATGCAGTGTTTTTTTTAATTTAAACAAACAGCATAAAATATAATAATTCTAACAACATACAAATGATTAAAGGCTTGAATTACATCCAGATTATTAGAATAATTAAATTCAGGATAATCTCTCTCATGAAAATGTAAATTGTATTTTTTAATACAATTAAAAGAAAGACAATTATTTTATCTAAAAAATAATTTAACTAAATTAATATGGTTTAAAAAACATCGGAAATTTTATGCAGAGTATCAACAACTAAATCCTCAATAGTATCACTTTTGTAATGTCACAATTAAAAAAAGTTGTTTCAATTAAAAATAATGCCATGCTGTTTATAATGTTTCAGAAAAAAAAGAAACAGAAATAAAAAGAATCAAAAAACGACTTCTTTTACTAAATATTCTTCGAGAGACTTTTTGTTTAGTTTATTTCTGCTGCTTTTTTTTCTTCATCTTGTCCGTGATCAGAAAATCGGAAACAAACACAAGATCTCCTTTGTATTAGAGCAATTTAACAGAACATAACGAAGTAACCGGTTCGTCGTCTCGAGGATGAAGTTAACAAGTTTTTCTCTCTCCCTGTAATTCGCTTAAGTCTCCGTTGTTGAAGGCAATTTGTGATCAAGGGATACTCGAAAGAAGTTAATTTAATTCCTTACAAAATATATTTTACTGAAAATTGTTGTTCCTCGCCGAGTGCTTCTCTCGCTATTAATTACGTTTGATTTCAGACTGATTATTTAATGGATTTGTTTCATGTGTATGTAATTTTGAATCAGAAATTACATGTGGTATTAAAGAACACAAAGTATAATTTGCAATTTTATTAAATTGTCGCATTTTATTTCTATATTTAATTTTTTTTCCTTTATTAAAGATTATTTAACTTTATATTTTGACATATATGTAAATATTATGCGATATATTGTTAATAGCTGATACAAATTTAATAACTAATTTAAAAATTGACTTATTTACGCACATATAATCCGTTGCATTAATTTTTTATTAATGCCAGAACAAATTTACCTTTCTATTCCTGAATATTCTTAAGAGTTTATTAATTTATGTATTCGCAATGTTTTTGCGTGCATTTTTGTTTTATTACATGCTATATTATTCATACATGAAATCAGGCAAATAAATACACCAATAAAAAAATAAATATGATCTTAAATTGAAAATACTTTTGTAAATGTTTAAATTCAGTTAATCATGAATAAAACAATTATTTCTTTGTCTACTATATATATACATACAGCTATTTATACTTAAATGGTTTAGTTTTATATAAGCACATTTCCAGTAAATTTAATTATATATATATATATATATATATATATATATATATATATATATATATATATATATATATATATATATATATATATATATAATTTATTTATTGTAATAATAGGGAATAATGTATTTAAAAGAAAACTTAAGTAATTAGTATACAACTAAAATACAAATATTTGTTTATTTAAGTAAGCCTAAAATTATATGTTGAAATTAATCATAATGTAGAATTAAATTTTAAATAAGTAATTGATTCCAAGTAATTGAATTCATCTGCATTAAATAGTTTGTTTTCTTAGTACAACTGAAAAACTTGTATTAATAATATTTATCTTTTAGAGATTGAATACTTTTCGAATTATGTTTACATAACACAAATTGTCAAATAATGAATTTCCTTTTCTTATCAACCCTATTTTTGTACTAAATTATGTACTTTTTCTTATTATCTTCTCTTGCGTTCATTTAGTTTATATTTTTATAATACCCAACTAGTAGTATTTTTTTTACCTTTATCGGCACAACAAGGGGGCGGAATTGATTCACCTTATATAGTAGGACACCCAATGAGCAAGCCATCGATTTTCCGAAAGTAGATGGATCTTCTTAATTTAGAAGTAGGTATCAAAGAGAAGAGACACCTAAACTGGGCCCTGCCAATCTCAGAGATATCATTTCACTTAGAAGGTATTGCAACCACGACATATTTAACAGGGCCCTGCCGCCATTAGCAAAAACGTCCGATCTTGGATTGGGGTGATATTTGAGCTCACTACCCTTCAAAAAAACCTTCCGAAAAAGAAAACCTTAACCAACCAGGTCAATGCGACCACTTTTTTAAAAATATATTTAAAAAAATTAATTTAATTGAAATACTTTTTTTCTAAAATGTGTGCATTGCTAATTAATATACATCCTCTCTCTTTTGAGCGTATTAATATACTTTAGAATCTTTTTACACTACATTATTTCCTACTTCAGATGATTTAATCCTATAGAATCAATACAATTGACTTTTAGCTTAGAGATATTTAAATTGTTTTTTGAAATATATTTTATACAATAGTTTAAATTATAAAGTAAACTTTGAATTTAAAAAGATAATAATTTATAATTTTTTATGAAATTTGGAATAAATCCATTTATTATTAGTATATTTGACATAAGATAGTTTAATTAACAATTTTAACTGTAATTTTAATCGGGTAATTTATAAAATTTTAATTATTAATACTATTTTAAATAATACAAAAGTTGTTTTGAGTACAACGAATATATGTTGAAGTTGAGAATATTTATCTGTAAGCATTGCCTCATTTAGTGGACTTAAGTCTCGTCTAAACATTTTTAACATGGCAAATTGTGATTTAAGTAAATCGGAACTGATTTATCTTA
Organism: Latrodectus hesperus; assembly: GCA_037975125.1. Classification (NCBI taxonomy): domain Eukaryota; kingdom Metazoa; phylum Arthropoda; class Arachnida; order Araneae; family Theridiidae; genus Latrodectus; species Latrodectus hesperus. The sequence continues at coordinate 117,313,459 of CM075853.1, read as the reverse complement.
AACCACTTTAACGAACCGATTTAAATACATTTCAATTGATTTAGCTCAATCTTGATGTTTGATATTGTTATCATTGTTTTTTGAATTAAGACTGAAACTGATCAAATTAAATTTTAAAGGAAAATTTAAAAAATCTTATAAACCGATTAAAAATATTATTTATGAAATTATTGACTAAGCACCTCAAAATTTTGTCATGTTGGAAAAGAAATGCATTTGTCGGCGTCATTTTTTTAAATTTTTGTCTGAAATACCGTAATCTACTATTTACATTTCAGTAAATGTTTCTGTAGTGAGAAAAATTGTAAAAAAATAAAAAATATATTAATTATAATATTAACTTATTATAAATAAGCTTCAAAACAAATATTTTTAATCAGTTTTAAAAGTAAGACTTTTTTAGTGCAGTGTTCTAATTATATCAAATTTAATTTTAATTGATTTAAAAGTTGCATTACCAATGGAGTATTATTGAAGTAAATGTTATAATTTTTAGTCTTCAAAATATGTAATGTTTGTGCAATTTTCAAGGATCATCATTCTCATATCAAATAAAAGTTTTCAGCTTTTAAAATAGTAGGTTTTGTTATATTATTATTTTTTTCTTTTATCATTTTTTTCTTAAAATATATCAATTAATAAACCAATAACCAAATCCAAATTTAACTCAGGAAAAACTAAATTTTTTTGTATTATATTAGTGTACAAATTCTTTCTGGTACAGTTTAGAAAAAGAGGTATGTCGGTTCAAATATTAGCAGAAACATCTGCACAATATTTCTGTAAAAATATGTCATACATTTTTATCGGGGTAGTAATTTTCTTTCCTTCTTCAAGGTATTTTTAAAATAAAATTTTAAAATTTTATGTAAAAATTAAATCTATTAAAGTTCTTAATGTAGTATTATGTAAATTTTTAAGTTGAATAAAAAGTAGTTTTGATTTGAATGCTAAAGAGAATGATATTCTATTTACAACATATTTCTCTTTACATTTTTAAATAAAGATCTTCTTATAATGTTTTTTTATTCAAAATTAATAATTAATTGCTAAAGACTTAACTAATAATACAATCTACTGAAAATTTAAATACATTTACCCACTTTTGAAAAAAATTGAAGGAATTAAAGAATAATTTTATAGTTTTTAAAAATTAATTTGTGTGTAAGTTATCTATAATTTCCTAGCTCATACCTTTTCATTATTTTACCACGTAAGGATCATCACCTAATTTAAAAAGATTTAATTTACTTTGGGTAAGAGCAGTTGAGTATTCTTAATAAAGGACTACATCCAAAAATATTTAATATATACTTGCTTTCTCTTTAAATTAATCAAACACATCAATTATTTTCTTAAGAATTAAAACAATACAATTCCAAAGGCTGTTCAGTATTTTACTGTAAAGAAATGAACTTAAATTAGATAGTGAATAATTTGAATTTAAAGCCTTCAGAAAATAAGCGAACTACCTAAAATTTCCCTGCACATACGTCATCATTTTCTTCATCATTTTTCAACGGAATAAGTATCACCCTGACTACTTCGTCGCAACTTTTTAGAAACAAAATTTTAAAATATTTTGCGTAACATAAAGGAACATCATTTTTCATAAAAAAATAAATAAAAAATTGCAGGACAAGCCTAAGAATAAAAAAAAATAATATTGTTAATGCAGTTGGCGCATACAGGATTAAGGAGAGGAAGTGAAGAACAACACAATTTTTAAATAGTTTGAGCAAAGAAAGGGAACTCTGTAGGAGAAAAGGAAAGATAAACGATGTTCGTTGTTTATTTTTTGAAGGCCTTCCAATCCTATTTAAAAAGATTTGCATTCTACTTTCTAGATATCGGCTAAGTTACCATAAACTATGCTAAGACACAGAGAGCTGCGAATGCAACAAAAGTTAGATAAATTGTTCTGTATTATCTCCCAAATTCATCTTTTCTTGGAGAATTGGCAGTTTAAGAAGAAAGACGATATCTTTTAATGCTTCTTTATAAATTCCTATGATGACCTTTTAGAAGGTTTATTACGGCTAAAGAATCATCGATTGGATTCATCATACATATGAATAATTTCATGGCTTTATATGAAAACTTCATTTCCATGATATGTTAACGACTACTTCTTTAAATAAGTTTTAATTATCATTTTACTTGAAAAGATATAATAATTCAATATTTATGTGAATTACCTATTACATTTTCTTGAAAAAATAAAGTAAAGAACAATTTAATATCGTATGATATTGTAAGTATGCAATAGAGAGCTCAGCATGACCTTCTGATAGGATAACTCATTTTGGATAAGTGATTTACTCAGTAGATATTAAATTGTTTTACCATGGCCTTCGTCTCTTCACTAGGTGGTGCCAAAACATATAATAGAGATTATGAAATATTTAAATATTTTCAATATAGAAAATTTAAATTCAACTTTGCATATTTTTAAAATCTTTGCAAACTTTGGAAGATCTGAAAAGAAACATTCAGAGAGCAACAGCGAACATACTTGTCAATGAGCTGGCGAGAGTGATGACAACAGTGGAGTACGGTTCACTTAGTGCAACGCCAACCGCGGGTATCAATTGCCTAATATAACATTTAAAACTCTGAAAACTAAAACTTTAAATAGGAAAACTGTGTTTGCAAAATTAAATAAATTATACCTTTAGTATTTTTAAGCTATTTTAATACGAAATAAAGAAGTTTTCTTGCTACACCCTGTATTTACTTCAAGCAAACTTACTTAAGAATTTTCTTAGTTAATTTTGCTTTTAGGGGGTGTAACGTAGCAGCCCTTCTCATGGTGTACCCTGGTTAACACTAAATCTGCTACAACTTTCGCCGAGCTTGCAGGACTTTGCTTGAGAGATTCCCTAATAAAGTGTCCTTCCAGTGGATTCCCTCCCACTGTGGCATTGAGGGAAACGAGAGAGCTGATCTCCTTGCCAAGATGGTGATCTTAATTCTGCAGAAAACTCTTGTAAAACTGAGATTCCATTCATCTAAACTTGAAATTCCTAGAATCTCAAGGCGCTTTCGACGTGATATTGCCTTACACCTTTCGAATGGCAAGCCTTGGATTCTACTCTTCTCTGCTCCACACACTATTCCTGACTTCCCTCGAGCGACTGCAGATGCTGTATTTAGAATGCTGACTGGTCACGACTGTCTCCGTGCCCATCTCTTCCGTTTTAACATTGAGGACTCGCCTGCATGTTCTCTTTGTATGTCTGGACATGTTATGACTGCTTCACTTTCGGACGAGTGCTCTGATCTATCTGTTTTTTCTTGTCGTGTTGCAAGATATTGGAGAGCTCGTTATGTAATGGGCTGGCGTCCAAACACAGGCATTTGTTAATAAATAATAAATTTTTCTTTGAAAGGACACAAACTAATGCATGTGAAGAAAAAGATTTACAGTTAAGAAATACATTTTATAATTATGTGATACTTTTACATTAATTAATAAGAAATATGTTTCATGTTTGTAGTTATTTCATATAACTTCTCTCTAGAGTAATTCTATTGCATATGAATATTTAGTATTGACACAAAGATGTTTTACTTTGTTATTAAAAAGTGAACAGTCACATACACACAATCACTTTATCATTCTAAAACATATTTTCTTCTTTAGAATAATTAGTATTCAACTTTTTGCTATACAGTCAAAACAATACAAATGATTAATAAATTTCTAAGTGCTATACACTAGAGAAACAGCATTTTTATATAATATATGTATAAATTTTAAGTTTTGTAACCTGGGGAGAATTTTACTAAATTAAATTCCCTAAGAATTGAAACTAAAGGTTAATAAACTGAATTTTAATCAAACTTCAAAAGAAAATTAAGAGTTTTATAATTATCTTGCTTATGAATGATGACAAACATATACTCCTTAAATTTATATATATATATATATATATATATAATACTTATATTTTACATATAATTATTATAAAATTTACAATGATAATTATATCGTGTAAATGTAAAAATTGCTATCAAAAATATTGTATAGAAATAAGATAAATTTGTTTTGAAAGATTTTGTGAAAACTTCTAGATATATGTTGTTCTTTTGCAGAATATTCTTGAAAATAATCTGGAGAATAGTTTTGAATTTTAGATTATTATCAATTTTTTTGATAAAAAAACTTATATACTTGTTAGTCTCGCATCAGTTTTACCGATTTTTTTCTCCTAGTAATGAGTTTTTTTCACATTTCGAAAGTATATTTCTACCATGAAATCGATGTAAATTGATTTTTTCCTTAAATATTCAAAAGTACATCACAATTACTGTAAAATCTCAATCTTTATTGAAAGTTTACATTTTTACATTTGACGGGAAAGAAAACAATATTTTTCATTTTAAAATACGTTTAAATAATTTCTTTGCGAGAAATTATTTCACACACACACATGTTATATATTAATAAAATAATTAACTATTTTCTAAATTTTCCTGTATTTTGTAATTTAGTTTTCTTAATTACTTGTTAGTATGATATCAAAATAATGACATTAAATATCATGTGCCATGACAGAAACCATATAGCGGTTTTTTTATTATTCAGAACTAAACATATATATATTTTGTAATTAACGTTAACATAACTTTAAATGAATTCAAATATCTACCTTGATCTACACACTTTAAACATTGCTTTAAAAATGTTGCATCGAATAAAAATATAATATCAATTACAAAATGGAGAAAATTTAAATGTCCACAATTTACTTAAATACTACTCTTATATAAATATGTTTCTTAATACATAGTTATATCTATGAAAACTAAATTTATTGAAACAAAATGCTTATATTTATAAATTTTAAGGAGTTTTATGACTATATTGTAATATTTTAAAGTAAAAATTCAGGTTAAAGCCTGAAAAAATTTTTGTTATAATTGTCAAAAATACTTTAAAATTGGTAATAGAAGAATATCACGAAATTTAATTGTTGATTTTCTAAATATGCATATTTTTTGATTTCAGATATTTTATAAATGTAATATCAGTATCTAACTTTAAAGATTTTTTTAAATATGGCCATCAACTACACACGCACATTAAAAATCAAATAATTCTTATTTTTAATACCAAGTACAAAAATAATATTTCTTGTGACAGTGTTGTAATAAATGCTTATGATTTTATAATCACAAATGTTTTATATCATGAATAAAGCAGTTTGATGAGTCCTAATCCATAATTCATTACTTATTATGGTATTGGAAAAATGTATTGAACTCCTAGATAAGTCTACTTAATTATTATCAGGCAGTGCTTGATCAACATTTTAAACTTTTTAATCGGCGTTTAGGAGAGTCAGACAGGAAATTTCAGTGCGCCAGAATCAACTGAAAATTGATTAAAGAAATAAAGAAAAAATGTCACAATATATATATATATATATATATATATATATATATATATATATATATATATATATATATATATATATATATATATATATATATATATATATATATATATATATATATATCATCGACTTAAAAGAGTTGAATTCAAATTTTAGAAATTTAGGAAATGCTTGGGGTTTCATTTGGCGTATACATTTTATGTAGATATTTGTAAATATGATTCCATATGCAAATTAAAAGCAATTGTTTTTAATAATTGGTTTAAAATTCTGAAAATTTTACTCTCAAATCTTTTTATTTCAATAAAATATAAAGTAATGGTACATAAATTTTTCTAGAAAAAAGAACAAATATCATCTGCTTAGAGCTTTGTAAAAAAATTTGCTTTAATTAATAGATTTATAATTTTGTTACAGATTTTTGGATGAAAAAAATGTGTTAATATATGTATGAAAATTATTAAGAAATATGGAATAATTCCTAGAAATTACAATAAAAATCCAAATTTTCTGATGTTTGATAAAAAAAAAATCATCAAACTTCAGAAAATTTGTTCTTTTTCTCGAATGTAAAAAAACCAAAATTCTAAAATTTAACATTTTTACTTTTGGGAAAGGATTTTATGCTTTTCTCGTTTAGAAATGTTATTTTATTGATTACCGTAATCCCGATTTTTGTTAAAAGCTCTTAGATACGCAGTATGTATATTTCTAATATATAAACAATTTCAGCTCTACTAAAATCGAAAAATCTTTCGATACAAACATATTTCCTTCGTTTTAATTGATTTAGTTGCAGAACAAATAACGAATAGCGTGACATGTCAAAAAACACTTTCAGTTTCTCTGAAATCCCTACAACTGCTCCTATTTAGTTAAAGAAAAAATATCGTTATTAAATAACTGAAAATGTCACATAGTTTTGAAAATATTCCTCTTAACAAATTGTTCTTTTAATACAATTTATCCCATTTATATTCTTTCATTCTTTATGAAATATTTATTAATAAACTGCTCAACATGGTTATTTTTCTTTTTACACTAAGGGTATGCATGATACATAAAAAAGTTCCATTTAATAAATTTTATAGGTTAAAAAACTTATAAAGAGGTTTATCGGCTTAAATCTTTATACTGAAAACATTTATCTTGTAAAAAAAGACATTTTTTATTAAAATGAAAATAAGCATTTAAAATTACAAACTTTTTAGCAAAAATATAAAAATTTAAAATACTTTTAAATAAAGATTTCATTAAATGTATTTTAAATAATTATAAATAATATTATGTATATAAAATATGCACTTTGAACAATATATGATTTATATAAGTATTTGTTTTTTCACTCTGCAAAAGTTACTTTTCAAAGATCAAATAAATATTGACACAAAAACCAGCAGCAGTTACAAGATAGGTGATTTTTAAGTCAATTTTATCTTAACTTGAACCAATAATATGAGATAATTAATGATTATTAATAAATATATATCTGAGTTAAGATCGGGAAATAATGAAACAACAAATAAGGTAATAAGAACAGATTTACCATAGAACAATAAGAAAATGTGTTTAAATTCTTCTCAAGCCAATTTTTATATTACTACCTATATGTTAAAATTTTTATATATTTACACCGAATGCAAAATAATGCAAAAAATATAAAACTCTTTGACGAAAAATCTATTTTAACAATGAACATAGTGGTAAAAAGATAAATATAAATTCAAGCTAAAAAGAAAAGCCACCTTCAAGTTTTTGAGTCTTTAATCAAATAAAGTTTTCTATTCTTAAATGTCTATGCATTATACATTAGTTTTCAGTTTTGCTTTCGAAATATTCTCTTTTCCCCCAGTACAGTTGCCACCATTTACGATGCAGATTATAAAGCTTCGATTTTTAGAAGCTCTGAAAATGTTTCGAGAATGACTATCACTCGAACGGTAGAAGAAAATAAGAGATATTTAAGTAAAATCTTTTAGAACCCGATATAAAAGTTGAATTTTTCGGAATTAAATATTTCCGATTCAAAGCATATTATGTAAATTACTTCATTTTTATAAAGGAAATTTGATTTCGAAAAATTTTCACTTTATCTCATATTTTTATGTAGAAATTTAAGCACTTGAACCGACGTCAGGTATTGTTTAATTTGGATGAAGCACAGTAAAAAAAAGTGAATCTCTTATTATGAACTTTCGATTTTTTTTGACAAAATGTTTAATTTTTTTAAAAATAGTTTTTTGAATAAATAAAATAAATCATTAGGTTGTGTCACTTGAGAAAGCAATTGTTTACTTATAGATTGAAAAATATTTTAGTGATAATTTGAAATCATGCTAGTATTATAAAATAAATTTGATATTTATAATTATATTTTAAATTTTTTTAATTTAAAGTTGCAGTTAAGACATATTACAGGCTCTTGAGAATTTCTTTCTTAACTGACTGAAACAAATGCTTTAGTTTTAGTATATTGTCGGCTTGAGATTTTATTTCATTATCTAAGAACACCAGCGATTTTTATTAAATTTTTGTGTTTATAAAATAAATCTTAAATATTACATTTTAATTTTTTTGATAAAATTTATTAAGACGTGTGATTCGGTGTCTACTTAATTAAAGATTTATATTGCAACATTTTAATATCAAATTATTACATCCTACTTTAAAAGTACTTCTTAATTAACATAAATTTAATTCGTTATTTGCATTATAAAACTGACATAAGGATATTTTTGTGTGTGTGTGAATCTTTTAATACTATAACAGTAATAAAAATCAAATTATATAAGGTTCGTATTTAAATCTATGTTAACTTGAGAGTCATTTAAAACCATGTTTTATTGTAAATGTGATGTTTTGCTAAATTTATTAAAAAAAGGTTTCAATTTAAATACATCCTTTTAAATCTATAAAAAAAACTGTAATCATTAAAATTGAAACACTCCCACTTTATCAAACAGTTAATCCAATTAAAATAAAGAATACATTTTTTTCTAGAATTTCCTCGCAAAAATAAATATTACACGCACTTAAGATGTTAAAAAAATGTATACAATAAAAAGAGCATGTTACATTTTTGAAATGCAAGTTGATATCAAAAAAATCTACAACGGAAATGGTAAAAAAAAAGTCAATACATGAATGCGGGCTTTTTCAAGTAATTCAACTACCGGTTAGGTAACGGAGAACTTACGACTTTCCACTAATGTTTATTTTGTTTCTTTCTTTCAGCTTGTAGAAAATCTTATTGGCCAGCAACCGAAGTATTCCCAGGTTGGTACTATCTGCCCAAAAGATTGGGCCCTTCCTTTGAAAGATAAGTCTTAATGCATACGCCACGCAAGATGTAGAAATGAGGTCTGCTTTTTTTACTCCTCTTAAATTTATTACACCGCAAGAAAAAGTATTTTTATTTCATGATACTGCCCAAGCACGCCTCGAATATTTTTAAAGTAAAGGCTAATAAAAATGTTGGAAAAAAGTCTTTATTCACTTATTTAGATGTGTAAGATTTTCTATTGTTGTGAAGGAAAAAATGTTCCTTTTTTAAAATATTATTTGATTTTTTTTCCGAAATTTCTCATTAAAAAACCCAAATTCAAATGTGGGGGTGTAAATTAATTAAAGAGGAGTCTTCTTTCTCGGCGTTGTGTCCTATCATATTGTTAATTTTTACAGAAATATTTCATCTTTCAGTTACTTCGCATAACTTGAATTAAATTTTGAAAGAATTAAAATTCTTTTATATGCAAAAATTTTATAAAATGGTGAGAAAATAAATTCAAACATAACATTTAAAATAAATATTTGATTTTTTTGTGAAAAAACTTAAAATTGGTGCTTGTTATTTTCGAATTTTTCGAATTAGATATTCTCTCCCAAATGAGACCACTCATAGTGCCACCTGGTGGAAAAATTTGGAATTAGCTATTGTATCTTGAAAATGATACGAGATAGGGGAAAAGTGAATTACAAAGTTGTAGAGCTTTATTGATTTAATACGAAAAAGTATATCATTTACGCGGATGAGAAAAATAGAACGGTTAAAACGTGCATTTGTATTTTCATTATTTCCTACACTGTAATGTCATGAAATGTGAACAAAAAGAGATAATATTATCTTTTTGACTAAATACGACACCGCAATGTACTACAGAGTGGCATGGCTTTCAAATTTGTCCAAAGGACTCTGGTTCTAGGCCCGAGAGTTGCTGAGAATTTTCGCGATAGTTTATTTGTGATGAAATTGAGCTACATGTGGTCGACACATTCGAGAAATTAAATTACTTGAATCTTCAAAAAGAAAATACACATATATTGGATACGAGTGATAAAGTTAATGCTTTTTCTAGGAAATTGGAATTGTGGAGCAGAAATTTAAAGCAAAAATTTAACAATGTTTGCAAATTTGAATGTTTATATTAAAACTTACAAGGCTGAAGAACAACATGTAAAAGTTGTTTTTGTAACCATTGAAAATCATTTAGCAATGCTAGCAAAGAATTTTAAAAAGTACTTTCTTGCTGAAGACAAACTGATATCAAGTTACAAGTGGGTGAGGGATCCATTTCAAAATACTCCCGAAAGACTCTCAATGAAGAGGAAGAAACCTTCATAGACTTCACCGCACCCTGCGAAACCAAAAGACAATTCAGTAATAAATCACTCTTTGAATTTTGGGCAGGAATGGATGATGAGTTTTCTGCACTATTTCGCATTCTACTACCATTTTCAACATCTTACCTTTGTGAAACTAGATTTTCTGTGGTGGCTTCTTTGAAGGCAAAATATAGTTCTCAGCTAAATATAGAAAAAAATTGAGATTGCCTACTTCTAATATTTAATCCTTCTTCGAAAAACTTTGCTCTTAAATACAGGCCCAAGGAAGTCACTAATAATTATTAAGTTTGTTTTTAATTTAGTAAGTTGTTGTTGTTTAATTTAATAAGTTAATTATTAAATATGTCGAAATGTATTTTGTTTTGTATTTGTGTGTGTGTTCTTTTCTTTCAGTCATTTAACCAATTTTTTTAAATAACAATTTCTCTTGGATTTACTTGGGCCCCTCCATTAGTGTGCTCGTGACCCCCTAGGGAGGTGCGCCCCAAAGGTTGAGAATCACTGATTTAACGTATTATCATTTAATGTTAAAAATTCTTGCAGTATGCAAATACGTAAGAAACGCACACCCGTTTACTTGAGACCACTAGTATAAAAGAGACATCTTGTAGTGTTTCAACTATGTTGATGGTCTTGACCAGGAAGTGATTTTTCAAAGGTTAGTATTGTGAGATAGTTTTACTGTACGATGAATGTGGATGGAATGCACCATCATCAGCAAGGTTGTACCGGGAACGTTTCAATACAGACACACAGGCCTGTATTCTTCTTATTAAATCATTTTATCTGTTGTAAAACGCTTAAGGGAGACAAGTTTCTTCATTAGTCGAGCTTGATCTGGCAGACAAGCAAATTTAGGACTGCAAGTTCAACATAATGTGATACCAGCATCTATCCGGTATTCCGTAAAATGCAGTACAAGACATATCAGGGAACACTGTGGCCATCCAAAAATCAGGTTTGAAAAATCCTTAAAGAATCAGGCACTTACCTTACCCACCAACGCCTCAGCAAGTTTTACTGTGCGAGGATGTCGAGTGACGCTGTTTCATGTGCAACTTCGTTATGAATCAGATAGAGGTAAAGACAACATTTTTGGTAGATGTAGTGAAGATGGACAAGGCGTGTTTTTATGGAATAGCATGTACAAAGGCAACACAGCCATTACTGGGCGCTGGAAAATCGTAGACGTTTTACCGATGTTCAACATCAAGTGCGGTTTGGTATTAAAGTTTGGTGAGCAATTTACAGTAATAAATTAATGGATCCAATATTTTATGATGATACATTAACAGGTGCGCGGTATTTACAACTGCTGCTGAAGGTAATGCCTAAATTTGGGGAGAACGTGCCGGTGTTTAATTTTGGGAATGTAAAGTTTCCACACATGACAGAAAGCCTGATCACAAGGAATCTCCAGTGAAATATTACCTTGTCACAGAGTACAGGAACCAAATAATTAAATATCTTGGTTTCGAAGAATGGCCTTCACCTGATCTGAATCCATTGGATTTTTTTCTATGGTTATGTCTAAAACAGTAGGTATGTGCGACCCCTCAATAAACATTGCAGGACATTAAACGACGCATTACGGACGCTTGTGCCAACGTTTCAGCCTCTATGCTCCAACTTGTGCAATGTGAAATTCAAATAAGAATCCAAATGTGCATTGTATTTGACAGTGCGATATTTGAATACCTTAAATAAAGGTATACTGTTATAAATAGGTGTTTTTATACTGTCTTTGACCGTTTTTCACCTTCGAAGAGTCGGGAATCACGAAAACAAAAATGCACATTTTAACTGTTCTATTCTTCATATCCATTTCAATGAAGTGAATTTTCGTACTATATGAATAACACTCTACAACTTTGTAATTCACTTTTTCAACCTATATTGTACCACTTTCAAGATATGAAAGCGAACTCTTTAGTTTTCTACCAGGTGTTACTGAGAATCATCTCATTCGTAGCGCAGATCAAATTTATTTTACACCGATATTATATATATACCAATTTCTTATATTTATAAAAGCAGCCGTTCCTAACTAAGCGGGCGACAAGATATTTTAATATGGATACTGTATATACATACATGCAAAACCACTTATATATATATATATATATATATATATATATATATATATATATATATATATATATATATATATATATATATATATACATTAGGAATATTTGCAATCAATAATTGAACTTCTAAATTTGTAAAAAATTCAGATTATATATACAATATATAGTCTCTTATATCATAGAATAATAATATTAACACTTTTATAATATATATTAATTTATAAATAAAATACTTCATTGCATTCTGTAAATTGTAAAAATTTAAATAACAAAATAGATAAAAATGATTAGTTTTCTGTTATTTTATTCATTACAAATGAACATTATTATTTATTTTTATTCAAAACTAACAACTTTTACATAAGTTTAAATAATCAATGGAACTTTAATTATTAATTTAATTTTATTTGAAATTTCTGAGTTTCTATAATGTCATGATTTAGGGTTAAATCATCAATGTACCATCATTAATAAATTTACATTAAAATGAAAGTATCTGAATTATTTTATGACAAAAAGTATTAATATATGTTGGATTTAAAATAAAATTAGGTATACTTATGTAAAAATAGAAAATAATATTGCATTTAGCACATCAAAATTTTTGTTGAATACCAAATTTTAGAAATATTTTGCTTACATATTTATAAAATTTATTCTTTACTTGAAAATTATAACCTCTTGATCAAAAACAGAAAATGTTACTTTTAAAAATTATACAAGAGTTTTATTTTCTATAAAATAGACATACAGTTAATACATTATACACTGATGCTATTTTTTAAGAAATATTAACTACGTATAAAATAATAAATACAATTGTATGATTGAAATATACGTTATTTAAAAATACTTCAATCAAATGGCTGATATAATAGTATTTTTTCTATTATAGATATGATTACATGTTAATAAATTACATAGAATTATTAAGGTTATGAAAACATCTGTAAAAAATTCTTGATTCTAACCGATAACTTGTAAACATCTGGAAAAACGTAATGTTTTATAAAATTTTACATCCATTTAAATGGAATCCACCAAAATATTATACGCGTTTTTAAATAAATCTGAAAAAAATTATGTTTATATTAATTATTTTTAATGTTTAATTATTTGTGATTATTTAGTTATAAATGTTTCTCTAATCAAGGAATAATGTGTAGCAATAGTTGATGTTTGAAACAAATGATTAATTTATTTTATGTTCAAATCAAAGAATTTCATATATATTTCAATAAGATATAGAAACAAGTACAAAATTTTCATTATAAAAACAATTCTTTTGAAGATTAAATACAGTCTGACTTCACTATAATTTTGCTGATTTTATAAAATTATTAATAAAAATATGTTCTGCTAATTTATTCATCATGAAAATCTATTCCAAGCAATTTAAATAACACTAATGTAATATTTCAGCCTGTGTCAGGACATTCGTTGTAATCTTAATTAGTGTTAATTATAATTTATAAAACGATTGATTTAACGTATTTTAATACTTACTTATTATCTGATTTAAAATGCAATGAAATGTAATATTTCTTAATTAATGACGAACGTAAATTTTCTACAAATATTAATTTCCTTATTTTAGAAAAAAAATAAATGCAGTTTGTAATTTTTTAATGTTTTTATCATCATTTATATAGATTTAAAAAACATTTAATAAACAGTGGTCTTGCAAAGATTTAGAAGGAATCCTTGAAAATTTAAAGAAACAAAGTTTAAAGAGAAAAGTGTCATTTGTTAAGACATTCAGACATTTTATTGTAAATAATCAAGATTAAGATACTAATACCAATATTAAATAGTGTTTATACTGAACACTAATTAGTATAGTACTGAACACTAATTAGTATTAATAGACTGAACACTAATTAATTGCTTGTACATTATTGTTGTTAATAAAAGAAGTACATTATTATCTTAAATCTAAGATATACCATTATTGTGGTTATATTTACATTTATTTTGTATCAGCTAATAAAATAAACTATATAAAATTTTTGGTGTATTAATTTTAAGAATATATTCTGCAATTATTTATCGGATTAAAGAAATATAATATCTTCAAAATGAATAACTAGTGCAAATTATTTTAATTAATATAAATACCCATCTTTTTATCAACATATATTTCAAAGCAAATTCTGTAAATAATTCAATTGCCCTGATAATGCCCAACTACCTCGAAATAAGAAGTATCAGGTCATAAATTAACTACAAACTTTGAGAGATACTTAAATTGAATTAAATTATGATTTCCTATGATTCCTTTTTGTGATGAGAAATGAAACTAAGCACATTTTATTTGCTAGGATTCTCTTACTCTGTCAACCAAGCACATTGTAAATTTTCTTTCCGTATCTAACTAAATAAATTTCATACACAAAAGTATTAAATTAGTCTGGAATTTTCAATTAAATGTGATGAAAATCATAGGATATGTTACAAAAAAGATTTAATTGCATACAATGTGACGTCTTTTTAAAAACATTCTTACCTAAGGAGACACATTAAATAGTTTCTATGTTAATAATTACATTTATTTAATTCAATTTATCTTAATTCAACTGTTGAAATTCGCTTTTTTTGAAATATTTGTTACAATATAATGAACAAAATTCCTAGCAAACTAACTTTCTATTGCTTTAAATAGTAGAATATATAAAGTATTTGATTATATCCTAATTAAAGAAAAGTCAAAATCTGTGAAATATTAATTGAAAATATATATTCTTACAATTGTCTGAACATATTTTCTCAGAGATAAGTTTACATTGTTTTGTATTGTTTTTTAATTTATATATAATTACTCCCCATAAAATGGATTAATTAAAGCTATTTAATTTTATTTACCTTGTTGAAAGATTGTGACTTATTTATATATATATATATATATATATATATATATATATATATATATATATATATATATATATATATATATATATATATATATATATATATATATATATATATATATATATATATATATATATATATATATATATATATATATATATATATATATATATATATATATGTATCTACATTAAATCTGACATTAAAAGAAATATTTGTTGAACTTGGAAATTGATGGATTGGTTTAAAATAAGAAGACGTCTGTTTTCTTGTTTTCTTCTCAAAAAAGAATTTTCTCCCATCTGTTACCTGGTATATGCCATCTAATGTTGTGGTTTGTTTTGTATGCGATTTTGAGTAAATTTTATTTCTAAATCGATTTATATTCAAATGAAATGGAATCAGATTTGCCAAAAACACTTCCAATCTTTTGACATTTAAATTGAAACATAATGTTTTCATAGTCAAAAATTATTTATCAATTTTTTTGTTTACTTTTTCTGTCAAAATATATAAAACGAAGTAAATTAAAGTTTATTGAATTCCTTATTTTTTGAATTATTTAAAGCAAATAATAATTTGAAAAATTCTATTTTGTGTGGGATTTTAACTATCAAGATTTTTTGTTCATTTAGCTAACATATTTTAAGATTGCTTTAGATTTGTATACGAACATTTTCATCAATAGTACTTAAACTTTTCAAAGAGATTAGTCTTTCAAAAATATAAGTAATCTATTACATCATCTAAGAGGATTTTACTCTACAAATTCGCTAGAAATATATGAATATTGGTAAAACTACTTCTATATGTATGTGATTTCATTGAAAGAACAATAATTTTATGTTCTACGTTTTTTGCAGCGAAATAATTTCATTTAAATAATTGATGAATTGAACGTACTGGTATAAAAAATATTATGTTTTATTTAACAAGGAATAGTACCTTTCTGCCACATTGTTTTTACTGTAAGATAAAACCTCTTTTAAGTGTAGTCCATATATAGTTTTGAATGTCAAATTTACATTAAAGTTTAAATTTTAAATAAAAAATGGAACACATCACCTTCCTTTTGTACCAAAATGTAAATTAATTTTATATTAGATTATTTACAAATGAAAATTAATTTATGATTTAAGACTATTGGAGAGGTACAAAGATACTTCTAGAAAATTCTTAAAATATTTTTTATGATTGAAAAATTTTTGAAGGTAAGGAATTCCTATGCACTAGCATCAAAATATATGTATCACCTCTCTGAGTCTTAAAAAAGTGATTTCTAATTGCAAAATTTGTTTTAAATTTAATCAAAAATATTTTTTGAAATTGTTAGAAATTCAAAAATTTGTTATAAAATAAATTAAATATTTATCTGTTAAAATCAATATGATCTTACCGATTTTAATCTATAATTTTCCCTGCATAATTAACTTCATGGTTCCAATATTCTTCTAATCTTTTTGTATTATTATAATCATATTTCTAGATAAATAATTTTTTACAACTGCAATCACAATTACATATTTTATATTGACTAACAATTCTATTGTTTGTGATTTTGTTTTTTGTTTCTAGTTACTGAAATAAATGTTATTTTTAAGAACAAAGTCATATTGGTTTTAATCTTCCAATTTTCAAAATGGTATTAGAGAAAAAAATATTTGTTTACATTTATATAATGCAACCTAATAAAATGTTCAAATTTCACTGTAAAGGAATTCAAAAGTGAATGCTTATGGGAAATTTAGTAAGTCTCAAAATATTTATTGAAGGAATCTCATTTTATTTACAAGAATTTTAATCAAATTTACAATTAAAGATAAATAACTGCATTTTATTAAAAAAAACAAATAATTTTCTTGTTAAAATATTTAGCAATAAGTAAGATTATAAATTCCCTACATATTTTAGCTGATATTTCTAATTTTACTGAAATATTTTCACGAAAAATTTTGAAATTTCGGATTTTAGGTGTAATTTTGAAAACATTTCTCTTGCAATTCATCATCATGATTTTAGTGTAATTATAAGAGTCCTTAGTTAATTTTAAATTTAAAATAAAAGTAAATGGTTATATCTTGAAAAAGATATAAAAAGCTAGAAAAAGTTTTTCTAGTCAAAAATTTAGCATCAAATAAGAATATAATTTTACTACATTACTTACAATATATTTAAAATTTTACACAAATTATTTTTCCAAAATTTTGAATTTTTGAAACTACCGTGCAGTTAGTAAACATTACTCTTCCAATTTATCGACAAGATCTTAGTTTAATTACAAACACATTGATCCAATTTTCAACTAAAATTAATGAGAAGTATATTTTTAGTTGGGAACAGATTTTATTCAACTCGAAATATTTAGTTGTAAGTAAGAATAGAATTTAAGTAAATTGCTTTGAGTACATTTCAATTTTTTTCAAAATGTTTTCCAAAAATTTTAAATTTTTATAACTTTTACATGCAATTTAGTAAATATAACTCTTACAACTTATTGACATGATTTTAATTTAATTGCAAGAATCTTAATCTAATGTTCAATTAAAAATATAAATAATTTTTAATTGGAAACAGCTCTTATTCTATTCGAAATATTTAGCATTAAATAAGAATATAATTTCAGTGCATTGTTTACAATTCATTTCAAATTTTATCAATATAATTTCCGAAAATGTTGAAATTTTTTAAAGCACTAAGAAAATGACTATAAAAAGTGCTTAAATATATATTATCGAGTGGTAGGTATCAACAGCTCTAGTTATATCAAATTTTCCCCTCAATTTTCCCTTCAATAAGGAAATGAAAAGAAACATGTTCCAATGACCGTGTCATTTATGTTTTCTTGAGGAATAGCTATGTAAAAGTAAAATATATCATACTTTTTATCTTTAACTTTAATTTTATTTTGGTTATTATATCCTTTCAGTTTTATACTTAAATCTATTATATCCTAAACTTCCAAGGAAAATGTTTTTGATTCATTGAATTAAAATAGTGTCATTAAATAAAACAGAGAAATCTATTAGATATTATTAGTCACAATAAATTTAGAAACCACAGACCTGTGTATTCAGTGTCTCAACGACATTGGCTATCTGCAACCTTTATTCTGCATGGGCGAGAGTAATATATTATTAATAGAATATCCACATTGATTGCAAGTGCAAATGCACTCTGAATTATGAATCAAGATGTGGACGCAATAGCTTTGAATTCTGTATTTGAAGTAGTTCAGATATTAGCTTTTTGGAAGAAATATTTTATTTGTATAAATATTAATGTTTTATTAAATTATTCATTTAAATATCATTATAATTTCATGCATTAAATAATGAAAATAGCTATAATAATAATAATAATGTCTGCACAAACATTAATTAAAGATATGAAAACAATCTAAATAATTTTCAGTAGAAACCAGAAGTTATTTAAAATTAAAAGTAAATCATTGCAAAAAAAATATTATTCATTATAGCAATGAGAGATTTAAATGAATGTAAATAATAATAAAATAAGTATCAAAACATAATCTAAAGTACTTTTTGAACAATACACTAATTGTTAAAAGTGTACATTTGCCTTTTAGAATTTTAATACTGTGCATTAATTATAATAAAATAAAAATCAAAGTATCATATTTCATACGATCATATTCATATCATATAATTCATATCACTCATCATATTTCCTAAGACCTTCATATTTAACATTTATTAGTTAAATGGGAACATTGTAAGAAATTAATTTATTGTTAAAGTTTACAGAAAAGAATTAATTTCATAATTAGGGATGAGAGGAATATGGATGAATATTAAGAATAAATAGACTTTCTTAATTTGGATCATAAATTTTAATGAATTTTTTAAGTATCATTTATTAGCAAAAGGTTGATATTGTCTTAACGTTTGAGCAAAATATGTTACACTTGATTAATTAGACTGAACATTCTATCCTTCCTTAATCCACCAAGCATAAACAAATTTCGAGCAAATATATGAACACATTTTGTCAATTCTAAAAAAATTGTACCGAATGATGATTAAAATGAAAAAAAAGCATGGTTAATTTTATCAGTGATGCCTGTAATCTTATAGTTGCTGCCTTTTTGTTGGAATAAATGTAAAGCACATATTCTATGGATAATATGCTTCCCAAATATGTGATATATGGATTTTCTTTCATTTTTTTAACAATAAGAACATATGGAATAATGACATAGCCTCTAAGAAAAACATGGTTACACGATTGTTGGTTACTGACGTTTTTACCAACGTAAGCGAATACCTGCTCTGCCACTATGACGCTGGTACTATTGTTGATAGTCAATCTATAGAACAATTGAAATAAATTTTTATTTTCCTTTGTCCATAATTGTCCTTTCACTAACTTGTGTTTAATTTGATCTGATTGCTAGAAAATCAACACTGCAGTACTGTTGCTACGTCCCTATACGAAATCTTAATTAGATATTCAACTCTGCTGGATGCAACTGAAATTTATCTAAGAAAAGCTTTTATATATATAATCATAATATTTTTTGTTGATTTGAAATTAAAATTATTGTAAATATATAGTCTAGTTATAGGAACTTAAGTTGAATCAATTAATTATTCAAAAATCAGTTAATAAATAGTCAAGTTTTAAAAGATATGCTAAATTTATAGAATATGCGCTTAATATATATTTAATTTTTGAAGGTAGAAAAGAGTGAATATATGTTAAAGAATTAATTTATTTTAAATAATTAAATACTTTTCATCTCAGAAACGGATTAAGCAACATACATAATCAAAAGTGGGCATTAGTTCAGTTACGAACAAAACAATTTCATCTCACACAGTTAAATAGAAAATAATAAAATAAGTATACTTAAGAATTTCATAAACTTTTCAAATTTTATGAAACAATAGAATGCACAATCTTTAGAAGCAGATTCGATTAAACTTTAGTCAAACGTTTTCCATTGTAAAAATCCTTTTCCTTTTTTTTTCTAATATAACGATACCAGCTTATTTAAGAAAGTTAAGAAAATAACAAACACCATTTCCAATAGCTTAAAATATTTTGCAGCAAGAAAATACGAACATTTTCTCCGTTTAAGCACTGAGTAAGAGGATATAATTAAAAACTTCTTTTTAATTGTTTTTCGCAATTTTCTGCACTTTCTGACTTTTATTACGGTTAACCAAATGAGAAACGTCGCTCTTCCAGTTAGATCTCATTATCGGCGCCAGGCTTAATTATTCGTTAGAATATCGTCACCCTCATTTAAAGTTATTTTCAACCCTCCGGTTGAATGTTCGATTATAATAAAGTTCAAATGAGCAGAAAATATAAAGTTTTAATAGCTTCTTGCTTCATTTGCAGTTCTGAATCGCGCACATTAGCATTTTTACCTGATAGTTTACAGCAATTCCGAAAATTAAGAACTAGGGTAAAACAGAAAAAAAAATAAAGACATTCCAGCAATTATGATTTAATGAGATTTAAGTTATCCTTGAGCAGCATTCCTGTGCCTCTTGCTTCACTGGAAACATTTTAAGTCGCGTAATTTTTCTCGTGTTCGTTAAATGATATTTATTCCGATTCTTGCTGTTATTCGAGTGATTGAATTACCAGAGAAAATCGAAGTTCGTATAAAATAATTTTTTTCCTAAATAACTAAAACTGTGAGGGAAAATTCATAATATTACAATTAAAACTGAAATAGTCAGTATCTTTACATAAACATAGTTTAAATTCCGAATTATAAGAATTAATGTTATATAAATATTAACATTCACTTAGTACAAATACTCATAACAAATTAAAATAGATATTTCTTTTAGTACTTTACAATTTGAATTTTTATCTTAATTATAATATAATCCCAAAAACATGCTTTACATGAATAATTAGAGTAATGCTATTAATTGAGCTTATTAAAGAAAATACCTTTCATTTGCATCTTTCCGACCAATGGCTGAGTGGCTAGCGTTCCTGACTCCTGAGCTGTTGGTCCCGGGTTCGAATCCCGATTCGGGCATGGATGTTTCTTTCCTTCTATGTTCTCTCTTTGTTTATCTGTCCTTTCTTCTGTGATGTTGTATGAATTTGACCCGCCCTATAAATGGGTTTGTGGTGGTATGGCGCAGGTAACGCTACTCGCCTCCGTGACTTTATTCACAGGTACCCACTGGGTAACGACAAATGAGTAGCAGTTTCTGGCCTTGTTGCGGCATAGGGTTAGTCACCCAAGTGTGTGCCCGCCATTGGAAAAAAATCATTTGCATCTTTCACGCCTCATCTAAATTAATAAATAATTGCTATGAAATGTTTATTTTTTTATATATATTTCTCTTTAAGAACTCAATGGTCTCACAAATTCAAGAATTATGTAGAAATGTTTGCTCATGAATATTTTGTTGTTAACATCATTATTTTTAAAGAAAAAGCATGAAATATGAGAGCTAGTTATAAAGAATCGTAAAATTTCCATCTTAAATAAAAAATATCAATTACTTAATTTTTAAATTATGTACAATTATGAATTAACTTGCCTGCTTTAAAGTATATTTCAGATTATATAACACACGAAAAATTATATTGAAGAATAATAATAAACATTCTTGAGAATTTTTCGTGTGTATTTTATGAATACGGGTGCATGAATATAATATACAAGTGAAAAAAATCAATCGGTTAGTTATTGAATATTTATTATAGAAAATCCCTATTTTTCATTGTTTTTTAGAAATAGCCAAGCTTTTTAGCTAATTAAATTTATCATGTGCTTAGAGAATTTATTTAAATAGCTAATTATATATTTCCATATTTCCTACATGAGAAGTAAACTAAAATGTAAAATAAATATCCGTAGAACAAACTATATCCATAGGGATTATTAATTCTGCTTCGCTAATTTATTTAAGTCAAAGCAAATATTTATATAAATAAGGAGCTGCAGCCTGTGCATGTCTGTCTTTGACACAGATACAAATAAATGCTCTATATAACCTAATTTTGACATTTGTGACATGTGTGCTTATTTGGTTAGTATTTCTCTTGACCTTACCTGTTACACGGATATATTCATCACTTAGCCCAGTCTTTAAGGTATCGAAAACGTATGATAAAGATAAGTTGACAGCGACTTCCTGAAAATGATGGATTTTCCGAGGGGAATAAATGCCCTTTAAGACAACCGGAATCAGTTTCTCGTCTCCAACGGCAGACTCAAGTGCACTCATTTTTCAAGAAAATCATCTTTATCAATGATTAAGAGAAATATTGTTTTATATATATCGACAAAATGTCTCCAAGTAATTTTTTATATTGTTTCCGCTCTGTTAGACATTTTTAGTTGTAGGACAAACATTTTTTAATCTTCTAACGTTCAAGAAAAGTATATCTATATATATAAACAATTTAGTTTCCAAAATTTAAACTACATGGATTAAAATTTATACATTTAATTATACAATAGACAGCACTAAGATAAGCACAATGAATGGTTTACTTGTACACAAATCTTATTATTTTATAACAGGTAATTAAATGTGTGTTTCCTATTACTTTCTCTTAACATTTGAAATTTTCAATTTTGTAGAATATTTCTTTGATTGCACTTTTCTAGCTACCTTCACCAATTGGTGAATTGCTTAAATTTTACTGATATTTCTATTTCCACTATTCCTGCTTGTATTTCATTTAATTAATTTATTTATTTTATGTTATATACGTACATTACATACATCATACATACACACACATATACAGATAAAATTGCAGTACCCATATTTGGAAAGCCGTATTTCTATTACTGTAATGTAGCGGGTTCTATATCCAAAGCACCTGAAGAAAATTCCATTAATTAAGGACCATGTTAATTAAGGACAGTTATAGCTCGTTAAACAGGTCATAGACACAATGTCTATCAAATGATCTGATGAGGTACCAGAAGTCTTGTGGTTTGAATTGAAGCCTGGAGGTTCTATTTTCATTTTCTTGCATACAATTCTTATTAGACTAAGCTTTACAATTTGAAAGAAATTCTGAACAACTGCAAATACATTAGCCCAAGACGGCTCTTTTGCCAACATACACTTGAGTTAAAAATAAGTCTGTATGCATTCTGTTTAGTTATTGCTTCCAAATTACGAGTAAGAACTAAATTTTGAATTGATTATAAAACACCTGTTCATTTTTTTACTAAATAAGCTGCTATTAATTCATACCCTAGTACTAAAAAATGAAGCGATCTTTTCATGTTTGCACTTTGTAAATAAATATTCATATTTTTAAAGATATATTTAACAGACGTTTGTAATAATAAAGATATTTTTTTATGTTATCAGATCTCATACAATCAATTATTAGTTCCTATATTGAGGTTTGATGCTGATAATTTTGTGAATCCATGATACATTTAATAATTAATGATTGCAAAATTTTATTTCTTGAATTCTTAAAATAACTCTACATGCTCAAAATAAGTTTTTTATTTAGAAAATAAATGCGACTTTAATATTAATCTATTTTTCCTATATGGAAAACGTTGGTAAACTTCTTTATAAAGGGAAATAAAATCTCAGATTAACTAAAAACTGTATAGTATTAAAATAATATTATTTTTAAACTATATATTTAATGAGAAATTTGCAAATTCTGTTCTAAATTAATTTTCTTAACTTACAAAGGCTCAAAAAAAATTACAAGATAGTTTACATATTCATAAAATAAGAAATATTAAATGCCATTATATTTCAATTATTTTCCTCTAAGATAAATTAATAAAAGAAAAACATTGAACTCGCTGTCTATGAATTGCGCAGTATACAACGGCGATATTTTTAATGTTTTAATAACTACTTACGAAGATTATTATTTTATTTAAGCATGATATTTTTAGCCTTCAAAGCTATTCGGTCTTTATAATTAATACAATAAGTTGGAAAATATTTTCCAAGACATTTTTTGACTTTTATAATAAAGTTATTTTCTCAGAATGTATCATTTATTTATTTGAATAGGAAAATGAGATCTTTTATATGCCATTATATTACCAAATCATTTTCTTTTAATCTACACTGTATACACGTAGTTTGCAAAATAACTCTTTTCAACCTAAAAGAGCATTGTAAAGGTATAAATATACACTTTTCATTTCCATTTTAGTTGTTCGTAGTTTCCAGGGGTTTTAATCCTCTAAACTTGCCGATTTTAACTCTCTCACTCATGAAGGATTCTCACTTGTTTAATCCCTTTGCTCTCATATAATCATAAAGTGTTCATGTCTGACATTTGCATTTGCATGCAAGCAAACACTCTCACTCTAAATTAATTACCGCAAATTACCTGATCCACAATCCGCGTTAATATGGCTAAAGAAAGCGTGGCAAAATTCCCGAATTTAGATTTGCACCCAATCTTCCTTTCAGACGGAAGTAAGAATAATATTGCACGACACGCGCTCGTTCTCTGGCTATCATAAGTTAAAACGTATAAATCATAATTTCAAGTATCAAACTTGAAGATGTACTCGAGAGTTCCTCATCAATTCAAAGCCAATCTATTCTGTGGGTGGCCATACAATTTTCTCTTTACTCTTCGCCTTTAATTATTAGGATGATTGATTCTGGTAAAGGAAAATTTCGCACTTTCTTATTGCCAGTGAACTCTTTTCTGATGGATATTAATGATCAAAGGAGAATTGTGCTGAATTTACCAGAACCTAAAAGTAGTTCATTGTAGCTAAGAGCTCTCATTTTTCACATACTTTATGAGGGCAAAGTCACTTAAAATTTTTCCTCTTTAAGTTATTTTAAAATTTTATTTCATGATTTTGGTTAATAGAAAGAATAGAATACTAGGCAATTAGGATTATTTTCTCAAAAATTGGAAATTTTCAGATCATAAAATGTATGACAATTATATATAATTTTTCCAATAATTTAATCTTTACATTAAACTTTTATCGTAACGAATGATTTACAGATGAATCTCGAGCTTATATTTTACATAAATGTATTTTGTTTGTGTTTATGTATGTATGTTACGAAATTTTTAATTAAATATGGCTTTAGTGGTATGTCAGTTATCATTTATTATACATATTAAAAATAGACAGTAATAAATATCAATTGAAGTTCAGAAGATAAACATTTTCCTGTGCTGTTGATTAATTTATTTTAAATGCCACAAAATGTAATATTAAATTTAAGACTTTACTTTTATTCGGTGCGTTTTAGTTTATCGAAGTAAAATGCAAAATCACGTACTAAAAATAAAAATTACATTACAACAAGTTTTGCAAACGTTCTATGGAGCACCCCTCAGATATGTTGGAATTTATGTATTTTAATACTAGTACCAATATAATGAAACTAATGCAATTGAAAAAATATCTTTTTACATGCTATTTTACGCATTATCATTCCTATTTTATGATAAGTCAACTTTTCTGATAAAAAAATCAGATTTAATTTGATTCATTTTTCAGTCAATCATGCAAAATTAAATTCGTCCAAGAATAATTGCTTAGGCAGAATTTCCAAACAAATCAAAATTTCAATCCTATGGTAGAGATCAAATCCATTAATTGTTGAAAAGAAAGCAATAGTGACAATTTAGTTTAAAATTGAATTTACTAGTAAGTTTTTTGTAGAAGATAAATAGTTCGCAGAAAATTCATTCTTAGAAATGCATTTTGTTAATTGTTCTCATTTGTCACTCAAATCCTATTTAATTTTCTTGATTAAAATTTTGTAGATAAAACCCCAGAATTAGTAGTACTCATTCCAAAGTAAGATATAGTTAATTGTAAGATTCCTTTTGCTCTTTATTTCCATAATTTAATAATTTTTGGAGACAAATCTTGGTAATAAGGAGGAAAATTACTAAAAAGCGATAGCTCCTGAAACATGACATGAAATTTCATTTGAAGAATCCTCTTAATTTAGCTCTTAATTGTTTAAAACAAAATTTTTCAAATTTCTCTTGAAATTCTGCTTAAATGTGCATTATACTCCAATATTACTTCAGAAATTTAATAAATCCTTGTGATCTAACTGAATCTTTCGACCTAATATCTCTAATTTTTCAAAGAGACATATGTTTCTATATTTGGAAAAATATTTATATTTGCTGCGCTTTTGTGCTGTATACTTACTAAATGATTATTAAGCATAGTTTTCAGGTGCAAAAATTTATTGAATAACTGGTAATAGGTTCTGACTTTCTACATTACCTAATGAAAATAGTAAATGAAAATAGTAAATGAAGAATCGTTTTCGAATCAAGCGTTATTATAAAAAATAATATTTCTGAAAATAACGAAATATCATTTAAAATATATAATCCAGATAATATAGGTAACCAAATAAAGAATTTATGTACGTCAAATTTTTTTAAGATACAAAGCATGAGTAAGTAACTTTTCATTTAGTTGCTACTGATGGATCAATTATAATTTCATTCCTTTTAAAAGAATATTTAATATATTGAGGAAATAGATTGATAATAATCATAAATTTTTGATTTTCAAATAATATATTATTTGGATCGTAAACTGTAATGAAGCAGATTATGATAAACAAAGTATTTAAGAAAACTAATAAATCATTCTAAGGATACAAAAAATAAAAATCAAACTAATTTATTTTTAAAAATAATTGACAACTTTTAGATCTCACAAGAAAGGGAGAGAAATTTTAGGTTTGAATATCTTAAGCGTATTATTTTAAATATTTTGTCACACACATGACGAAAAAAGTGATATACCTTATTTTTTTTAAAGGCTGGTTTCACTCTCGTCCCATAAATCTTTATCAACTGCTGTCACGACATCCACAAATATAACAGCAAATATGAATATAAATACATTTATATATAAAAGACTGTAAGGATGTGAAAAATTATTGACAAAAATGCTTAATTTTGTATAAAAGTTTTCAATGATAAATATTCTGTAGTTGTTTATTTTTTAATTACTGTCTTTTTATCATTAGAGGGTCTCCCATGTTCTTAAAAAAGTATATTCAATATTTTTCAGTTAGAACTTGGTAACAAATGTATATAATATGAGAAAACTGCTTGTTTTAATAATTCCAACATAAATAAGAAATTAAGAACATTTTGATATTACTTTAAACTGAATAATTTGTTTTTGATTTTACTCAATTTAAAGTAAAATGCCAATATTTCACGCATAAAATCAAAGTCCATGTTTAGTACGAATAATAAGAAAGCAAATCGCAAGCAGAAATCATAATAAAATGATGTGCATAAATTATTTAAATTTCCATTAATTTCTATGAAGAAAGTTTTCAAATAAATAAAATTATTCAATAGGATTGGCGTATAAGTGAAATATATGTGATGGATTTAAAATTTAACAAATCCCCCTTAAAATCATGAAATTTATATTTTACAATTTCTTACTTGAAACTAAAATTAAAAGAAAATAAACAAAGATATTCCTAAAGTTAAAGGGTACTATAATTATCCTTAATTTATCTTACTCATTTTGGAAATTAATAGTTTCCATTTTCTTCAATTTGAGCATGAATTCAAGTCTATTATCTATCAACGCTGCGAATATTGAATAGACATGGAGAGAGGATTATTTGTTCCGCTGAGTAGACATTACAGGTAATTCAGCATAAAGTTTGTTATTCATTACAAGCAGATAATGATGGCTTAAGGGGACGACATAAATGATCAGAATAGATTCTTGAAGAGATTTAAAACAAGCTTAAGAAGAGCTAGAAATTGAAGCCCTATCTAACAATTTTCTACCGGATCTCATTTTCATAGTGAGTGACAGAGCTGTGAAACTAGGGAAGGGTGGGGCATAAGGGGTCTTTTCACCCCTCCTACAACACCACCCCCTTGTTGAATGCAGATGTCGTTGATGGATCGTGGTAAGGGACCAGCGGATGGGGGTGGCACTGGATGGGCAATTGATATTCATGAATGCCCACGTTTCTGGTGTTTGGAGATCTTGTCTTTTTTGGTTATCGGATATCGAGCGAGCCTTCCTTCCCTAAAATTCAAGTAAAGATCACTGGCAGGAGGTTTATCGACGAGGCGCTTGATGGAAAAGAATCTGACACGCTTGCATTGAATTATAGGTTTTTTAATTGACACGTTCGGCGTACGGAAAGAAGCCTTTGGCTGCTTCATATAAAAGTCACTTTAATCTTGAGTTTTATTAATATTCTGTAAGAGATTATAATATTCAAATAAAAATTGTGCCCCGAAAACTGTTTCTGATTTCTTTCTATAAAACGTGGCGCCAAACACGGGATATTCGAAGTGACGATGCATATTTAAAACTTTTCAAAATTAATGAAGCAGACTTGAAAAATAAAAATTTGTAGAATTGTGGAATTTTAATAACTGATCTGATAAAATTTTAATGTTGTAAAACGTTAATGTGTTGAAGATTGCTCGATTTACTTTAGTATTCATTTTACTGATTAAAAATCATACGTATTGATGAAACTGCATAATGTTGCTGTTTCGTTTTATTTTTCCATCATATATACACTGTTATTAAAAGGTATCACTTCTAACAAAATATATAAAAATTCTAAATTTAATCATTATATGATTACAATGTAAATATCGAAGTAATCATTTGTAAATTCTATGTTAAAATACTAAATCCCTTTTTTATTTAGTTACCTAATTTTCTTCGTTTGAATATTCACAGGTATAAAGTATTTCTTAAAACTCTTATTCTTATATAAATAAAAATAAATGTATGACAGGTGCATGAGTTGAAATATAAAAAATGTTATTCTTTAAAAGTTGCTTCATTTAATAAATAACATTTAAAATGATTGGAAAGTTTTATTATGACAGTAAACTTTCGTATTTCCATTAAAAAATTTAATTTTATGCATTCAAACTTCAGATAAATTTTATTTTTTATACGTTCTTAGGAAATTTACTTAACTTGCCTTAAGTGATTCATACAGTTTTTTGTGTACATTATAAATATTGTATAATATTATGTAATATAATTAATTTGTTGTTTGTTTGACACTTGGCAAGCCAAGCTCGCTACGTTGGCTGTGCGATTTATGTCAACAGGAGGCGTCTTTCGTTTGGATATCAGCACCACGAAGGTGAAAGTACGACTTTTGCTCATTTTAAGGTGCCTCGTAATTTTGAACCACGGTCAGGTGACGAGGCCACACCTGAGCTGGCACCCTCCTCATTACGTCCACGCCACACCAGCGGAAGAACTTTGGAGGTCACAGATTAACGTGGACACGTCCCCAACCCACATAGTTCCAGCAACCCAGTGTAGAAGAGTACACCGCGGTCACCCTCCCAACCATTGCCAGCGGCAAATGATGCTTCACTTTGCTGAGCTTACGGGTAGCTACTGAGCCACTGGAGCTCTATAATATAATTATACATAATAAATAATTATTATAAAATATGATTATATTTAATAAAAATATTAAGTTGCGCAAATAAGCTTGTACATACAAGAACATAGCTGTATTTGATAAATTTCATTCACCCGCACTTGTATTTAAAAATTTTATATTTTAAAATTTAATTCGATTCACTAATGATAGATTATTTTTTCTCTTTAAAATAACTTTACGATTAAAATTTGCATTTTTTTGTTTTCTGTGATTTAAGAGCAAATTTTGGAAAATTACATAAGCAGAGTTTCGGTATAAATAACCAATAAAACATAAAATTTAGCACAATGCTTCCGTAATCTCATGCCGACTTATTCCATAAATATAAAAAAAATCATTAAAATTAAAAATTGTATAGAGAAAGGGCTTAACAAAATCTTCATTAGTTGCTTAGCTATTAAAGATAATCTAACCAAAATTTTGATTACGTTAGTAGTTTTAGTTTAACAAAAAATATAAATAATTGACATAAACAGTAAATATGAGTAAGCATTTATTGAAAGTAAAATTAATTTGGCTTAATAAAGAAATGGTCATAACTAATATATCAGGTTCATATATATATATATATATATATATATATATATATATATATATATATATATATATATATATATATATATATATATATATATATATATATATATATATATATATATATATATATATATATATATATATATATATATATATATATATATATATATATATATATATATGCAAACTTTGCCAAGTTGTATTGATTGATTCAAAATAATAATAATCCCTATATTATAATTGTATGTAATATAATTTTTGGTATTCTTTTTGAGAAAAAAACGTGGTAATTGTGCGCTCGTTGAAATAATGCAATGTGAATTTTTGTGTATTTAAAAAATTATGAAGTAATGTTTACATCTCAAAAATAGATCATACATGTTTCCCATTTAATAAACATAAATACAATATTGACACAACTAATACATGATTTTCCAAATATTGACTAAAAGTATTCAAAATAAATATCTATGATGTGTATGATTTTTTTATAAATGAAAACTTTTTGCACCTTTTTTTTTCTCTTAAGCAGAAAATGTGTGCGAAAATTGTAAATTTAAATTTTTAAAAAGCATTCTATTTACACATCATTGTACTTAAATGTGGTTCTAATACTCACATATTCAAAATAACTGAATATTTATTATCTCGGCCTAAGCTGTATAAAAGATTGTGCTCTTCCCTAAAATGGTTTTATCGCTCAAGAGATGCAATAACGTTGCTGTATATTGAATTTTGTGAATCATCCCTGTGATCCGAAAGCTGATCCAATGTAATTTCTTCAGAACACATTATTGGAAAACTGCAAAACTCTTGCGTAAGCTTTTCTGTAAGCATCAAAATAAAGCCCTGCTTCAAACAATTTTTCTTTTAAAGTTGTTTCACCATTAGTATACTATTCTGTTACACACACACAAGTTGTCTTATATATAAATTTCCTTTGATGTTGTTCTAAAAATGTATTTTCGTTCAATCGAAATATAGGTACCAGATTTTATTGGTGATATAGAAAATTCCTTTTTTATTTATTTCACCATTAAAATGACGTTTGTGTCAAATATGTCTTTTGATTTGTTTTGAAGCTTAAAAATTCATGTATTACTTATAGAACTTTTATGAATTGTTTCCTAGGCAAAAGTTCTCTTCTAAGAGAGGCACGTATAATTGAATTATTTCTAAGTAGGATCAAAGCCAATATTTTCTTACGTTTTTAAGATTAGTTTTGTAAAGTTTTAAGATATGTTATACAACAATGTTCAATCTGATTTTTGGTTGGATTTTTATAATCATGTTTAGATGTATTCTTTACCTTTTAAGAAACAAAAACGTAGTTATTTTTCATTACCTGAGAACTTCATTAGCTTACTTTTATCTTTTGATATAAAACTCAGTTTTATTGTTAGATAAAATGTGTATAATTTTTATAAATGCCAATTTTATGACTCAATTATATCTGTAAATATTATAAAAACCGATAAATACAGTTGAATTTACAACAGCATAAGACACAGAAATACATATCATAAAATTATTCATTTTAAAAATTTTTGTTAATTAAACATTTAAGCTGCTCAAAAGAAAATACAGTGTTTAAAAGTCACATTAGTGAGAGAAATATAAAATATGTATCATAATATTCATTATTTTTAATATAATTAAATATAATATTTAAAATTATTTTAAAATAACTTTATGTTTAATTTCTGGATGTTAAAAATATATTGTCTTTGGTAATTTTCTGCTAATTTAAATAGCATTAAACTTTAAAATATACTTTACTATAACCTATCATTTGTCCATAATATTTGGAGTTTTATGCAAAATTTTAAAATTTAATTCATAATATTTGTAATTAAAAAATATAAAAGAAATACAGATTTCATGCATATTACAAGGAAAATAATTTAACAAGTAAATGCCGCTTAGCTTAATAAAGTTTTTATATATAGAAGAATAAATACATGTTTGCATTTGTGTATATGCAATATATATATATATATATATATATATATATATATATATATATATATATATATATATATATATATATATATATATATATATATATATATATATATATATATATATATATATATATATATATATATATATATATATATATATATATATATATGTATATATGCATATAATTTGCTTTTTGTAGTCAACACTAATCATAAAAAGGTGAAAAGGTGTTAATCTTTAGAGCTATCTCGCCTTAACGAAAAAAATTCCTTTCACTCCAATTCAACAAGCTCAGTTTGGCACGTCTTTCTCTTTTCTGATTTGTTCAGAGATATAGTATTGCCCTTAAAATCTTTTAACGAACTTTTTGGAACTATTTTTTTTATGGGAAATGAAATTTTTCATTTGTTTTGTTCTTTTTTTCTTTTTGCTTCACTTCATCCTAAGAGTAACTGGAAGCCATCGAAACACCGGATGACTGGATAACGAGCAAGAATTGTTCCTATCACCCTGCTTAATTCAGTCCTGCCCTCCATTTTCCCCTTTCGCATTTTCCATCGCGGAGAGAAGATGGGCAGACTGCAACAGACAGGGCTTAAGAAAAAGGAAGAAGTGGAAGACGAATCGCTTAGCTTTTCTTCTTTAGAGTGTAATGAGGTTTGCCTTAAGTGGAGAAAACATGCCTTAGGAATTAGTGCTAAAATGAAGAGGTTCTCCTCTCTTCCCCGTATATTCTTTTCTGTCTGCAGCCACTTTAGTGTATAGGCTCAGTGTGGTGGTTGGCTTTTAACGAATTAAATATACATATATTTAGTGATATATAACATTATTTTACAAATTTGCCATTAGTTTTAATCTTAATAAGTAAAAAAATTATCTCTAAAATTTTACTTATTTCTATTATTTATATGTATGTACTAAGTATATTTATATGCATATTTATAATAAAATACTAAGCTAATGTTTTTTTTATAATTTATAACTTTCCTTCAATATCACTATTAGCAAAAAGGATTGCGTATTTTAATTATGATGAGTAGGATCTAGTATACGCACGCATTATTTCCTTAATTATATATATCAAATACTAAAGTTACATGAATCTGGATGATTTCCACCAGCCGTTAAAATTGAAACTTTTGTAACAAAAATTTGTATTTTAATTAGAAAATAATCGGTTTTATAAATTCAAAAAGAAACTTGGAAAATACATATATCTTCGATAAAAATGTATGCACTTAATTAGAATCTTACTAACAAATAAAATTACTTTTTAAAAATTGCTTCATTGATTTTTTTTTATTTCAAATGTTAGCAAATTTACTTTTACCATATTAAATATATTTTTAAATACTCAGTGTTATTAAAAGTTTCTTTTTGAATTTTAATCAAGAATATATAGCAATAGCAGTTATATTGTAATTTATAATATGTACTTTGTCGTTAAAATTTTTTCTTTAATTAATTTTTGTATTTAATTTTTGCATACATAATTAAGTTTATAATTTATTAAGTGCTTTTTCAATGAATCTTCTTATAACGTTATATGAAATATTGAATTTCTTTTCTTGTATATCATAACAAATACTTTTATATTATTTAACTATTTGGAAATTATATTTTTCTGGATTTGTAGGGAAATTTCCAAATATACATTTTCCCCTTTTTTCAGATAAGTTATAATTTTAATTTGACTAAAAATATGACAAAGAATTGTTCTGGCTTTTTCCGTGTATGGAATTTTTAATATATAGAATATCTTATCGATAACTATTATTTTTATAAAATTATATGCTCAAAATAAAACTAAAAAAACTCACTAAAAACTAAAAAAACTAAACTAGTGAACACAGCAATTTTAGTAAATCCTAAATATTCTAATGAAATTAAAGCCATATAAGAATTACTAGTGAGAAAATGAGCTCTTATTTTCATAATATGTACTTTCTTACTAAAACATTAAAATATAAACTAATAAATAAAATTTATCATGCAATACATAAGGAATTACTTTATAATTATTCAATGGTTCTGCTTTAATAATATAAATGAAAAAAAATTTATAGTTGCTGTATTATGTTCTTATGATATGGTGTATTAATTATCTTATACTGCCATTTGTAAAATAATTAAGAGTTTCATTTATAAAAAACAATTTTTATATACTATAAATATTATTAATGAGTATAACCATAAATTTTTCTATAACTATAAATTTTTACCCACCGAAAAGTCTTTTATTAGGTATAGAAAATTCATAAATATTTAAATATCACAATGTATTATTCATTTGAATTTGCTATAGAAATATATTTTTCAATATTTAAAAATATTTTTTTAATCTAAATTATATATAGCTCATAAAATTAACTTTATATTATTCCTTTTCTTTAATTTACTATTTAAATTCAATATCATACTTTCACACTTTAATAAAACATATTATAAGTGTATTTCTTTATATTTATATACATTTAGTATTTCGTGTATTTGTGCTCAGCATTTATATTGCAGTACAAAACGAAAAGTTTACCATAAAAGAGAAAAAAACCTCCCATTAGTTGGCAAATTGAAAAGAATGAGATCTCTTTTAGTCTCTCATTCAATGGAATAGTGAATTATTTTCTTGTGCTCAACCCTCAATGAAGCACTCCACCTACTAAAGCGGCTCACCCCGATCACGTGGGACACATCGATGCATTTT
Source organism: Latrodectus hesperus (assembly GCA_037975125.1). Taxonomy (NCBI): domain Eukaryota; kingdom Metazoa; phylum Arthropoda; class Arachnida; order Araneae; family Theridiidae; genus Latrodectus; species Latrodectus hesperus. The sequence goes on along the minus strand of CM075853.1, from coordinate 117,278,844 downwards.
ATTGTCATCTCCTCATTGTATTCCCATATTTATTTCCGCAGCGTCCTTTCATAAACCTTTAACATTATCATCTTCTTGGATGCTTCCGAGTTATGGTGGCATTCGAGATAATGGTCCAAAAATAATGCAGCTAATAAAAAGAGAAGGAAATAGAAAAGATTGGTGTTAAGGGGGCAGGGTAGATTCATATCCTCCCCTTTCCGAGACAGTCACGTCTCCAGTGTAGTGTAAGGGTGCGTGTGCATTCCGAACACGTAAGTAGACGCTTGGATTCCTCCCAAACGTGGCGCACAAGTCTCGTATTTTTATTCGGAAGATCAGACTACGTGATCGTATCAAAGGTGGAATTTGGTTAAAGATTACACGCTGCTAAGGCACTTCTGCACCCCCGAAAGCTTGTCAAACGTGAACGGGTGATGAATATTTAAACGCTATCCACTGAACAATCGCCAAACGTATGCGTTTGACGTTTTCAATCACTCCTTTCATATATATTTATCGATATCTGAAGCACACACTCGCTTTAATTTGCTCTTCCAAATGATAATCGATAAGAACACAGAAATATCAGACCTGCATTCTTTATCAATTGCAGTGTGATTCAAATGAAGAATGATTAGAATGCCTTCTGTTGCTTTAATTTCATTCTGCTTTCTTTAGGAATTCATTAAAATATTCTAATTTTATGAAACAAAATTTAACAAAGCAACTTATCATAAGTTCAGATTCTTTCAATGATTTTTATGGATCTGCATAAGCAATATAAAATATATTTATTATTACACAATCACGTAAATTCATGTCTATATGTACCATTTATAATTCATACACGTTTTACACATTTTTAATTGAACTGAATATGTATACATATATATTTAAATGAAATAACCATAAATATTTTCTGTTTTAAGTTAAAATTATTTAAAGAATAATAACAAAATAAAATCGTATGCAGATAATTGCAACGTTATTAATATAGGAAAACATGTGTGGAGAAATTCTAATTTTTTTTCATCAGACAAAAAAATAGGCAGTAACTCAGTAATTTAAATTTTTAAATTGCCTATATTTAAAAAATATTTATGCTTGGGATTTTGAATTTTTTATTATTATTATTATTATTATTATATATATATATATGTATATATATATATATATATATATATATATATATATATATATATATATATATATATATATATATATATATATATATATATATATATATATATATATATATACACACACTACTGGCGATAAAATTGCTACATCAGGAAAGCGGCACACCACACACGTGAAATTTGCATAACAGGTAGAACTTGCTGTGATATGCAAATGATTAGATTTTCAGCGCATTCATACAAAGCAGGCGACAATAGCGACATCTACAATGTGTATAAAACCAGAGATTCAACAGCAGTTTTCTCATACTCAGTTTCCGCTTCAACGTTGTTTTCGGCAAAGAAAGTTGTTGTACTGCCTCGTGTAAAAAGAAGAAATGCCTATCAGCACGTGTCTGACTTTGATTGAGTAAGGATTATAGCCTACCGGGATAGCAGTTAATCGTACCGCAATATTGCTGCTCGCGTTGGTCGAGACCCCATGACTGTCAGCAGAGTATAGAATCTATGGGTTCAGGACAATTATACAGAACGTCATGCAAAATCTCAGCGACCCCCCATTACTAACAGCAGAGAAGACAGACATCTTATCCGCATGGTCACAAGGGATCGTGCAGCCACGTCACGAACCCTAAGTCGAGTAATGGAGTCATTTGCAAGGCAACAAGTTTCTGCTCGAACAGTTCAACTACGTTTGCAGCAGCATGGATTGTCTGCACGGCGACCATGGCTTCGGCTACCATTGACGCGGCGTCGCAGACATGAGCGCCTTCAATGGTGTGATCAGCGACGAACTTGGACGAGGGAATGGCACCACGTCATCTTTACAGATGAATCTTTATTTTGTATACAGGACCATGATGGTCGTATCCGTGTTTGGAGGCATCGTGGAGAACGCGCATTACCGCTTGCATTGGACATCGCCATACTGGCCCATCTGCTGGAGTGATGGTATGGGGTGCCATTGGATACGCGTCTCGATCACCTCTTGTTCGTATTACCGGCACTTTGAACAGCAACCGTTACATTTCCGATGTGTTAAGGCCCGTGACTCTGCCCTATCTTCGAAGCCTCCATAATGCTATCTTTTAACAGGATAATGCACAACCGCATGTTGCCCGTACTGTTCTGAACTACCTTGATACAGAACAGGTTGGACTGATACCCTGGCCAGCACGTTCTCCTGATCTGTCACAAACTGAGAACATGTTGTCAATGGTTGCCAAGCGATTGGCACGCCATCACTCACCATCCACTACTGTCGATGAACTGTAGCATAGTGTTAAAGCTGCATGGACTGAGATCCCCGTACATGCCATACAATCTCTTTTTGACTCCATGCCTAGGCGGATAAATGCTGTTATTGCAGCCAGAGGTGTCTGCTCTGGGTACTGATTTTTCAAGATCTATACATCCTAAATTTCCTGTAAATCTAATCACTTGTTCTTTCCACTATAATGTATGTGTCCAATAAATATCGTTCTGTTATTTGCATTCTTTCTTGATGTAGCAATTTTAATGGCCAGTAGTATATATATAAATATATATATATATATATATATATATATATATATATATATATATATATATATATATATATATATATATATATATATATATATATATATATATATATATATATATATATATATATATATATATATATATATATATATATATATATATATATATATATATATATATATATATATATATATATATATATATATATATATATATATATATATATATATATATATATATATATATATATATATATATATATATATATATATATATATATATATATATATATATATATATATATATATATATATATATATATATATATATATATATAGATAGATAGATAGATAGATAAATAGATAGATAGATAGATAGATAGATAGATAGATAGATAGATAGATAGATAGATAGATAGATAGATATCTATATTACATTCTCAATTTTTGGAAGAAGTTATGGTAGACCTTATGTTTTATTTTCTGATCTTATTCACGTGCTCAACGCAAATAACTCTTATAGGTTTAACATTATACCGTATTTACTTTGTTTGATAAAATTATTAAATAAATTGCTACATACATCAACATTTCATTTGAATGTGCTTAATTTACATTGTACATTAATTTTAAATTTTTCATTATTAAAATAAATTTAGAAGGAAGCTGCATTGAATTTTAGTTAAATGCATATAAATTATATTTTTAAACATAAATATATTTTCAATCCCTTTATTTAAATTTGTTATCTTTATTATTTTCTTATCTTTATTTTTTATTGTTATCTTTATTTTCTCTAATAATTTTTGTGCATTTAAGAAAAGCTGTTCAAACCATTTAAGTAGAGCGTTTTTAAGACATAAAGACCAGATATCCTTTATTTAGCAAAGGACTTTTGGTTTACTTGTAATTTTTTAACTATTCAAATGTTCAAAATGTATATTTGAAAGAAATCAAAATGCATCTTCATTATTTAAAACATAAAATCTCTACATTTCCTATCTATATTTTATCTAAATAATATTATTGAATTTGAAATGTATCTATTATTATTTTGGTAATTATTTCTGCTATTATTTAAAGCGTCACAATTATTAAAAAAAATAGTTACATCTATTAATATTAATAATTGTTTGTTATTTAATTATTATTTTAGAATAATGTATTTAAATAATAAATATATTATTAAGTTATAAGTTTTATTTAATTAAAAATTGATAATTATTGCCTCATTTACATTAATGATAAATTATACTTTCCAATTAATAGCTGTTATCAAGTTTATATTTAAAACAATTATTTAGCTGCATCTGATAATACTGCATGCTTAATAAAGTACATTTAATCAATGTAAGTTTGATAACATGGTTATTTACTTTTTGAGAGGAAAGTAATAAACACATTTATAATATATTAGGTTCTAGTATTTATATCATTCATTTTAATTTATTTGAGTGATTCAACTGAATGATATATAAATTAGTAACATTATTAAACTATTCTAAATCAAGTATCGTTCTTCAGATGTTAAATAACTTTTATATTATATTTTAATAAAAGTAAAATGTTGGAGTTAAGTTTTAGTATGGATATTTAACTATTGTGAGTTTTCTGAATTAATAATACGCCTAAGTTATATCACTTTATACTGTTAAATGAATTTCTCCCAAGTTTGCCTCAAAAATATAAGGATAATACGTTTAAATTCTGAGAAAATTAATTCAAGCGTATTATAAGAATATTATTTAATTGCTTGTAAAAATTTTATTCTTTATACGTTTTTGAAATAACTTGATGCTTACTTTTATAATGTAACGTTCGTAATTTTCAGAATTATAAAATACGTTTTCGAGAAGATTAATAATGTTGTTCTGCAAAATTCACCAAATAAGTCTGAAAGTGATGATAAACTTGCGTAGACAGCAGATTTATTCTGCATTCTCCTATTAGGCAATTAGTAATATGAAGCTGGTGCCAAGACCAATATTTCAGGGTAGCCTTTTATCTAATGTCAGAGCACAGCAACTTTGTTATATCGCCTTATCGGAAAATACAACCCATTTCCCAGACAAAGATCAGCAGCTACGTCCATGATGAATAACCACTGTCCACCAGCAAGTCAATGATAAGACATGCCAGAAGGGCAAATAATGGCTGGCACCATATTAGCTTGACTTTTGTTAGACAAGATTTCTCCGATCCCTTCTTTACACCGGTAGATAAAGAAGATCCCTTTCTGGTAAACACAATAATGTTCCATAATATTCCGGAAAAGTGCTAAGCATTTTATGAATTAAACTTATTTGTCACTATTTGATGCTATTGGTGATATATATATATATATATATATATATATATAAATATATATATATATATATATATATATATATATATATATATATATATATATATATATATATATATATATATATATATATATATATATATATATATATATATATATATATATATATATATATATATATATATATATATATATATATATATATATATATATATATATATATATATATATATCGAATGTGAAAAGAATCATAGTAATGTGTGAAAGAAGTACAATGTGAAAGGAATCATAGTAAATTAGTAAATTTATGTTTTTAAATTAAGAAAATATCCAAGTTTTTCATATAAAATTTGCACATGCTTTAAATTTTTATTGAGATTTAACTGCTGTTAAAAGAAACAAAATTTATCATAATATTTATACAACTTATAACGTCAACAGAGGAAATTTAAGAAGGTTCGTTAACAGTTTATTTAGCAAAAATACTACAAATAAAAATATTCCATGAGAAGTTATAATGACTTAAATACATTATCTGAATTCAACAGATTTTATTTGCGATAAGAATACTTTGAATATATAATAGAAGAATTGAGGAATTATAATCTTAAAAAAAAGGAAAAAATTAAAGAGGAAATGCTTTTCCCATTTACCAAAATATATAAAATGTTGAAAAATATTTTTTAAATTATCAAAGTACATCTACGCTTTGTAAAAAAATATTAAAATCATTAATGGATAATCTTGTGGAAATGATATAGGAAAAAATATTTTTTTTAATGAAAAGCATCATTTTTCACCGTTCAGATTTAGAGTTAAGAGAAAGTAAAAACAGCCGCCTACTATTTTCAGTACAATCAAATCCTGAAATATGTTATAATTACATTTTATTGCTTTTAATTATCTTGTAAATGCAATAATTAAAATATTTTGTAAATGCAATAATTAAAAGCATCTAAAAATGTTTATTAAAAGTTTAATAGAAAAATCTCTACAAATGGAATTATTCCATAAAAATTTTTAAAGGTAAAATAAATATCGAAATAAAAAATGCCTTTGTTTTTTCATAAGTAAATTTAGAAAAATAAGAAGAGTGCTTCATTTTTAATTATAAAACAAAAACTAAATGGAAGTTATTCTGTCTGTACACATAAGAAACTTCAAATATACTTGCAAGAAAATTGAGAAGAAACTGCCTCTAAGTGTAAAATATCAAAATCATTAATGCATAAGTTGATAGAAGTGATAAAGAGGGGAAACTATTTTAAAAACAAACAAAACATGTTTTATATCTTGATTTTATAATAAAAATTACTGAAAAGCGAATCATTATACTTTTTTTGTTATGTAGAGGTAAGCTTACGTTCTCACAAAATTTGCATTTTATATATCAGTAGCACAATTAAATAGTTGTATCCAGTAACAATTAAGAAATATTAATTTTATTAATTACATAATTTTTTTAGAAATTAAAAGTTAATTTTATTCCACTTGATTTTCCTATATCATTGAAATAACATTTCTCTATTTGAAATTTATTAAACCTTAAGTACACAAGCAGTTCCATCAAAATTTCTAATATTTATTTCTTTGCGATGAAAAATAATGTCCTTAGTACTTATCAATTAAATAGCCTTAAGTAGTAAAAAATCGAATAAACAAGTGTTGTTTTGAAATTATATTCTAGCTCTTTTTGGATGCTAAATTAATGATTTAAATTAATTTAATATATATTTATATATAATTATCGTGTTAGAATAATACTGCTTTAGAAACGAATGTAAGCGATAAAAAGTAAAATTACTTTAGAACATTTAATTCTGGAAAGTATTTTTAATTTTAGATATATTAGATATATTAGATTTTAAATTTAATATTAGATATTAAAAATAACATTAAACATAAATTTTGCTCTTAGAATTCACATGTTAAATTCTATCCTTACTTACATAAAATAACTGTAGTTATTCGAAAATTAATTGATACATATGCTTAATATTTTATTAATAGAGATAAATAAAATAAGATTATATATATGTTTTACGTTTGTAAGAAAAAAACGGTAAAAGAGTTGCTCAAACAAATTCGCAATAAAAAACTTGAAAAAGTATTTTATATTTAAATCACACTAAAATTTCATTAAAATTGTTTATATTTTAGCATGCAAGCATTGAATTTAGCTCAGAGAAGCAAGAATGTAATATCAGATTATCATGGACAATAAAATTTATGATATATCATCAAATACTCTAAAACAGAACTTAAAAGTTAGGATATATAATCAAATGTTTAAAACTAAGTTATTGTGTTGAATTTATACAAGTAAAATAATTGTAAAAAATTGCAATTAAACTTTCTGATATCATCCTAAAATATAAATAAAACATATGGTAGCTATGATATAAGATTCATCAGTAATAAGAACTTATAATTAATTATTTAAATGTTATTTTCTTAAGCATTTTTAGTAATAAAATATAGGATGTTCTATATTTTCAAATGCTACATTTAGACTCATATTAAAATATAAGGTAAATAATTAAAACGAATAAGTTTGAATTCTATGTTTGTAATTTAATATAGTTAAATATTTTGTTATTAACAAAGGCTAATCAAAAGTTAAGAAAGCACACACACTTTATATTTAAAATTTTAATTTCTTTAAAATAGATTTCCCTGAATTTGTGATCACTAATTACAATTCAGTACACAAAAATAATACTAGGATTTGTAAAATTGTTAAAGTTACAGTTAAAATAAGCAACGTTTAGCTCTTAAATTTTGTTTTTATTCTATCCGTTTCACAATGCATTCCTATAATTTAAACTTATTTTTTCTGAATGCAAAAAAAAAAATCAAATTTGAAACTCTCGCTACAAAGAGAGAAAAATATTTACAATTTATTTACTAATAACATAGTGAAACACATTTTTCTATAAATTTTACTTGTCAATTATTTAAATATTTTACTACCATTGTTTATATACTTAAATATAAATACAAGCAAACTTTGTTTAAATAAATTATCTGCAAAAAATATAAATTTAATCAATATCAATGGTAATCAATATCAATATATTGGTACTGATTGAAATATTTTACACTGTTTTATTTGTTCGTATATTTTTGTACAAATTAAATTCTTATAGGTTTCAGAATTTATAAACTGAATATTTCTAAATATTTAAGTTTAATGTCAATAATCTGATAATATCAGTCTTAATTATCAACAAGTAAAAAACTCATATATAACTCACTTTAACATCACAAAACAATAACATTTTATTATAATAACTTTAACACGTTTCGATATTTATGAATGATGTTCAAAAACTTTTTAAATGGAATTATATACAAAGTAATCTTAATGATTTATTTTTGTAAAATGTTAGTCATTCAATTCCTAAAAATTTACTTCACATTTACAAGTAAAAATGTCTTTTCGCTTAAGAAATGTTATGAACTTCTAAATAAGTACCATATTCCTAAAACTTACTGAGATTATAAATTCCAAAAGGATAATATTTTGATATGAAATGAAGGGTAACTTCAAATAATTTTGACATTCACGTTAAGAAACTTTGAAGTTTAGTTCTCCCCTTTCAAGCTATACCATACTAAGTTAACAGCATATTTTATTAGTTATGAAACACGCCGCTTCAATTGAATTCAAGGATGAGGAATCTGTGAGAGCAGACAGAATATATGCATTTTAATTTATTTCTAAATGGATTTTGAATACAGAAATATTATGCATTCATAGTGATATATTTTGTTTGGGAATTAAAAAGTGTCAATGGGCATCTTCATAGTGGTTTAGATAAGCACAAAAAATTAGATTTGTATGGCAAATATAATATATCTACTTTGATGGTTGTCCAAATCTAACTTCAACGTATGAAGTAAAAATCTATTTATATATTTTGAGTTAAGTTATTCGTATGAAAAGCATTTTCCTTTTACTGAACTAAAATGAAGCACCAATAAATATAAAATTCCTAGTTCCCTGGCCATTTAATCTAGTAGAAACATTTCATAGGTTTAACATATGCACAAAACAACTAAATGTGTACGAACATAAATACAATTAGTATGTTTTTTACGTTGAAAGAGAAATTTGTCATAAAATATATCTATTTAATTATTTACTTCATACTATTCATATTACATCATTAAAAGGAAACGTCCCTCTCTAGTGGTCAGAGTGCCTGGCTGCGGATAAGGAGGTCCTGGGTTAGAATCTCGGTTGGGGCATGGATGTACTTTTTTTCTCTCTCTGTCTATCCTATCTTTGTCTTTCTTTGAATGAATGATTGCCTACCCTATAAACGGGTACCTATGGCTTAGATGTACTGAGGAAGTTGGACTCCACACCAAAATATAGTTCACTTGGAAAAGTGGAGTAGGCATCGCGTATTTCCAGCCTAGCTGGCACAAGACATTAAATTGAATTATGACTGTAATTTTGATCACATATAGAGAAGAGCATAATGATTTCATTAAGTTCTTTTTTTTAATGTATAGTTTTTTTATTTTATGTTCTGAGAAAACAATTCATTGATAGTGAGTCTACCCACGCGTCGCAAGCTAGAAAACCTTTAAAATTCCCGAGAACCCATCTAATAAACGCGCATGCAGAAGCGCAACATCTATCTCTCATTGGTGGTTGGGATCAAACTCAAATTTGTGTAGACGTTAGATTATCTTTGTGACCAAAATGCCTCTGCTAATATCCTATGGTATTTGAAATCGTCTTCAAACTGAATTCATCCTTTGAACGAATTTGAAATTACAAGATCATAATCTAGTTTCAATAATATCAATTTATCGAAATATGTAACCGAAAATGCATTGCATTAATGTATATCTAACATATAATTTAATGAATTAAAATGCATAAATATAAATTTTACTCTGCCTGCTTTCTTGTGTATTTTATAATAACTATATTTCTACAACAAGGGTTTTCTTCAAAAACAAACTTATATTTTTGAAAACAATTTAACATAAACATTACTAATCCCTTCCTTCATCAAATGTTTCTAAATTTCATGCCTATTTACCTTAGCGAAACGCTTACCTCAGCAAGAAATATTCGTAGCCTCTGTTATTTTAAGACCGTGTCAAACCGTGAAACTATGTTTCATATTCTATTAGTTCCAGCCCCCTTATTGATATTCTAACGGGATGTTGAACTTGTGTTATTCCATTTAAAGTGAATCAATATACCATTCAATCCAAAAGAATCTCGTGTATCTAGAGGATTGACAGCCTTAGGATATTTTCTCAGCAAACACATTTCAACGAGAGATCATTTGATAAGTAAATAACCACCGAGATTACCATTTATATGTACCTTTCACGGAAAACAATGATGTCGTTACGAGAGGCATTAATAATATATATTCTTTCAAAGGAAAGATTTATGTAAAATCGATTACTGTTTCTAGATATTTTAACTAATTATAGCCGTACTTACGAATGAATGAAAATATTATATTCATTACTGCCACAAGCGTCTCTCGCTTCTGTGGCTGGAATACCCATTCTCTTATTGTTAATTTAACTACCGTAGGTGGTACTTCAGCAGAAAGAATTACTTTCATTATTTTGCGTTGTCTCTTTTAATTTAGCACGTTAACATATAAATCCAGAACGATGAATAAATTTATTTGATAATTAATTATCTCTGCCAGGGAAATAAATTAAAACGCTGATAATTCTTTCTCGCAATATTAACATAATTTCATTTCAATTTAATTTATAAACATTATGATAAAATATTTTTCGGGATTCAGTTTGCTTAATATTACTTAAGTAAAGAATAATGAGGTTCAAATTTATTACACGAAATATTTTCGTGATTAAATTTATTAAAATTTAAATATGGTTGAAATAGTTATATTTATGTTTATTTAAAATGTTAAAAACCTTGATAATAAGGACATTGCAATAATGTTTGACATTGGAGCAATTTTATAAATGAGGATTTTTAAAAAAATTATTTACATAATATTTAATTAGTTGAATGATTTTCCATTTTATAACTGAGAAATATTGGATATTTATTAACACTCAATTATTGCAGTCATCGAAGATTAAATCATACGTACACAATTTTATGACACTTTAAAAAGTTGCTATTGCAGAGCAACTAAACAATTATTAATCGCTTTATAGCGTTTTTATGAAAGAAGCTGTCCTATATCGATTAAATTTGATTGATTGTTCGAAAACTGAGGTGCCATAAATCACATTAGAAGCGTTAACATTCAATCATAAGCTACGCCTTTTTTTGAAAAAAAAAAGTATCGGATGATTTAATGCCATAAAAATGTTTTCGGCATGTGATGTTTGAAGAAAAAAACAATCTAAAGTGTTGTACATATATGCATACTTTTGTGCTTGAAAATATTTATTTCTAAACAACTTTTATCAAGTTATTTAAATTTCAAAATATTCTTGTTTTTATTGCCTAAAAATGTGTCTTAAAACATTATCAGGATATTGCCTGGATAAGTTTGATTATAAAACCATTAAACTATATATTATTATAGATATATATTATTTTTACTGATATTGTCACTTTTGGAACTAACATAATTCTTACGCGGATAAATTTGGCATCAATACATAATATCTTGTACTATGTTTAACTGAAGGAAACCAAATTCATTTTAGAATGTTTGTCAATTTAAAATACAAGTAAAACTTTATAACAATTTAAGCCTAAGGAAAAAATTATCATACCTTAAATAAAGATTAGTTTTAATTTACGATGATTGATAATTTTATTTATAAAATAAAGAAGACATATTATAAAATAAGACAAAAATTTCTATTGAATGCAATGATTTCATTCGGCCTATACATTTGTCGAGGTAGTTTCTATTGTTTTTTTCGGCTTTCCTCCTTTGTATCTCGTAAATATGGTTGCTAATTCTACGAAAAGTTCTCCCAAAGACGATTAAAATATAATTTAAACATATTTCTTTTGTTATGTTATCTCTCAACTAATGATGCTTCCTCAATGTGATCTAAACTCTTAAATGCCTGCCTATTTTAATCAGCATCATTACTTGCTACCAATTATACATAAGTGGTCAGAATGCTGATAATACGCTTAACAAACCTTTGAGGATTGAAAACTTTGAAATGTTATTTTTTATCAAGTTTTATTTATAGATGCTTTAACTATTTTGTCCTTATAACTTTGAATTGGTAAAACGGAAAACTACCTTAGAATTTTAACTCCTAAATATTCAATGGTTATTTTCCATAGAAGTTGTTATATTATGTTTTTCAAAATGATGAATTTTGAAGAAGCAAATAGGAAGAGTGATAATTATAAGAAAAACAAAATTTAAATTTTCAAGAAAAAAAAACAGATATTTTATACATAAACAAATAATTTATATCTAAAGATTGTTCCGTAACAAAAATACGTAGAAAGATTTTTTAAGTTAAGAAAAAAATTCCATGTCTCTTAGAAATTAAAAATAATAAATTTTTATGCTATTGAAATTATATTTATATATAGTATTCAATTTATAATAAAAAAATGAATTTAAAAAGTTTTACTGGTTGCAAATTAGGTTAATTTTGATACCTATATATAGTATAATCATATATTTATAAACTTATACATAATTTAACATTATTAGATTAAAAGTTCGATGAACATGAATTAGCTTATGTAATTTAAAAGATCTATTAATTGTTTAGCACTGTTATCATAAAATTTTTAATATATAATCAAGTAATCTACTTTATTAAAAGTTTCATAACAATTCCTTCTGATTTGTTTGAAGTAAAACTTCAGACACTGACTTCAGAAGTCTTATTTCCAATAATTTAAATTTAAATACTCATACAAAATCAATCAATTTTCATTTATTTCTATAAAATTTATTATAAAATAATATCTATCGGACAAAATACATAATTTTACGTATTCTATTTAGCATTATAATGTTTAAAATAATGAAGTTCTAAATAATTTTTAAAAAAAATATATCAGATTTCATGTAACAATCTTTAAGGTATAAAATTACATATAATTAAAATTGAAAAAGAAATACATATTTCCCATCGGACTGGGATTTCTTAAATGAGACATTTTAATTTAATTTAAATTTATTAGACAATATTAAAATTCTAATTCAAGTGAAAAGAAATTTGAATATTGAGTAAAGATACAAATTAACTGATTTTATTTTGCTTTCATTCCTGTAGTATAAGAATACATTTAACATTACACAAAATAAAAGCTATCCATTTACAGACTTTCTCCCACATATTAAATTTTTTTATGTAATCTTTCAGCGTGTGATAGAAATAAATTTGTGAAAGAAAACATAAATTTCGCAGGTAGTATGTTTTGTAAAAATGTGTTAAATAATGTTTTTTTACTATCTCGTGAATTATAAACTCTTTTATTTCACTAACTATTAAATTTTACTCTATCATAAATTCAAAGAAAGAAAATTAATTTATTATATTTCTTCTAAAATTACAATAAAACTTGTCAATATTACTTTCTTAAAATGTAAATTTTCAGGCTGATTAAATGTATGATGTTTAAAAATATTATGTAAATTTAACCAAACATATAAATATAGCCTTATATATTTGAAAATGAATATCTGTTGATTAAATTTGAGTACATATGAATGAATGAAGAAAACAGTTTATTGACATAGCACTACTGTATAAAATCTTTGCAAGTCTTCTATCCTTATTTTGGAAAAGTAATAGGACTTTAAGAAAATCTGACAGAAAGGGTCACTTTCATGTCCAGCAAATGTGTCAGTCGAATGAAAGGTCAAACTCTATGGTGATGCATCCTTGACAGAGTAAATAATTAAACTGGGGAGAAACAGTGTATTTTGAAGAATACAGCAAATAAATATATTTTTAAATTTAGTAAAGAATGTTAATAGGAATTTTTTCTATGACTTAGTGTTTGGTAGGTAATTACAAAGTATTTAAATATTACTGTTATCAAACATAAATTGCGCGTATGTAAGTTATTAAATTATTTCCTATATGGATTATTGTAGATATATTAGTTAAAATAATAAATAAATTAAAAATGTCCTTTCAGAAGCAATTTAATGATAATTTATCATTTTGGAAATTATTCATACATAGCACTACTGCAATTTAGTTGGAGAAAATCCAATAAAACATTATGAAAGTTCTTTAAATTATAGAATTTCAACAGTTTTTAGATTTCATAAAATAACAAAGTTGGAAAGATATACATAGTTAAATCTCAACTTAAGAAAAAACAATTTTTTTAAATAAAATCAATCACATTTAAAACATGTTTTCAAGAAAATGATTACTCATTGTAAAGTTCCTATGGTAATATTTTATTCATTTATATTAAAACACATTCTAATACTTCTAAATATTTTTGATTTTTAGACAATTTATTTTTTAAACATTTACTGTTATACCTTTTTATTAATTAATGGATGCACATTATTTAAAAGTTCATAATTATTTTTTTAAAAATATTTCATTAATTTAAATTGAATTTAAAATTGCAAATTATATTTTATTTATTTTGATAAATATAAATACAAATTTTGTTGACGTAAATATGTTTTAAACATAATCAAAATTTTAATATATATATATATATATATATATATATATATATATATATATATATATATATATATATATATATATATATATATATATATATATATATATATATATATATATATATATATATATATATATATATATATATATATATATATATATATATATATATATATATATATATATATATATATATATATATATATATATATATATATATATATATATAGGAGTACATAAATTTTATCTCTCTCTCGCGCGCGAGCACACATACATTGAAGTATTTACTTATATTTTAAAACGTTGAAAACTCTTTAAAATAGCAAGCTTAAGGTAAAGTTACAAAACTGTACTTCGAGGTAAAATTGCTATGAATAGTATAAAATTATACTTGCAATTATTAGCAGGAAATAAGCTGAGTCGTAAGCATTGATAGGGTAATTCCTATTATTCTGACATAGTCAGCTAGTTGGGAAACTTATGATGTACCTCAATTTGATACTCATAAGCTTGAAATATATTAAGACGGTTAAATTCATTGTAAATCATAAATGCAATTTTCGCTTACAAACACAATCTATGCACAGTTAGATATTGATTATTTCAGAGCATTTGTAAATCTTAACGGTATTAGAGAAA
Organism: Latrodectus hesperus; assembly: GCA_037975125.1. Lineage (NCBI taxonomy): Eukaryota > Metazoa > Arthropoda > Arachnida > Araneae > Theridiidae > Latrodectus > Latrodectus hesperus. The sequence continues at coordinate 117,263,638 of CM075853.1, read as the reverse complement.
GCCTAGAATTTTGCCTTCAGAAATAAATAAATATAAACAATATACGGAGAAATTTTGTAGGCATGTTTTTATCTCTATGCATAACTGTGAGATTGGAATAATGTCACTTGATAATCTACAGATAATAAGTTATTAAGGAAGTAAAACGTATTTCAGATTTAGTCATATTAATTGGTAAAATGTTAATTTTGTTTCATTATTTTAATATTAAAATTAACAAAAGCATGGAGATCAAGATATCGCTTTATAAATGAAAAATTTGGCAAAATTTTATAACAAATAAATATTATAAGCAAATTTCAGGTATAATCATATTAATTAATTATTAATTTTGTTTCATTATTTTAATATTAGAATTAATATTAGCATGAAGATCAATATATCGCTTGCATAAATGATAAATTTGGCAAAAATGTATAACAAATAAATACTATAATATTAAAAATTGATTGTAAAAACTTTTAAAAAGGACATATGTAATTTTGTATTGCTTCATTTACTATTTGTATTGCAGCACAAGTTTTATTTATTTAATCAATCATTTTTTTCCGATTAGAACCTTAATATTCCCTCTTATTCACTAGTTAATAATTACTATGTTGCATAAAAATATTTATTTTCTGTTTTGCTTTCTTTTTTCTAAAGAATAACATATTTATTTTCAATATAATCATGAAATTACAATGTATGGGACGAAAGAAGAGTAATCCAATTTAGTGTGGGAGTTCCCAAATTAAGGTTGAAGAAATATGCCTATTGGATGAATTCAGCACTGCCCAAGCTGCAAGATATCAACAGACGACTAATAAAGGAGGAATAACTTAGAAAATAGAAAAGAGAAGATGTAGACAGAAAAATAAAACAGAAGAATTAGGTAGAATGAAAGGAGGGGGTGGAAGCAAAGGAGGATGTTAGTTACGGTTAACTGATTTTTTATTCCTCCCTGGACGCTTGATTGAAATAAATGGTGGTCATTATCTTAAGTGTTTGCAGTACACGGTGGCGCATTCCTGGCCCATGTATTACACAAATGAGGCAACTTGTCTTCATATCCTAAGCAAAACTAATTCAAAAAACGAAACAAGAAAGGCGAAGGAAATTATAATTTAAGACTGTCTCCGATTCTCAAGGTGTTATTTTGAGTAATACTGAGTTATACATTTAAGGGAGGTGAGTAATTACGCGGTTACTTTTTTCCGGTAACGCAGTGAATTTCAAATATTTTAAGAAGAGTGGAAAAGCAGGGGATTCATTTATTGAGTAAAATGTGAGAGGCATCTTACACTGACCAGAATTTATCGATCCATGTAAAGAATATTTTCGAAATTAGCTCTGTGAAGTATTGTTTTAGATACATGAAGTAGCGATACATTACATAGAAATAAAATAAACATTGTAATTTAAATATTGGTATCATAGCTGCTTGTAGATATGAATTATGGTAAGAATGTTCAATTAAATTTGAGATATATTTCATATGATCAATATATGTCAGGAGATAATTGGTAAATGTGAATATATTCTTGTCTTAACCTAATTCTGAGTACAGAGATTTCAAAAAATGAAAAAATGGATAATTTAAAAAAAAAAAAACGATAGTTGCTAAATTTTGATTTTTAATATTTTGAAATACTACAGCTCATTTAATTTCACCACTCAAATATTTTTCTTCATTATAAAACTTTTCTGCTATGATTGCATTATAGTATATTTGTTTGAAAACAAAATGATATGCAATAGTAATGTCTTGTAATGATGTCAGGTATCCTTGTTATATTGCATCAGCATTATTATGTCGAGTTATTTTATAATAATAATTTTTTGATTATTCGGGAAAAGGTTCATTTGTTAATAATGTTTTATTTAAAAACTGAACTTATGACAAAAATTAAATTTTTTTTCTCAAACTCTTACCTTAAGTTACTTAATTGAATTTTTAATCATTTATATATTAGTTTATGATAGTTTTATTTTAATTTATATGGTTAATATAAATTAATGATATCAATATGAAACTATCATATCAATTTCGATCCCATTAACGAGAATGAAACAACATTTAATGCACATTTTTAACTCACATTTTGTAAAATTTTAATTGTCTTGATTCATTCTTTCCATTATAATTAGGGATAAATTTTCTGTCAATTTGAGGAGAATTTCTAGCTGTTTAAAAACATTTCCTCAAGAAACTAAATAACATAAGATAATTTTTGGTGAACGAGTAAAAACATTCTTAGATATCATTTCATAATGTGAAAAGATCGACATACTAAATTAGTAAAATATGTATTTAAAATAAGACAACACCGTAAATAAAAGTAATACAAACTCCCCATAAATAATGTAATCATTTGAAAATATTCAATGATTATTTCAAGATATGTAACTTGCCGCACATTCATCAACACTGCATTTCAAAAGATGTTTGGGAAATCCAATGAGTAATGGTGCAGAAATTTTCAGAAAAATGCTTAGAGATTTGAAGATACCACACAAAGAAGCAATTACAATAAATATCCAATCTATGGATTATTGGCTATTTGTACTTACCTTTTTAAAACTACTAAGAGAGACATTATATTTCAATCTTATGTAATATAATAATTTAAGTAATTTTCGAACATAATGATTTACGATTTTATATAGAAAATGAGAAATCTACACTGCTTTCTGAAATCCTTACTTTATTTATGTACCTGGTGTTTTTATATTGAGATAATTGCTTATCTCTTATATTCTGTAACTCAGTGTTTTCCCAGAATACCGATAAGATCAAGCCATTCTACTATCTGAATTTTTTATGATATTCATTTACTTGATTTCAGAGATTTCTACAAATAAAAAAGATGAAGTAAAATAGTACCAATGATAAATAGTAACGTATAAGTTTTTTTGATTCCCGAGTTTTATAAAAACATTCCCTTTCCTCTTTGTACTAAACTCGTATAATGATGTTATTTTATATAGAAAAATTCATATGCTACAACTTGTTTAATCAAATAAAACAATTACTAATGAATACTTAATTTTATCAGTTTTACAAGCAGATTACAATTAAAATATTCAATAGACTTTCACAAATACATAAAAATAGACAGTATCTGTTAATAAAAATATAATTTTTTGTAAACTTAAAGTAAATTTAAAGCAGCAAATATTTGAAATAACTCTCACAGAGTCATTAGTTAAAACAGTAAATAACGTTAAAAGAAATTATGTTTCACAATATGGAATAAATACAACTTATTCCTTCTGAAAAGCAAATAAATATTCAAAATAAGAGAAATGAAGACAATATTCATAAGAAGTTGATGCAAAAGATGGGTTTTTTTTAATGAAAACATTTAAAATTAATTTATTTTTGAGTCAATAACTTTACTCATAATTTTACTTTAAGCATTTTCTAAAGAGGAATATTCACTTTTGTTTTCTGACTACACCATTTTTTATTCTAAATATTCTTATTTAGAAAACAAAAAATAAATTTTAGGTTGAGATGTAAGGCTTCACTTTTGGCATAAATGGAATAACTGATTACATATATATGAATTTATATATCACTTATTCATACATCATTTGGAGTGCAATCAGGGTATTTGAATAAAAAATGAATTTTAGAATTATCATTTATAATTAGCTTATATGATAGTTTCGAAATAGATATCAAACTTTGTTAAAAATATTTAAATTACAAGAAGTGTTGTTTTTCATATATATATATATATATATATATATATATATATATATATATATATATATATATATATATATATATATATATATATATATATATATATATATATATATATATATATATATATATATATATATATATATATATATATATATATATATATATATATATATATATATATACCTATATATATATATATATATATATATATATATATATATATATATATATATATATATATATATATATATATATATATATATATATATATATATATATATATATATATATATATATATATATATATCTTTTAAATTTAATGGGTCAAATAAAATAAAAGGCAAAAAGTAAAAAATTTAATTTTTAAGATTACCAAATATATTAGCTTCATAAAATTCCAAAAGAAAATGAATCTTAAGTGAAGGAAGTTACAGTTTCTTTTGCAAAGGGATAATTTTGGTATAAAATTTCCTACTTCTCAATAAAAGTAATATCTTGATGAAAAATAATACATATCGAAACTTATAGTAATCATGATCAGACCTATGCGATATATCATAAAAAAAGATTTTTTCTTCGTTCCGCCTTATTTCCTACGATTATGAGGAATCACTATTATTGATATCCTGCAGCCGCTAATGTCTCTATTTCGTCGCGAAGGAAATTAGAGATGTTTTTTCATCCATTTCACCGTTCTTGATGATACTTTATAGTGAAAAAATTGATTTTACAATAAGTTATATTAATAATGATGTTGTAAGAACTTTTGTACGTAATGGACAACACAGTTCTGGTGTAAGGAGTGAAATGGTACACGCTGTAAATTTCAGATGAATGCTCGCTCAAGAAGTAAAAGTTATCTCTATTGGGTTTGTACATACATGATTCAGCAGCAATGTAATGATTTTAGATTAAATTTTTTCTTTTTATCATCAATTGTTGTGATAGGTACTCACGATGAGTATATTCCCCTTATTTTCAAGCTTTAAAGAATCCAAATAAAAATCGATGATTGTTATTGCTATTGAAGAATGAACATCAATTTCATATTCGCAAGGAAAATGTGGGTAATATATCTCATTATTATTCTATACAAGTGTATTATCAAAAAAATTGTAATGTAAAATTACATATCTGTATAAAAAATATTCTTATTATGTTCATTAGCTGAAAATTTGCCCTAAGAGCCATACCATGAAATGGAATAAACCGTAAATTTGTATATTGGCTTTAGGTTTATCTTCAAATTAAGCTATATATATTTTCGAAATTTTATTGTAGCATTCGAATTTTTTTTTAAATCGTAATTGCAAATAATTTAATTTCTTACACAAATTGCATGACGAAAAGTTGTAGATAGCAGTTATATATATAAGTTTCATAATTTTCTTCTTTTATACATTATCAATGTGATTATTAAGCAATAATTCATATTCAGTTTTTGAAAAAATATATCGTTTAAATTGATTTAAATATCAAAATACATTTTTATCACATTTTAATATTGTAATTATTTGTATTAAAATTAAATTTTAGCATGAATATACCAGTAACGTTAATATTACTGGTACAGTAATGCAGTCACTTTTAAAATACAGAAACTACATTAAATTTCTTTTATTTCTTAATTTCACAAATTCATATAAAATTGCAATAAAATATTGCATTTTATATAATTTCACTATTCGCGCAAATTATTGCTTTGCTTATGTATTGCTGTTATAAATATTTTCGCATCATTCTTTAGAATGAAAATTTCAAAACTGTAAAATTTCTTGAAATAAATTTAATATTGCCACCCTAAATTTATTTATTTTTAGTTTCGTATGCTTTATATTTTTCTCTCAGAGATAAGCTTAAAAGAAGTTTCAAAAAGAATGCATCAGTTACAGTTGGGAGTACAGACTATGATAATAATCATCCAATCACTCTCAGAATTGAATTTTATGATCTGATGATAAATGTTCTTCATCAAAGTGATGATGATATCATTAGACGAAGCATAGAACAGAGAGGAAAGGATAATATTAATCCATTAAGAAGAATACATGATACATAAAAAGAAAAGCAGGAAAGTATGTAAAACCCACTGGAACTCAGAAGAAGTATAAAGGAAGTGGGAAGTATGTCTGTCCAAATCTATTTGGGACATCTTGAATTCTTCAGACAAAAGGACATCAGACGAACATTTCATTTTATTAGTATCGTAAATGGTGTTCTTTTTATTATTCGTGTTTCAAAGTATTCTCCTTTTCAAAAGAATCTCAGCAAAATCAGGCGGCTCTGAAGCTAATAGTGAGTTAGTAAAAAGAAAAATATATATATATCAGCTTTATATAACAATTTTGTTTAACATCAACTAGATGTTTAAATATTTTGAAAGAAAAATGATATAGGGTTGTTATTAAAAATTTTAGGAAATAATTCTGCTTTGTTCAGTTTGTTTTAAAATAGAAACATTTTTTCACATGTTGTAGAATGTATTAAATATTTAAAAATATAATTTGTTGCAAGTAACAATTTATGTAATTAATATTATATTTTTATATGCATATATTTGCATGTAAAAATATAATCCTAATTTTTTAAATTGAATTCTCTTAATAAAATAATAAAATGCAATTATATTAATCTCTTTGCATGAAATTAATATTCATTTAAATAGGATTTTGAACAGTTATGTTTCTTTGCATAATGCTGAAATTGCTAATACAATCAATTATTCCTAATTTATAATCTATTTTATTATAAAAAATTTTATTTTAACACATAAGGAATATTAAAATTGTTTAAATAATGAAAACAATAAGAATTCACATTTATGTAAACATTTAGCAATATTATACGAATATTCATGTCAACATAATGATGGATATTATATGACTAAGTTATCAATATTATACCATTAGATGTTTTACGATAAATGTGACCCTTTTATTTATAAAAATAATAAAGGAATGCCATTTAAAATAAACTTCGTTCATTACAATAATCACACTAATTAAAAATTTAAATTTGAAATTTATCCATTTACTTGTACCATAATTACAAGCTTAGAATTTTAAAATTAAATGCCTCAAGAAGAAAAATGTAATTTTACATTCATATTGTAAATATTCACGAGCAATTATGTTACTTAATTTCTAATAGATCTTTTGAGAAAATATGTTAATTTAGTAATATAAACTTAAAAAATCATCTCATAAGTGTTTTAAATATACACATTAACTAAATTTAAAGATATATATATATATATATATATATATATATATATATATATATATATATGTGTATATATATATATATATATATATATATATATATATATATATATATATATATATATATATATATATATATATATATATATATATATATATATATATATATATATATATATATATATATATATATATATATATATATATATATATATATATATATATATATATATATATATATATATATATATATATATATATATATATATATATATATATATGTAAGTGTGTGTGTGTTTGGGGATATAAATCTAATGTTCAAGCAATTTCTTAAAAATAACCATTTTCAAAATGAATTTCTATTTTGAGTAAGAATTTTTTTAATGTGAAACAAATAAAATTCATTACATTTGAGTGTTTTCAATAATAGAAAAATAATAAACTAATATTCATCTTTAATAATTTCGATTAAAATAACAGTTTAGTTTATATTAGTAAGAAATTTTAATTTATTCATAAGTTTTAAATTGCTTAATTCTTCAAAGACGATAATAAATTCAATTTTATACAGCTCTGTATCTTTAATTTCTTTAATTGAGTTTATCATTAATTCTCTACTAGTCATTTATTCAAAAACTAAGTTTATATTTACAGTATTGAAAATTAATTTCATGTACATATTTTCTATATGTATGCATGTGCTTGATTATTTACTTCAACTCTTTTTATTTTAATTTATTTTTTTCTTAATTTACATTCTTATTGTTTTTTAGGTTATATTTATTTACCAACAACAATGAAATAAAATGCTTATAATAGTAGTTGCTACTATTATTCAAGTATTTTAGATATTAAAAAAAAGTACAACAAAGTCTTTAAATAAATTATATAACAAGATTACTTTTAAAAAATTCAAATTTGATTATAAGTTTAAAAATCTCGTATCTTTAAGTGAACTTATTCAATTCAAAATTCTCCTGTTAGGAGGGAAAAAAGAAAATGAATTCTGGTAAAATATAAAGTTGATGAACAACATAAAATTCGATCTTTTTTAAAACAAATTACATAATCCTTTCCATTTTTATATATATATTTTTTTGTTTTGGGGATTTTTCTTTTATCTCTCGTTCCTTCTAAAGCCCGAGAGAGAAAAAAAAGCCCTGCAAATGACCTTCTAAAAGTCCGAGCAAAACTGTCTCTACGTGCCACTTTGATTTTTATCGAGCAGAAATTACATCCTTTACCCTGATATGCCCGGCCAGAAAGTGAAGACATTAAAAATTCTAATGGGAGCGCAGTTTCCTCCTTTAATGAGAGCTGACTGCAACCTGTAAAAAGGTTGGGTACTTCTCCTCAGGTGTGAAGTATCTGCCAGGACGTAAAAAGAAAAAATATTCCTTAGGCGGAGACGGAAGTTTGCATTGTTAATTTATCTTGAAACCTGGTACGTATTTTTCAGAGAAATCTTCCCAAATGGCTTTTGATGACCTTAGAGAAAAGGTGTGACGAAGTTCGATCACATTTGGTGAAGGAAACCTTGCAGTGAATGGAAATGAATGTTAAAATGCTTAAAAGCAAATTGCTAAATTTTCTACTGAATTTCGTCTTTCAAATTTGAGATTTAATACAAAATTTATATATCTTTGTTTAACATGGTAAATAATATTTAACCAGGTTGATTTGTTTAAATTTGAAATGACAAAATTAAATAAATTCAATATTAATCAATTTGGTTAATTAAAAAAATCTCTGGACAATATTTAGTGAATAGAAAATTAAAAAATTCGGTTAATTGAAAACTGAATGTAACTTCAAACAATAAACAAATGTTCAAGTTATATTCACCCTATTGAATAGAACATTAACTAAATTAAATGTATATTGTGTAATACATTTATTTAATGTTTGAAGAATGATTTTATATAAGAAAACTAGACTGTTTTTTTATTAAATTAAAATTAATTTTAAACTAGAATATACATGATAATATCATATTAGTTTATTCATATAATTTCATATTAATTTTCGAATAATATTTCATATAAAAATAATATCTCAGCTATGCTTTCTTAAGTAAAATGAACAACAAATTACATTTTTACTTGTTAGTAGAAGGAACGACTACTTTAGATCTAAAATAGAAAAAAATGCTTGAAAATGGAAGCAAAAAATTTGACAGCTTAATGCATTGGGAAATTAGAATAGATTAACAAAGGAAAAAAATATTTAATTAACACATTCTTTGGTTAAAAAAAGAATCTCTTTTTTAAAACTAGAAAGCTGAGAAGTATCCTAATAAATATGCGTTTATATCAGGAGTTGCTTCGTTAAATATTTAAATGTGAATTTGAAAAAAAAAAATTACTATTTTTGCCATAAGGGAAAGTCATTACAAAGTAATGATTATATACTAATTAATAAAAATATTATTTCAGAAATATCAGTATATAATCTCTTGTAAGTAGTTTTAGTATATCTGAAAATATTTATGACGATAAAATAACTATAATTAGAAAATTTTCGGAATGCATTTATGATTTTTCTTTACTGCAAACATTATGAATAGATCTTACAAATTAAAGAAAGAAAATTATGACAATAGGTTGTTATAATAATATATATGTATTCTATCTATTCGGTATAAAAATAATTTATTGATCAATTTTTATATAGTTATATATTAATCCAATTATAGTTTTCAGCAATATTGCATTCATTACATATAAAAAAATTATACATAAAATCATGTATGTAAATTTGTTGTTACTTAAATAAAATAATAATGTATATTTAAGCATTTGCTCTCGTTTAAATTATCTTTGCTATAAAAATTGGCTGAGAATTTTAGTTTTTTTAAAATTAATATACTGTTCAAGAGAATATATTAATGCGTTTTAAATTTATTCAAAAGATTTTTTTAAATTTTTTGTAGAAATTTAATGGTGAGAAATATATACATTTCAAAACGAGATTTTTTTAAAGTTATGATTATTTTCTTGAGTTTTGACATCAGCAATTTGTTAGATTATATTTCTAATTGATATAAAATTTGAATTTATTAAATTTGAATTAAGATAGTTTTCAAAATTATCACTGTCTGTCAAATTTTAGCAACAAAAATGCTTTATATATATGTAATTTACATTTGGAATAAAATCCGTTTAGTTATAATAAAATTATATTATATTATATATATATATATATATATATATATATATATATATATATATATATATATATATATATATATATATATATATATATATATATATATATATATATATATATATATATATATATATATATATATATATATATATATATATTACAGTGTTAATGGCACATTAAAAGTGCACATTAGTTATTTATAAATCAAAGAAAAGCCTAGAAAATATCGATGCTTTTTCATGCTTATTTTTGTGTGAGAATTTAAAGTGATTTCTGTAAAAGTGAACCCATTTAAAACAACTCTTAATTTGAAAGATGACGAATTATCTGCTGCGGGTGTAAATCATTTTTCTTAGAAATCACTCATCATGTTGAAAATCTTTAAAGAGTAATAAGAATGAATGTTGGATACAAAAGGAGATGACTGCTCTACCGTAGCTGTCACAAATGTCATCATTTTTACTATCTGTAAATGTAGATTTTTTTCAAAACTAGTACCTTGCTAAACAACGAAGTATATGTAGAGCTATAGATTTTGCTTTTTATCACGTTCTAAATCATACATGCTTGGTTATAATTAATCAAGTAAGAACTATTTCTTCCAAAGTAAAAATAAAAGAGCGTAAGAAATTAATATTAGGTATACATACTTAATAAAATTAATTTCACATATTCTGAAATATTTTAAATCCTAAAATATGTAAATTCTTCAACTATGATGAAGTTAATAAAAATATTATAGAAATATTAATTATGAAAAAAGCAGATTTAAATTTTGATTTAAATATATATGTTTTATTATTCAACGTTATATGAAAATATTTATATAATTTTCTGACATAAAATATGTTTTGGCCATAATTAAAATAAATATTTTAAAAAAATCAAAAATTGTTTAAAACAACATAACTGCCATAAGAGTAAAACCTAGCCATTCAAATTCTATATTATTTTAAATATTAAAAAATTTAACAAACAGAGTGTTAGAAATAATTTTATGAAATTTAAGTGAATTACAATTTTCAGAATTTTTATTTCTAAGCATATTAAACTAAAACGCATAGAATATATAATAAAATATTAATTAAAAGTATCTTCTTAACAAATAAAGATGTTATGATCTCACTGCCAAATAAAGATATTCATTATTCAATCTTATATGTAAGTATCTAGTAGTAAACTTTATTAAGTTTAATTTTATGGAATAAAAGTTGAAATATATCATTAAATGTACGTTTCAAATTTAAATAGGTAGTTTACTTAACAAAACGTAGTTTATTACTCAATCATTATGAATAATACTTTTATAATTTTTAACTTTCTCATAATAAAATAATATCTAGACAATATGCAATCATTTATAAAAATGCATTGATAAATAATTAAAATAAAATCTATAACTATGACGACCAACAAATAAATGCTAATTTTATTTTTAGAGCTGAAGAAAGCTACTTGCACTTTGGAATTCTAAATTTTACGTTAATCAAATTTTATTCAATAGAATAACTTATTCATATTTGACAATTATTATAATCCCAATCATAAGTTAACTTTCCTTAATTTAATTAGAAGATAACTTCATTCTGTGTAGGCCATTTGTTGTCTTTTCATTCTGATACCCAGCTTCCAGACAGGAATTCTAGTCTTAGCTGTGCGTAGAAAGCTTTTAAAGTAATTATTCGTAATAACTGATGCACATTCTAAACCCATACAGAATTCGCTCCCACATTGTCCCTCTGTGGGCACTGATGACGATGAATTAGCATGCCAATCGGTCACCATTTGGCACGAACTCCCTCAAGACATCATCCTGGAAATTTATGCATTATGCCACCCTAAATAGCATCATGCATTCTAACCAAACATAGATCTATTGTTTATTGACTTATTCTTCGCCTATATAATTTCAGCAGGTAAATAATATTTCAGATTAGATTTGAGATTCCTTTATTTTAAGAAATATAACATTGAATGGGAAATAAAGACGGTGAAGATTTAATAAGAAAGTTAAATATTATTATTATGGAATATAAAGATTAAACTAAAAATGTAAAATTAATTTAGACTATGTAAAGAAAACGAAAGATCACATTATTAATTTTGAAACTGAATGGGGTTTTACTTAGTTAAGCAAAGAAAAACAATAAATGTTTTAACACTTCGTGAGATATATATGTAAGCAATTGTTATTTCTGTTTAAAAATTACAAAAATATACATTTTGAAAAAATCACTTGATATTTTGAGCGATATTTAACTATTTCAGGATAGAACCAATAAATATTACTATACTTTAGGATTTATAATATACATAACTATTTATAAATTGCTTAAAAATATCTCATTATATTTTTATATTCGTAATTACAATTGGTAAAATAAGTAAACAAGAAATTTTAAATACTATTACAAAAAGGTTTTAATTTAAAATATTAGAATTTATTGAAAAAAGTTAAACATGCATGTATATATATATATATATATATATATATATATATATATATATATATATATATATATATATATATATATATATATATATATATATATATATATATATATATATATATATATCTAGAAATTATATTATTTATTTGTGATGTTATAGATAGATAGATATGTATATTTATATAGGTGTATTGAAGAGGTATTAAAATTTGCTATATTATGTGTTTCAAAGGTATCGTTTATACTATTTAATAATACAAATGAAATATTTTTATTTAAATTAACGGCTTTAAAATTAAATTTTCATTTATTTTTGTTTCCAAATTCAAAATACTGTTAGCAATATTACCCAGTGGGTTTACGATTATGGAACAATTATGTTTAAAAATCTTTATTATAATAAAATGCAAAAAGTGATAAGTAATAAATTAAAATGCTTCCCTAATGAGTTGGCTAAACTTACATTTTTAATTTATTATCTTAATGACTTACAAAAATTATTCATTTTCAAATTTCCACTCAAATAAAAAAATATATTTTGCAAAAAGCTCTTTATGTGTACAATCCAGAAAAGTTTTCAAATAATAAATGATTTTGAAATATATTACTTTTCTTCAATGTTCTATAAAAATTTTATTTATTATTGTTTTTAACAATTAAATTCAAGGAAACGTTACAATATTGAGTGAAGTGTAGCAATACATATGCGTAAAATAATGTTAGAAAACGGGTACCAAGCTAAAATAGATCTTCGTTAAATTATTTTCCCAAAATATTATCTTAAATTTTTGTCATTTTTCCCATAAAATTTGATTGTGTTTACAATTGGAATTATAAGTGATTCTTAGCAATAGTGTTAATTTTTACTCCTTTAGATATAAGTGATGTATATTTTCACCAATGATAGTCATGAATGTTTGCTCGCATATTTGTATAGCTTTGGACTTTGAGACTCTTTCTTATGTACTCTGTGCTGACAACATCAACTTTTTGTTGCTACTCATCTCGACTCCAGCTCTTCACTTGTGGTTTTAAACTGTATAGTTCAGAAATATTGAAAGGCTAGAGAAATATAGGCGTCATAGCCAAATTTCTGGACATTTGTAATAAATAAATATTTTTATTAATACAAAACCAAGTATCCGATACCAAATGAATGTAATTACTGCACCGTGATAAATTTATATCAAAAATTATATATATATATTATTTTTTATGTTTTCATGAAATCGTATATTCATGCATATTATTATATTTGCTTGAATTTCATTTATGGAAACAATAAAAATACCAAACAATAACTTTTTTTAAATAACAATTCATTATTTTTTGTTTGAAGTCAAGTGTTAATATTTTACAGTAGGCATCTGAAAGAATTTATTTGAAAATAAGACTATTATGTTCTTTTGTGAATCTAGAACATTAAGTTTTGATATCTAATACGAATATTAATCCTATTTTTATAGAGCATTAATTATATATAAAGGAAATTGACTTAAGTAAAATAAATAAAAATGATAATTTCTGACGGAGAAATTTAGTTGCTCATGATGAGTGAAATATTCTTCTTCTTCATTTGAGATACTAAAATAGTTTTCATTATTAATGAATTAATTTAATCATACTACTTATGTCTGATTAATTTCTTATCTTCAAGGAAAATTTATGGTTCCATTAATATATTGTCTCTAATGTATTGTTTATTAATATGTAGTGCATTTTTATATAATTATATGAATCTAACTTTTGTTTATATTTACCTAAGCAAATGGATTAGTTTGATGAATTGGTTATTATAAGAAAAGAAAACATTTAGTATCTATTACTTGTAAAACATTAATATAAACGATATTCTGCAATGATATGCAACAAATAGTAATTTATTTGCAATATAACTGCAAATTATTTAATTTTATAACCTAATTTATTGATAGACTTAAAAATCAATTTGCATTTATCATAACATTTATTTAATTATCATGTGTAACTCAATAATGTACATACTTAAGCAATTTATTTTTAGTTATGTGTCTATTAAATGGTATTACAATTTAATTTAAGTAATCATTTTACTCTAACTTAGGAAATTGATATTATTTCACATCAAATTACACAGAGTAATTATAAATTGTTTTTCGATATATTTACATTAGGGTTAAAATAAATTAAGAAGAGGCAAATACGGAATTTCTCTTAGGAGTTACATAAAGGCGAAAACAAATCACTTGAGGGGAGGCGTGAAGTCGGAGCCTTAGAAAATCCTCAATGAACCATTCTTAGGTTCCTGATTAAATGCCTTGGTGAAGTCAGCAACTACAGAATGTAGTCTGATTAACACCAGCAAAGTATTGCCAGCGTTACATCTGGCCAGCTTTTCTTCTTCTTTGATGTTGCTGCTCCTTCTTTCTGTGATGTTTGTATTTTTATTACTTCTTACAAAGCTTCCTTAAATATTAATGTGTGTAAATAAGTACATGAAAGAACAAAACTATCTCTTGTGAAATTTAGGGAATTAGATCAATATACTTTTCTTATTAATTTGATAATTCCTTTTGAAAAGATTTTATCTTCATAAAATCAATTTATATATAGATTTTTTTAATATCTACTAATACATTAAATAGCATCTATCTATTTTGTTTATTTGTGAAGCAGTTTTGTGTTTATGGTTACTTTATTTAAATATATTGTTCCACTTTATTTACTTATTAAAATCTTTAAGTATAACAGAAATTAATTATTTATGAAGATATTTGGAGGCAGAAAATAATAAAGTTGAAAAATGTTATTAATTTTCATTAATTTTAGTGTAAATAATAATATTTTTCCTAAAAGAGTTGAAAATAAGATTATTAGTTTAATATATTATCTGAAAATTTTTATCTGAAAGAATTGGATGTATATCTTATTGAAAAAATTTATATTACATTCAGGATGTAAATTGTAAATGTTGGCAGTATTTAACCGAATATTTATTTACACAGTTTTAGTCTTAAATTTTGAATAAAAATTAAATATTGCATATTAATAGTTTTTTGTTTTAAAATCTTTTACTGAACTTCATTGCAAATTTTAAGTACATTATTTTACATATTTCACTTAATTATTCACGTGTTTTTCCAACATCTGTTTTTGTACATAATATAATCTGGTTTCCATAATTGTCATTAACTAATATTTTTAAAGGGCTGATTTCTAAATAATGATATAACTGTTTTTTTTTTTCTAAAAAGAGTATCTCCTTTTGATGAAAAATCCATTTTTATAAGATATGTTTTGAAAAAAATATACTAATTATTTTATTCAATAGAATTTTTCAAACATTTTATTTATCAAATTATATTCACAATTTTTCTATGTATCTCAACATTTCTCACATCTGAACTGATCAAAAAATGATCGCACTTATTAAATATGAAAAATCTAGGAGTAATTATATATTGTATAAATATATAAACACAAAATTAAATTTTGTTTTGGTGATTCCTTCTGAATGATTGTATGCACAACGTGCTTATAATAACAGAGATTAAATACTAATGTCAAGATTTTTTGCATTTAATAAGCATTACTAAAGTTTTATGTATCTATAAATATAAAATCTATGTTAATAAATGTTTCGTAGTAAATTAAGAAAAAGTGAGTCTACGTTCGAATAAACAAATATGCTATAAACTGTTTGTTCAAACTTATAACAATGCAACAAGATCCACATCTGAAATTTTAGAAATATTTGCCTTTAACTCTAATTTACATTAATATTAATATTTCATTGAGATTAGTTATGAAATCTCATAGGGTTTAAAGTTTACGAAATAATACATTTTCGAAAAATTTGAATCCCATCTCATCATATTCCAACTATTCGAAACAGTCTTTAATATATTTCATTATTTGGTTTCAATCTACTGAATCGTAAATAAATATGTGAGTTAAAATAATTGCAGGTATAAATTTTATAACTCAGCATATTTGATTAAATTTCTTGCAGCATACATTTTATTGATGGAAACATAACTGAGGCTTTTTATCTATTTCATTAATCTCTTTGTTATATATATATATATATATATATATATATATATATATATATATATATATATATATATATATATATATATAAAAGTATTTTTCTATTTATATAAATTATATAATATATTATATGTACATAAAATTAATGAATAATCTAAACTACTATTATTTTTATGTACTTTGTTCGGTTCAAAATAGAATTATGTTCTTCAAGTTAAATTTTTCAGAAAAGCTTTTAAAAATGAAATATAAGTATTAAACAAATCAATTAAGGAAATGATTTCTATATTTAGAGTGAATAATTAATTCTTTAATGATAAAACATTTATTAAAACTATAAATGATTAAAACTTAACTCCTTATATTAAAACCTAAGCATCATTATCAAATTTACAAACTTAAATTGTATTTGAATTTATATAAACTGTGCAGGTATAGGGGTAAATAAATGATATTCAGTAAGTATTTAAGTTAAATTCGTGATTAGTTTAGATGTTGTACAATATTAAAATGGAGTTAAAAATGATTTCTTTATTTTCTTTTCTAGATATTAAGTAGAGCTAATATGCCAAACAAAAATATTTTGTAAGGATTCATAGCGAGATATCATAGAGAATTACATGTCCTTTATTCTGATAACAAACATGGATGACTGCCAAAAATTCTCTTTTACTGTGGCAAGCAACAGCATTCAAATGAATATCAAGTTTAAAAGCTGGAAGCATTACCAGAAAAGAATTCAGAAGTCTGTGTTTTGTTCGCTTCATTCACTATTTTTAACGCTTCAGCTTTTTTTCATGAAAATCATTAAAGAATACAAAGCAATATTTTCTTTTAGAAAGAAAGAAAGTTTTGATATAAAATGCAAAATTTAGAGCGAATTTCATAAAATCAATGCATGTGAAAAATGTTTTAACATGCATACAGTAAAGTTGTGCAATTATAATTATTAAATTCAGTTGGGTTTATTATCAAACTTTACTAATGCATTTCATTATTGTAAAAAACTATAGTGAATCTAAGCCATATCATTGTTTAATTCTAGTGTCCTATTAATTTTACACACGAAAGACAGTGATATATCTATCTAAGGTAGTCATATTTACTTCGAAAAGATTTAGAGGAATTTATTTAAAAAATTTATTTAACGTTTCACTCCTTTTCATCTAAAATATAAAAAAATGTCTCATTGCAGCAATATTTAAATCACAGTGATCATTAAGCTGATTAATTTACCCAAAAATTACATCATTATTTATATTTAATTTAAAATTAAATTTTCATGTATATATTTTATTCATTGATATTTGTGAATTTATTGTCACATAATATATTATTTAGCACGGTTTAAAGAGAATGTGTTACATATTATTGGTTTCATAATTATGATATCTGCATTAAGTAGGTGTTATTCAACGTATATTTTATTTAAATACTAAATTTTATGTTTTATTCTCAAAATAATTTTTTAAAAGAGACACATAATTTTTTGTTACTAATTTTTAAATAAGTATATTAATATTTTTTACCATACTTTAAAGTGTTTTACAAACAATATTTTTATTTATGTTTGTATATATTTTACAACTTTAATTTATTTAAAATATGAATATATGAACGTATTTAAAGTATTTATTGAATATTACGTAATAATTTTAGATGATTTTATAAAACTATTACATACATACATATTGTAATTATTATGGCATGTATTATTGAATTCATATTCATCGTAAATTAAATAGTGGAATTTTTATTCAGGAATTGTGTGTAAACGAATATTTTAATAAATCTCTAAACCAGATTACATGTATATATATATATATATATATATATATATATATATATATATATATATATATATATATATATATATATATATATATATATATATATATATATATATATATATATATATATATATAAACTTTTAGTTATACTTTTTACTTCTGCACGTTAAGTTCTTCAAGCAAACTATATAAGATATTTTTTGCCATTTGAATGTTAACCATACATGCTCAAATAAAGTATTATATTATTTTGAAGATCATGTAAAATATTTTGAACGCTTTTTCTCATCTTCTTACAACTATAAAATGTGAATAAATCTAGCTACAAACAATAGAGAATATTTTGAAAATGTTTCCAGTGTATATATGATAAAAGCCATGAAAATATTTGAATTTACCATGAAGTTATATGAATTTACCTTGAATTTACCATGAATTTACCATGAAAATATGTATATGAATTTATATGATACATATATTTGAATTACATAATAGTTTGACTAAAAGAAAATGATTCCTCCTCTAATTTTTGGTAAAATCAAAAAATATTAATTTCACGTATCAAATGTTCCGCAAATTGAAGCAGAAAGTGTAAATATTTATAGTTACGAATAAAAATACAATAATTTATTGATAAAAACTTTTAGACTTTAAAAATTCATGGTACATTCATGAGTATATATAAAATTTATTATTTGAATAAATTTAAGTCCTTTTATTACTTTTAATGAAGTTTCGTAAAGGAGAACTATCATATTTTAATCCTGTATCTAAGTGCATACGATATGTTATTTGTAAAAATATTTCTTTAAACTGTGTCATTTCGGTATATTTCAGAAATATACAATGCATTATAAAATTAAGAATGTGAAAACATTTCTAATCGAAAGTAACATAAACTTGATATTTTATATAATCCATAAATTAAAATAATTGCTAATTTTCTGGAATAAATCATAGTTAAAATCTATACATTTTTAATCAAAGCATTAATTCATACTAGAATTACTGAGAAGGAAAATTTGCAACTTATAGTTTAATCACAATTTAAAATAATTTTCTTAACAAAAATGAAATAAATCTGTCTACAAAATGGTGATTGTGATATAAGAAAAGATAATTCCAATATCACAGTAGTTTATTGTTTTTGTTTTAAGCTGAAGTTTGTACATAATTGTGAAAAGACATAGGCCTGAAATCTTCAATATTTGAAATAATTATAAAAATTTTAGTCTTTAGTATCTTAAAAATATATTTGAAAGATATGTTATTTATTTTTAAGTAGTTTAGAAGTTACTAGCAGCATTTAGAAGTTAAATAAAATATTTCTATATTTTAAAAATTTCAAAAATGTAAAATTTTAAATTAAACAATATTTTTTATGTACACAATTATTTTTTGTACATAATATTTAAGTTTTGACAACAAAATGTGAGTGGATTGATTTAAAGTATGTTACAAATTTTTTTTTAAATTAAGCTAATAAATTTATACGACGCATTTCTAAAAACATCAGAAATATACAGGAATTTAAATATGAATGGAAATTTTTCTAGTAAATTTGAAATTCTCATTTTTATTTTCATGTTTGATTTAATTCTTGTAATTTTATAGAACAAAATACTAACCCATTTTGAAAATCAATTTTGTTAGCATATTAAAAATTACAATTCCTTAATATTTTCTCAAAATGAAATGCATATACATTTATTATGCAGAAGTAGAATTTTTTAAAGTTTTAAAAGTTAATCATGAAATATTTGAGAAATAAATAAATTTTATCAGTTAGCCAAGATGAAAGGAACAGTATAAATAAGTGGAAAGTTCCGAAATAAAAAGTTTTTGAAGATATGTCTGTGAGACATTAAGAAAAAAAATTTCTGTGAATCTTCTGTAGAAAAAACATGTTGTGGCATTTTGCATCTTAAAGCATTTGTTTCAAATCTATAATAAATGTCTCTTTTGTTAAGTCAGTTACCATAACATCAATCGGGAAGTTGATAGAAATTAAATTATATAATTCTTATTTTTACCTATATAAGAACTTATATATTTTATAGGACACAAAACTTCTAAAAGTATTCAAGAACATCTTTAAATATGATATGGGACTGTTTCAACAATTTTATGACAATTCAATAAAAATGTAATATTTTTAAAATATCAATGTTTATGAAAGAACTGGAAATTATTCATTTAATTAATTTAAGATGTAAAATGAATTAATTATATCTTAATTGTTTAATGTCCCAGCCAATGCATAAGTTTTAAAAATATTGATAGAAATTATGTCGAACTTTAGGGAAACACTCAAAATAAAATTTAGCTACGTAATATATCCTATGCATATGAATAAATATGTAATGTTTATTAGTCCCAATTTATATTATACTTATATATTTAGAATTTTTTAATGATAGAAAATTTTACTAATCGTTTATAATGTTGTATTAATCCAGCTTTTCTTATTTCAATCCCTTTTTTATTTAAAGAAGGTAGATGTTAAAAAGAGAAATTTAATAAAAGCAATGTTGTTTTCTTCACTTTATATTAACACCTAAAAGTGTTGTAATAAATGATCGGATAAAAAGGGAGCAAAACATTTTAACTATATGAGGTGAAATTTAATTTTTAATTATTTTGGTACTTGAAAAAAAAATAAAATGTAAAATTTATCTCTCAAAACAACATATTAAAATTTGATTATTAGTTGGCTTCTTACAGCTTAAGTTCGACTTTTTATGAATAAGACAACGGATGCACATAAACTTTTTTAACTATTTTATATTTTAATGAAAGTTGAAGCAATATATATTGATCTAGTTTCAAATTAATAATCTTAAATATAGAGGAAGAATTGGATTTCACTTGAACTTAATATAAGAATATAACTATTTTATTAGTGTTTTTTCAAAGAATAAAATATATTAATAAAGCTTAGCTTTAACATCGTAGTTTAAATTACTAAGAAAAAGGAAATATAAATAACAGTATATAATTAATATAATATATTATATAGAATTTGTGTTGTATTAAATATAAAATTTCCTATTTAAAAAACGTGGTAGATTGTAAAATAGAGGACTGCTTTAACAATAGTAATTTTAATAAGTAAAACACAATAGTATATGGGACATTTCTAAAACTTATAGAATCATTGATTAATTTAAAGAAGTAAAAGTTGATGAAATGTTATATACTTTATTCGCTTGTGTTGCAAGTTGAAATGATAGAAATTTTTAATTTTTCAATCAAATCTAATATAAAGTTCTAAGGAATTTTTAAAAATTATACACTCACCGTGTGCTTTTATTTTCATAGGAATGCTGAAGATAAGAAGAAAACGAAACAAACATGTTTTGACTTTCTTCTTCTTTGAATTCATGTCTTGTTTCTTTAGAATTAAAATCGCACACAATTTATCCTCTGACAGTTGTACTGTATGCTACCCACACATTGTTTCTCATCCTTAGATAATCTTCACATCTCACTAAGAAAAAAAAAACTTTCCCACAAATACTTCACTCAGAAAATTACTTATTTAAAATTGAATTTCAAAACAAAAAAACGACACTCAAAAAAATGTGTCGACTTTTAAATTTGCACTTAATCAGTTACAATTTCACTGGGCACGCCAATAAAAACTTTCTAACAAAGTCATCGCTCTGCCTACCAGAAACTTCGCCACTGAAAAATCACTACGAAGTGCCTGGCTGGGAAACTAACTTGAAAGTCTCTTCACAAGATCTGAAACTGCCGCTATATGCACACTGCTGCGTTAACATTGTCCGTGGGAAGATTTGATGCCGCTTTAGTCCAGTTAGGCCGATAGATGGCGCGAGAGATGTTCGACCGTTCCCACCTTGAAAAAGAAGAGGAGAAGATATTTTGACAAGTAAAACTTTCTTTTTGGCGTGCTCAAATATGATTAGTTGTAGTTTTTGATTTTTTGCTTTTCTCAACATATTAGCATCACAGCAGAGACCATTTTTTTCCTGCAAGGATTCTCTTTTATTCTTTTAGTAGAAAGCATTATAGTCTTCTGAAGGAAATTTTGAAGCTGCATGTATCATTTCCGGAATGCTGAGGTTATTAGGGAGAATAAAAAAAAATTTGATGGGAACTTGAAAAGTAATAAATTAAATAAATATGTTACAAGGAAAACTTTTTTACTAAATTCATTTTGAAATATCTTTGAAAGTAAAAGAAGCGACATTTAATGAAATATTTCAAAGTACTCAAGATATAAGTAAATATAAAAGACCTTTAAAGATTTTATATATCTGCAAAATGCTAACTGAAATTGAAAAATGTGTCGTTTAAAACCTGAGTAAATAAAAACAGTGGCTTTAAATTTTAGAATATTATATTTACTAAAAGTTATATTTACACGTGAAATATAAATATGTTTATATTTTTTGTTCATTATTTTCTGAAGCTCTGTTCATAAAGCAATCTAAGAATATTTCATAGCTGTATGTTAAAGATATGCTATTTTAAAGAAGCCCAATTTAAGGATGTTACGAAAAACTCAAGTAAATACTAAACAACTAATTTTTTTATAAAAAATCTCGTAACAAATTAAATTTTGCGAATAGATAGGAATTAAAAAATTTCTTCGAAATAAAAGACAATTAATGTGCTTACATTTAGTATGTATTACTCATTTTAAGCAATTTATCTAATAACAACAGCATAATTATTTACATTATATTAATAGAGTTGAGCGTAGAATTTAGTTTCAAAGATAAAATGTTAATATTTTATGTGGTAATATTTACGTTTTTTTTGGTGCAATGGTCACACACACTAATGATATTTTGACATCCTTCATATTTACACTTGACAATTGTTATAAAAACTTTTTATTTATAATCATTAGATTTTAATCTTAATAGCAATAAATTACAGGAATTGTTTTAGGCAAAAATAAATTACTTTTTTATAATCATAAATTAAAAATAAATTAGAATGAATATACCAAAAAGTTTTAAATTGTTAAATTAATGAGAATAAATACAATTCTAAATAAAGAATCATTTACACATCATTGAGATATAAATTTACATTTAATTTAAAATGAGATATGTATTTTTTCATATATAGTATTTAGCTTTCACGTCAGTAAAGATTGTAAAATGACTATAAGAATTCAGTTTGATATTTATAATTAACTGTAATATAAATAAAGTTAGTCATATGAGATATTCACGAAGTATTAATTGTCTATACTAACTAGAATAAAATTTTCAATTCAATATAACATAATATAACTTAATTTTCTGTATGCAATTTTTTAATCTTCATCAACATAATTGCTCTTTTACTTGTTTATTTTGTAATTGCAAATAAATTTGCTAATAAGATTAAAAGAATGAATAGACACTTTTGTAAAATTTTTACTATGAATTTTTTTTCAAAAAAATCCCTCCCATAAATAATTGATAAATAAGTATAGAAAAAAAGCTTTTTAAGCAGATTACTTAAAAAACTCCCTTTGTGAGGGCTTTATAATAATATAAATTTAATATCTATAAGGTATCCAAAGGTGTCCAGTATCAGCATTTTATTGAAAATAAGTAAAAACATTTATGTATAAAAATATTTAAAATCAATTTTAATTAGTTAACCCATTAAAATGTTTTAATGATTTTGGAAATATATATTAAAAGTCAGAGACAGAGTTCAATATTAATATGTTTAAATGAAAACAAGATATTATTTCGTTCAATATGTTTTCAAAGATCAGCGTAAAAATATTTCAAATTATTAAAAACAGTAATTAATTTATAAAGATTTGTCACGTCAGATTTCGCTGAAAGGAAGCAAATGAATAACAAAATTCACTTTCTGTAGAAAATAACATAAAGATATATAAGTGAATTCTTTATTGATAAAAAGAAAAGAAGTGAAATTCGACAAAGAACTGATAGAAAAAAAAGAAAGTTAATACTCTTCTTGATAAATGATATTTGTCAAAATCCAACAACTTGTGCTTATTTTTTAAGATAGAATAAAAATAGTTTAGAGTTTTGAAAAATCCAGCTTCTTATTTCAATTACTTTAACTCATATTTCTAAGAATAAAATGCATTTAGATAAATACAAATATTTAATTTTTTCATTCATTAATTTATTTCATTCATAAATTTTTTAATGTATCTTAAAACTATGGAATTATCTAATGCTAAATGATAAAGCATAAAAACTTAAATTGGAATAAAGTATTCTATATGTATAATGTAAATACATTTTATAACAGTGATTTATAACTCAAAAATAAATTTATCGCAAATTCAATATATTGATTGTATTATCGAGAATACAATTTTGTTACACTTAGAACGAGGAATATTTTTTTGCCAGAAAAGTATGTTTAAATTTTGACTCATATATTTTAAAATGATATTTATCTGTGTGAAATATTTGTGCTCGGAAATATTTACTTAAATCATCTACAATTTGTATTCAATTAAATAAAAAAACTGAAAAGCATATTTTATAATAAATGAGATTTACTTGATCATAAATAAATATTATATGTGATTTTTTTACAACAATTTCGTAAGATTAAACTAAGACGTTTGAAACACGAAATGTGTTACTAAATTTTAAGAAATTAGTGCCTCAAAAATAGATGAATGGAATGACATTCATTGTACGAAAACGCTTTACTCGATCGAATATTAAAGGATTTTCAGTTCAATAATGGCACTTTTTCATAAAAAAATAGTCGCACTTACATTAGCTTATTATGAATAGTTTTACAAAACTTGTGAAATTTTAGAAAAAGTGAAAATATTTTTTAATTTTTTTGCGAAAGGGGAATTTACATTATATTATTCGAATCTCAACAATTTATATAACTTATTGAAACAAATTAATTTCAGTGACAATCGCATTGAAGGATTCGCAAAAGATTACGAAAAAATATATCATTGATTTGAAAGTTGATACATTTAGTTTGGCATAAATTTCAGAGAGCTTATGCATATTAATTTTCTGTAGAGCGTATTATTCTCATATTGGTGTAGATTCAAATACTATAGGAGGTTTTCAGCTGAATTATCAATGTCATTATCTTATCTTGGTCTAAAAGTACGAGAGTTTGGTTTCGTTAAAAATAAGTTCCTTTTATTATAACAGTATTCAAATCATGCCATATAATATTCTGTTAAATAGACATCTGGAAAAGTACATAAATTATTTTATTACATCAGTTACATAAAGTTAGCTTTATTATGATTCCCAGAAACAACAGACACTTTGACAATGAAAATTAAAAGAGAACATAAACGGATATAGCACAAAAGTCTAGACTTTCTTTGATTTATGTGAAAAATAAAATAAATTACACAATTTTAAATCATATAAATATCTTAAGAATTTTTGTTTTGGTTTGTATCATTAACTTTCTTTTAAGATATCAGAAATATCTTTTAAGAAATTCACAGACGGGATTAGTCTGAATTAAAGGTGTTAATGTCACAGCGTATGATCTTATGCTTCATTTAAAATTTATATTCAAAATAAAACTTTTTTGAAGTTATTTTACATTACCTTAAAAATAAATTGATATTTTTGTGTAGGTCCTTATATCAATAATGTTTACTTAAAAATAAGACGAATAAACCATGCAATCATGAATAATTTTCTAAAAAAAGAGATAAATATATTTTTATTATATTGAAATATAATTAAAGGTATAAAAATAAATTTTGACGCTTTTAAAGGAATTATAGAAAGATTCACAAAAATTGAAATTAGTTATTTGCTAAATACACTGTAGAAAATAAGCCATATTAAAAATGTTGCAACAGAAAAAATATAAATTACAAAATGATATTTATGTGAAATATACATTTTAATGAATCAAATTGTTGAATTAAAAGAATATATTTAAATATTTACTGAGAAATCCGTACCCGGAGCAACCATCACTGACAAATAATTGTCTATACAATGAGCCATACAAAGAATAGATTGCCTTCGTAGGATATTGCTACTCTTGCTGTTTTGACGAAAAGACACTAATAAATAGGCCACATTGGTCGGTAGATGATGCCAAGGCAATTATTAGAAATCTATTTATGATATGTTTTCTGTTCGTGAGAGGTCTTGCAAAATGTACTGAAAAGGGGGGCAGTTGATGATTTTTGTGCATAAAAAATCAGTATTTAATCAACTATATCTGCTCATTCATTAGCTGATAAATTGTTGAACTTTTCAACATTCAACAAAAGGAATAACCCCAAGCTTAACATAAAAATATAAGGCCTATATACAATAGCTACCAATGTGAGTCAGAAATCTGTAAGACTAGTGGCACCCCATACCATAACTCCAGATGATGAACCGGCACGACGATGTTAAATACATGTTGGCAATGCCCATTCTTTACGATGTCAACTAATGTGAATATCATGATTCTGCAAGCACAAACGGGATTAGTCTGAAAATACATCTTATCGTATGTTGCTGTATTTGAAAGTGTTTACATCAATCTGCTGCTGAACTTTAATATCATGAATTAATTTTTTTCAATAAAATAATACATATTTTAGAATTACAGGAACTTTTATGAAAAATATAATAATAAAAAATAGACGTTATATTAATTATGGAAAACATTTTATTCATAAATATAAAAAACATTCAATTTGAACAAAGTTCTCCTTGTTGTTAATTTTATTTGTAGTTTTGAAAAATTAAATAATAATTGACCTTTTCAAGCACTAACTACAAAACAAATTTAAAAGATACAAGTATATTAAAAACAAAGAAAATCATTTCCTGTAATTTATTTTAAGTATATAAACAGGGAGCTATACAAAAAAGGCAATAAACATACAATTTAATAAATGGATAAAGTAACAATTATTTTTACAACTAATCTTGGCCATGATGGAAACACATACAGAAATATTTTAATTTGGTGGAGGTTATTAAATGTTATTTTCGTATTTATTTCTTATAGGCATGGCGACCTAGAATTAATTTTCCAATTTATTTATTTATCCAAATTTTATTACATTGCTTGAAATAAAGTAAATTAATTTTGACTCAATGCAGTGCAAATTTGATCTTTTAAAGCTTATTTAATAATGATTTCGTAAGCAACTCCTTGTTGATTATCAATTTCTTAAATTTGTATTTTCATTTCAATGAGATATTGAGATACGTGCACTGCACAATATTAACGATATAAATAAATTTTGGCGAAGACTTTGTTGTTGAAGATCTTATAAAATAATAAATGGAATTAATGTATCATAAATTTATGATGGGAATATTATAATATAATTTTCAATGGCAATCATCTGTATATATATATATATATATATATATATATATATATATATATATATATATATATATATATATATATATATATATATATATATATATATATATATATTCATCCAAATTGTTATGTCCAAATTGCCAAAAATAATAATTTAGAGAGGAAATTAAAAGCAAAACACAAAATAAATTTCTGTGGGAAATAAAAATATATGCAGAATTAAGGAAGTTATTATTGTTTATATTTCATATTTGAGCATATTAATAATTTATTCATTTAATTTTCTTTAGAATTTAATATTCTATATTTTAAATTTATTGAAAATATTAAATTTAGCAACAAAAAATTTCCTCTATCTCTGTCTTAGAATTAAATTTAAGCCAAACGATTTCTATTTGTCTCAAACACATTTTAATATCTTTATTTCAATATTTTACTTCATTTTTTATGTAACTGTCCACATATATTTTACATGTATACATTTAATGAATTGACCATCCTGTTATTTGCAGTATGGCTAGTAATATTAATTTTAAGAATTTTCTCTGTATATCTTGATCTCTCAATTAATGTAATTTCATTACAAATTAAAGTATTTTATAATTACATACAAGTGATATATAAATTGTGCATTATAAGATTTTTTTATTATCATGCATTTCTTGCTGTTATTATTTTTTTATCTTAAAAATTTCTATTATTATTTAGAATATGTAAAACTGTAAACAGTGCATTAAGATATTTTTAAAAGCATAAAGATTGCTGTTATAATGTAAGTTTGTATACTTAACACATAAATATTTAGGAACATATTCGTTGAATATTTTTATTTTAATTTTCATATTACAATATCTTTAAAATTACAAAACTTTTATGACTTCTATTTTGGGGAATAATATCAATGAAATAACTTAATGTAAGGTACAGGAGTTCTATTTAAAAAACAAGGTATAAAACACAACATAAATTTAATCAAAAATAGCAATAAATGTATAATTTAAGTTTGTCAAAAAATATTTACTTATAGACTTTTTGAAACAATTGAAGATTCCAAAAATTCATTCCCATATAACTTCTGACGTAAAACCATTTAAATGGATTCACATATCATTAGATAGAAAATCTATTTTATATATTCCATGAAATTCATTTCATTTATTTCATGCAATAGATGTATTTCAAAAATAATAAAGTAAAACAAATTTAATATATTCTTCTCTATAGTAATTCTACCAAGTGTTGGATGTAGAATACTTGAATATTTATAAAAACACTTGTTATATATAATTATTTGATGAAAATAATTTTAAACATATTCAAAGAAAATGCAAGATACCATGTAATGAATTTATTGAAAACAATTCAAATGAATGCATTTATAAAATTTGAATTAAAAGCATGATTTTCTCTTGAATTTGATCATCAAAGAAAATTAAATGAGGGGGAAAATACTTTAAAAGCTTCATATTTATTTTTGGTAATATTTCGAAGATTCGAAAACTCACAGCTTGATTTTGTAAAGATTAATCAGAATAAATATTGTTAATTTTTTGAGTTTATAGATTTCCTTATATATTAGCTATCTATGAAATAAGCTAGGCATTTTTTTAAACTTTGAAATGAATATTTAATACACTTCTACTTGGAGATAAACTATAAAATTTAAATCGCGCGCGTAAATATTTCTTCCGTAGACAACAAATATTTGAAGGCAAATTTATTGTATTTAAATTTGTATTGTACAATGTATCGCATTCATTTAGTTCAGTAAATTTTAGAAAATTAATTAAATTAATTAATTTAAGAATTTTATGAAACAATTTCACAAGTTGATAGATAAAATTACTTTTAAATTTTTAATTTTCACTATCGATATTTTTATGTTGTGTATCAATGTTTTATTTACTATAAATTTTCCTGTTTATTTGACTTTCATTAATATGCTTTTTTAAATACTAGAATTGATAATGAATACGTTTCTCCCCATTGAAAAGAATTTTTTTTCCTTTGTAAGGGAATTTTACTGTAGTATCCTTTGTTCTTTTTATATATTAAGTATTAAAATACAGTTACTTTATTAGAATTCAAAGGGCAAGAAAATAAGTATCATTTAGTTATATCTATACTCATTTCCATAAATTAAAGATAGCTCAGAATCACACAGAAATGGAATTCTAAAATAAAAGTTTCACATGTAGAATTATCACACACATCTTGAAGAATAATATGCAAATTACAAGAAACCATCAGATGGCACCGGTGGTACGTCACAATGACGAGAGTGTAAGAGAGGCATATACGAGGTTTGCCCGGAAAATACGTATAAAAGTTGAATAATAACTTTATTTTACAATTATTCGGATATTACAATATGGTCTACTTCAAAGTACTCACCCTGAGACGAGATACACTTCTGCTAACACCGTTTCCACTGTTGATAACATTGCTGAAAGTCTTCAGTCGTGATGCTGTTCAGTTGCCGTGTCGTTTCTGCCTTGATGCCTTCCACATTTCCCAAGTGCCACCCCCGAAGCATCATTTTGCATATAGTGAACAAGAAGAAGTCACAAGGGGCTAAATCGGGTTAATAAGGTGGGTGATCTGTAATGGTGATTTAACTTCGGGCCAAAAAGTCACGCACAACGAGTGACGTGTGAGCGGGCACATTGTCGTTATGAAGCATCCACCTGACCCCTTTTGCCAAATCTGGTCGAAACTTGGGCCACACGAGCTCATAGACGTGTCAAAACTTCAACGTAAAAATTTCCGTTCACTGTTCTGTTCCTCAATCAGAGAGAGCTCCATGCCGACGGCAGGTGAAAAAAAGTAACTTTCAACAAGCAGCCGCACACTTTTACTTACACACAGAGTATTCTGACTCGAACTGAGCGTTGATGGGATTGGTTACAGCAGTAGTGCTACCTGGCGGTCACTGCAAACAGTAAAGTTATTATTCAAATTTTATACGTATTTTATACCAGGACAAACCTCGTATAAGGAATGATTGCAAAGAAGTAAAATTGTTATAAAGCGCTTTAAAAGCCTTTCAATGCAATAACCGCATAGTTATTTATGGCACAAAGTCTGCATTTGGATAATGTTTTACGTTGTTGAGTTGTCGGCTGTCTGGAATGTGGGCCTAATCAGCAGAAAGTATCCGAAGAATTTGGATCCGCCTAGAGTTGTCATCTCCAGGCTTTGGCAACAGTTCCAAGATGATGGTAATGTGGTAGACGTAACAGCACAGGTCGCCTCGAGTTAAAACGTTGAATGAGGTCCGGTGTTTGGCAGTTACTCTCAAAAGAAATAGACGGACCACAGCATCAGAACTATTTCGTCAGCTCTTTTCAGCTACCGATACTACACTTTCAAGGCAGACCGTTTACAGACGCTTCGGGCACATTGGTCTATATGCTCGTAAGTTTGTCCGACATGTTTCACTTACCGCAACTCACAGTCACATAAGCGAAAGCCTGGAGTAGAGAGCATGCATTGGGAACACCGCAACAGTGGTCTTGTGTATTGTTTTCCGACGAGTCCAGGTTTAGCTCTCAGTCTGATTCTTGCCGGACTTTCATATGGAGAGGGCCAGGTACCTGTTACCACCAAGAGAACATTATTGAACGACACCGTTACGCTGGTGCAGGATTGCTCGTTTGGAGAAGAATTATTCTGGGTTCCAGAACTAACCTGCATGTTCAGAATATAACCATGACAGGCCACATCTATTGGGATGTCATTCTGGAACAACATATACGTTTGTTTCGGGGCGCCACGGGAACAGAATTTCTGTTTATGGATGATAACGTCCATCCTCACTGTGCAAACATTGTATACGAATGCCTTCAATCGGAAGATACCATCCGAATGGACTAGCCAGCAAACTCACTTTACTTGAATCCAATAGAGTATGTGAGGGACATGCTTGGCCGACGAAATGGAGCTCGTCAACTCCCTCCCACATGTCTACCAGAACTTCGGAGAGCATTGCTTGATGAGTGGTGTAATATTCCTTAAGATCAGATCGATAATTTGATATTCAGCATGCCTAAGCGTTGTAGAGCCCGTATTGCATCTTTTGGAGCTACTGTGTATTAACCATCGTACCAACCATGTTATATTGGTTATTGTAAATAGATTCTTTTTTGAAATTTGCTCCAGAGAGTAAAAACCGCAATTTTTATTATTGATGTCAAACATATAGCATTTATTTTGCTCTTTACCTTTTGTTTGATAAATAGGCTTTACATATGAGTCACATTTGTTATGCTTCTGTCTCTTTCTTTGCCTGAACTTCTATTATCCTTAATTTATGGATACGAGTGAAGATGAAATTTTATATAAGTAATACTAAATTGTAAGTAATAAATTAATGACATTTTTATGGGAATTAATACAAATCAATTATTTAATCATGCAGTATTCATTTAATTCTTCAACGTTAAAAGGGAAGAAACTCAGAGAGCACCCAAACACCTATTCCATCAGACGTGCATGCAGAAGGCAGAAATGCAAATCCATTGTACAACAGTTGCTGGGATTGAACTCAGGAGCTTTTGCTCTTGTGCTGTAATACTATGGTGAGACCAAGATTTATCAATTTTAAAATCTATTGAATATGATATAAAAATATTATTATATATTTCAGTTTGATTCACATGATTTTGGTGTTAATTGTGAAATACCACTATTTTCGTATTACTTGTACAGTTTTACTTATTAAGTTTTGTGAATTTGTAACTGAAGATTCATAAAAAATTTTGATAATCATGCTAAATTTATAATAGGATTTTCTTTTAAAAAAGGATTTTTTCTTCCAAAAATAATTTTTTTTCAACCAAATTTCACTA
The DNA here is from genome assembly GCA_037975125.1 of Latrodectus hesperus. Taxonomy (NCBI): domain Eukaryota; kingdom Metazoa; phylum Arthropoda; class Arachnida; order Araneae; family Theridiidae; genus Latrodectus; species Latrodectus hesperus. Next base: position 117,231,127 of record CM075853.1, on the reverse strand, counting down.
TTATTCCGCTTTATGTTCTCCATAACTCTTTAACTTTCTAACTCTTTTGAAATGTTAATTATATCAAAATTCCTTTGTTTGGTAAATTAAAACTTTCCTTACTTTTATTTAACGAAGCTCTAATACAGTTTCACAGAACAGCTTACCTTAGTTATTGAGGTAATTCAGAAACTATTACAATAACAAACATTAACATAATGTTTTAAAAATAATCAAGTTCTGCTTACATAATATATTAAATTATAATGCATTCGTTTCCATTTTAGGAAATATTCTTTCCATTAAATGAAAGTGCATTTTTTTGTACATGAAATAAATGTACATATTTGCTGAAAAGCTACTTTCTCAACACACTTGTCAAGGAAATAGTTTTTGCATCAAGTAAGGAAGCTCGAAAATGGATCATTCTTACAGTAAAAATTTTTAATGGTTTTATTTACTGATTTATTAAATCTTATAAATATTATATAGTAAGATGTCTTCATATTTATGTTTATTATATTTTGTTTTAGCTGTTTATTTTGTATTAAGCAAAATCTCTGGTTATTTATAAGTAAACCACATACTATAATATATTTTAATATAATCATATCAACTGTTGTTTAATAGTTCCTTGAACGTTTAATATACTTCTCATACGATGACTATTTCTATCTATAGATTTGCATAAAAATATAAGAACAACAGTCAAATTTATTTCAGTTTTTACACGTAGAAATTTTAAATAATTATAAATAAATTGTGATAAGATTGTCTAGACAAGCCATTTTTAAATTTCCAGATTGGCAGTCTTTAGATCTGCCAATCTCTAATTTGGATTGAAAACTCTAGATAGTAATTTTAGACAACTTAAGTTGAGTGGTAATGCTTTATCTCTAAGGATACGAATCATCCACTTTCATGCATAAGATCGAATTGCACATCGCCTTATGACTTTTGTCAAAACAGAGAGTTCTGCATGACCTTCAGCTGTCCCACTAATTAGAATTATCTGGTAATAAGTAATTACGAAACTGTCACACTACAGTTTTCCAGCAACTACGATCGATGAAGTGTGATATAGGTTTAAAGCAATGTTGAATGAGTTTTCCGTCTATGGTATGATTTTATTCTCAATCAGCAAAGAACAGCTTTAGCTGGCAAAGATGGCAAATACTGTTTCTAATATCTAACCTTTGTATAACTCCAAACTGATTCTAAATTTAAACGTATTTTTCTCCATGTCATGTTATTTATATGCAATTTCTTCATTTCATTTCTTTAATGTTGTTGAAGTTTCAATAGCAAGCATTGCAAGGTTTGGATTTTAAATATGATTTAACATCAACCTCACCAAGATTTAATTTTCACTAGCTATCAAAAATGTATTTTACAGATAATATCATGAACATCTTCTAACAATTGACCAAATATCTTTCAATTTATCTGCACATATAACAAGGCATGATCAAATTAAATCTTATTATTTGCATAAGTAGATGTGTAAAATTTTAATTCTCTTTTAAAATGATTAGAAATTACAAAATTCTCACCTGTTGACATTTTATTGTATATTAAATAATCGCAAATGATATTCATCTGATTTTCTACACTGCTGGCCACCGTAAATACAACACCCTGAAGGAAGCATGCAAAAAAACATGAAATTTACAACATGCATTAGCAGAGGTGATATATGCAAATGATTAGAATTTCAGCGAAGATGCACATCACGCGTGCTTGTAGCTCCACTTCACAACGCTATTTAAGTCTTGAAGATTTCGATGATTTCAATTTCCGCTATTACATTTTTCTTGTAGTTTTTTCAAAATAGTGATCAATTATTTCTCGAAGAAAATAGCGATCATTTTTTGATCAAGTATCTGAGTTTGACAGGAAAATAATAGTGACCCTATTGAGATTGAGGATCATCTTTCAGGGAAATCGGTAGTCGGGTTGGACGAAGCCAAAACAACTGTAATGCATATATGTGATCGTTGGATGCAGGAGAATACGACAGATCAACGTGCTCGATCGCATCCAGCTCAATGTGCCACTTCACTTGATGACACGTAAATTGTGCACATGGTAGTGATGGATAACTTAGCCACATCACGAACCATAGCACAACACATTCAGTCTGTAACGCATCAGCCAGTGTCTGAGCATATAATTCGACGCCGCTTACAGCAGAGTGGTCGTCCCTCAAGACGTCCATTTCTTAGGCAGAACCTTGACGCATTACCACAGACAACTCCGCCAACAATGGTGCGATTATAGAAGGATGTGGATGCCAGAATGGAATGAAATTGTCTTTACTAACGAGTCATGCTTCTGTCTACAACACCATGATAGTGACATTCGAGTCTGGAAATACCATGGAGAGAGGATGATGAACAAATCCGTTATGCACCGCCAAACTGATTCTGTACCGAATATTATGTGGTATTAGATATCACTTTCTCACTCCTAACTGCACAGATGTCATGGCCACCAGCAGAATCCCTTCAAATATTCACAGATGGTTCAAAGTTGGAAGAAGGGGTTGGTTCAGCTTTCGTAACTTATAAAAATTCAGTAAAAGACGCATGTCTGGAAAACAAAGCTGAGATAAGATATCTCAGTCTTCCAAGCCGAGGTGTTGGCTATAGGTGAAGCAGTTAAATTTGTCATGCTAGTGAATACCATTGCCACTATTTGGTTTGACAGCCAGGCAGCTCTCAAATCGAGCTACAATCCCTCTTCTTCAAGCCCTCTCGTCAGATCACTTCAAAGTTACCTGCTGGACTTTCCTTCTATCCAACTTCGATGGGTCAAAGCTCATGTTGGAATAGAGGGTAATGAGGCAGCTGACATGGAGGCAAAAGCGGCAGCCTCTTCTTCTCTTCATCATGTAGACATCCCCCTACTACGCTGCTCAGTCAAGCACACCCTACACAACTGGATCAAGGAGAAATGGCAGGACGATTGGTCAAATGCATCTACTGGTCGTCTAGTACATGAAATTATCCCTACAGTTTCCAACAAATCTTTAAATTGGACAGGAATGAAGTCCTTTTCATGACCGGCCATGGCCTATTCCCTACTTTTTTCTACAGGGTGGGTCTAACGGACACCCCAAATTGTACCTGTGGTTACGAGGGAGACTCAATACACTATCTCACGGTCTGCCCACTCACATCCACGTGGCATTTATCGACCCCTGCAAAGCAGTGGGTCATTAACTGGAAACGAGCCGTACTCCCTAACATGACCTATAGATGAAAACTAAACCAACTAATGGACTTCCTTATTAGTCAAGAGTGCTTATTCACGTGTTGCAAGAAGAATCATCATTAACCCTCCTCTGCTAATATCCCAAGCCTAAGTACTTAGCCTAAGACTTTACAAAGAAAATACAAGCTTCAACCTGTTTTAATGGACTCTTTTCAATAGACAGTTCTTGATTTATGAGCTCCTCTTCAAATTCATTTCTTTCAGTATGTTGTTCTTTTTAAAGTCATTAACTGTAATCCTTCGTATTTTCATACATTTTTAATTCTATGTATTCCTGTAAGTGTGTAATTCCACGTATTTTTGCAACTTTATGATCCTACATATTCTTGTAATTTCATAATCCTATGTATTTTTGTACCATTGTTTTCCTATATAATTTTATATCCATCCCAAAATTGAGGCCACGGGGCCTGGTTAATGAGGGAGTCATTCTCACTTTCGGAAGGAAGTGATTATTGAGTCCCAGGCTGGCCAAAGTTCCATTGTTTTCACTGAAAGCTATCGAGGCACACTAAATCTGGCCGCAATGTCCTCCAGGTGAGGTGACGCATCTGGGGGTGGCAGGTCAAGTCTTGGGAATCTTCTGCTTGCTCCCTGCTTCAAAATCACGAAGACTCCATCCGGCTGCTTTTATCCAACTGGTAAAGTCCATCTCAGGACTAGATACAGGGAAGTATGCTGGTGCAACAACATCTCTGAGGTGTTAGAGCCAGTTGTCCTTTCCTACCTTCAGGGTTTGCCCACAGCCATTTTTCAGCAGGATATTGCAAGACCACACGTAGCATGCGTAGTTCAAGGATTCTTCCTCAATCGACAAATTGAATTGCTTCCCTGGCCGGTTAGCTTTCCGGATCCTTCACTTATTGAAAACATGTGGTCCATGGTGACTCAATGATTGATCCAGATTAAGTCCTCAGCTGCCACACTAGATCAACTTTGGCAAAATGTGAAAACTGTTTTGTCTTTTGTACCCCAAGAACACATCCAAAGTTGCTTTGAATCAATGCTGAGACGTGTGGTAGCGTTGATCTCCAACAATGGCGGTTACTGATTTTTGCAGGAACAACACTTCTCAGAAATCTATAAATTTAATCATTTGATTATTGGTCAACATATTATCTACAAAATAAATTTTGCTGTGATATCTGTTGTCTTTTTTGGTGTTGTAATTTAGGTGGCCTGCATTGTAAAAGTGAGATTATTTGAAGAATGAAGTACAATTTCTAGGTCATGAAGAACTTTTCAATAATACCAATAAAATTCCAAAATTAAGATTATTTCCATCTTTTTTAGTAAAGACATTTTGAAAATTACATCTCAAAAATATTTTTTCAAAACTATTTTCCAAATGATTGCGTTGATTCACTTTTCCTAACCCATTGAAATTGAGTGATAAAAGGATTTTCATTGAATCGCGTCTTTAAGTTTTCTTTGTGAGATTTTGCTTGCCTCCAAGTATGTATATAAGATAAATATCAAAACTTGTCAAATATAGTGAATTATTTTTTCAACAAAGCTGAATAATAAAAGAAGTTAAGAATAATTTTATAATGCCTAAAAATCTGAGAAACATTTATTCATCAGACATTTGAAAAATTATATAATCATTTGTTAAATACTCTTTTAGTAAATATTAATAAGAACCATTATAAATATTAGACTGATTACATATTTGGAATACCTTTTTATTACATATCACTTATTTCATGTGAATTTTGAGCTACACCAAACTTTTCTAAAACTATAAAATATATTTTAATGTAATATTAAGTGGTTATTGATATTTCTAAAATCCTGAAAGAGCTATTTATGGCTACGGAAGCTTACCTTAAATGAGTATTTCATAGAAAATATCTGAAAAACTTTGACGCTACTTTCGTGTCCTTAGGGAATAAACGAAAAGTCATAAATACGCCAAAGTTAATAGGATTGAGATTAAAACGCAGCAGTTGGCTTAACATCCTACATGAAAGCAACAGGTATGCATTTCAAATAGCAACAAAAAAATCAATTCGATGTTTTTTTGTTATTGACATAAATAATAATTATATTTAGTTATTGATAATAATTTATTTGATGCATTTCTTAAATTTAATTTTATTTTAAAGGAATTTTCAATTTGCAACGTTTAATATTTACTAAGTGTGTGTAAGTTACATATTACATACTCATAAATTTATTCTTCGTAAAAATACCCTTAAAATATTTATGTTAGTATAATGATTAAGTAGATTATTCAACTCGTTTAAAATGCACTTAAATAATTAAGATAAATAAATTATAATACAAGGATACATAAGACTAATCTTTTATAAAAAGATTTAGAATTATTCATGAATTTAAAATTTATTACGTAACTTGTTTTAATACAAGAATATAATATATATATTCATATGCTAAGTCCTTGTAATAGTTTTCTGCAAGATAAAAAGAATAAATCAAATTAAATGTATTTTTGTCTTAAATACCAATAGTAATATTGAAAGCTGGTGATAAATTCTTGAACATTTATTCTAACTTTGTAGTGTGATTTAGATTTTAATTTTAATTCATGCGTGTTTTTATGCTTATTTTTTCTGATTTTTTTTTATTAGAATCAGTCTTATTTTATTGGTTTCATCAAATTTTTTATCTATGAAACAAATACATTTACAATAAAAAATTACAAATTTATAATTTCTTCATTTATCTGTATTCCATATAAAAGTCGATTAGAAAACCTTAAAGTAGTCTAATAAAAATTTTACCTGTTGATGAATAATGCACATGTTTGCTGCGATTTTTATCATCCCATTCAATTTAGATGAATGTAGAAATAATTACGTAAAGCGAATTGTTTTGTGAGGTAATAGATAAATTGCACTATCTCTACAAGTTTAAAATTTTAACTTTTGAAATCAAACCAGTAATTTGGAAGATGTAGCTTTTATCTTGAAATTTAGTTAAAATAATGCAGTGAAGTAAAAAAAAACCTTCGTAAATTATAAAACAACAAGACTTCAATTCCAGGCGCTGTTATACATATTCTTTTCTTCCACGTGTAATGGAGGAACATAACATGTACAGCACAAGTAGACTTTGGTACAAGTTCTAACTTTATGGTGCAAATGCTAATAGTTACGTCACACAACGCGTAAAAAAGAATGTAATTTTACTTGAAATTAAAAAGTGAAATGATTCTTCTCCCAGTAGTAACAAAAGGATGGTAAATATGAGAAGAAACCAAAATTTGATCATTTTAAGTGTTTTTTATATTGCATTCCTGTGAGGAATGCAGTAAATTATCATCTAAGTATCATTTTATATTATATCTTTGACGTTCCAACCCATTATAAATGATTTTTTCCTTTATCATATTGATTTTTGAGATAAAACCATCAGAACAAACAGAAGAACAAAATCAGTATATATTATCAGGGATTTTAGATTAATATCTTATGATATTTATAAATGTTACATGTAAACGTTCAACTTCTCCAAAAATTTGGTACATCAAATGATATTGAAAGAATGTTATTTAATATTCCTGTGCCACTTGGGATGTAACAAATGCTAAATCAATTTCAACTTTTATTTTCACGAACATTATTTGGCTATTTCTGTGAGAACAAGAATATTCCCCAGAGTCACAAGTCACAGAATCACACATACGTGGTTTATTAATAAATCTATCAATAAACAATAAATGTTCGTGAATGACACTTGTTTTGCTTTCTAATTACTTAATTCTCATATTCCTGAGATGAAATATCCACCAAAACATCCAGCTTCATAAGAATAGTACTTTTTCATAGTTTCATATGTAAATTGTAAATGATAGAGATGTTTAGGGCAATATCCGCAAAAATATCTTTAATTTGAATATTCAATTTCAATAATCGAATGATAAGCATGTCACACGTTTTAGGTTATTGTTATTGGCTTTTGATTTTAGCCTAGATTTTAAATTTGCTGTTTCACTGAACTAAAATTATGTGAATAATGAATTGATAAAGTATTATAATGGCAATAAATACTGGGAAAAATAAATTATTACTACATTGTAAAAAAACAACTATTGTTTGAAATTAATTCAAGCAAATAACAATTTGCTGATTACAAAAAATTTCTTGCAAAAGTAAGAAAATCTTATCGAACAAATGTTTGAGAAACTAAAATGAAATACATAATTGAATTTTCCAAATTATGGTTATAATAAATTACAATTAACAGTATATCATTTTATTTTACCCATTTTCTATAATACGTTACAGCAAAGTCCCATAAAAACAAAAAAAAACACGTTTCTCTTTGATCAGATAAAAACGTATATTTCGTCACTATATTTAAAATTTAGATTGCCTTTTTTATCATGAATGTTAATTGTGTTAAACAGCATTATAATATACTCTGTTGCTGTGATTTTTGACACAAGGAATTCATATTCTTAATCTTTGGAGGAATTGCGTTAAATAGAAAATCAGTTTAGCCCAGGAAATTGCGTGATAGCAGTAACGGCATACACTTCTTAGCTTATCGCCTAACTTCATACATCATTCCTTATTTAGGCAACATACACTGCAAAAAAATTAGTTCTGGTGCTGATATTAAATACCTGTCAAAAGATATCGTTCTTGTATATCAATCATGCCCATCCAGTTTTGGCCCTATGACGTATAATGACAAACTTACTCGTTGGCTTATTTACTTCGTTGGTTTTAATGAATATAGATTTGTGATCGTGTCAGAACAAATATTTATTTTTGCAAGTCTAAACAGCATCTTTGGATAAAGCTTCTGTAAATTATAAATTTACAATTTACTAGGAGATTTTACTGTACTGCTTCGTAATCAAGGTTACCATTAATAATTGTTTCATTCTTATTTATACTAACTTTTCAATATCAATTTGAACACAATCATACATAATACATACTTAGCAGAATTGAAATGAAATATAATATTTGTTCTCATACCCAGTTGAAATAGAAATAAAAGTCGTTTTTTACTGAAATTGATCGTTAACATAAAAATAAATAAATTTTTGTATGCTAAGTATCTATTATGCTTCTTTTGTTAAAACACACTATGATTAATAAAATGAGAAATATAGAGAAAAATGAGAGAAAAATATGTAATTAAATTTTGGTCTTTAAATGTTACTATTTAATAGCATTTTTTTTCAGAAAAATAATAAGCAGTTTATTTTTGTTATTTAAAAGATAATTATAACACGTATAATGGTTATATGAATTATAATTGGGTTAAAATAAATTGTAATTGGAAGACACATTTTAATGAATAGATATATTATAATTTGATACAATAATAAGATCTATTTTCCCCAATGGCAAACGTCCTATTAATATCTATTACTCGGGCTCCTTTATAACCAAAACTCACAGAATAATTACCAATAAAATTCAAAATTACCCCAAAAATTTAGTTTTTAAGAACATAAATATTTATTCATATTATAATTACGAAAATATACTAGATCAATCCATCCAATAATATTCACATTTGAAAAAAAAATTTTATTAAAATTTTTCCCATTTATTTTTGATTACTAGGTATGCAAAACTCACATATTTATCATATTTTATTTTCTGCATTTTCTATGATGTATTTCAAAATAAAAATTCACAGTATTTTAGTATTTTTTATTTAATACATATAAGACAAGCATAATTCAAGTATTTTTTAATAGTTATTTTAACATATGCGAGCATGATAACTTAATAAAACTTAAAATAGCTTACCGTATTTACGCGAATCTAATGCGCATGGTTTTGGCCAAATGTAGTATTCAAAATTGGGGTGCGCTTAGATTCGATTGCGCATTAGATTCAAGTGCAAGGTCAACAGTCCGCCGATGACGTCAGCCAAATTTAAATTGTTACATTGGATTACTGTATTTCTCGACTACATTTATCGTTGACACATTAATGCATAGAGGATACAAACTGCAGTGTACGTAGTCCCGAAATGAAGGGCAAACAAAGAAGAATGTCATATAACGCTACTTTCAAACGTAAATTAATTCTTTATGCTGAAAAAAATGGCAATAGAAAGGCAGGTAGAGAGTTCAACATAGCTGAGCAACAGAAATTGGCACTGTTTGCAACTAAAGATAGTAGAAAGAAATTCACTGGTCCTCGCAAAGGAAGACACCCTAAAATTGAAGAAAAAGTATTGGAATTTGTGCGTGAAAGGAGGAAGAATGGACAATCTGTGACTAGTAACGCCATAAAAAATAAAGCAAAAGAGGAGGTTGAAGTTCTTATTATATCGAAACAAAAGTTTAATGCTAGCAATGGATGGGTAGATCGGTTTATGAAGCAGATGGGCTTATCTCTAAGGCGCCGTAAAACAATATGCCAAAAGCTTCCTGCAGATTTTGAGGGAAAACTACTTACATTTCAGCTGTATGTCATCACACTGTGGAAGGAAAAGAATTTTTCAATGGAGTAAATTGGCAACGCTGACGAGACGCCAATTTGGTTTGATATGCCTCGTAACTACACTTTTAAGAAGAAAGTGACTTAGGAAGTTATCAGAACTTCGGGATGTGAAAAACAATGCGTAACAGTGATGGTGGCAATAACAGCAGACGGGTGCAAACTTCCACCTTTCTTAATCTTCAAACAGAAAACATCCCCTAAAACACCTAAGAATAAAAAGCTGTTCCCAGATGATGTCCTGATTCGAAACCAAGAGAAAGGGTGAATCACGGAATCATTAATGCTTGATTGGCTCCGAAATGTATGGAAACGCCGTTCCGGTGGACTTTCCAATCAACCATCAGTACTTTGGAAGTATTTTGCGGTCATCTCACCGACGACGTAAAAAAGAAGATGCATAGCCTAGGCAGTGATCTTGTTAGCATTTCTGGAGGGATGACGTCTGTGTTACAACCCCTGGACGTTAGTATAAATAAACCTTTTAAGGGGTAAGCTCAGGCAATGTAAGAAAAATGGTTTTGTGAGCCAAAAAGTGAATTGACCGAGACACGAAAAATTAAGCATACTGCACTGCACATTGTTGCACACTGGCTTTCTGTTGCCTGGAAAAGTATCGAAGCACCAATGATTGTGAAATATTTCAAGAAATGCTGTATTTCAAATTTATTGAATGGCAGTGAAGATGACGTGCTCTGGAACGCCGAGGATGACGATGGTAATATAAATATGGTATCTAAATAAAATTATCATACCATTGATTGATAGTTCATATACAAATCCATGTTGTATAAAATAAGATTCAATAAATTCCTCATAACATTGATGCGCATTAAATTCGCCGTCAAACAATTTTTATTATTTAAAGTTTTAAAATGATTGCATTAGATTCGCATAAATACGGCATATCATCCTGCTCGTTGTCATACATGGTTCACAACTAAAAAAAGACATTTTTCTGTGATTAAATATATGAATTACTTGTGAATTTATGGAGGGGTGCTTATAAATCCTCTCTTTTCCAAGCTTATTCTAAATCTTTTTTTTCTGGCTGATTATTAATATATGTCCAAAAAATTTTAATTCATCATGAGCAATTATAAAAATTACATATATGTTTGAATAAATAATTAGAAATAAATGTTAAATATAATTAATTATTGGTACACCAATTGATCATTTAAATAATTTTATTCAATTTATTTGTTTTGTATTTTATATATTTCTTGATTTGTGAATTTTTTAAAATCTTTTTTCCCTTTCTGAAACAAGATTGCCAAAAAAAGTGTAAGCTATTTAAATTTCATTTGCGTACATTTATGTCCATTAAAATTAAGGCATAACATTTCAATGGAAAAATAATAAATGATTTCAGTGAAAAATATTAAGTATTTATAATGATTCTTAAACGAAGTGGACAAATTAATAGCAAATTTGTAATTGTTACTATAATTATCTCCTGTTATAATAGATTATTTGAAATTTAACTTCAATTCTAGTAACTACAATAGAAAATAAATACCTATAAATAGGGCCATGATAATTTACTAATATTTATATAGTGTAAGTTAAATTCTGGGTGAGAAAATAATTTCTTTTTAAATATAAATTTTTAAATTTTTATAGGGACAAATATACAGAGCGCCTTTAAAAAATTTATCTGACCAAAAACTGTAAAAAATATGTTAACCTTTCTCAGTGGTTTGCAAAAATGATCAATTATAATTTATTTCAATGAAATAATTATTACTTTTAAAGATGTTAAATTTCTAAAAAATAATTTTGTTAAAAATAAAAAGATAATTAAAAAACGTAATGGAATATGCTGAATTTGAAATATCAAAGCTATTATTTAGAAGAAATTTCAGTTTCGATTTTGTATGGTAATTTATATTTTGTGTATAACAAGCAATGAGAAATATATATATATATATATATATATATATATATATATATATATATATATATATATATATATATATATATATATTCTTATAAATAAAGGTATATTTATATAAATCTAAGAACAACTTAAGCGTATTTATTTAAAAACAAATTGAGGCGTTTAAGAGTATGTATTTAAAAATATTTTTTTAGAAATTTCAGCAAACTATGAATGATTAAAAGTTTTAAAAAAACAATTTGGCTTGAAACAATATATATAGAACTTAAGAGACTAAAAAATTACTTTTTACACAGTGTCACATACGTTTTAGTAGATGTCTATTTTTCGATTTTTTTCAACAGCCTCAATAATTTGCTCATTAAATTCTTGGTTCAATTCCAGATTTAAATGCTTCACACTTAACTCAATGTTTGCTTTTCTTGTGCTATAGGGTAATGAGTTCTGGAACAATAAACTTTATAATGAATATATCCTCACAAGGAATCAAAAATGTCTTTTATTTAAGCATACTGACCATTAATTTTTTTTCAGAATTAAAAAGAGATTACAATGCCTCATTAAATGGAAAAAATTTAATCATATCTTATTAGCATAAATATCATTGTCATTTTTTGATATAGCTAACTCTGCTTGAAGAATACATTTAAATTCATTATATGTACACGCAACATAATTCTAAGACATCTGGGAAGTTCTATGTTTCTATGAATAATTTGAATTAAATAATTTAGTTTACTTTAAAACAAATTATATATTTAAAACATATTTTTCATATAATTTAGATTTTTGAACACCTTAACACTTAATAAATAAATTGCTTTAAATCTAAAGTTATTGATAATAATATTTACTTTAATTATGTGGTTCCAAATTTTTAAGTCAATTGCATAAATTTGATTCAAAATAATTGTATTATTACATTTTTTCATAATTTGACTTCAGAAATACAAAGGATTTTCCAATGAATTATACAATTTATATAATGAGAAAAGTGCAAAACAAAACATTCACATAAACACTGCTGGACAATTACTAAGGACGGATAACACTATCATCCATAGCAACCACAAGATCCATAGCAAGCAAAATGTAGAAAATTAGAATAAGTGTGGGATATAGTAAGAAGAAGTATGCGTATGCACATTTTTTTCCACGTCTGTTCATCACGTGATAGCGGTCAAAGAGCTTTAAAGGTTTTGACACGTGTGGACAGTTGTTGTTTCAAGTCAAAGTTTTAACGGAAAGATTTAATAGACGAACTTGAAATTTTAGGCATGTCTTCCCGACATCACTTAGATGATTTTATGCGTGGCCGAATTATTGGAAAGATCGAAGAAGGGTGAACAGATGTTGCCAGGGAGTTCGACATCGCTCACAGCGTTGTTTCACAGCTGTGGAAATCATTTCAAACTACTGGAATGCTAGTAGGTGGCACGGGGGAGGTCGTGTTAGAAGTACGACGCCTGCGGAAGACAAATATATCGTCCTATCAGCAAAAAGGAACAGGCGCACCACAGCTCAGCAGGTGGTAAATCAGTTTTTTGCTGCCTCAGGAAAGCAGATCTACCGAAAAACTGTTGCCAGACGTTTAAGGGGAGGAGGACTATACGAACGCAGACCTGTTGTGTGTGTCACATTGACCAGACAGCACTGTACTGCCCGTTTGCAATGGTGTGAGCATCGCAATTGAACTGAACAGGACTGAGCATGCGTACTATTCTCAGATGAGAGTAGGTTCAGTTTGTCATCGGATTGTAGACGCCAACTGATCTGACGCGAGAGTGGTACTGCTTATTGTCCAGAAAATATCCAGAAAAGGGAAAGATATCCGACATGCAGTGTCTTGGTGTGGGCCGGCATCATGATCAATGGCCGCACGCCCTTATATGTGGTTGCGAATGGGACTATGACGGGCCAGCGATACATTAATGAAGTTCTACTTCCTCATGTTCTTCTTTTCCGTGGTGCTGTCGGTAATAAATTTGTTTTTATGGACGACAACGCAACATGTCATCGAACATTCGCTGTTCAGGATTGTCTAGACATCGAGGGTATTCAACGCATGGTATGGCTATCAAGTTCTCCAGAACTAAACCCCATTGAAAATGTGTAGGATGCTTTGGGGAGGCAAGTTGCAGGTCGAAATTATCCTCCGACAAACAAGAACACCCTCATCCGTGAACTTCCAGAGGAATGGGATAATTTGCCTCAACATCTGCTGGATAATGTTACGCAAAGTATGATACGACGTGTGGAATGTTGCATCACACTCTACGGTGGACATATCCCGTACTGATACCTTTCTTCAAGGTGCCTGCTAATTTTTAGATGCATTGTTCCATTTTTCCGTATGCAGCATCAAATGAACATTTTTTCTTTCAGAAGCTTCATTGCTTTAGTACTTTCCAGAACAATAAATATTCTTTATTCTAATGTCTGAACAGTGTGGCAACTATATTTTATCCTACTAGGAATCATGTGTGTATCGCTTAATGTTATGCTACATTGCAATTTGTGATCCGTACTTACAATCGTCCAGCAGTGTATTATAAGTATTAAATTAACGTCACTTTAAATTATCAAAACTTTCTTTCTCAATATTTTACATGCATAAAAATGCTACTAATGAAATAATATTGACGCCAAATAATTATAATATTAGAAATATAGTACAAACTTTATTAGCAAAAAACAATACATTTAAGTAAAAACATGTAAGACTATGATCTTCCATATGCATAAATTATAAAAACAGTAAATTTTCATTTCTTTGTACTTTGTTTTCTTATTTTCATTATTTATAATGCTTAAAAAATAATTAAATCACGTGCTGAAATGTAATATGGTTAACTTATAGATATTGCTTTTAATCGCAACGCATAAAAATAAAAAAATATGATGTTAAGAAAAATAAATAATAATAACCTCGTTTATTTCAGTATTGTAAGATAAACAAGAAAGTTCTTGACGTTCTTATGATCCCCCAAAAATGACCTACAGAAAATGTAGTCCATTGTTTACCCTCGCAGTAATCATCATGGGCATCCAGCATCCTTTGCAAACATGTCTCCAGTTATGCAATCTCCTTGCGGGGAAGATGGGAGGTTTTGGAAGTGAAGAAGTCCGTGTTTGCTTGGCTTAAGTCTGCTTCATTTGTGATGGTTTTCAACGAAGATGATTGTGCAGAGAATGGAAGAGGTAGTAATTTGAATATGTGAGGTCACGTCAATAAAAAGGATGACACAAAATCTCAAAATCAAGTCTCTGTATGGTATTCCATTACACACACGTAAAAATTATATTATTACACACACGTGAAAAATGCTGACTCAGGTTATCGGGCAAGAACAGTACATCCTTGCGATTAACCAGTGTTGAATTTTTTTTATAACATCTGCTGTACACTTTCCTATTGTTGCAAGTACAGATCCGCAATAACCTTTTGGCCCATTGAAGCAGCTCATTGTGAAAAATTGACGACAAGTCCACAAGACACCATCTTCATCACACAGGGATAAATTTGCAAACTTGAATTTATGAAACCAATGCCTTGCCATATGCTCATTCACAGCACTAATCCCAAACGCTGGAAATTTTTCGGTTACATGAGACAGTAGCTCATAAGCTCACATTGAATTCATAAAGAAAACAATGCCGAATGAGCTCCTTCAATGCCACTCTTTTTCTTCACTACTATATATATATATATATATATATATATAATATATATATATATATATATATATATATATATATATATATATATATATATATATATATATATATATATATATATATATATATATATATATATATATATATATATATATATATATATATATACATATATATATATATATATATATATATATATATATATATATGTATGTATTATATGTTAGATAGATATAATCTATAAAGTAAGCAATATTAATATATTTAAACTTATAATAAGATTATTAATAAAATATACTTTTAAATGTTCACTTATTTATCAAATAAAAAAACAATATAATTCAATATGATTAATTTAAATTAGCTACCAATAACTATTAAAAGTATCAAAACAATTATATTTTATAAATTCTAGAGAAAACTTCTTTTGTTGAAAAAATTGTTGTATTGTCCATTTTCTTTATTTTCTTAAACATTCTTTTGTAATTTTCTAAAAATTATTAAAATTTCATTAAAAAATATGTTATAAGAAGTATTACTTGATTAAATTTTATTAATACGTGTGTAGTACAAGAATTTCAACGATTTTTAAAATTGAAATGCTTCTTTTCAATGAAATTTAATTAATTTAACTGAAGAAGATTTTTTTAATTTTATGAAGGCTTATTATTTGAATGAAATAAAAAGTAAATCGCAAACTTTTGATGCATTTTATCAATTTTTATTTGACAAAAAAAATTTTTGAAACGGTATGAAATTTTATCTAGAATTTGTGGAAACATTTTTTATCAAAATTAAAATAACATTTCAAGTATTTCTGATAAAAAATCATTTTATAAAATATTATTTATAAGCATTTTAGGATCCGTAAATTTATAACTATAATCCACATTTACATATCTTTTGTAAACTATAAATTTAAGACACTTTTATCGCTAATTTATATTAAATTCAATTTATATTATCATAAATAATGTTATAAATTGAACATTAGGCTCAGTATATTAAATTTTTTAAAGTAAAACATAAATTCATAATTAAATTTACACATTATTAATTTATTATAAAATTTCTGTTGCAAATTAGCACTTTTGATCATTAAAGCAATGCAAGGTACATTTTGAAATATGTAAAATAAAGTCATTTTATAAATTCCTTATACTCCTTACACATTCGATTTTGACGATAAATTTACATAATAACGCTAAGACCTTAACTTTATTAAATTTTGAGGAAGGAGTAGATAAAAAATTTTACACGCATATTATTCCTGTTGTTTGAAGCAAATTGAAATAAAGATTCAGAGCTCATACTTATAAACATGATCAGAAATAGTTAAAATAAATTAACATTTTCATGCTTATTTTGATCAAATAAATTTTCTTAAACAGCCGAAGCAAATTTTTCAAATTGAATCATTGAAACGATTACAAAATGCAACCGCTAATATTATATTATAAGTTCTTATTGAACATTGATATGATTTATATTTTTTTCCTAATTGTTCAAGAGATTGGATTGAAATGTAAAATTAATGCTTTGAAGAATTGACACGAATTTCACGTTTTGCATATAAAACTATTTTTGGGGTTGTAAAGAGAAATCTATTTAAAAAAGTTTATAAATGAATGTTAATTCCGCATTTTGTATGCAAGCTCAAGTATCCAAATTTCATAATATTTTGGAGTGTAGCTGCTTGAATTAAAATTTAAAATCACAATATCAACCACAAGCGTTTATACCATGTGAAGAAGTAACAAATATAGAAGACTAAAATCAGTTTAAATCACTGGTTTTAAATTATAGAAAGCCTTTTTAATTTCTACCTTAAGAAAACAGACTCAATATACGAAATTAGCAAAGAAAAATCTAGGAAAGGTGGTCGAACCATCTTGAGGCTTAGAGTTTCATTATTGTTCATTGCATTTTATCCTAACATTAAAGATACTTTGTGACTTCTGTAATAACGGAAACATAACTTCATTAATTACTCTGTCCAGAAGGCTTTAAAAAAAGATGTATTCTAAAAGAAGAGTTTCTTTTCATCCAGATCAAATAGAAAACACTCATCATGGCTGATTATTCAGATTGGATTAATGATAGATAGAGAAACATTTTCAGTTGATATATTAAAATGAAGTCCTATTTAATATTTCTCGACAATCAACTACTTTCATTTAGAAACAGTTAAGAACTACTTCTATTTCTTTTCTACAACTTATTTTCGGGTGCCCAAGAAATCGGTGCTTATCTTTTATGTTTATCTTATTATACTTTTTTTTTACTTTAACAATAATAACATAATCTGCATATCTCATCATATACTTGAAAAAGTTTATAAGACGCTTTATACTGTGGCTTGCAATTAGATTTTTAGGAAATTCTAAAATAGGATATGTTTCAATCATTAAAAAACTTTGTTT
Source organism: Latrodectus hesperus (assembly GCA_037975125.1). Taxonomy (NCBI): domain Eukaryota; kingdom Metazoa; phylum Arthropoda; class Arachnida; order Araneae; family Theridiidae; genus Latrodectus; species Latrodectus hesperus. Next base: position 117,213,428 of record CM075853.1, on the reverse strand, counting down.
TGGAAAGCCAAATTTCATTTTCCTTTGATTTCTGTAAGCCTTGATTTTGTCTTAGAAAAGGTTAATACAAGTTCACATAGAGCTCCTCTGGATGACAGTTTTCTAGAAAATGAAATTATTCAATGATTGAATTCACTAGTCAATACTTCTGATCTCAAACTTATACCACATATCTAACTGTTTGGAATGTTCTGGAGGCAAAAATTGAAATTGGCAACCTCCATCCGATAGCTCTCCTTGAAGTAGAAACTGTAACCATTAAAATAGTGCCGATGATACAAGAAGAAGAATTAGTATTAAAACTAATAAATTGTCAAACGTTAGTTATGAAATTATGAAAGAAAGATAAATTAGAGGCCATTTTGCAATATTAGAGAAAACTTGAAGGAGAACAATCTTTTTTGATACTAAATTATTGTTTCATATTTTACAACATGCATGATGATGCATAGGTATTATAACTACAATGATGATTGCTTTTTAGGTTATATCAATAACTATTTCGTTCCAAATTTTTTTAAATCTCTCGTGAGATTATCCATCTGTACGGGTAAAATTCTTTAGAATTTAAATTACATATAGTAAAGAGTGATTATTTTACATTTTATACCTCTAAACGCATAGAACAACAGTCAATTTTAAAATATATTGTTTGCAAACACAAGTTTGTAAATTAATAAATGTCTTACATGCTGAATTAATGTTAATCAAGGAAATTCAATTCAGTTAATAATATTTTAAAATTAAAAGTTTATAAGAGAGAATAAAATAATATTGCTAAGGAAACTAAAGAACTTCTCATGCACTTTTATTTCGCGATGATACTAAGTGCAAGAAAGTTAATTGTTGACATTTCTAACGCTGTTGATGACACCAACACAATCATTTGGCTGTCTAAATATCAGTATTTGAAGACAATCAATATACGAGATGAAAATTTGAATAACAGGGAGAAGCATTGTTGTCACAACAGCTTACAATTAACTTGGGAACATGACGTGTTCTATTTAAACAATCAAAACTTTTAGTTAAATGCAACAACTATTTTAAGGCTGCCGAAATTGTTATATATTTGCTTATTGTTCTGAAGCAATGAAGCGTTACAGATATTTAATCAAATGCTAATAGATAGTAACAATTTCAGATATTGGAAAGAAAAATTTGTACGAAAGTAAAATTTTGAATCCCTTCTCAAATGAAATTTATTTTGAAACTAATATTGATTATTTGTCACAAAATTATTGATTTTTCTATATTTCCAATTGAAACAAATACAAATATTTTATTGTTTAAATTAATTATTGATCGTGAAACAATTTCTTTTTTCAGAACATTATTTGTATGTTTATGTATTTTGAAAAACAGGAAAAAATATTTCGAAATTGATACTGTGGAAGATTTGTTCTTTTTTAAATCAGAAACTTTTAATCAATGGACTATATTTAACTCGCTAAGCAATTGTGTTGAAAAATTAATATATGTTTGCTTAATTATATGCATTTATAATTATATAAATTTCATGATATATGCAAATATGACTTTTAAGTCGTAAAAGATATTTGGTTTCAAATGTATCATCTAGATTACTTCAATCCGATTGTAAGGGATACAAGAGATTTTGTTATGATATTAACAATGATTTGAATAGTTTTAAGTCTTTGTCATCATTGTTAGTTGATACGTGAAAAATTTGAATTGATTACCTCATCAATTTAACCAGCTACGCATCATTTAATCTTACAGAAATTCAAGCAGTCCATTAGTATGCGCAATTTGAATAGATATTTAATGCTGTTATATATGTATGTATATATATATATATATATATATATATATATATATATATATATATATATATATATATATATATATATATATATATATATATATATATATATATATATATATATATATATATATATATATATATATATATATATATATATATATATATATATATATACATATATATATATATATATATATATATATATTCAAATTAATTACTGATATGAGCGTTTTCATATACATTTTCTATTTCACCTGCGTTTATTTTTTTCATGCATCAAAATTTTATTTCCTAAGCATATATGTTTATATTCTTTATTGCCATGCAATTGTTTTCCATCAATATAACTAAGCGATTGATGTTTCATCACAAATAAATAATATAATTTCTAAACAAATTTATGTTGCTGTAAATTTCTCAAATGTAGTAACAGTTTCAAGACACGTTTTTACGTCACTTAAGAAAAAATGTGCAAGGAATGAATTAGTGTATTTCAATAGTTTGGAGTTCGTAAGGATTTCTCAAACTAGAGGATTTGAGTTAATCTTCATAAATCAAACTAAGCATATAAAATATCCTACCTGAGGTCATGTATTTTGGATTAAGGAGATAATTAAGCCTAAATTTCGAATCTAGTTATAATTCATGTGTTCTAAATTTTACCTAAATTACCTTTATCACATTTTATAAACTGTGAAAAAGTATCATTTCTAAAATAAAGACAGTTTATGAGAAATGAACTGTAGACAGACTCACAAATTTTAATGAAAATACTGATAGTTTTTATTAGTGTGTTATTCGTTTAACCAAATCATAATGTTTGTGAAAAAATCCTTGACAGTGATATTAAAACTGAAAAAAATTTGCAAACCATTTCTGAGACGATAAATAATATTTTCATAAGAAAAGATGTCTAAAAGACAACAATTTGGATGGATCTTGCTCTGAATTCAGATATCTGGCTATAAACATCTGTATTCTTATAAACTACCATAAAAATTTTGAAGACACGGTTGATATTAAGAGTCATAGTATGCTGAAATCATATTGGTATTTACGTGATCCAAGCAGCAGCTTGATTTTCGTGTATTGTGATGCATGTTGTGTGACCTATCAAAGGATTCTTGAAAACGTTATCTGTCAGTAATGCGACCAGTAAAATGTATTGTTATTTGCGTGTAATATTGAAGTAAATCAATTACATTTGTTTTCAGTAAAACTTAATGATATATCCTCTATTTTACAAAACGTACAATCAGTGTCGTAATAAATCATCAGCTCAATATTTTAAAAATTTTACTTTAATTTATTGATTGGTAACAAATAATCAGAGATTTACATGCATTAATCAATCAAAAGTAATTTATAAACATGAATTAAATAACAAACGAAAATTTAATAGTATTTTATAAAAACTAAAAGTAAATTCAATAATTTGAAATTATTTTATGAAAATAATTTTGCATTGATTTTTAAAAATTACTTTAATACTGTAAATATTTTATGGGAAAAATTTAAACTTTTGATCTAGAGTTGATTTCTGGAAAAACTATTTTTTTAGATAGATAACTGTCAGCTCTTTACTTAGATTCCTAAGATTCAGTTCAACAATTCGTAATATTTATTCAAAAGTCACAAACGTTCATGCTTTCTGCAATCTAAATTTTGTTTTAAATTTAGATTATAAATTAATTACTTCTAATGTAAAGAAAGTGATCGTGTATAACAACTTATATACTTTTTCAGAAGAATACGTGCTGTTTTAATAACAGAGAAAACCCCTTATTCCCGATTTCTTGATATATATATTATATCATGGTATATCAATTAGGATAACTTGAAATGGTATATAAAGTATTATAAATACTTGATATACCATTTTAAAAAATGACAATGATCAACAATCACATGATAATTCTTATGATGTTTACTATATGTATTGTAATAAGAGTAACAGATTTCACGAGACAGAATTCAGATTAATGCCGAAAAAATATTTAAATATAAAAATGCTTTAAATAAAATAAAATTCCTTTAATAAAATAATATCGAACAGTTCTGTTTTAAATTTAATATACACAAATAAAATATTTTTCAGGATATTTTAAAATATAATTTGATGGATCATAATTGCAATTTTCTCATAAACATTAGACATTATGCAAAATGTTATTTTATATCAGCTTTATTCTTTTAATAATTTTCTTAAAAGAGACCTCTGATAGTGTTTATATTTCCATATCATATTCTATTCGCATTTATAATGTTTACTTAATAAATTCACTTGCATCTGCTTGGTGATATGCGAGTATTCCAAACTCATTAACCTTAAGATACATCCAGTACTCTCTTGTATCGATATGTGTGTAGTTACAACTAATCGAGAAATGACAGAATAATAATTTCAGATTAACTAAGACCCAAATTTGAAAAAACAATTAAGTTTTCCATAATATATTTTATGTGTTTAATTGAATTTGGAAACTAAATTGTGCCTAAAAATACATTGTGACAATATCTACAAAATATTAAATCTGATTTATTATTTGTATTTCTATAATTTTACTACGATAAAAATGTAGGAAAATGTATCTACAATTATTTTTAGAATGTGACTTTGAATTACCTGCTTTTGAATAACTATATTGGCAAACAATTAAAAAAATAACACAAAAGTGAATGCATAAGGAATTAGCAGATTAAAAAATATTAACAACATTTCGTAATCCACAAAATATTTTCATGTATTATTTTGATAAAATTATTCAATCAACCGCTGAAAATATTTATGCTTAGATTTGTCACTGATGTTTAATTTAAAAGAAATATTCATACAAAAACATAATAAGCATCCAATTACTGATTTTTTTGAAAATATGGAGTTTTATGAATTTTATAATTTAAATAAAAAACATCTTATAAGTCATTTGAAAGAACCTCATTTACTGATGCAACATTTTGATTTCCATATTTTTTTAATTTTATAAAATAAGGAAATAATATATTTAAAGAGTTTTATTATTCTCTCGTGTTGTTCATTTTTGCTTATAAATAAAGAAATAATGTATTTAAAGAGTTGCTTTTCTTCGCATGTTTTGTTAACTTTTTAAGTAATGTTTGTGAAATTTCCATCAAAAACGCTTGTCATAAATTTGCAGCCACGATAATTTTTATCATATTTTAAATTAATGACAGCTTCAAATATGTTTTAGCTTATTTTAAAAAAGGGAAATATTCATTAAAATCATCCATTATTTTGTAAAATGAAAGTAAAACAGTTGAGATAAAACAGAAATGATTAACGTTAAATATTCAATTAATGAATCTTCTACTGAAATCATTAAATCACACTTTACATTATAATTTCGGAATCTTTTTATGATAAAACATGTAATATATTTATTTCTATTGTGCATTAAGGCTATTCATACTCCTAAAAATGAGATTGTTAGTGTAAATTTCGACTGACAAGTTAATTTTAAAGTGATTTTGCTTGAATTTTTAAAAGAGATATCTTAAAAAAAGAAAAAACACATTATACATGAAACAAGTTTTAAGAACTGTATAAAAATAGTGTTAATGAATAAGGGTGAATAAATATATTCAAATTCATGTTTTTATGGAAGAGCTAAGAACAATCTTAAAATATTTAGTGAAAACTGTTAACATGTAAAAACAAAAGTGAATAATTTGGCTTTCGGTTCTTATAATTTTAGTAGTTGGAGTCAAACGTCTGCAGGTTGCCAAACCAGAAAATGACTGCTGCATAATGAGAACATTTTCCAATGACTCATTACTTCCGTTCAGAAAAAAAAATATATTGCACTGATTCATCACATTACGGTCAATTTTTACTCTGTAAGATTCGACAAAGTTATGTGATTTAAAGTATATAAGTTAAAACTGCAAACATACAAACTAGTCTTAAGAACTGAATTCATGAATAATTAAATTGCGAAATCTAGTTTTTCAATTAACTTCTAAGCTGTACTGTTATAGAAAGATTAAAAACAACTCTAAAGTACATATTTCACTCTCTCAGTGATGTGTTTTATCGATAATAAAAAAATTAAAAAGTTATCATTTAATTAAATTTATTATGTTATCGGCATTTTTTTCATCTTAGTGCTAGTAACAATTAAATTCATGACATTTTATGAAATCTGACATTTACAGAATAACCATGAACAATTTATATTTAATTTACAATTTTTATATGCATAATTTTTAATTTTTCAGATGAGTGATAAAAAATTTAAATTAAGATATAAACATTATTCATCAATAAATAAATTAATCCAATAAAATAGTTCCTACAAAAATATTTAGATTATTTGCGTAATTATTTTTATATATTTTTTGCTACACAAACAAATAAGATTTACATTATCTTATTTGCTTATCTTTTTAAGTATTTAGATAATTTGAGTACGTTTTAGACTGCCTATATTTGATTAAAACAACGATAACCTAGGAGAGCAAGGGATACCTCTAGTACCAAAAGGTAGGTACCTCTGTCATGGGGTAGAGCATTTAACACTTAAATCAGCCAAAAATCGCCCTGATGTGAGGTTTAGGAGGACGCTAACCGAACAACTAATATTTAAAGTAAAACATTTTCCTCGATGTTAAATACTGAAAAATCATTTGAACATTAAAATTTTCTTATTTACCATCGCTCCTTCATTGGTATTGATTAAGGAATCTCATTATTAATGGTGTTTCTTTTTACAATGAATCATCAGATGTAAAAAGTGATCGTACAGCGTCAACCAAATCAAATTATTCTATATTTAGTTCGTATGCCACGGTGACCTGGTTGTTTGGGGCTTCTTTCTCACTGTCGGAAGGAAGTGAATTCGAATCCCGACTTAAACGAAGATCCATCTTGTTCATTAATGTCGGCATTGTCACGTTAAGTAGGTCGTGGTCGCAATATCCTCCAAGTGAAATTACAATCTTGAGGTGGCACAGGTCAAGTATTAGGAGATCTGCTTGGCACTTGCTTCTAGATTGCGAAGCCTCTCACCAGGCTATTTCTACCTAACTGGTAGAGCCCATCTCAAATCTAGGTAGAGCGAAGCCTGCTGGTGCAACAACAACATTTAATATGCTCTTTTTGAAAGCTTTTTGCTTGTTCATATTCATGTTATGCTCAAAAAGCTCCCTAGAAGCCATTTCACAGTTCCTCATTTCCAAGTACCCTCTTGGAAAAAACCCAAAAAAATAACCATCTCAACAAACATGCTAACAGAAATGAAAAAATACGATGTCCATCTCTCGCTGTCAAAATTGCCTGGAATCAAACATAAGATCCTAATCTGATAAGCTGAATCCACTGATCAGCTAATTTTAACAGTTTTAGTAAGCCGTTACCAGCTTTTACAATAATATATGAATGAAAAATATCAAGTGGAATAATTCTATGTCACGAAGTTCAATAGTATTTGTTACTAACATCAAACTCAATTTTTCAATCACATGCATAACCAAAATAAGTTACAAACTATAAAATTTAGCAAAATAAAGAAAAAAATCATTAAAATTAAAAAAATTAATATTTAAAATAAACTATTCTTAAAAATACAGCAAATAAACTACAAATATTCAATTTAATAAGCGAACAATTTTTAAATTCCACGTATAGGCCCGCATTAAAACTCAAAAGTGTCTGCGAACTTTAAACAGCAAATTTATTTAAGAAGTAACACTTTTTACTGCATCTTACATTCTGTACATCTTAATTAAAAGAAATATTCAATGTAGAATGTAGCACGAAAAGTTATTTTTTATTTTACAAGCAGAAAGTTCAGTAAGGAAAATATTGAAATATGCAATGTACTGGAAATAGAAGACACGCAGGTTTCCGAATAAAAAAAAACATTTCCCCTTTCCTTCAGAACTTGTTTTACACAAGCGTGGTAAAATCACGATTATTTATTCAACGTGATTCTTTACATGGGATTTTTCACACCTGGGCTTTTAGAGAAAATATGGAATGTTTGCGGTTAAAAGCGTCTTCCCTCTTAAAATAACTCTCGGGCAACAAGAGGCGTAAATATCGTCAAAAGAGAGTGAAAGTGATAAACATTTTACTTAGTGTGCGAGTGGAATTCTTTTGGGCAATTTATTAACCAATTTTCTTAAGGTTTACTATCATTTTTTAAATCTCGGTAATTTGAAGCATTCGATTAACATTTAAATAGAGATTTATAATTCCCATTAAGATTTTCTTTTCATTCTGCTTAAGGTAATATTTCAGACATTGTTCTCGACGATTTTCCAGTGAATAATGTCTTGTTGATACTTTTCTGGAAAACAGCTGTATTCAAGTATTTGAAATATTTAGGAAATATTTTGTTATTTTCTGGAGAGTTATTTTCTTAAATATATATAATTTATAAATTGCTTTGATATTACTGTGAATAACAATTTACATTTTTATTGAAATATTTTATGACAAAATTGTTTAGAATATAATTTCCTTTTTGTACGTGTGATTATTCTAGGTATAATTTGTTGTTTGTGATTTAGAAGAAATTGAAGGAAAATATATCAGGTAATTATTTAACAATTTATTTTTTTATAAAATTTAAAATGTAAATATTTGCATTTTCCAGTTTAGATCATCAAATCATAAATGAAAGTATTATTTTTAAACTCATAGCAAAACGAATCAAGTACAAGATTATTTAATTAATAAAGAAATAATATATTTTCACTTAAAGTATTAAAATAATACACACCCATACATTTGAAAAACCTGCAGTATCAATGAGTATTTTGTAATGTATTATCTGTTTATAATATGAATAGTAATTTTTTCATAATTTCTTGTAATATTTGGCAATTTTCTTATATATTTTTCACAAAACAAATAAATAACAAGTCAGATAGATTTAATAATATAAATCAGTATTTCATCATATATGTATATATAAATATATACATAATCTATACATATATATATATATATGTATAAATAAATAAATATATATATATATATATATATATATATATATATATATATATATATATATATATATATATATATATATATATATATATATATATATATATATATATATATATATATATATATATATATATATATATATATATATATTACTACTAAATTTTTTATATCATTAAGAAGTTATTTAATAAATAGAAGCTTATATAGATTTTTTTGACAGGATAGATAATAAATTATATTACTCAATTTTCATATAAATCACTTTTAAAATATATGAATTCATTTATATATGTAAACACAAAAGGTAGATATAATGTTATATTTATATTTAATTTAAGTAAGATTTTGTGCTTAATATAATCTCGTGAGAAAATTATTTATAGCTAATATTAATAAAAAATTTACTCAAATTTGTGAGTGCTTAAATAAAATTTTCAAATATTAAAAAGCTAGCTTTTAGAAAAATGATATTTTTTTTTACTTTCATGTTACTTAGTAGACAATCTATTGATTTAAGGATGTTATAAAGCATTTTAATACTTACCTCTTAAAATGCCCTTTTGTTGGACATTTCATTGATAGTTAGATGTATTCCCTTATCATAAATGAGGAAACAAGGAAATACTCCAAAGCACACTCTCCGATTAATATATATGCAGAATATATTGAAGCACACAAAATCAATTCTACATTGTTGGCTGTATCGAACACGGGAACCATCACTCTAAAGAATTTTTTCCTTCCATTTGTTACTGATATCATTTTTTAGTTTCTTGTAAATCTTCCAAGAATGATTACATTTGATCAAAGTATATTTAGTAAAAATGTTATTCCGAAATGAACAAAATATTTAAGTTTATGAACATTGAAAAATGGGTTTTGAAAATACATTATTTATTAAAAAATATTGAAATACACTGAGTAAGTTTTCATAACTATATATGTAGTGAAGGTAATAATTTTGGAAGTGAAACATGAAAATTCATTAGAATGCTGTTGTCACAAATAAGTTCTTAAGCTATAGATCCATAAAATATAAAAGAATGCAATCTGTATTAAAATTGCCTGGACAGAACAAAGTTTTCTAATAACTGAAGTTATAAGGACTATAATAATTCTATATGTGTGATTTGAAGATGAAGTGATTAGTCCAATGGCATAAAATTTTGCAAATCATCTGATAGTATAAAAATAGTTTCAACAGATTATGATGGTTTGAAGCATATATCAGCTGAATAAATGAATCCTATTGAAAGAAATGTAATGATCTATGATTCCTGTTGTCGTACTGGTGACTTTTGATTGGTATTTTACCTATTTAAATATCTTAAGTATCATCTCCAAAATTTTCAGCCAATCTGGGTGCTGAATATGTAAAAATCTGCTCAGATGATCGACAAGGAACAAAACTGGTATTTTCTGTAACTAAGAAATTAAACTTGATAATCTGCCATGATGATCTCAATAAAATAATATGAACATCACAAAATATATAAAATAATAGTTTATAGTTTAATTATGCAACTATGTACTTCACTCTTAAAAACAAAACATTTTACAAACAGAATTGCAAATTCACAAATAGCACAAGAGCAAAGTCTAAAATTTCATCATTATTTACAGCAACAGATATGCATGGGTAAGCACATTATTAATCAGTTGATGTTCAACAATGTTTGGCACCAAACCTGCGATTCATCATTTACAAGTGGATTTATATAACTAACAATTTATGTATATCGATATTTTATAGGTGTAAGAAAAAACTGACTTAGTTAGTCTCTGTTACAATAGCAAATGGAAAGTGTGTTACTCCATCACTACAAGCAAGCCACTACGCAGTATGCTGAAAGTTAAGAACCTAAGACACATTCTCCCACAAATATAGAAAAGGATGAAAAGTTAAACCATTTTTGTCGCCCAATAAATATGCTCAACACCACTACTATTATATATTCAAAGTTTGCAAGACATGAAAAATGTGTCCTTCTAGATGAGATGTTCAGTAAAAGGGAATTGTATCATTTAGAGATATTAATAAAATCATATTTTTGCCTTGGAGCTACTTCTGAAGATATGACATAATTGGAAATTGAGACTTCTTACGAGTAGTGCACTCAACAGTCTTTCACGAAAACAGATTAGGGAGTTTACATTATATTTTAGATACACTATGAGTAAAAAATAGTCACTCAAATGGATTTGTTTGGAATAAAGGAAACTCACATAAAATCATATTTAAATGCATTCCACTAGGAAAATCTTGCATGTTTATGTTATATAATTTAACATGCTTCTGACTTTCCATCTCTGTGAATTCAAAATATTTCTATGCATATATTCCTATGTAGTATAATATATATACATACATTCGAGAGAGAGAAATTGAAAGAATGTTTACATAATAAATGAATAATATGTTTTAATGTTGAGCATTCACTACATAGATTTTTGGGTGGATTGGGAATCAATTTTCATACGTATTCATCCGTTATCACAAACATAAAAGTCTTGTTTTCTTTGCTGCATCGCAGAGTAATTTATGGGTCAAAGTATCTAATTGGATTATAAATATTCAGCTTTTTTGTAACCATCTAATTAACCGCCTAACAGCTGAAGGCCCTTGTCAGCATTTTAATATCCACCTTGCATTTCTTTCAGGAAATGACTTCATAAAAAGTACGCATTATTCACATATCGAAAGGATGAAAAACTAGAAATCCCTATATTGACTAAATACCAAGGTCCTGCCTCGAAAGACAGCATGCTGAAAGCAAGAGTTTAAATCCCATCTCCGGTTGTTCAACGGAGGCTGGAATACAGCTCGGGATCTTATTATTTAAACAGCTGGGTCTTACCCTAAGGAAGTGTTGAGCACAACTATACAATTCGCTTTACAGTTAAATCTCAAATGAATTTTTTTCGTAAGTCGATAGGGAAATTGCTTTTAAAACCTCATGAAGAATTATTTGGCCAAGATTCATATTTCTGGAAAATGTTAGATACATTACAAATACAGCTTTTACTGTTCTTAAGTTAGATCGACACTTTTATTTATTACAGAGAGGACAAAACTGCAGCTTTATATTCCGTGCTAATTTATGGTTCAGAAATGTTATTATAAGCTCTGAAATTAATGTTTTATAAAAGCGATCATTATTCTGTATGCAACTCTTCCTTTAAGTAGAAGCCTTTTATTCTCTCATGTATTTGCATAACGAAGAGTGAAAGTTGAATAATATCTATTTTAGAACTGTTTAGATGAAATTTGCTTCATTAACTAATATATAGATTATATATATATATATATATATATATATATATATATATATATATATATATATATATATATATATATATATATATATATATATATATATATATATGTATGTATGTATGTATATATATGTATATTTATATATATATATATATATATATATATATATATATATATATATATATATATGTATGTATGTATGTATATATATGTATATATATATATATATATATATATATATATATATATATATATATATATATATATATATATATATATATATATATATATATATATATATATATGTATGTATGTATGTATATATATGTATATTTATATATATATATATATATATATATATATATATATATATATATGTATTTATATATATATATATATATATATATATATATATATATATATATATATATATATATATATATATGCGCTTTCAAGAGGTTTATAGTTTTATTACAGCTATACCAAAACTTCTTCGAAGTAAATTTGAAAATAATTAAGATCATTATTAATAACAGTGTAATTTTTGTATTTACTACCAAGTCATACACAGAAAGATTCTATTCAATGATGTGCTTTCATGGTAGATCACCATTGGATCCTAAATTTTTTATTTTACTTTCACGTTATTTGTTGAAACCTCATAGCAATATTCTCTAACGAACATGGAAAACACACGCAACTTCATCTGCTTCACAAAGGATCCGGAGGAAAGTGGAAAAAAACCAGAAGAGGAAATGACCGCATTCAGCCCCGAAATTACTTAAAAAGACGCTCGTAAAGAAAGGAGGGAAAGCCGCGTGTCCGTTTGGGGAATTTAATGCCTTCATATTTCATTGGGTCGACGTCACGACCAGGTGACGTCGGAGCCGGCTTTTCCCAGTAAGCGCGGCTCCAGAAATCACGAGGGAGGTTCACCGGCCCAAATATGACAAAGGTATTAAGACTGGGAAAGGATAAGGAATGAAAAAATCAGTATAAGACTGATGGAAACAAAAAGCAATAGGGGTTGAAAGAAATGGAAACTCTGGATGTTCCTTCACTGCTTAAAATGGTTGTTGAGATTTAAGAAAAATTCTTTCAATAAAATTTAATTCTTTCTACATATAATTATATTATACATGTCTTCTTGTGCTTGTGTATGGATAGTTTTTTTCCTACCACGCCAACTGAGAGTTTTGCTTGTGCCTGTGTATTTTTATATAAATTTTGTATTTAATTGTTTAAATGCTTCTCATTAAATGGACGTTAAAATAAATATTAAGAGTTTATTTTTACTGACCAAAAGTGATATATTAAACTGTGTAAATGTTTTAAACTGCTGTTTGGGCTTCAAAATCATAAAATTTGTTTTCTGGACAATTTACTTAATCTTTCTTTAATGATATATATATATATATATATATATATATATATATATATATATATATATATATATATATATATATATATATATATATATATATATATATATATATATATATATATATATATATATAATGCAAAATTAGACATAGAACTGAAAAATACATAAAAACATTTATGCTTAGCTATACATTCAGCGCAAAAGCAGTTAAAATATAATTACTAAGATATAGTTAATAGTATATTTTATAAAATTAATAATTAAATATTTAAAATACAATGAAAATACTAAATGGAGAACAATACATTAAAAATACTAAATGGAAAACAATACATTGAAAATACTTGAAAAAATTACAAAGAAAAATATCAAAGATATAAAATCTAACGAAGTACGAAGTTGGGGTGTACTGAATCTTTAAGACTATATCTTGGGCCAGTGCAGGAAAGCCATAATTTGTGCCAACGTGGTCAACACTCCCTGATAAAGCTGGCCATGTTGGTACTTCGTTCCATTTTATATCTATCTTTGATATTTTTCTTTGAAATTTTTCCAAGTATTTTCAATGTATTGTTTTCCATTTAGTATTTTCAAAGTATTGTTCTCCATTTGATATTTTCATTTTATTTTAAATATTTAATTATTAATTTTATAAAATATACTATTAACTATACATATATATATATTGATATTCCAGCTTTTGACTGTTATGTTTTTCTTGATTTCTTGAATCGAAAAGGATGTTCTTTTTAATCTGTTTCAAACTATTACTGTCTTGGAATATTTGACTATAGTAGTTTTGGTAATCTATAGTTTACTATAGTTTAAATATAGTGGTTTTGGTATAAAGAAGATAGTGGCCTAAGAGAGTTTCTGAAAACAACATGTTGATTAAAATATTTAATAATTTTAAATAAAAAATAGGGTTATAAAGTAATTTCCATGAACCAAAATGTGTTTCTTTCTTCCTCAAAAATAATGATATGAGAGATTTTTAATATTTATACATATGATTGTCTGCAATGTAACTCACCCGCACAATTTCAAAGGACAATCAAAGTTATTTAAAACATTTAATGTTGTTGAACTATACTTCACATAAAATTTTTAAGTAATTCATACTTATCTAACTATTACATATCTGTCTAACTATTACATAAATGTATTATTAAGATAAGAATACATTTTATTAGAAGTTGGGAAATTTGTTATTAAGCATATGTGTCTAAAAATGTCCTTTTGATGGCAAAATTTCATTAGAACCTTTCAGTGACAGGTGTTTCCTTGCATAAAGCTTTATAGCTCAATTCTATTACTTATTTAACAAATTGTTATTTCCAAGATTTTTGTCGCCTTTTTATTTCATCAGAGAAATTTTACAACACAACTTATAGATTGTAATTTAGTAAATGGAGAAAAACCCGACACACATCAGAATATATATATATATATATATATATATATATATATATATATATATATATATATATATATATATATATATATATATATATATATATATATATATATATATATATATATATATATATATATATATATATATATATGTATTAGTACTTCAAGTACTTTTTTCGCAATCGATTCTTTGTGTTACTGGTATCATACCGCAGTGTTTCTAAAAGGGGATATTCAGCTCAAGTAGAAAACTGAAACTGTCATTGTAATTTTTCACAACGACATTGAAATTTGTATTGTACAAAAATTTAGTATTGATTTATGTTAAGAGAAGTATTTAATATTATTAAATTTAAAATTTCTGATAATATTGATGATTTAAATGCTATTTAAACAATCTATTGAAATTTTTCTCTTGAATAAATTCTTAAATTTCTTATAAATATTTCATTTTTTAATTAATTTTGACAGAAACTCAAACAGAAATTTGTGAAAATAAACTTAATATGTTAAGTTGCTAATTACTTAAAATGACTGCGAGTAAATTTTCAATTTGCTGAAGTCAAGCATTTAAATAATTTTAAAAAATTTATTACCTGATTATGTCTCTGAGAATAAAGTTAAGTGCTACGCAGACTTTTTCTTAAGATTAATATTAAAATTTCCTTAAATGTACATTTAATTTTAAAACTATGCATATATAATATTTTAAATACATTTTTCTGGTACATTTCCTTTTACATTTTTTAATATGATAATCTTTTATCAACAAACTTTGTTTAAAAAATTTATAATGATGTCATGAATATTTTTTTATTTTATTAAAATATTCTAAGGAAAGCCTTTCCAACAGCATTCTGTAAACACAGTTTCTATATGTACGATATTTTTTTCCTATGAGTTATCAGGAAAAAAATAAAGTTAATAATTTTAGTTTGGAATATTATCTTAAGCATCTATTATTCATTAATTTGAATTTACCACTTACATCTTTTTACTTTACGAATATAAATTTTAAAGATTAATTATAATGTATAATTAACACATTGAGCATGCTTCCTATTTTAAAGGGTGATTAGAAATAAGCACTATAAAATTAAGAAATATAACATGTCGAAAGTTATTATATATAAATTATTCAAGTTTTAAGAATAAGCAATACTAATAAAATTTGATTTTGATACTTAATTATTTTCTATCTCGGCAGATTCGGCTAGAATATCATGATGTACTATTTTTTACTCTACTTTCATCATGAATATATTTTACAAAAGCAACACAAATAGTTAATTCCCTTCATAAGAATATTTGCTACGGAGTTTAAAGTGTATTATATTATATATCCATGACATGAAAACAATGGTGTCATTAATTAATAATTCTGAGCACGCGGTAATTCCGGTTATTCAAAGCAATCCTGAATTCGATTTGATAATGTTTATGCAAGATAGCACTGACTTGCTTTGCATTTCCAACGTCTTGTATCTATTGGGAGAGCACTTTTAGAACAATTTGATAACTCTGGAATATCCTGGTAACTCAAGAATGTGATCATTAACTGGCCACCTTATTCTCCTATATTAAATCCATAGGATTTGATTTAGTGGATAAATTTTAAAGATACAGTGGATTTGAAGAAGGACCAAATAATTTATGAGCTGTTGAGTGCGATTACTGCACAATGAGTACATTGATATATAAACAGAGGAGTTTGTAATGTGACATACGTATTATTCTGTGCGTGTTTCTCCCCATTGAACACAATCATAGTAAAATCGTACTTATTATTTGATAACTTTAGAACATATATCTTTTTCGGTAATTTTAGAACACATTTCTTCTGCCATTTGTCTTTCCGTCTTACTTTTAAGTCACCTTTTTAAAGGTAAACTTACAGGAGAATACATTTATTAACCCTTTAGCGGTTAGGGAAAGTAGCAGTTTTCGCTTACTTAATTCGCGCTGTACTGCGACTAAACAGCAGTCGAAATTCGCAGCTGTTTTCCTCCGCCGTTCTTCCGAAAATGTCACCCTTCTGTGGCGATGGGGTGGATAACTCACCTCGCGCGTTTTATAAAATTCTTAAAGTACTTTTAATACATAAATACCAGTTTTTAAGTACTTTAAAATAATTAATAAATGATAATTTGTAAATAGTAAATTATAAATGATAATAACCAATTTTATAAATAATAATCGTTAAATATAAATACAAGTTTATACAAATATTAAATTGAAAAGTCTAAATAAATACAACTAATGTTGATATATTATGAACAATGTCCTCATCAGATTCAAAACTAGATAAGCTTTCTGTATCACAATCATAATCATCGTCATAATCAATATCATTTAACTTTCGCTTTTGAGCCATTTTTCTTTACAAACACTCAAAATACCATGCCAAAATGGCTATATAAACAACAAGGTAAAAATATAAACAACTTCAATCATTATGAAAAGAAATTCATGGAACCCGTACTGCCATCTGTAGACAGTAAAATTAACTAAATTTGCGAGTAGGATTCGTTTGTAACATTTTCAATGCAAAATAATATTGGCGAACGAGCTCAGCTCGTCAGCGCGCATTGGGGGAAAATTTAACTACGCGAGCAGAACTCGTTTCTAACCTTTTCGGTTGAAAACACGCTGCCGAGCGGAACTGGTTTGCGCGCAATTTGAAGCACGATTCAATTGCGAGCTCAGCTCGTTCATAACTATCAAAGGGTTAAATTGATAAACATTTTATTGTAATCTATTTTGAACTATTTAAAACAATAAAATTTACTATGTCGTATATTTAAAGGTGTTATTTGTTATGATTTTCTCAAACGAATTTGCTTAACAATTTGAAGGTAAAAAAGAAATTAATATATATAACGAATTTTTTGAGCATATGTTTTACATATCTGCTTTTTGTTATTGGAGCAATATTAATTAAAAGAATATTTTTCATGTTGTTGTAAGCAAGTCACTGGTCTTAAGGTACAAAAGAAATTGTTTGCAAACACCACAATTGTTAATTTAGTATTCTACTAATTAATGAATTTTTAAAAAATTTAAATCGCCCTTGCCAATATAAACTTAGCATAAAGTGTATGTTTTGCCATGTCTTTTTCGTTTTGCTTTTTCTGCTGTTTCATTGTACATGTGTTAATGGCTTGCATCAGTAGAAAACGACTACTCAAAGTGAGGCTTTGTTCCTCATAAAAGAAATCGTTTCATTAACAGAATGAACTTCAACATTATTCTCAGAAATTCGATGGTGAACTTTGCCTTGTTTGTTGCCGCATTAAGAATGTGATTTGAAAACAGGCAGCAAATTTGTAGATAAGTCGAATTTACAACACCGTATCAATATGATGTAATGTGGGTGAAGCGTTATCTGACGTCATGGATATTTTAAGCCAATGAGAATCGTAATAAAGTAATGTACTCAAGATCTCAACTGTAACGAAAGAAACAACCATTTTATGGGGAAAAAAGGAAAAAAATGAGCTTGTGATTTTGATTGATAGAATATAATTAAAATTATACGTATTTTTTAAATTTCCCAAATGTTATCTTGCTATTTAAAAAAAATGTTTTTGTTATTCTGATCGTGGATGCTGCATATTTTATGAAAGTAATATTTCAGAAATTAAAAATGATTGTTTTATCATTTTAATTTATTTTATTATGACCATTTATTAGTAAAAAATCCAATTTTTTATTTGTTAGTATTGGATGTATAAAGCACATGTAAATAAATAAATAAATAAAAACTATTCAAATTTTATTTTATCAAAATTTTATTTAAGAATAAAATTCTATAATTTTATGAAATAATTTAGTTTAAAAATTTTTAATCAAAATATATTAGCTATGCAATATTTTAATAATTAATTAATAATTATATACGTAATTTAATTTTGCATTTTATATTAATTTTTATGTTATTTAATATAAAAATGCAAGCATTTGGAGAATGTGAAAATATTAACTGAAACAACAGTGTCTTAAAATATCTTAAATTCTTTAATCTAAAGAAAAATGGAAAAATTTTTCAATGCAATCAAAGTACTCTATTGCATATTTATAAATGGATATAACTACATCAATTTACAATATTACACATTTTGATAAAATAATGTGTGCAAGCGATATGCCTATCATTCTAAATTTTCCTTTAATCCATCAGGATTAGTTTCCTTCCATAAAGGACAATTAGTTATCAGAGGCATCATGACAAATATCTTAGCATTCTTCAAAAAATTTCACTGACAGTTATTGCTAATTCAGTTTCTCCAATGTTCACTCGTTTTCTTTAAGGGATTTCGTCAAGGAAAATTAGTTTTTCATTCTTTCGTAGGAAAGTCAATTCATGTTATCAAAAAAAAGCAGCATATTCAAATTGATATTTTAAAGAATTTTACGAAAAGTAATCAGGTTTGAAGATTGACACATTTGACATGCTTTTAGCTTCCTTCGAGTTTCTCGTGATTAATTTTGGGCCCTGTTTCATATTCTTTAATTATTTATGACAACTCTTTATTATGTATCGTAAAGTGGCGCTTAGAAAGAAAGAATTGTTTCCTAGTTCAAATATTTTTTTCTTGCTGGTATCATATTACATTAGAGCTCAGTTATCTATTTTGAATTCATGCATACTTGTTCTGATAATTTTAACCGCAATTAAAATAAATAGCTACAGTTTATATGAGACAAATGAATTCTTTGTTGCCATAACTTTGTACTGAAATACTTATGCTTATGAAACAATATGTTTTGAGTTCTTTCTTTGTCAGGGAAGTAAGAATTTTGTTAAAAATATTGCTACATATTTTTAGAAGCTATTCTTTACCTTTTAATTTGTTCTTTTTCCAACATATTCCTTGTCTCCATAGTTTAATGGTTACATATTAGCCAACGGATCAGCAGATCTTGGGTCAGTTTCTTGATAGGGGAATAAAATTGTCTGTGAAACATTTGATTCTTATTTCTAGAAGTTGTTGACGTTTTTAGCTTGGATCATTTGCTACTTAATTTTTAGAAAATGTCTTGAACTTTCTTTGATTGCATGTAAGTTATTACTCTGATGAGAAAGAAGAACTTGTACATTCAGTTTCAATGCATTTAGCTAGAGTTTGACTTATACATTCTATTTGTATCTATAATTGTGCCAATAATCAATCAAATCTCTTTTACTCATTGAAAAGTAGATTTTTATCTGTTATATATTACGGATGGTGTTAAAATTTTTGTGCATAATACGTATATAAGTATGAGTATTAATGCCAATTTTTTAAAGAAGAGCTTTAAAATTTTTTATTTGTTATATTGCACGGGATTTATTTAATAAACTTTGCATTACGTTTTTCTTCCTTAATTATTATATTTCCCATTCAGATAATAAATAATTAAATAGAAAATTATTAATCAGCTATACTAAAAAATAGATTAAATATGATAAAAATATCTAAGCAGCAAAACTCATTTACAAAATATGGAACTCAATAGATATAATAATTTGCATTCAACTACATTTCAATTAAATTTATGTATTTTGTAAAATTTATTTTTATTAAGAATTAATAAAATAGTAACATAATGATCAATATTCTTTTAATAAATCTCATTATCTACCGATAAAAATATCAGTTACAAAAATAAAGTAAAGATATCAGTTATAAGCATTTTATTGCTATTAAATGAAGACCAAAATATCAGTACATTAAATAGTAAAAAAAATCAACTTGAGTAACAATTTCATAACATTTTGTTGATGTCATCGAAAACATTTACTTCTCAGAATAGTTTCGTGTAATCCCAGAGGAATCTGATCTGTTTTTATTTTCATTGATTTATTGTTTATTCGTTTGTTTACAACATGCTTTATCAGTGTTCAAGAAGTGCACTTATAGAAAATGAGTACTCCTAGTGTGTATTGGGAGTTCCTTCGTTTTTCCATTCAGCGCTTTTAGAAAATTTGAGATACAATACGCGATAAACTTTTATACTGTGATAACGCTGCATTTTTTTCGAGAAAAAAGCTGAATGTGGTAACGGGAAACGTCTGAGACAAAGAATAGCAACATACGGATTGAAGTTTAATCAGGTAAGTGCTTATTTGTAATTTCTACTGTGGACTTTGTATTCTTCAGAAGTATATTCCATATTGGTGATATTCTGTGTTAAATTTAGATTTTATCTTATAAATCTAAAAGCGCTAATTAATTGGATTTTAATTGCCTTTTATCAGGGGATTAATGGTTGATTAAATTTTTATTGTTTCTGAATTCTCTTCTGTAATATTTTTTGTATCAATTTTTATTTACTTTTATCCATCCTGTTCAATTTGTAAATAGGCATATATAATTTTCTGAATAATTGGTTTGCAATAATTCGCAAATAATAACAAAGTTACAATCAATTTAAATGATGAAAACAGTAATATGCGTGTTTGTCTAGTAAGATATTAGTTTTAAAACTATTCCTTGTTAATTATAAAAAGAGTTGAGCTAAATTTCATTTTAAATTTTTTTCAAGCAGGTATTCTTTACAAACTCTTGAAAACAGCAGAAGTTTCAGAAACATTGTAGTTAGATTCATTTTGAATATCTAATTCTAATCATAATTTAGAGCTGATTATATAGTTATTCTTTTTTCTGATTATATATTTTGCAATTTATTCTGAATTTAGTTAATTTGAAAAATTACATCTGTTGATCAGCTTAAAGGACTTCTGTTACATATGCAGGTGAAAATAATATTGGATATAGAGAAATGAATAACGATAAAATAAAAATGTAACGAACTTAGCTTAAAATATTGAATGACAATTTATCATAAATTAAAAATTGTTAAATTGCTTTCGGTAGCAAGAGAAAAAAACCGTAGAAAAGAAAATTATTATTTTTTCATTAAGAGAGCCAACAATCAAGACTGTTTTATACGCTAGAAAGTTAACTCTCTGT
Source organism: Latrodectus hesperus (assembly GCA_037975125.1). Lineage (NCBI taxonomy): Eukaryota > Metazoa > Arthropoda > Arachnida > Araneae > Theridiidae > Latrodectus > Latrodectus hesperus. The sequence continues at coordinate 117,191,630 of CM075853.1, read as the reverse complement.
ACAAAAAAGTATACATTTTATAATTAAAAATAATTTTCTTAACTTATCAAATGAATAAAAGAATTTTTAGAGCTGATCAGGAATATTTTTTATTTATACACAGCTTACCAAAGTAGGCATAAAATGCATTCTTCTATTCGAGAAAAAGTTTGTTCACTGTTTTTTATTTTCTTGTATTTAATTTAAACTTATACACATTAATTTTCCACATTAAGGGTATTTCCTTATTTAGCGATGTCATTCAAATATTGTTGATTTAGATGGAATAGATCATATCACTTTCCTGTAAATAAGATTTAGTTTTATAAGCACTGATGTTCTTATGTTTTGAATACATTTCATACCACATTTCCTTTACACTGAACAAATTTTAATTTAAAAAGAAATAAATCCTGTTTAAAATCAGTGGTTATCGCCAAGATTTTAAGTATTGTGGAAAATGATTCAAATACTGCGACTATTCATTGCTATTTTTTGCTGGTAAATAGCTAATTGTCTCATTAAAATTATACAATACTTGAATTCCAATTTTTTTCATAATTTCGAAGTATTTATTCATTTAGTGCAGAAGCAATTACAAAAATCAATATCCCATATAACTTAAAACTGACATTCAAGTTAAATATTAGAAAAGTTAAATATTAGAAATAGAGATTATAAGTTGAATATTAGAAAAAAATATGGTAGAGTAAAATTTCTGAATATGATTAAATTTTATCGAGATAAATTAAATTTCGATTTCAGCAATGATTAATTATTTTAATAAGTGGTATCTTGAATTTTTTATGTAATGTAAAATCATAAGCAAATATTATTCTATGGTTTATTTTAATTTATTTACTTAAAATGCTTTTTTAAACTATTAATTTTTCAATTTAACACTTATTTTGAAATGAATGCAAACTAAAATATTCAATTATTTGAAAGAATTAATGTATATATATATACATTTTGATAAGCTAACTTTTCTTTTCTTATACACCATTAATGTCTTTTTTATATTCCCATAATCCAATTTAAGCCTTTATCGCTCTAACTTTGATTTAAAATATGTCTTAAGTAAAGCTATTTTTTTAAGAAGACATTTACTTTGTATGAGTTTTTATACCATTGATCGTATAGGTTAACTTTTTATTTTTAGGAAAAGAACAGAAAAGCATTTTGACTCGGACATTTTTGTAATTTTTAACAAGGAGTTTTTATAAACACCTTCCAGTTTCTTACCTATTTAATTTTGTACAATAATATGAAAAATATAAATTTTTTGGTAAAGAAATATTTTTCTATTCAGGTTATATCGATTTACAAATATATTATGGGATAAATGCAACTGTTACAAAATAAAGTCTCTTCTTTGAACAGCTTCAACTTTTACACTAGAAAAATGTATCAACCACAAACATGAAAACTTGTATCACATACATCAATCAGTATTTAATTTATACTTTGAAATCTATAATTCAGAGTATTGGAAAAATAACAAGTCTCTTTGCATTTTTTAAATCTTCTAAAAATTTAAAAAATCCAAAGAAAGTTTAAAAACAAGCCTAAAGTTAAACGAATATTACAGAAGCAAATATATTTTAAAACATATTTTAGTGTGCTTAAAATAAATAAAAATTATATGTTTATAACCTCTGTTGACTTAAGCATTTATCCATATCTTTCAGTCATAATGCACTTATGCGCAATTACCCATTTTTTATGTTATGTGTTAATTTGTTTTATACGTAATACCTATTTTCGTTGACATAAACTAAAAGTAAATGTATATACAAATACAAATGACTCATTCCAATATTATTAATTAAACAGGCTTTACTTTTTTATATTAATTGAAAAGACTAAGTGCATATAAATGTTTAGTACTATAAAATATTTCTTTTCACCATGCATTAAATAAATTTACATTTTTACATTTATGTTTTTAGATTTCACAATAAACTAACTAATTCTTGTTAGTTACAAAAATAAAAATGTAAGTAACTAATTCTTGTTACTCATAAAAAATAAAAATTGTCCATATTTTCAAAGAACAGATTTACTTGTGACCAGCCCATTAAAATGTCAAGGAGATGATTAGAGTTGGAGGCAGCGAAATTGCTAAGTGACGGTTTCTAAATTAGTTTCGTAGAGACAGTGAATTTTGTTAAATTAATGCTAACTTCTATCGTGGCTAAGTAGGAATTTCAAAGCACTTTTCATTTTATTATTATTTATTTTTTGAGTCGTTTTTATTTAATGCATTTGTAACGTACTAAAAAAAGTGGAGTTAAAATGTATCAAAAAAAATTATGATAAATGCGCAATTTTATTATCTCTAACGTCGCATTGTGTAATATATAAGTTTGCCATATAAGAAATATTTCATTATTCATGCGTTAGAGGTGTTCAAAACAACCGTTTATTTTAATAACATAAAACAAATATTAATTTAAGCTCGCAAAAAATTAATTTATTTTTGCTAACATCATTATTTTTGTGCAGCATTCTTTTTCAGTTATGTTTAAAAAAGATTTAATACTCAACTTTTAAATAAAAATATAACAGATAAGCCATTTAATTGATTTACTGTTTAATGTTAAGTTGCAATTAATTTGGTAAATTTATAATTGTATTTAAGAATTAATTAATAATTAAGTATTTAAGAATTAATTAATAAATGTCTAATCAATCAAATTGTAAGAAACTTGATTGAATGGTAAAATCAAATACTTGAACATAAAATAAATTTTGATTCTTAGCCATTTATTATAAAAGATTTGAAGAAATTCCACTTAATTATTATTGAACCCCAGCTAGCCTAAAACATTAAAAAAAATTCAATTACTTATAATTCATGAAATATATGTCTTTATTTGTTTCTCAATGCTTCATACAAGGGTAATTTTACAATTAAATATGTATGCAAATAATGTCGTAAGTATCTATGTAATTTCATACTATTTCTATCATCATAAAACTCTAAGATTTTACTTTATTTGAAAAGTATTACCAGCACACGTATTATCCTCAATCACATCATGAAGTTATGAAAAATACTAAATTTGACACACAGATTAACAATGAATCGAATCGAAGATGTTGAGTTTTAGTTGGAAATCCATTGTTCATGACAAGTAGGTCTTTCATCAAATTTTGACGCTGACCTTCAATCGACATTTGAGGTCTGCTCATGGTCATCTCAACGTAATTACCTATTTGGGAAGATACGAAATCTATTTGTGGCATTAAATTACTCTAATGGAGTAGTCAACAAATCTTCTGTAACACAAGTTTCACCATAAATAATTATACTACATTATAAGTTACGGAAGCTATTTATTGTAAGTAATTATATTTCAATTTAAATTACGCAGTAAAGCTATTTGTAATAATCATATACTAAGACTTAGTTTGCAATATAAAAATGAACGCATTTTACTGATATTTAAATTTATTAGACTGCTTGTGTATATTAATTTCAATATCATTTATAATCATTTTTTATTAAAATAACTTTTTGCAGTTTGGATGCACACATATAAATGGATGCTTATTATCTGTATATAAAATATTTTTCTCTTTACACTTTTATTTAACTTCAATATCCTCAAAAACGTTAAGTTAAATGCTTTCATATTAGGATCAAATCTTCCAAGAAAACTTGATTATTAATATTTCAAGCACACTACATTTTTTTATAATTCATGAATGAAATAAATGTGCAGAATCTAACCATGATATTAGTTTCATTCAAAATTATTGCAAAGAATCTGTGGGAAATAAGTATTCAGATCAGTAAACTGGTTAGATTTTACATATTTATTTCATTCATAAATAGTAAATTAATTTAGTGTGCTTGAAAAATTAACTATTCAAAACATTTTCATTATCTTATATTTATTAATAGTGAAAGAGAAAAATTGTGAAGAATTTTGTCTTAAAAATTATCTGTATGAAATGTACAGATAAGTTAATAAAGAATGAAGAATTTTTTGGAATTTTTCCTTAACAATACTTAGGTTTTCTTTTAAAATGTATTTCTTTATATATCACTTAAATATGAGGTAAATCAGTAACAAATGATTGAAACAATTTACTAAGCTCTTACACTATTTTGATTTTATAAAATATTATATTGAATGTCAATGAAAAAATTACTCTTTAAAAAAATTAGTATTTATTTAATGTTTGAAATTATTGTTGAAATGACAGCTACTCTACTACTTGTTCGTTAAAAGTTACAAGCAACAATTTCATAATAATGTCCCTCAATACCATACTTAAATATATGTTTATTTTAAACATTATTAATGAGAATTGCAGAATTGAACAATTGTATTTTATTTTTCTTATAAATAGCTGTAAAATTCAGTTTAAATACAATTTACTAAATTATACTGCATAATATTTGTCTGTTCCAATAAGATGCTTTTAAAATCTGTTGCAAAATATGTATTTGGAAGCATAAGATGAACTAATTAAACACTAGAATATTTAGATTTCACTATTTTTAGATCGTAAATAAATCTAATAACTTGTAAATGCAATCCAAACATATAAAAATATTAATTATTTTTAATTTGACAATCCAAAGATATAATTGGAAGAGAGAAATACAATATTTGTTAATTCAGTTATAAAACTGCACAAATAATATACATTACATTATTTTTAAAAATATATTTAAAACAGAAATAAATAATTTAATTAAAATATCCACGGAATTAGAATGTTTTATTTTAAGTTAACAATCAAATTTAATATTTAAATATTTATAATCAAAAAGAACTTAAATTTATTTACATTAGCATAGTTAAAAAATTAAGATAAATTACTTCCTTTTTCCCAAAATATTCTCAAATTTTAATGAAGTCATAGGATATTTATGTTAGCAGAGACAGGAAATTTAGTTGAGTTATTATATATTTACCCACTTTTAATTGCACGAGAGTAGAAAATTCTCAAAGCTCGGGGCTAACGATGTTGAATGTCTTCATATTACCCTAACTAATTATTAATTTTAGTAATGGATGGATACTTTTGAGGGTTTTAAATTAGCCACAATTGCAGTATGTTGAATAGATGTAAATTAGCTACTTCATATGATACATGACTGTTAAATATTGCATTACAGGAAAATGTATATGTAAGAATATATATATATATCAAACCTACATAAAAATAAATATATAAATAAACAAAAAGTGAAAACTTTCTAGGGAAATTTTTTTAAATACATCTTTATTTAAATATTTAGTTAAAAAAATCACAAATACAAATTAAGTTTGTGATATTTTAATTAAAAAACAGCGTACTTTTAAAGTCAAATAATATTAAATACATTTTTGTGATGATGTGGTTTAATAATATTAAGGATAAAATGAATATTCCAAAGTTATTTGAGTGGTAGAATAATAATAAATAAATTTTTAAGGATGCAGTTTTATTATATTAATTTACTTTGAAATTATTTCTCTATTCTATATTTAAGGAGAAATAATTATTATAAATACTTCAAATTTACTTATGTAGTTAAATAATAATAAGCAGATTTTCCATTATGCAGTTTCATAATATTAATGTTAAATTTTAATTAGTAACTATTTTTCTATTCAGTTAATCAGGTGAAATGTATCTTTCCATTTTACTGATGTGGTGAAATTGATTGTTGTGTATCAAACCTTAATATAAGTGTGTGTTTCACCCTATTCCAGAATTTCACGTGATAAATAAATAATATGATAAATTATCTCATATATAATAATATGATAAATTATCTCACGTTGTTTTCCATTATCACAAAGATATTGTCAAAAATCCCATATAATATTTCAAATTCCGATGACATTTATTTTAGTATGATAATAATAATAAAATTAATTTAAGTGAAATGCAGATAAATTTTACATAATAAATTTAAAGCTTAAATTATTAGTTTTAAACCATTGCATAATACTTTCATACTGATGTGATAAATGAACTTCTTGGAAATTCAAACTTCTTATTGATTATTTTGCTGTAACTCTATCCTTAAGAAACTTTGAGTCTAAAATTAAAGCTATATTGTAATACTTAAAAATCTGTGTTCACTTTTTTACTATGAAAAATAATAAAAATTAAAAGGGATATGAGATAATTCAATTTTAGACGGAATTTCTATCTATTCATGAAATTCCTTTTGATAGATTACATAAACATTCATATTATTTTAATATTACATGAACAATTTTAAAAGGTTTCTTGCTTTAATGCATAAGTATGTCTTTTATAAAATGTTCATACAAGATTAAAAAATAGAACACGCATAGTATATAATGACAATGAGGGAACTTACAAAGAGACGGACATTTTATAAAAGAAATTCTTTCAAACTTCATGCAGTATTATATACATTTCTTTTCGCTTATATAGAAATTTCTGCACCCGTAGGCAAATCCATCCAATTATACGAATGGTATTGTTTACCCTCAGTCATGTCTAGTGAAAAAAAAGTAACATTCTTTTCAATGTTTTATTCTACTTTCTCACAAACTGTCAGTATTTGCATTATTATCTTCTTCGCAATCTCCTTCAAAATTACCTTTTCTGCAAATAAATAACTTGCATTATTTCTCTTACTTCAGTTTCAATTTTATGTCTCGTGACTTCTTTCATTTTGAAAATGCTCTGACAAACTGAGTCATTCTTATTTCCAATTAAAGATTATATTAAATTTCAAATGGTGACGCAATTTTGATTGAAATATATATCAAAATAATTAATAAATGTCACAAAAAATTAAAAAGAGTTGGAAATAAGTAATTTTTTTATCAATTCTAATCAATTTAAGATTATTAAAATAAATTGTTATGATACAGAGATTATTTATAAATTGTACATGTTAATGTTAAGAAATTCAATTCAATTAACTAATTTTATAAACTTAAAACATTTCCCTAATCATTAAACATTATCGTAATTTAGTACAGCATATTATTAAAGATTATACATTTTAAAGGCAAAAAACAGCCTTAATATGGTAAGAAATATTTAAAAAAATTACATTTTAAATCAAATTAATTTGAAACTTGGCATTAAAGAGATAATCTTTAACAAAATACTATGAGAATCAGGGCTATGTATATTTATAATTATCAGTAATCATTAGAAGTTAATATTCATAAATTACTTGAAATCTTTACTTCTGATTCTTTTTTTGTTCATTTTTTTCAATTAATTTAAGTTTAATTAATGCTTAAACAAAAATACATTAAAATTAATTTTTATATTATAATAAATTTTTGTTATATTATCTAACTATTCATTGCAATGGATAGTAAATTATTCACATGATTGATTGAAACATTAGTCACAATTGCTTGTTAGAGACATGTTATAAACTTGTTATAATAGATTAAAATTTCCAACTATTTAATCATCATGTAAAATAAATTAAGAAAGTTTAGTAAAATTGTAGAAAGTATTATTCTAATTTGAACATGATTTACTAATTTCATACTTATGTATGTAAGTGGAATTTGATATTTAATACAATGAGATAGATAATATTGGTAGATGGTAGATTTTTGACTAGCATTATAGCTTTGAATACATAATTATATGTACTTTCAATTGTTATGTTATTTTTTGTTTGCTTTCAATTGTTAGTTATGTTTTAAGTAAAAGTAATTATAATTTTTTTTCATTGGAATTTAAAATAATTGAGAACTAGTTATTGAAAAAGCAAATAAATTTTCACGTAACTTATAAGTTTATTATTCATCTTATACATGCAAATTTTTTTAACTTCTAAAGCTTTATTTGTTTTGTAATCAAATATTTCATATAATTAACATAATTATCACAATGAATCTTATTATAAATAAAGAGAAAATAATTAATATGTCATGTAATTCAAGTAAAAACACACATTAAAGTTTGTATCATTAATTTCATAAATTCATTAATCATTAAATCATAAAAAACACACATTAAAGTATGTGTATCATTTAAAGTTTGAGATATGATGATTCTACCTATGCTGTCTACTACATATTTAATATTTATTACTAACCATTAATAAATAATAAATTATTAACTATTTCATAAATATTACTAACTATTCAACATCAGAAATAATTAAAATATAATATCTTTACGAATTAATTATATAAGCTACTTAAAAAATAACAAAAATATTGAATATTATTAATCTAATAAGGATGTTAATTTGTCCATTTAGGAAAAATTTAATATTGTGTATCATAGCAGCTATGATGATTTCAGTTTAAGAAAATTATTGGAAATTTAAACACATAATGCGTCATATTTACTGTACTTGCTACGTTAATAAAACATGCTATAAATATTCTAAGAAAATAAAATACAGTGTATATTTAACTACAAAAAAGATTAAATATTTATGTAAATGTTTCGTATTCTATATTATGATTCTGAGTTACCGTATATGGAATAAAAGCAACATATTATGCATTTGAATACTTTTACGAAATACATTAGTAATATTGAACAGCATATGTTGTATTTATATTTTTTTCTTTTGGTTTTTTCATTTTATATTTATCAGAAAAAATAATTTCTATTAAACTAAATTCATAATAAAACATAAAAATGTTAAACAAAAGCTTAAGGTTTTATTGTTTGAGATAATATAACATATGTATTTTGCTTGTTATAGTCTTATAAAAATGTTCATTTTTATGCACTTCAAAGCAAAATTCCATTTATTTCATGCAATTTATCTTTTATTTTACAATACATTTTTATTTCGTTTATATTACAATTCCTCGAAAAAGAATATAATTTATCAGTTCAATTGTTATATAACTGTTATTTTAAATGTAGATATATTAATTTTAATTAATTATCTAGTTCATTGATTATTATTTTAACTTTTCACCTTTAACAAATTCAATATTTTTTCTATAAGAAGTGAGCTAATATACAGTAAAAAAAGAAACCACATATATGTCATTTTATTCACAAAGTCATAATTAATCACATTAAAAATGAAAATTCATCATTCATAATGTTTAATATTTAAATGAATTTATTATTACTATATATTTAACGATTTGTAAGATGTTCTAGTATGAAAAATAGAACACTTGCAATATCATGGATTTCAGAAATCTACCGGAACTTCAAAATCTCAATCGAATTTATTTTGCGAAGCGGTAGACGATGTTAAAAATGATATCTGGATATTCGAAATGTTAAGGAGGTTCTTCTTTCATAAATCATTCTTGGATTCGAAAAGTAGAAGCTAGAACTATTATCAGCATGATGGATGATCGTGGCATTATGCTAGAAAATGAAGCATTTTATTTTTTTGCAATCGTTCCCAAATAACTCATCAATGAGCAATCTGCTTTGCTAAAATATGGAAAATCTGTCATTTGTGGAAATAAACTCTTTAATTTTTCTTTCCAAAGAAGTTTGAATTTTCAAGTTGCATTTTATTCGATTTGGATTCAGATTCTTATGAGAAAGTTTGAGATTTTTTACCAGCAAAAATATAACATGTAAATGCGGTTATATAAATTTTAGAAGCGGTGAATTTCAAATAATTTAATGATACGTAAACTTTTGAACACAACCTCTAAATTTAATAGTTTAATTATTTAAAAGGCAGTAAATAATTTATATATTTCCGGAAGTGTTATATTATCTTTTATCTGATATATTATGCTATTAAAATTTGCCAATCATTTTTCTTTCATTTACCAAATTCCTGTCAGAAATGTTCTAACAGCGAAAGTGCTTTAAGGTTGTGTTCACTTGCCGTAAGCGTAATAACACAAAAATATTTTAACAGCTCTTGCAGAGACAGAAATTCTTTCTTTCTGTGTAACAAGATAAAGACCTTAAGTGCCAATTTTGGAGGGTCTATTTCTTTTCTGGACTCAGGGTTCTGAATATAAAGCATATGTGTCGGTTAGAAGGTCAGCTTAGAGAGAAACTCTCAGTGTTTAGTTTTTAAGCATACTTTATATTCAATTTTAACGACCCACTAAAGGGATAAAAGCTGAAGAAATAGAAACGCAACAGTCATATTTCATTATTAAACAATGGCTGAGATAGAATCTTTAATCTTGGTATCTGAGGAGTTCATGTCAAACTTCAGGACATGGTGAGCCACACTGTTACTTATATGACACATATTTATACTTTTAAGTAAATTTAGCCTCATCATTAACTGATACATGGGATTAACTACAGTAATTATGGCTCACTAAGATTTGTGGTAGGACAGCAATCTCTTCGACAAAAAGTTTAGGACTACTTTATGGCAACAAGATATGATAGGTGCACAGTGGGTTCTTTTTCCACGTCTGTTGTAAGAGTGCTTGGAAGTTTTTCAGGTTTCCGGTTTGCGATTTGTAATTGCATTTAAAATTTATGATGTATGACTTTTACAATTTAAATATTCATTTGAAAGTTGCTTTTATATTTTATGATGAACTCATCCGGGAATAAATTTGGTTTATAATTTTTACATGTTTTAAGATAAAATATTGTTTGTTAAGCTTCTAATTACGCAGAAGTCAAATATAATAATTTTAAAACCTGATATTTAAGCATACAATGTAGAATGAATGAAGAAATTGCAATGAATTGCAATGAAATTGCAATGCAATGAAGAAATTGTAAAGAAATTCTTTAATCAAACCGTAATTAGGAAAAAATTAATAACGTTTATATTTGGTTTTTTTCTTAAATTACTGTAACTTTTAATAACTACTGATTTAATTTTAATAATGTAAATATTAATAGAAACTAAAATATTATGACAGTAATACAAAGGATTTATTTGTATTTTTACTATTAATAATTTTCTTTGAATTTTTATTTTTATTATTATTTCAGAGCCTTTATAAAGATTAAAGCAAATGTTTTAAAGGAAAATTAAGAGCACATAAAGATGCAAGGCATTTGTTAAATAATAAAAAGTATGTTAATTTTTTCATATTACAGTTGTAAAATATTTGTTAAAATAAAAATGAATTTTTAAATAGGTAAATTTTGAAAAAACAAGGTAATTTAACATAATTCTTAGATAATTGAAAATTATAGAGAACATAAGAAAAGTCTTGTTAGCACATTTTATGCTGGTAAACATATTTCTTAAAATAAAAATTAAAATTTTACTTATTGCTTAGAGTTATTGTAAATAGCTTTTGAACAGAAAAGTAAGTAACATAATACTTACCATTTCAAAATTATTGCAAAGATTAGAAAAGTTTTAGCAGAATTTTTTATTATGAATATAGCTGAATGAAGTATTTATTAATAAAATTGCTTTAGTTTTAAAAGTAATAGAAAAGTGTTTAATTTTCATAAATATTTCATAATAACTAATGCAAAAAATTAGATAATTTATTGAAAAATTTAATAGAATTTAGTGGAAATTTAATGAATGCATACTAAAAATAAATACATTTTTAAAATTATTCATTATGATTTTTTATTAAATATTTTGTTTCAGAAATTTATATTCTTACTTTACTTATATTCTTACGTAATTAATCATCCATCTTTTTTTAAATAATTAAACATTTTTGCTTGAAAATTAATTGTTTTGTACTTTTAAATTAAAAGTATATAAAAACAATTCACTGTGTCTTTGAAAAATTTAAACTTTACATTATAATTTGTAAAATAATTTTCTTACAGGTAAAGTATATCTCATATGACACATTTTAGGTATTTCATTGTTTCCTTTTTATGTATTCGTACACTAATTAAAATAAATTATAACTAATTTTATTGAATATGCACTCTTTATATATTTGAAATGTTATATAGTTTTAATAATAATTAATAAAAAAAATTTGAGTGATAAAAAAATTGAAGTCAATTTTGCTGAAAATCTTATAAGAAATATTAAAATACAAATACTTAATCAATTGTTCTCCAAAAAGTAACTTAAAGTATTTTTAAAGAAATTATTTTAAATAAAAGCAACATTGAAAACTAAATTATACAAGTAAGCAAAATGTATCATGTAAGTCTAAAATCTGAATTTAAATGCAAATTAGATGAATTTTAAATTTAATCGTTCTAAGTTTATATTTAAAATGAACACTTAATATATTTTTAGAATCAAATATTTATCATCTTAAAAAATCTTTTCCTTTTGCCATTTTCATTAATAACTTCAAAAGCATTAATTTCAAATAATTAACAAATTATATATAAACTCTGTTTTTTTTCGTTTCTATTTACTGAGTAAATATCATAGATGGCTTCCAAACAGTTATTGAATAACCTGAAAGAAAAATTGTGGCAATCTACTTAATAATGACACTGAAATAAATATACACCACAGTATTTTTATGAGCAAAAAATAACCAACAGTGACAGAAATATTCCCTCAAATACAGAGGATAAAACACAAAGTTAGTAAAAGGACAAATAATGAAGAGAATGAAAGAAAAAATGCCCAAATTTCCTACTTTTATTTGCTCCTTTTTGTAGTATGTTTTTTTGTTTTCAGAGGAAAGGATGAAACCGGAAAGTGCTTTCCATCATCTCGAAAACTGTTATTCTTTTCTGTTAGAAACAAGTAGAATACAATATTCAATGGAAAAATGTAGTGGTATAAAAATATGAAAGTGACGATAGAAAAATAATGCATATATTCCAGGCTCAATAAATTTTTTATTTGGGTGTTAATCACTGTTAAAAAACTTTCTGTGAGAAAAGAAATATTGGAAGAAATTATTAACTATAATCAATCAAGGCATCCAGCGACTAGAGTGCAAGCAATTGTATTATATTATGCAAAAAATTCTATGAATCTTTGGTATTATTTTTTTGCATAAATTAATAGCACAGCTATATATATACTTTTAGATAACTGTAGTAAAAAAACTAAATATTTACACGAAGTTAATTTAAACAAAAAGCAAAGTTTTTAGGTTTCGATGCATTAAAGTTCTTTGAAACTTAAAAATTGCATTTCTGAATTGTTGCATTTTCAATTTTTTTGTATTAATAATAATTAAACTTTTAATAAATAATATTGTATTTATAAAGATTTCGTTTCTCACATGAAATCACTAAGTTTGTGTTAATATTTCAATGACACAAGTCATGAGAAAGATTTAAATGAAGGGAAAGAATTTACTTCAACCCCTCAAACAAAAATATTTTTATTTAAATTAAATATTTATTTTTCCAATATGTTTTAAAGGGAATTTTCCGAAATGCATGATATGTTAGTAGAACATTTAAATAAAAATTAGAATTCATTTGAACTTATAGCATTACATTATATGAACTTAAGCGCAGTACTAAAATAAATAAATTAAACTCACGCCTTTTATAAATTAAAAATATCCGATCTTATTTTTTAATTTATTAAAGTTGAAATTGCATTAAGATATATGTCATTGTGTATTACGTCATATATGGAAAGAATGCTTAGCTCAGCATAGGTAAATTTTGTTTGAAATATTTTCATAATATTCAAGTGATATAAATCAATATAATGCAAACATTCTTTAGCAGCTATTTTGCTAATCATATTTCATTACATCTATTGATTAAAAAAACAGCTTAAAAAAAAGAATTTCTGAGATTTCACTAGAAGTCTTTTTTTTCTCTATAAACTCTGAATTGAATAAAAGTAAATAACTTCATAAAATTTTCATCTAACTAAAAACTTCTTTAAATGTAAAAAATTTAAAGATATGAACTTATATATATATATATATATATATTTATATATATATATATATATATATATATATATATATATATATATATATATATACTATGTATATACATGTGTATATATTTTACAAATGATATGAACAAACAGTTATTTACATCTAAATCTGAAGTTACTGGAAAACAAGAATATAGTAGATTGCATCATGTATTCATTAGAAAAATGTTCTTAAGCAATTTCTGGGGAACATTTATAACGTATTGGAATTTTTATAACAGTTGCTGAGGTTAAAACTTTCATATAAATAATACGTTTTAAACACAAACAATGCTATTATAAAGTTGTTATGATCTGTCTCTCAAAAAATTATTCATAGTTATAATAAATCATAAATAACAATAAATCATACTTTTCATTCACAGGTTCATTTTATCTATTAAACATGTTTTAATAACTGATGATATAATTTTAAAAGTTTTTGTTAAACAACATAGATTTGCTTGTCAAATTAAAATTAAACTATGCAACTGCATGATGATCGTGTAATATTGAAAACTATATGACTATTTATTAAACTAAACCATAACTATATATTTAAACTAATTTTATAAAATATTCTATGAATATTGAACTATGCAACTGCATAATTTTTTTATTGTAAATAAAATTTTAAAAATGTAGCTTATAAAAATCAAAAACATATAAATTTTTTTCTAATACTAATAATTTTGTTCTATAAATAAAATTTAAAATGTACATAATTTAACAGGTAATCCTTAAATTCTAATTAGCATAAATCACAAAACTGCATTAAGGAAAAACTACAAAATTACATTAATAAATACATTATTTTAATACATGTTGAACTATATATTGTGTTTAATAGTTTAAATTGTTTACGGCAATATTTTAACAATAAAAATTGAATATTGAAATATATCTAATGTTTGAAATGCTTCAATTTTCAAATAACCGATGCAATCGGATGAAACAGTAATATGTTGAAATATTTTTAACGTATTTACTTATAAAATATGAGTAAATATAAAATATGAGTTATATATTATAAAATATGAATGAAAGTTCACGAAAATTAATAAATTAAAACAACTATATGTGAACAAAAATTTTCGGTTACTTCTGGTAAAAACAAAATTTATTACGCTTTCGATATTAATAGACTACATATAAATAAAGTGCTTACTCTAATGGAGCTTAAAGAGTAAATATAATTAAGTAGGGAAACATATTGTGTGAATAACACAACTGATAAGAATAATCTTAACTAAATCTCGCAAACTAATGCAAAATAAAAATATGTTAGAGTAATTATTCTTAACTTAATTTTTAAACACACAAATTGTGTAAAACTTTTTTATAACAATGAAGTTTAAATATAATTTTACAATCTTATAGATAAAATAAAAATACCTATATATATATACATGCATATATATATATATATATATATATATATATATATATATATATATATATATATATATATATATATATATATATATATATATATATATATATATATATATATATATATATATATGTATGTATACATGTGTATATATTTTACAAATGATATGAACAAACAGTTATTTACATCTAAATCTGAAGTTACAGGAAAACAAGAATATAGTAGATTGCATCATGTATTCATTAGAAAAATGTTCTTAAGCAATTTCTAGGGAACATTTATAACGTATTGGAATTTTTATAACAGTTGCTGAGGTTAAAACTTTCATATAAATAATACGTTTTAAACACAAACAATGCTATTATAAAGTTGTTATGATCTGTCTCTCAAAAAATTATTCATAGTTATAATAAATCATAAATAACAATAAATCATACTTTTCATTCACAGGTTCATTTTATCTATTAAACATGTTTTAATAACTGATGATATAATTTTAAAAGTTTTTGTTAAACAACATAGATTTGCTTGTCAAATTAAAATTAAACTATGCAACTGCATGATGATCGTGTAATATTGAAAACTATATGACTATTTATTAAACTAAACCATAACTATATATTTAAACTAATTTTATAAAATATTCTATGAATATTGAACTATGCAACTGCATAATTTTTTATTGTAAATAAAATTTTAAAAATGTAGCTTATAAAAATCAAAAACATATAAATTTTTTTCTAATACTAATAATTTTGTTCTATAAATAAAATTTAAAATGTACATAATTTAACAGGTAATCCTTAAATTCTAATTAGCATAAATCACAAAACTGCATTAAGGAAAAACTACAAAATTACATTAATAAATACATTATTTTAATACATGTTGAACTATATATTGTGTTTAATAGTTTAAATTGTTTACGGCAATATTTTAACAATAAAAATTGAATATTGAAATATATCTAATGTTTGAAATGCTTCAATTTTCAAATAACCGATGCAATCGGATGAAACAGTAATATGTTGAAATATTTTTAATGTATTTACTTATAAAATATGATTAAATATAAAATATGAGTTATATATTATAAAATATGAATGAAAGTTCACGAAAATTACTAAATTAAAACAACTATATATGAACAAAAATTTTCGGTTACTTCTGGTAAAAACAAAATTTATTACGCTTTCGATATTAATAGACTGCATATAAATAAAGTGCTTACTCTAATGGAGCTTAAAGAGTAAATATAATTAAGTAGGGAAACATATTGTGTGAAGAATCATGTAACACAACTGATAAGAATAATCTTAACTAAATCTCGCAAACTAATGCAAAATAAAAATATGTTAGAGTAATTATTCTTAACTTAATTTTTAAACACACAAATTGTGTAAAACTTTTTTATAACAATGAAGTTTAAATATAATTTTACAATCTTATAGATAAAATAAAAATACCTATATATATATACATACATGTGTATATATATATATATATATATATATATATATGTATATATATATATATATATATATGTATATATATATATATATATATATATATGTATATATATGTAGTATGTGTGTGTGTGTGTGTGTGTGTGTGTGTGTGTGTGTGTGTGTGTGTGTGTGTGTGTGTGTGTGTGTGTGTGTGTGTGTGTGTGTGTGTGTGTGTGTGTGTGTGTGTGTGTGTGTGTGTGTGTATGTAAGTATATTATAATCATTGTGATTAAAATGTTAAAATAGTACATTATAGTAAATTAAATATTAAGATGTCGTAAATAATGTACTTATCTATTTCATTTTACTATAAGTATATTGAACATAATTCTTTGGAAAGCAAAGTATAAAAGTATTTGATTTATTAATTTATAAAACAATTGCTAGTATTAGATTTAATGTGGATTTTAAAGAAATTTTCACTAAAATCTTTGAGACCCTTTGTTAATTTCCAATTTTTCATTAGATGAAATATCTTGCTTCCATGCCAAAATTTTAATTTTAAACTCAGTATTATGTACACACAAGTGTTAAGTAATTCGATTTAGATTCTCTACTTAACTCAAATTGAGGAAATTCAATAATTAAGAAAAGTGACAATTTTTTAAAAGTAATGAACACTTTTTCCATCATGATCAATTTATTTGAATATTTAAATTCTTTTTCGCCTCAGGTTTATTTGCATTAATTCCAGGTTCCTTATATTATTATGTTATATTATAACTTATAGAGCTTTTTAGAATTATATTTTTAATTTAATTGAACTTATTGCAAAATAAAAAATTAGAAAAATTATGAATCTAAATGCAGTTTATTTTAAAATTTGTAAAATCTAATTCATAAAAAGTTATAACAAAATGTTGGCACTTCAAGAACCGACAATTTAAATAAAATAATTGAAAATAAAGCATATTACTAAAATAAGCTATTAGATCACAAGCAAACTTTTATTATATGTGCAGTTGGCCTATGTCCATTTGGCCTAGTTGTTGTTGCACCAGCATACTTCCTGGTAAGGCACCGAGATTAGCTTTACCTGTTAAGTAGAAGCAGCCGGGTGGAGTCTTCATGATTTTGAAGTAGAGATCAAGCAGAAGACCTCTAGTACTTGGCCTGCCAATCCCAGACGTATCATTTCATTTGGAGGACATTGCGATCATGCCCATTTTTAACTTGCCACAACCGATAATAAGAACGGTGCCTTAACCAACCAGGCCACCACGGTCTCACTGTGGACTAGTGGTAAAGGAACGTTCTTCGGAATATGAGACCCTGGATTCAATTCCTTCCAATGAACAAAGATGGCCTTTACTCTTTTGAATTTTTACAATCACATCATAGGATGGGTACTTGTGAGATTTAAGGGATTTTCCACTTTAAGACATTTGAATATGCCTCACTATTTAAAAAAAAATCTCCAACAATTTACGATGTGGATAATTAAATGCCATAAAATTAGCTTCGGCCCTTATATTACTAACAAATGGAAAGTGAAATTCGTGAGTATAAAAATATTTATTTCTAAAAAATTTGATTTATATTTATCTACGTAAAAAATTAGGTGATTAAAAAAATTGTATGATGTATGTTTAAAAATTGATAAAACACCTAAATATTATGTTTTATTTATATAGAAAATTATTATGTAAAATAATGTTTCTATCATTTTTAATTTTTTTACTATGCAGACTAAAGTTTTATGTTCGATATATATTTCAAAATGTACCAAACATTTTTCCAGTAAATATATATAGAAATAAATTTAATACTTTTATTTTCAAATTCATTCCAACGAAATGTTTTACTACATTCCTTTTTTTCATTCCTTTTTCATTCATTTTTGCAAGACCATTGTTATTTATTTAAATAGGAAATTATTTATTGGACTAATTCATTCCCACATATAGGAAAAAATATTAATTAAGAATTGCAAAAATATTTTCCTAACAACTTTTAAAATATTTAATGCTGTTCTCTAGCTTTAAGTCAAAATTTTTTCAGCTAGTTCAGAAAACAGCATTTTTTACTCATATACAAAAAAAAATAGAACTTTACCACTTTTTTATACCTTTGACGGACTTTTTTCAATTTCCTCTCGAAGCTTTCTTTTCTAAGAAATAAGAATATAGAAGATCACATCCTAAAGTTCCAAACGAAAATGTTGTGGGAAACAGCTTTACTGTTTCATTTCATATGAAATTTTGAAGTGAGTTCTTTTTTTCAAAAGTCAAAATATGGCAACATGCCATAAAAAATACACCTCATGACTTTAATTCATTTGCTTACACATAAAAGTATTTAACTTTATCTAATTAACGTTTCTTTTTTCTTCTAATTAAATATATTGGATAGCCTCATTATATTTTGGATACCTCATTATAAATAATTATATATAAATTCAATTATTTTAATATTTAAAGTTTTAAAGATATAAATTCGTATCCATTTACATAAAATAAAATATTGTTACATTTAAATAATAATAAAAGATATGTTTTGTATAGTTCGTAATTCAGAATAAATGTGCTTATTTTTTCAATTTACTCTCAAATATTGCACACACATTTATTCATTCTTTTATCATTATTTAATTATTTATTTCATTCAAATATATATATATATATATATATATATATATATATATATATATATATATATATATATATATACTATATATATATATCGTATATACAGAGAGAGAGAGTATGAGAGAGAGAGAGAAAGGAAATAGAGAAAATTACAAATCCATTAGTAAACGTAAAAGTTCTATTTTACTCCATTTTATTGAACCACCCTTAAGGAAATAAAATAAATTTTGTTAAATCTTAATGGGAAAGGTGAAAGTACTTAGATTCCAGTGTTTCTGATAATTACTGATTTTAGATTTGACATTATTTTTGATGACTTAGATACTAACTATGAAAAAAAATAGAAATTGTTTTTTGTCTTTACAGTAAGAGAAGAAGCATGGAATAGCGTCTAGGATGCATTAAATTTTCTATTTTTCAGAAGTCTAAATGATCTGATTTTTAAATTTATTATTATTAAATCTAATGTCAGAAGTATTTTTTCGGTAACATTACAACCTTTATTAGATTTTCCTCAAATTTTGAACTAAGACATTTCTTATGCTCTTCCCATTTTGTATAAATAGAGCTGCTATGCTTTTGATTCGAATCGAAAAATAACAATTTAACTATACAAATTAACTAATAAAATAAAAAATAACTTTAATCTTTGCGTTGAAGTAAAAAAAAAATTTTAACTGGTAATTTTAATGCATTTAAGAGTCAATTTTTTTTTCTCTACCAAGCATTTTTTTGCTATTTTGCTATGCTGATCTGTATACTATGGACAAAATCTTGAATGAAATTTTTATATTCCTTACAGTATTATAACATGGAATTATTTAATTAAATTAATTACAATTTAAGTGTTATTTACGAACTATTGTACTGAAATTTATTTATTCACATTTGAAATTGTGCCTAGTCATTTTCACGTAAAATGTAACACGTAGAATATAGTTTATGCAATTGGATTGAACTTGATATTACATTCTGTGTTATCAAGTTCAATCCAATTGAACACATCTATGACTTATGCACACAAATGTTTTTCAAGGAAGCTTTATAGCATCTAAAGATTTGTGGGGAATGTTGTTCCAACTTAGGAAATGTATAATAATACATAATAAAAACATAGTTTGATTTCGGACGTGTACATTTTGCAAATGTGTATTGCAAATAATGCCTAATATGCTGTAGGTTTGAGTAGCATGTTGGTCATCATGTGCATTCAATTTTTCATTCTCATGCAATAGCGTTCATGTAAGATTTAGATTTATGATTTAATCTCTCATTTCTATATTTAATGTTACCTTGAGCCATCATAATATCATTTCAAAAGATTCACAAATTTGTACTAAGACAACTGTTCAACAACAGTTGTCATTGACGAACATTGACAAATATTGATTCTCTCCGTAGCATAGTTATCAGATTCAGAGGATTAGTAAAGTTTGGATTATTTGATTTGTAAACATTCATCATGTTATCAAAAGAAATTGACTGTGCAATTGAATCGCATAATATTTTTATTGTCAACGAGCAGTTCACAAAATTTATCAACTATAGATTTTTGAGGGGGATTATGAAACCTTAACTTCATTGATAGCCCATATTTACTGATTCTTAGAATTGGTTATACACCTGTAAAAGCATGTTATTCTTTATGTTTTTGGAAAATAACATACCAAAATAACATAAATATTCCAATAACATACCAGGCTATGGATCCAATTACATTCGTGCGAATTAATATAAATTTTCTCAAAACATAATTTGAAAATTAAAATTTTCAGTAGTGGTAGAGGATAAAAATTTTATTCGGGATATCGTTTTCTGAGCTTTTATGTTATTTCTAATTTATACCTCATAATTGATTTGCTTTTGGAATTTCCAAAAAATCTTTTCAGCAAAGGTAAAATTTTACTGGGCATCCCGTATATAATTTGATTCCTAAAGATATTTTATGCAAAATTTTGTTGACATATTTAATGTAGGCCTTATTTAAAGCACATGGTGAATAAAATTTTTTAATTTAAAATTTTATTAAATTTTATTGTAGACTCCAAAGAAAGTTCTTGCGTAGCATAAAAAGTTATTACTGTTGTTTTACCTATTTTTGGTTTTTAACTAATATTTAATTTCATTATATAAATTTCAAAACCTAACATTGAATAAGACTACAATGGATAGTAATTATACAGTATATGAATATTGCAATATAGGAAGATCAAATATTTTGAGGAAGAACATCTTAATTGTTATTCTTGTGAAATATCAAAGTGTTACGGAAATATATACATATTTTATTATTTGTTGAGTGAAGCGAAACTATATATAATTATTTATCCCTTTTTCTTAGTAATATTTATCTTCTTAATATTTCACTTGAGATTGAAATATAAAGAATTGTAAAATATTTCAACCAAAAATCATGCTGTGATTAAGCTTTGAACATAAGATACGGCATTTCCGAATATCATTAAGATTTTTTTTTTAATGTGGCATCCCTGTTTTTATATCCGGCTTTTAGTTTGAGTACATAATTTCATAAAACCCTGCTGTTTAGAATTGTTACTGATAATATCTGAGAGCATTTTATATTTAATAGCTCTGTCATGTAACTCTAGTTCAATGTATACATAAGCGGATATAGCTTATGAAATATTAAATATTTAACTTCAAAACAATTTCACAAATATTCATTTCAAAAGTTTTTTATTTATTTAAAAAATTAAATTATCATTATGAATAAAACTGTGTTTTTTATTAATATAAAGTCACAGAGTGACATACTTATAACAATGGATTTAAATTTAAAAAAAAAAAATTATCTTTTCAATAAATAAAAATCATTAACTTTTCACCAGTTTCAATCTAATATACAAAATGATTTAACACTAAAAACACAAAGACAATAAAAAAGAAAAAGAATTTGAACATAAAACTGTCAGGCAAAAGGAAAAAAAATTCCATAAGAATACAAAATGTACTTCCTGATGTGTATTTCTCTTTCATACTAACAAACGTAAATGCCAATTTGAAATTTAAATTATGTCGTTACTAAGGAAAACTTGGCTGGAAAGAATTAATTTCCTATCAAAGAAAGAAAGGTAGCCATTGGGAAAGATTCTCCCATTATATTCAAGGAATTTCTTAAGCAATTCAGTAGTAACCAAGCCTTTTTAATGTCGCTTTTCAAAAACATGATTGAGTTGTTGTAGTTGAATTTCAAACTCCTCCTTTTCGAAGTATTTTAAAGCTCATCACTTTCCTCCTGACTTCCGATGTAATTATGTGGTATTCCTGTTTTCGAGATTTGGCAAAAGAAACTAAGTAAAAATAATTATAATTTGTAATAAAATCTCTTCTACGAGAAAATTAATTGCTAAAAAGATTTTATTAGCGAGATCAAATTATCTTCCAATATTCACGAAGAGAGTTAAACTATTGAGTTATTAAAGATTAGGATTTTAAGGTCTTATTTGAAGGCCTTTTTACTTAAAGAAAAAAATCTTAATTTTATGAATCGTGCTAAAATTTATTGTTTAACTCATTTTGTTTAAAAATTTCTGGGGATTTATAATATCAAATATCTGTTTAAAATAAGAAATAAAGTCTGTCAATTTTAATTGAATTTTAAGGTGAAAATAATATTACCATTATCATATATATCTTGAGTTACATTTTAATAAAAATTCAGTTTGGTCAGCAAGATGTGAAGCATATTCAAATACAACAAACCACTTTGGTATTTGAATTTTCTGTAACCTGTAAGTTAAAAAAACGCTATAGTTAAATTGAATGATGCAAGAAGGAAAAAATTAATTGAATTACGTAAAATACAAGCATTTCCATATATATTTTTATAATGAAAAAAATTTAGATTATTTTTCATCATTTTGAAGATATATATTATTTTTGTATACATAAAAAACATTGTTTTAATCAATAGTATATATATATATATATATATATATATATATATATATATATATGTAATTTGTAAGAATCAGAAGTTAACACAAGACTCGAAAATCATGCATTCTTTGAAATTCAAGCGTTGGTTGCTGTATAAATCCCAAGTTTTGCAAAAAGATCGAGAAAATTCCAGAAACAATTTATGAATTTTATAACAGTTAATGTTGAACAACTCTATCTATATATTCCTTTCCGTCTTTCTCGTAGATATCTATTTGGTTGAGTGCTTGGAAAAATTTCTTGGTTTTCTCCTTTGAGTTACACTAGCCTATTATCAATGAAAAGTTCTCCTAAATGGCAAAGAAGAGTTGTTGCTTGGTAAACTGTTTTCTTGATGTGTGAGAAATTATGAGTGTGAAGGATTCAATGTAGTCTGATAGTAAGTCTTTTCTCTTTTGTGTTAGATTCTACTTTTTTCTGAACAAGAAAACTTGAGGCTGCATCTATAATTTTTGGCATTTATGTTTGTCAGTATGTCATACATTGTCATATAATATGACCTAGATGTCATACGGTTTGTTAAACATTCATATTTGACATATATACATGAAAGTTTCTAGATTTTGATCATTGTGACCCTTGAAAACGGGTCACTGTCTTTGAAAAATTCACCCGAAAAAGAAAATGCGGCAGATGTTAAATTACTTGTAGATTACAATTAACTAAGGTTTACTAGCTATATGTAACATGATGTAAAATGCTTTGATAACAGTAGATTATTTTATTTATACTTTTTATAAAATTTTTACTCTATCATTTTTGAAGTTTTTTTCAGAATTACACGTTTAAAATATTGTTTACTGAGATACACATAACTTTAAAGAAAATCATTGCTTTTCATTAAATCATGATTATTATGAGGTAGTATTTATAGTTTATCTTTCTAATATCAGCCTTTTACTAAAAGAGGAAGAGTTGACGCATTTTATAAAAAATAACACGCATATATTTTTAATTTGAAAATTTTAATTATGAATTCTTGAATTAATTTTAATTTGCACTGATATCACAAAAATACAGATCAAACATATTTTTAGCAAATTAGGACTTACCCCTCTCATCTGTTAATAGTATTTAAATAAATTCATTCTAAGCAATATTTCACATTTAAATACTTACAATTTAATTCTCTCAATAACATCAACAATTCAATTCATTACGCCTTTCATCAAATAATGACGGCAGATAAGCTAAGAATCATGTTCACTCAGGCAGTCAATGTAAATAAAAAAGAATCCTGCCTCAAAGGGCTCAAAGCAATTAAACGACATTAGGAAACCTGGACTCGTAAGAAGGCTCTATAAGCATAAACATGATTCGCTGATAACTTGAGACGCGTGCTATGGGCGAAGTAAGGTGACAACAACAATCCAATCAGCACTTCCCAGCAGTGAGAGATTATATCTGTCCCGTGGTGTTAGTGGTTCGCAAATGAGACTCTTGAATGGCACCCAGATGAGTGAAAATACCTTTCCGCTGATTGCACTCTTCCGTATTCTCTAATGCTGAGCAATGAATCAGTCTCCTGGTTAAACCTTTCACATGCTCCAGTCTAATTAGAACAAGAAATAAAGAAATTCATTCTTAAGTAAAATACTTTTTTGTAAGTAAACTAAGTTAAAAATGATTAATTTACATTTTTCGAAATAAGCATTGCCATTCCAAACTAAAAGCTATAAGGAAAAAAGATATTTAAATCTTTAATTTTGTATTAGTTTGATTAAAAATAGTAAATGCAATGATACATTTTCAAGGCTCATTGCTATTGACATTTTCAAGAAAACATAGTGAATTTTTTAAAAATTTAATTTTCTTTTAAAATAACTTTTCTCAGGACTTTGAATGAGTAATTGTTATTTGTAAAATGAATTGCTTATAGTTTGACAAATTTAAAAGTTTTAAATTTCTTGATTTTTTTTTCTTTTTTTTTTTTACCAATATACTTGTATTTGTATTTGGCACACGTATTCAACAACCTTAAGTTAAGTTTTTGGTGATCATATAAAACTTTCAAGCTGATGCACACACACACACAATCGTATGTTATAATTTATTTAAGTATAAGTAGGTTGAATCCAATTAATAATAAAGTACATAAATAAAGTTTTAAAATATTGAGATTTTTTTGAAAATTAATCCACAGAAATTATTTTGTTAAAAGTTCTAATGAAAATGCTGTTCAAATATAGTCTTCTAATTTGTATTTTAATGGTGTAAACTGTAATTTTTAAAGTAGAATGTTGCAGATTACAGTAACATTCTCTATCCTTCATAAGTAATAAAATGCTACGTTGCAATCAAACAGTAAAAGGTGCCAAATTATTCAATTTCTTAAAAAAAAAAGCCAAAATGATAGTATGATATCTATGACTTGTAAAATTAAATTTTTATTAAATGTGAATTTTTATGAAAATTTCATATGAACTAAAAGTATTTTACATATGAAAGTCATAACAATGGCAATATATTTATTTAAATCTTTTTTTTTTAATTTTTAAAAATATCAAGTTATATAGTGAAAAATTAAAGCAATTTTTCCTCCCAATTTATATAAAGAAAACTTCTATGAAAACTGAATAAACTGTCAATAAAATAATAACAATAAATACCAACTTTACAAATATAATTTAATTTATGAATATGAGAATTCTGAATGCATAATATATTACATAATTCATTACAATTTTTCGTGGTTATATAGCAGTTTAAAAAATTTGAAACAAAGAAATCTAGTGTATCGAAATATATGATGATGAATTGAAGAAAAAAGAATGTTACTTTCTATTAAAACATGCAATTTATCATATCTATCTATCTATCTATCTATACATATATACATATACATATACATATATCTATATATATATATATATATATATATATATATATATATATATATATATATATATATATATATATATATATATATATATATATATATATATATATATATATATATATATATATATTTATTTATTTATTTATTTATTTATTACATAACATAGAAATGTTGTGTTAATACATTTTTTAATTTTAAAACGCAAACTACTGATTTTAATAAGAATTATAGAGAATGCCTTCAGATTAGTTCTTTAGATATCATGGAAAGTTAATAAATATCATGGTGTTCACACATCGAAGTCATTGTGAGCGATGAATATGTAAGAAATGCTGACCTCTCTACTGATGAGAGACAAAATGACGATGAAATGAAATGAAAATCGCGAATTATATTATTTGACTAATATCACATGGATAAAATAAGCATTAAGTTTAAATGAGTTAACTGAGTTCTTATAAGTGTAAAATAATAATATCAGATATTTTAAAATTTGAAAAGCGTGAATCTAG
Source organism: Latrodectus hesperus (assembly GCA_037975125.1). Lineage (NCBI taxonomy): Eukaryota > Metazoa > Arthropoda > Arachnida > Araneae > Theridiidae > Latrodectus > Latrodectus hesperus. The sequence continues at coordinate 117,165,131 of CM075853.1, read as the reverse complement.
TGGTTTTGTTGATAGAAATGTTGTTTTGTGTGTCTCCTTGTTTGAAAAATATCCAGAAGTTTTGAAAGTAAATTATTTTATGTACATTTTGTAAACTTTGAATCCCAACCGGAAATATTTCTTCAATCAAATTCTTCTTCTTCTTCTTCTTCACAAGCTCAACAGCCTATTGCAGGCCAAGGCTGACTCGCTGATCTTCTTCCAGCTGACCCTATTAGCCGCAACAGCCCTCCATCGGTTGACTCCCATTATTTTGATGTCTTTTTCAACATCGTCCAGCCACCGCGTGGGTGGACGTCCTCTACGACGAATCCCCTCGATTTTTGAGAATGTCACTTTTTTGGTGGGAAAAGCATCGGTGCATCTGTACAGGTGGCCCAACCACCTTATTCGTGATGCCTTTATAGTTCTTACAATATCGGTCCCACCGTATTTGCTATATTTTCTATTGATTTCATGATTAAATAAAATCCTCCACTCATTATTCACTTGGATGGGTCCAAAAATCTTCCTCAAAATATTTCTTTGAAAGATCAATAGCTTTTCCTCCTCTGTCTTAATGAGGGTCCAGCATTCACTACCATACAGAACAATTGGCCTGATAAGGGTTTTATATAGGTTCAATTTTGTATTTATCGAAATTAACCCAGATTTGAATTGGCTTCTGAGGCCATAAAAACATCTATTAGCAAGAAAGATTCAATTATTAATTTCGATTTTTAAATCATTGTTACATGAGATCAAAGTTCCTAAGTAACTAAACTGTTTTACCGAATCAAAAGTATAATCACCTATCCTCAAAGGTGTTGGGTCAAAAGTTTTATTTGTTGCAATCAGAAATTTTGTTTTGTGTGCATTAATAATAAGTCCCATTTCCTTTGCCGCATTCTCAAGCGCTACAAAAGCCTCAATGATAGATCTCTTTGATCTTCCTATGATATCAATGTCATCGGCAAAGGCAAGAAGTTGAATTGTTTTATGTAGGATAGTACCACTGGTCTTTATACCAGAGTCTCTGATAGCCTTCCCCAAAGCAATGTTAAACAATAGACAGGACAGTGAATCTCCCTGTCGAAGGCTTTTTCAGTAAAGAAAGGCTCCGAGAGACTTGACAAGATTTTTACTCTACAGGAGACTCTTTTTAGAGTCATCCAGGTAAGGCTAACCAGCTTCATTGGGATGTCAAATTCTAGCATTGCTTCTAATAATTTGTCGCGAAAAACACTATCATAGGCAGCTTTAAAATCGATAAAAAAATGGTACGTATCAATATTATATTCCTTGGTTTTTTCCAGGATCTGCCTTATAGTGTGTAGTTGGTCGGTCGTAGTTCTTCCCCTCTGAAATCCGCACTGGTAATTTCCAATAATATTAAAAGTGTAGTATGTTAGCCGATTGAATAAAATAAGGGAGAATATTTTGTAAGCCGTGTTAAGCAAGGATATTCCTCTATAGTTGTTGCAATCCAATTTGTCACCTTTTTTGTGAATAGGACAGACAGAAGCTTCTTCCCACTCAGTGGGCATTTTTTTCCTGTGTCCAAATGCAACAGATCAAATCATGAATTGCTTTGTTTAGACTCCTTTCATTGGTTTTGAGGAATTCGACTTTAATACCGTCCGGTCCAGCCGACCTATTGTTATTTAGCTTTTTCATAGCTGCTTCAACTTCATGTATAGATGGTATATTATGTTCCAAGTCCTCATCATTAGAGGACAATGATGGCAGCACAGAAAGAGTGGTCAGGTCTTCCACTTTATCTTTACCCGTCAAAAGTTCCATAAAATATTCACGCCTACGAGAAAAAACTTCATCTGGGTCACGGGTGAGATCTCCATTTTTCTTTTTACAGGTGGTAGTAATGGGATTATAATCAGCCCTCACATTATTTACAAGTTGATAAAACTTTCTAGCCTCCTTCTGAGACTTCAAGTGTTCAATGTCTCTATAGAGATCTTCTAAATATTCCCTCTTTTTCTTTTTATGGGTTCTTTTTTCCTCTCTCCTCAATTCTTTGTATCTCTCCTCTGCATTTCTTGTGTAGTGTTTATGGATCATGATCTTATATGCCTCGTTCTTCTTCTTCGTTATTTCACTCCTCATCAAACCATACGTTTTTATTTTTATTTTTCTCTAACACTGGAATAGTCTTTCTGGATGCATTGATAATGGCTTGTTTTAAGTTCTGCCACATAGAATCCACTGTATGGGATCCGTCACTCGTTATAATGGAATTTTTTATTTCCATATTGTAATTATTCACAATCTTTGTCCTCTGCAAGTGTTCAATATCTATCCTCTCATTGTTATTGTCTCTTCTTTTATGATATGACTTCAATCAAATTGCTTAAGTGAAAAAGATGACTTTTGAATTTTCTGCAAAATATATGCCCTTAACGTTTCACATGTACATTTAGTTTAATGCAACGTATACGTAAAAAATGTGACATCTTAAGATTTAATTACAAAAAAAACATACAAATCAAAGACTCTGAATATTATAGGAATGTTGGATTGAAATAATTTCGGACTTGCTATAGGGTGTACGATTTCTCATTAAAATCATTGAGAACTTTACTCCAAGACGTGATGCGGTGGACCAAGATTGGCCTGAGACTTTGAACTTCCTCATAGGTAATACACGAATCCTTTGTTACATCCGAGTATCTTCAATTTGAATACCTTCTTCCATTTATGTATTTCATTTTTTCATGTATATAAACAGCAAGTAACAAAAATTTCTATTTTCCTATTCTGATTTTCTTCTCACGATTTTTTGACTCACCTTTAGTTTCCGATACCCTTTTATTCTTGTTGTTTTCAAATATAAATATGTTGATGTTTTCAAATATATATGTATTTTAATAAATGTATACTAGAAAAAGACTGTCAATGCTTTAAATATCTATATATTTATTGTCTATTACTTGGAATTAAGTACTGTCACATAAATATAGAAAATTAAAGGTATGGCGATGGAAATAATAATTTATGAAAAAATATAGTATTTTAAAACTGCATCCTTTTTAAATTTTGCGAAATTTAATGTATTTGAAAAGCCAAATTTAAAAAAAGGATTAAATTATTATGGCTAGTAATTACTGCTTATTTATCAGCAAAAATAAATTATTATTAATTAAACAAAGACGTTCTTAATTAATTCCTGTTTTTATTAAATATTCTAATTGAAGATTTAATTAAATTATAGTTTTACAATATATTCCTTTTACATTAGGAATGCTGCTTATACTTGAATTTTAATTTCATTTCTAATTTACACATACACACATTCTAATTAAACTTTTAAAATATTTTTAAAATATATACGGAAGTAAATATCATTCATTAAATATTTTAATATTTATATAGAAAACAAATATTTAACAATTTCTGTATAATTTCTGTTACATTCTTTATCTTGTTATCGGATCCATTATAATTTTAAATGTATATCGATATTTGGACTGTAGGATCACGTTAAAGCTGTTATAGATTTATTCATTTTAAGAATGTATTGCTTGCATTCAAGCAAAACATTTGTTTGAATTAAACAATAAAATGATTAATTTATTTAATTAAAGTGTTAGTTTAAAATATATTGATTATATTGTAGTATAATTTTTTATTTCATAATTTTGAATTAAACTAGTAATCTAATAAATATGCTGTCTTATTTTCTTTGGTATTTATGTCCTTTCTGTTTTAAAATTAATTTCATATACATAGTACTTCGCTGATTTGGCAATGACTAAAATAATGAATGCTTAGAAACTTTTATTTTAGACAATAACAGAATGGACGCTTGTAATTATATGATTTTAAAGAGTGCTGCAGTCGTTTTCTGAAATGTTCATGCTTTCATTCAAGCATTTTTCTAGTATTCTTGCAGTCTTAACAACGTTATTGTTCTGTATTAGGTCTAGCAGGGTGTTAGGGCAGTTTTAGTATACTTCCGACTTCAGGTAACTCCAAAATAAAAAAAATCGTATGAAGCTAAGTACTGTGAGCGTGCTTGCCAGTGGAGATCTCCCAACCAAGAAATAAGCCTCTCGGTAAAAGTTTGCCCAGTAAAATGTATGGTTATACCAGTTGTGTGTACAATGGCATTGTCATGTTTAAACCAGGTATCTTTTAATTTCATTGCCTCGAAAGAAGGCTGAAAATAACTCTTAATCTGTCTATTTTCAGTCTGCTTTCTTTGAAAATAACTCTAATGAACTCTTAATCTTTTGTGCTGTTACTCTGAATTTCGATCATTAACCAACTATACTATCTTACAGCATAATTGATTAATGATCAAAACTCAGAATAACAGCACAACAATTTTCAGGGAAAAAGTAAAGGCCAGATGATGCCTACTTGTAATATGGAACACCACACAGCGTTCCGATCTGAATGCAGGGTTCTATATTAAATTTCCGCATTGATTGTTTCGTTGCAGTACCATATATTCTGTGTATTTACACACTCATTAAAGGGAAATGTGCCTCATAAGAAAAGAACGCATTTGCTTTACGGGATATGGTTACAAGATTGTTATCACAAGATATTCTTCGAGTTACAAAGTTTTGTACTGACATTTGCTGGACTACGCACATTTTAAGCGGATGAAAATTTAGTTCATCATGTAGAATTCGGCTTAAAGAACGTCTTGAAATGCCAAGACCATGTGCTTGTTTCCAATCTGAACAGTATAGCTGCTATAACTCGTTCGACACTTGTTTTTTGTAACGCTTCTGTCAATTCCTCTTAGTTCAGATGACACATTCCCAGTTGTTCTAAATGTTTTTATTCAATTTACAATTGATTGTCTCCAGAAACACGTTTCCGATGTAAACTGTAGACGAAAAGCATGCTCCACTACAATGATCGAATGAATTCAAGAAATAGCACAAAATGAATGCTCTTCCCATGTTCACTGCATTATAACTTCTATACAGCAAATGCATGCAAACTTCTTGTGTGTCACTATAAACCCCGCCCAGTATTCACACTTCTACCAATAGCATTATCACAGCATGAATTCTTAGAAAGCAATTTACCACGCTCCATCCATTGTATGAGATGGATTAATTTGAAATTTAATATTGAAATAATAATTTTTGCTTACATTTAAAATAAAAATTACATAATTATTTTACATACTGAAAAACTATTTTTATGAATAAATATTTAAAATGTCTTTGACATAAATTGCTCGAAGTAGAGAGTTACAACAAGAATTTTCAATACATGCTTACAAAATGAGGCAATGTATAATTACAAACTACAAAAAATTCTCTTGACTACTTTATTTTTATATTTTTAAGCTAAAATAGTTATAACAGCAATACGAATTTGTTAAATTAATTGATATTGTCAATTGGATTTCGATAGCAAAATTTTAAAAATATTCATAAATTAATTATAATTATTCTTAAGTATTACTGTTAGTCTTTTTTAATATATTTATATTCAGTTTAATTAAACAAATTTTAAATATGTGTGATTAAAAAATGGGAAATAATTATTTTATCAAGTATTTTACTTATTGAATTCAATAATTTTACTAAGTTTTTTTAGACTTTTACTGAGCGTTTCTAAACAATGGAGATATTTTAGAATAAATTAGATTGAGTTGCAAATTATATAGAAGATTTTTATTAAAAATGAAAAAAATGCTCTTCTCATTTTAATAAATAGCTCTCTCTTTACATTTAATAGACCAATAATTTTAATTATTTACAAATAAATTATACTTTTTCATATTTTTTATTTAAATAAAATGTATTTTCATTTTCATTATTGTATTCTTAGATTAAGGAAAAATGACACAGTTCTCAAACATACCATTATTTTAAGTATACTATGAATGATACTACTTTTAGATAAAAGCGTAAAATATTAAAGCGTAAAATAATTTTTAGTTAACTAGTTTTCGTAAACATGCCATTTTTTAACTATCGTATAATTTATATTTCTTTTCAAATAACTATATAAAAGTAATAAATATATTTAGTTAATACTGTTTTTGCTTTTGTTTGTAAACATATTGAATAAATTGGCCATGTTTTTCATATTTGTTGTGACAAATGGACTTTATTAAAAAATAAATAAATAGTATGTTAAACTGCAGGGAAAATTTGGTTTATTGGAATGGATTTTTTATTTATAAATATTTCTATGTTTTTTTTAAATTTATATTTGTTTTTATATTTTGAATCATGTTACATTTAAACACAATTTAATAATTGTCATCTAATTACTAATAAATTTTATCATACGTTTAAATATATTACTAGAAACCAAATGTAAATTTAATTATCAAGCATAGTTAAGATTTTACGGTGTTTCAACCTTAACCTAAAATCTTAATGCAAATTATTTCTTCTAAGGAATCAATAACTACGTTTAATGTTAATGTAAAGTTGCTGTTTTTATAAGAATATCATTATATTTGCATAAAAATTTTAAAATATTAACATTTTCTTTACTTTAAACTCAAAAGTGCTTCTAGATAAAGAATTTGCAAACTATAAACACACGAAAATGATTTTAACTATATCTGTTACATCTCTAATTCTTTTACTAAATCTGTTACATCTCTAATTCTATCACTACATCTGTAACATCTCTAATTGTATTACTGAATTTGTTTTTAACTAAATCTGTTATCCTCTTCAGAAAAACTGTAATGAAAATCAAATAAAATTTATTAATCGATGAATCGAAATTAAAATCAAATTTACCCCAAAATAAATTTTATAAATATTTTCTTAAAATTTTTTACTTAATTTACTTTTAAATCTTATCAATTAAAATAGCTCTATATTATTAAAAACCAGATATTCTGGTAATTAAATAAATTCATTACAATCATTTCTATGCTACATATGATTAACATTATGACAGATCAAACAGACAGTTACAGTTAGATGCAACGTTCAATATTTTACAAATCCTCCGCATTATAATATATTCCTTGTGACAGAGCAGGGAGCTGACTAATTAACTAATTAAACATCGTTTAATAATGTGAATTTCAGATTTGGCTGAACAACAGTCTATTACATTATGTAGAAAGCATAGTAACAGAAATTTAAGTCCCGTCTGCCGGATGGATTTGCAGAATAGCATCTCCTCTGTGGTGTGTGGTTTGACATTGAGTTGGGCTGTAATATGAGCAATTGATCGATTTTCATCTTGCAATCCTTTAATAATGATTCCCTGCAAGAGTTCCAAGAGGGTGATTTATGTGAAAGTCAAATGAAGCCTATTCCATACCATTGGCTTGTCTGTAATGTTAATTTGATATCGACTAGTTACTCGCTAAGGACGAATTCTCTTTATGTTCAAATACTCAAATTCCTTTAATAATGGAAGCTGACATTATGTTAGAGCACATTACATAATACATTTCGCAATATATAGACATTACACAATACTTAAGAGAAAATGTTGTAAGTAACTTAATACAATATCTAAAGTTTTTTTTAGATTTTACTAATTTCTTTATTTACTAATGCATCCAAACTTATTTTTTTCTATAACTTATATTTATTTTAAAATACTCAGTGTAACCGCATGAATTTACTTTATTAACAAATAAAATAATTAAAAACATTGCCTTTGTTTCATTCAAGAAAATATTTTTAAGCAAAAAAATACGTACAAAAACATTATTGTAATTAAAATTTCAAATAATGCAAATCTTGATGAAATTATAAAATGATTATGTATTTTAACTGTTTTTGAAAAAATTTATTAATTTTAAAATGAAAATTCAGTCTGTATAATAAGTGTTGACCATTACGTAACAGATTAAATCAATAAAAAATTATAGCTATTGAGAAAATATATAGGATGTAAGAAAACTAAATACATCAATTTTTGAGTACTTAATTAACCAAACTAGTACTATGAGCGAAAAAATCTAAATTGAATTTTTTGAACTATGCAGTTTTTATTCAATTTTTTATGTAATCCAACAATACTGGTAAAGTATTTTTAAAAAAAAACAATTCGCTACGTATTGATTTAAATCATAAGAACGAAATTTTTTTAACTTGAAATTAAAATAAAAAGGTTTTTATACCATCAAAGCACTTTTCAAAATTTAAATCAACGAAAAGTAAGCTTATATAAAAATTTACTTTTATTTAATTAAGCCAAAGTAATTATTTTTCAAATTATCCGAAACAATTTCAATTAATTTAATTAAATGGATAGACTCTTCGTAAAGTTATAATAGGAAATGAAAACATCAAGTGCAGGGAACTTTTCGAAAGTTAGAAATGTAAAATAATAAAACTCTCAAACATAAGTGGAGAAGATAAAGTACATTAGCGGCTCAAATTCCTTTATCATTGAATATTTTTCGTTGAGTCAAGAATGAAAGATTACGCCGAAAGTATTCTCTTTTTCTGGAAAACTCTTAAATACAAGACTCACATCCAGAAATTCGATTTTTCGATATTGTTACCCAAAGTCGCCTTTTTTCAATCCCATCATGGCAGTGTTGTGCGCCAAAGGCTTCATTTTACGTAAAATTTCTCCTGCCTTGTTTACCTTTTCTTCCCTAATCAAGTCAGATGCTACATTCGATAAAGGACCGCTGTAATAGACAGTGCAGCTTGGTAATGGGTAATATTTCTTGGGGTATGAGACCTTCTTCAGCTCTTCCTAGAAATGGCGCATAGCTTATTTAATATTCAATTGATGAACATGTGGTAGTACGGGGTGGAGCAGAGCCTATGCAGATAAATCTTTGAAAGAAGGTTACTAAAGGTTGCTGCAGAAAAGATGCTAAATAATATGTAAGACGTGATACATTAAATGTTGGGTGTATTTACCCAAAACATGCATTGTTTGTGAATTTTTTATGAATAACTTATTTACAAATTTGAGGTTAATCTTATCAATATTAATAAAGATTCTTATATATTATAGAAGATTAAAAATATATAATTAATAAATGCTAATTTAATGTTGAAATGATTCAAATCATTTTATTTAAAGCAAAGAGTTCCATTTAATGAATAATATCTATTACAAAACTTATTCAATTAAAATACTTAATGTAGCATATTTATATAATATATAAAATATATTTAAGAATAAGAACTGAAAAAAACATTTTTAACTAATCAACTTTTTTTGAAAACTAACTTACAATATAACAAAAAAATAGGATAAAATATTATTATTAATTCAATTATTTAAATTCCATACTTTCCTAACCTCTAACATCTATAGTTTTTAATTTTCTGTGATAAAATAACTATCTTTAAATAAATCATTAAGTGTATAAAGTTAAAAAAAAAACAAACAACTGGATTAATAATCTTTAATATATTTGTTATTTTTACATTCGAAATAATTTTGTCTTCCTTATTTTGTGATAAAAAGAGTAATTAACAATATGATAGAAATGTAATATTTTAAAATGTTGGTGTTAAACTTTAAGATATTTGTGCAATAAACTGAATGTATCTCTTATAAATTATTATTTTAATTTATTTTGAATAAATTTAAATGTAATTTAAAATAAATTTAAAACATGAATTGTTAATTATAAATTATTTTAATAAAGTATTCTGCAAATAAGAATTCTTATAACAATTCTGAAAATAAAGAGTTGGTTATTATACTTTCTAATTAGTGATGGCAGATTTATCAGTTGCTTATTTAAGATTTAATAGTATTAACAGAATTCATTTTTACAAAATTAAAGTAGCGTTATAAGTATTTTTTTAAATTATTTAGATTTAAGGAAATTGCGAAACATGCTTTTTTGTAAAAAAGATATTAATAAGTATGCTAATTTAAATGTTTATAACAAAAGATTTTTAAAAGGAAATAAAAAGAAAATCATCATTTTAGCTAAAAGCAAGATATGTAAAGATGAGTTAGTATTTAACCATCATATATAACTATCCGCCTAATAATAATTATCAGCTTAAAGTAAATTTCCGAAACCTATTTATTAAAATGTGATAGAAACATTTTAAGTAAATTCTATACATCATAATTCACTATATCCACCTTCTCATATAAAATTTAACAGAGATTATAAGATATAAGTTAATTATTGATAATAGTAAATTATTGATAATAATATGATTTAAGAAAAAATTTATTTGTATTTTATTAAAACACGAAATCAGCGAACTATCAGATTAATAGAATGAATAATTCAACTTTTGGAATGTATTTATTTTCAAATATATTGTAACGTGCTTCTGAGTTTGTGTTGGTTGTGAGTAGATAAAACAGTCTTTTAAAAATCACGAATTTTTTATTTATTACAAATTTAATTAAATACATAAAATTCCAGCTGTGGAAATTACAATTACACAGCTCTAACGCAACAGGAAATAGCTTCCAATCACAGAAGTCTCTAATATCTCAGACAGACAACACCAGACAAGCATTCAAGACTGATCGTCTTCACTTACTCTTCTACGATGGGCTGCGGTATTTATACCCAACTTGGCATGGAAATCTATGAGTTTCAACAAGTTTCTGTAAGGTTCAACGCTGTTTTGTTAAATACTGGTCTTAGAGCTTCAATGAAGGATTTTTCCCGAAGTATTTATTTATCACCAAGAATCTCACCTAAAGTTGACAGTAATGTCACAAATTGTCACCAATAATCTTGTCAAATGGTCTATAAGTGGAATGGTTGCCGGCTGGCTGGTTGTAGAGGTCCCTGGATCTTCGATCCCCTACCCTCTTTACTATCAGGAGTATGCTGGAACTATACCTGATTCTGATTGGCTTAAAGTATTTCAGTGCATTTAAGGGGAGGGGCTTATTTGTTTTACGAAAGATTTACAAGTATTTTTACATAGTTATAATTAAATTTAAGAAATAATTTATTAAAATTATTTATCATTAGTAAAAATTTTTAGTTATTGAATCATTTAAATAATTATTATACAGGAATTTAGAATTAAAGAAGTTAGAAGTATTGAGATTATAGTATGTGCATGAGCATATACGAGTATGTTACAGTGACATTTAGAATGAAAAATATATAAGTGTCAGTTAGTTAACCATAATAATATTTACATGTTAGTACAATTATCAAATTATCATATTTGACTGTAATACAGTTGGTCTATAAGTAGACAAATTGTAAGAAATGTCGTTTAAAACGCAGAATACTCTTAAATTGTGTAATTTTTGCCCAAAATTTTATTATTTCCGATATTACTTAGATATTTTAGATCAAATACAAATAACATTTATATTATTGCAACAATATTTAAAATAATATTAAAAAGTAAGCAAGAACAGAACTTATGAAAGCTTCCAAAAGAATCGAATTAATTTTACCATATATATGTTTATCAAAAAATATGTAAAAAAGATAAGTGCTTGAAAATATTCAGAAATAAAAGTCATTTATTTTAAAAAGATGATATTACTTGATGATATAGCCTTATCATTTAAAACAGGTGTAGGACTCTTTTATATCATATGTAAGCTGCTTTTCTAGAGAACTTTATATAAATAAATACGCCATATCCGTAGATTTTAAAGCATGGAACTAGAAAACTCCATAATAATTACCTCGATATAAGTGCAAACAGAAGGAAAACATCCAATTTATATCGTTCAACAATCGCTTAAACTAAATCTGAGATTTTTCACGCTAAATTTTCATATCACCAGGACATGGTAAGCCCTTTAATAACATCTATACTAATTCATTCAATTGTGTTAATAAATTTTGCCATTAAATCGGAATTTATTTTGAAATGAATACCAATGAAATATTTCATTTGTATTTGAGACTATATCATAGTTTCAAAATGGATTCTAAATCAAAACAAATTATTACATGAATTATTTGTTACAGTTTAGAATTCTCTGTCAAAAGTTTTGAAGAATAAGCACAAGTGGAATTTAAAATATTAGAAAGCTGAATTTAAAGCAAAGGAACTTTTATTTCATTTGTCAGTTTGAACGGATGTTTTATCATTATGTAAAAATTGAGCAAATAAATTAAAGTGATGATATATATTATCATCAATATTTCAATATAACTTCAAAACAGAATTAATAAATAAAAAGAAACTTTTTGTGATAAAAAATATCGATGATTAAGAAGTTCTTTATTGCTTAAAATTAATTTTTAACTTAAAATCAACTTAAATCAATGACAAAACTCATAAAATTTGAAAAACATTTATTTAAATTCAAAACAGAGATTCAATATAAATATTTTAAAATTTCATTTACTTAATGAAAATAAAAATGTTAATTCATGTAAACTGAATTTATGTCCATTCACATCAGTTTTTTCCCATTTATAATAGTAAAGATTTAAAATGTAGCTTCTTAACTTCGGCTTAAATTTTATCATAAATTCTGTCATTAAATAAAAGCCATAAAATTAATTGATTAATTGAATGGATGCTAAACGATGCTTGTTCACAATATAAATTTTCTGAGAGATAACCTTCTTCGAAATAACACCCAATTTAATGCACAATAGATAAGACTCAAGACGTGTACTTTGTGAAACGGATCAAAGTATTATAAGTAATTGACTTATATATTCAAAGGACGACGACTTCAATTAAGAGTTCGTTATTCCCAATGATTAGTTGCTTCTGATTTTGTAATGTATTCCATACAATTGGCTGCTCATTATGCTTCAGGCTTAATCATAGTAATAATCTTATTCTCAAAAGTGATGATAATAGCAATAGCAAAATAAGAATTGATACCAGATAGATATAATTTACTAAATATTAATTTAATTTAGAATTATAATTATTAATGAATGTCAAAAATGGGAAAATATTATTTATTTATTATTCTAAATTTAAACTCTTACATTATTATTTTATTTACGCTATTGGGAAAAATAAAATGAACATAGAATTTTGATTAAAAAATAATCAATTTACTAAATATGTACAAAATAAAAAAGAAAATTTAATAATATTAATATTATCACAATATACTATGAAAAAAACTTATTAATTTTAATCCCATCATTGCTATTAGCAGTATAATTGATAAGTTACAGAACAAGTTTGTTTGTTTAATGGGTGATAAGGGAGGGCATGCGCTGATCACATGTAGTCCAGCACACCCATCTTGCCGTAGTTTGTTGCATTAAAAACTTAAAGACATCATTTTAATATTAATTATATCACTTTTATATATTTATTTATACAACTTTAAATTGTTATTTTGAGGAATTTTATAAAATACTTAAAGAAAAGGAACTTTCACCTACCACCCTGAGATTTGAGTACAGAATTTTTTCTGACATTCCTAAGGAATAGGAACTGCCAGTTAAAGAACCAATCGTTCTTTCACCATCGTGGTTCTCTTTCTAAGCGAAAGACGCAACCTACTGACTTAAATTGGTATAGCCAATGGCATAGCGAGCTTGTGGTTTATCCAAATTTCATAAGTAACAACAGCAGTAAATAACCTCTCCATATAAGAGAAAACCCCTTCTGACATCATCAAGCAAGTCAGTAAAAGACCCCTGCATATCCAATGAAATGGGGACTTGATTTCTTTCAATGCTTTTTTCCCCTCCCTTCTTGCAAAAAGCGGTAAGGGGATGGTTTTCTTGACCATTCTTGTTTGGGTGGGGTATTTTTTCATTGTTAGATACATCTGCTTTCTTTGACGATTGCTTCCCTGACCATTCAGGTGTTTCCCAGATGAGATATTACAGAAGATTTGCTCTTATCCACATAGATTCCAATAATAAATGACGGTTTAGAAAACTATAGGCTTCCAAAAATTCTCATAGCTTTTCTAGTGTTTCATTGTGTAGTTTTCCTTCCAATTTACTTGTCCATCTAGTGTCGGAACTTAGTTCTATATAATACTGTTTATTCTATACATTTCACTTTCGGTTACAATTGCTTTGGCATTGAATTTTTTTTTTAAATAACGTTATAATGTCTAAAAAGAAAGCCAACAGTGAGTCAAAACGAAATATTAGTATATTCTTCTTAATATTTTAACATAATTTAACATTTAATATTTTTTGGGCTATTTGATGTTATTGATATAGGACTTTATTCTTTATTGTGAGGGGGCTTCACATGTATTTTTAAATTTTAATAATGTTTTAAGCAGATGGTTTTATTTTTTATAATTTTCTTTAGTTTCTGAGAGAAGCTCACAAATATTTTTTAAAAAAAACATGTAAAACCCATTAAAAAATACTTTCCCGAAACTGATGAAGGAGTATAACGATTTCTAAGTTTGAAACATTTTTTATTCAAATATACTTTATTTTACTTACTTTTAATCATTTTAAAGTTTTTTTTTTGTTGAGTGAAACTGCTAAAACTTTCACTAAAAATCCCTTTAATTGTTTTTATATGATTCGGTTTTAAAGTGATGATTAATAAATATATATATATATATATATATATATATATATATATATATATATATATATATATGATTGTATTTTTTAATTTCTTTAATTTGTGTGGGTGTGCGTTTTTTCTTTTGTAGAAAATTTTTAACTGAATGTTTTGTTGCTAATATTGTATAGAATCCACTTTATACTTCCAGGAATTCAATTAATCCTATTGATCCTAAAATAAATTACAAGATTTAAAATGATTTGATTCTGAGAATTTTTCTATTTAAATTGAATTTTTTCTTTCAATTTTCTTTTAAATTGAAATTTTTAACAATTTCTTTACAGTTAGAAATTTGTATTAGAGTAAACAAAAAATCTCTTTGGAAAAGAATGTTTAAAGCTCAGGATATAACATTCAAATCAAGTGTAGTTCCTGATATATTACCAGTATATATATATATATATTTGAAATTTTAAGCATTTTTCCAACTATTTACAATATTTCGTATTTTTAATGTATTGTTTTCCATTTGGTATTTTCAATGTATTATTCTCCATCTAATATTTGATTATTAACTTTATAAAATATACTATTAACTATATTTTAGTAATTCTATTTTAGCCGCTTTTGTGCTGAATGTATTACTAAGCATAAATGTTTTTATCTATTCTTGTACTTTTTAATTCTATATCTAATCTTGCATTATATATATATATATATATATATATATATATATATATATATATATATATATATATATATATATATATATATATATATATATATATATATATATATATATATGTATATATATATATATATATATATATATATATGTATATATATATATATATATATATATATATATATTAAATATATATATATATATATATATATATATATATATATATATATATATTAAATATATATATATATATATATATATATATATATATATATATATATATATATATATATATATATATATATATATATATATATATATATATATATATATATATATATATATATATATACATACGAGGTTAGTCCGGATAAAAGTTGAATAATAACTTTATTTTACATTTATTCAGGTATTACAATATGGTCTCCTTCAAAGTAATCACCCTGAGACGAGATACACTTCTGCCAAAGCCGTTTCCACTGTTGATAACATTGCTGAATGTCTTCATTTGTGATACTGCTCAATTGCCGTGTCGTTTCTGCCTTGATGCCTTCCACATCTCCCAAGTGCCAACCCCGAAGCACCATTTTGCATTTCGGGAACAAGAAGATCACAAGGGGCTAAATCGGGTAAATAAGGTGGGTGCTTTGTGACGGTTATTGAGCTTCGGGCCAAAAACTCACGCACAACGAGCGACGTGTGAGCAGGTGCATTTTCGTGATGAAGGATTCACCTGCCCCCTTTTGGCCATTCTCACGGCCATTCTTGCCTAGCTTTGCAAGAAACTTGATGTTGATGCGCATTCCTCAATCAGAGAGAACTTCATGCCGACGGCAGGTGAAAAAGGGTAACTTTCAACAAGCAGCCGGACACTCCTATTTACACGCAGAGCGGTCAGACACGAACTGAGCATTGATGCGATTGGTTACAACAATAGTGCCACCTGGTAGTGACTGCAAACTGTAAAATAAAGTTATTATTCGACTTTTATACGTATTTTCCGGACAAACCTCGTATATATACACAAAAAGAGATCCATGTTGTTTCCATAGATAATTTAATAGTAGATAATTATTCATAGATAGTTCAATTTCATTGATAGAACATATTAAGTTTCCTATCGACTCAAAGTTCACTGCTAAGGCACTTTGTAGATAAAAGTCTTACTTTTCAGTAAGTATTTTTGATTTTAATTTTATATACATAATTCTTAGATCATCCTACAACAAAAAATTTGAATATTACAAAAATTTTAGAAGGTTTTAATGTACTTACTTTTTTGCGTTTTTTATTATTTATTTTTCTTCAAATCAAAATGAAAATAATATAATAGAAATAAGCATACCACATACGCGAAGTTTTGATGGTATCGCCGTTAAGCTCATCTGTGAAATCTCGTAAATATTTTCAAATAACACTATTATGACTCGTGGTTGTATAATATAATCAAGCCTGTGTCATGAAATAACACAGCTTGATCAAGCTTGCTTATATCACAGTAAATTTTTATTTTTGACCAAATTGCTGTAATCAAAGCTAGAAAGATGTTGGTTGAAATGTTTTTGGCTTATTTTACGACAGCTAATGACAGATAAATGGATCCAGTTCATGCATCTCTAAAAAGCGCAAGTGGGATTGGGTAAAATTAATGCAATATATTTACATCTGACCTAAAAATGAAACATAACATATAATTGAACATAAAAAGGCAGGATAAATGCATAGTTTTTGAGCCATCCTTTTATATTGGAATCAACACTGACAGGAGTAAATCATCAATGACATTTCATGCCGTTTATCATTTGAATTGAAGTCAAGCAAACATGTCAATATGCTTTAGAAAAATCCACTCGACTAAACACACAAGACCCCAACTGATGAATGGTCAGGAAAATCCCTTCCGTCAAATCTCCTAACAAGAAAAGAGGGCAAACAACGTCGTGAGAAATCAAATCCCCATTACATTGGATATGGACGGGGCTTTACTGTTTTTATTGTTTGGATGAGTCAAAAGAAATCACCAACCCCAATCCTATCTATGGAAATGGAAATTCATTTTCTGTCAGCAATAAAAATTAATCCTTAAAACCACAATTGAAAATAATGAAATTCTATACTAAAATGCGAAAACAAAACAAAATGAAATTGCATAAATAATTAAACAGGAATTATATAATAGGAAAATGATGTCTTCAGATATTTAACGTAATGGTAAAAGATTAGATATTTAACGTACGTTAAGAGGGGTGTGACTCATGTGGCCATGTGATTGAGCGTATTCCCTCCCCCTTCCTTTTACTTTCCATTGTAAAGCTGTTTCCTGCAACAGCCCAGCCAAGATATGCATATAATACTGTCACTAATATATATATGAGATAATATAAATATATATATATATATATATATATATATATATATATATATATATATATATATATATATATATATATATATATATATACATATATATATATATATATATATTGCATTTAATTCTTATAAACTGAATTACATTAATTATATAGTAGAGACTAAGGATAAATATTACATTTGAAAATCATATAATTAGTTGTATATTTTACACTAAAAATATTATTTATATTAATAAAATATATTAAACAAAATTCATCATTAAATATAAATTATAAAATTATTTAACTTTAAGAAAAAAAAGTATTTAAATTTTTTTTGGAATACCATTTAGTAGGCATTCTTATTAAATATTGTCATCATGTATTTTTGTCTACATAAAAATAATAGATTGCATAAAAATAATTGTTTTTAAGTTTGATACAATTATTTCAATTTAAAGAGATAACATTTGCATGATTCCCTGATTTCATAATTTTTAAACACGTATATTTATATAAATTTCATCCTCATTTTAAATGAACTTTTTAAAAATGGACCTTTCTTTTATTTTATACTTTGTTACAATGCTGAGGAAAATTTCCGTTAATTGTGCTTTTAATAAATTTATGATTTAAATGCAGCAATTGAATCTATATTATAAACTTATAAGTAGAAACAAGACATTTTAGCAAGGATTACTATTATTATTTGAATATATTAAAAAATGACATTCATTTTGACATAAAATAATATTTTTTGCTCATTTTATAGTAAGAGGGCTTAAAATTAGTTAGGAAAATTAAATTTACTGATACATATTGAATTTCATAAGAACTAGCACGTCAGAAATAAGTTCTCATAAATCATATTTTAATAGTGTTAAATAGAAGAAAATATTTTAAAAAAGAATTGCAAAATAATTTATTTAAAAAGTCAAGTGTTATAATCTTATTAATAAATAAGAGTTTATTGCATTTTTTCTGTCTGTAGTTTCATGTCTTAAAATCTTGTCACAATTCAGTATAAAAGTTTCAATAAGTATTCTATTTATTGCATATTACCTAAACCAGTCTTTCCCAAAGTGGGCGATAACGCCCCCTTGTGGGCGTTTGAGACCTAGAGGGGAGCGTTAAGGGGCCCAGATAAAAATGGGGGGCGTTGACGTGGGTTAGGAGGGCGACGGTAGATTTGTAATTTGATTTACTTTATATTTTAAATTTCACTAGAATTAAAACCTACCTACTACACCATAACGAATACTTAGTTTATATTTCTACCCTGTATGATGGTATAAAAACTTAAAAATACTTAACATAGATTTCGTAAATAGACTGCACGCCGTATGCACGTACGTTGTAAAATGACAAAAAGCATACAGCTGTGTAAATGCATGAGTTGCCAAATGTGGCAAACATTCCGGGGATAAAGACTAACTGCGGGAGCCGGTGCACTTATGATGTTGTGCTTGTCCGTTTTCATTTTCAGAAACCTTCAGCGCTTTTACGCATGCGTCAGGTCTGCTTCGAGTTCATCAAAATAGGGTTGAGACAAAAGATAAATGTTTACTTAACATGCGTGCTTCTGAAAAACCGGTCTGAGGAAAAAGTCCATCTCAGCGTATCGCCCCTTTTCAGAATAGAATGGTCGACAGGTGGCTGTTTTGCAATACGAAAACGGACTGTACGTGGTAACAATCAGCTGGTTCATCGATACTTGTCCTAACTTGCTCAGTACGATTGAGCGTCGAAAGAGGTAAACGAGTTTGTGCGTGTTTGCCGTATTCCTGTCGGTGCTTGCTGTATTTAATTAAATCCTACATAAAAGCTCGCAATTTTTTTTATATTTAAATTTGTGGTTTCGTATATCTTTAAACGAGTATTTAAGTTCAACACTTTATTTACATACTTTTTTTAAAAAAATCCATGTCGCATGCAAAAAAGAAGAAACGGCAATACAGTGCAGAATGTATTAAATATGGATTCATAGAAAATTCAACAAACTCATCTTTGCCTTTGTGCCTTCTTTGTTCAAAAACGTTTTCAAACGAAGCGATGAAGCCTTCAAGACTTCAAGTTCATTTAAATAAAATGCATCCAGATAAGGACAAAAATGTAGCCTATTTTCAAGATCTGGAAAAGAAGCATAATGCTCAGCCAAGAGTATCGAAACTTTTTTGCTGGCTGCTAAGCAAGATGATGACGGACTTCGAGCTTCATACAATATCTTTCTGTTAATTGCTGAAACCGGTAAACCACACACCATCGGAGAAACGTTAATTTTGCCGGCGATAAAAGAAGTTATAACTATTGTGCTCCATAAACCGGTGGCAGATATAATTCGAAATACTCCTTTGAGTAATAATTCTTTGCAAAGACGAATTGATGAAACAGCTGAAAACATTGAAGAGTGATTGTGCAATCATCTGAAGACTAGTCAATTTTCAATTCAGTTGGATGAGTCCACTTTACCAACTAATGAAGCATTGTTGTTGTCTTACGTGAGGTTCATTAAAGATTAAAAAATATGTCAAGAACGTTTATTTGCTATAAATTTAGAGACAGACACAAAAGGAGAAACCATATTTAAAACACTGTAAAAGTTTTGTGATGAAAAAGGAATTCCGTTGAAGAATATTATATCAGCTGCTACTGATGGTGCTCCAGCTATGACAGGGTGTCAAAAAGGCTTCATGTCGTACTTAAAAAACAAAATTCCTGATGTGATTGCTGTACATTGCGTTATACATCGACAGCATTTAGTTGTTAGAAATTTAAGTGAACAACTGTTTCAATCATTGCAACATGTCATCAGAGTAATCAATAAAATCCGAAACAACTCCTTAAATGACAGATTATTTAATCAGTTTTGTGTTGCTAATCATGAAGATTTCAACAGATTGATCTTTCACACGGAAGTGCGTTGGCTATCAAAAGGAAAGTGTCTGACTCTTTTTTACAATATGTTTGACTCTGTCATAGAGTTCTTGGAAAACAAAGACACAGCATTGCGTGAAAACCTCATCATATCAAAAAATGATATCGCATACCTGAAAGACCTTTATGAATTTCCAACTTCAAGACGATGACTTGAACTTAATAAAAGCAAAAAATATCGTCGCTGCTTTCGTAGCCAAGCTGCTCTTACACAAGAAGAATATCGGCAGACGTGAGTTCCATAATTTTCCCAATTTATCAGTATCCTGCAACAACGACGACTTGCTCGTCTACTGCCAACATTTGGAAAATCTTCACAGTGATTTCATTGAAAGATTTCAGAACATTTTGAAATTGGAAATACCAGACTGGGTGTTAGATCCTTTTTCAAATGTCAACATAGCAATATCACACCAGCTGGAAGAAGAACTTACAGAACTGACAACGAATGAGGAAATAAAAATCAAATTTAAAAATGGCTGCCAACAATTTTGGCTACAAAAGTCAATTCCGCAGTTGCACCCTGGATTGTGGTTGATCATTCAACAATTTTTGATATCCTTCCCATCGTCATATTTGCATGAACGATGATTTAGCACTGTGGTGACAAAGCTGCTTACTAAAAAGAGAAATTTTTTGCAAGTTACCAAACGTGGGGACTTACAACTGTTTTTGAGTAAAATCCCACCTGATATCAACAAACTTGTTAAAAATCATCAAATTCATCCATCCCATTAGATTAGTTTACAAACTAAAATTGATTACCTATCTATATTGTTTCTTTTAATTTGATTAAAATCTGTTATTAATATTATAAAGTTGCGTTTTAATTGCTCTCACTGGTAAAAATTTCTAATTAGAATGTAAGTTTAAACACCAGAACCGACTAATATAGCACACTATAACTAAATTAATTAAAGTAATAAAATTGTGGTTTATAAGTTTTAGGAGTGTATAAAAATTGGGGGAGGGTGATGAAAAATAATTGGTGTTCAAAGGGGGCTGTAGAAGAAATAAGTATGAGAAACACTGACCTAAACCAATAATAATAATAATATATTATAATATAATATAATGTGATATGATGTGATATAAAGTATTATAATAGAATATAAAAATATTATTTATGAATGATATTTATAAATACATAATTTTAGAGAAATAACTTTCTTATGTAAAACTAAATTTACTCTTTTTTTAAACAAGAATGATTAATTCTATATTGATCAAGAATAACTATATCGTCGCTCGCATTTATAATTTTTTATAAATTTTTATTAGCATTTAATTACTATTCAAGAAAAAATTCTCACTCTGAGATTACTAAATTTTATAACACTTTTATATTTATTTTAAATGTATAACAAATTCAGAATTTTTTCAGAGTTTTAAAAAATCAAAACTCTGAAGAAACTAATTATCAATCAAAAATATCTAAATAACACAGTTAATTCAAAATACACAGACTGAGTATTTCAGTATCACGCAATGGGCTCAAAATAAATTATGCACTTAAAATTTTTATAATGTGCTGTCTTGGATTCCATTCCCGAAATCCCATCACTTTCTAACACGTCCAACTTCCGTTTTTGCTTATACTTAATTACATTTCAAAATCCAATTACAAGAAAAGAATTATTTTTTTCTCCTACATTTTTCCATTCAACTTAAATTGCTTATTTGTTCAACTAATTAAGTATACCATAGCGAATAAAAAGTGCAAATGGAAATAAATAACTGTATTTAAAACATTTTTGTTGATTTAGTAAATTACATTCATGTTTTTATTCATTACTCAGTGATACGGAATAAATCGCTTCCCGTTTGAATCTGATTAAAAGTAGAATTTAAAATAATAAACTTCGCATTGTCTTTATAAAAGTGTCTCATTATGCATTTCCAAAGAAATAGCGCTTTTTATTAAATATTTTGAACAGTTCATTCTTTTAATTAATTTTAATTAATTAAAAGGATGAGCCATCCAAATATTATTCATTACAACTTCACCTTCAATGAAATGATGAAATCTTTTTATTATATAATTTCATTTTTACTTTTAAAGTAAATTAAAGAAATTTCTTCGTCCACTGTTTAAATATCAATTAAAAATAATTAAAACATGAGTGTATATATATATATATATATATATATATATATATATATATATATATATATATATATATATATATATATATATATATATATATATATATATATATATATATATATATATATATATATATATATATATAAAGTAAGAATGTCAGTAGTTAGCAAAAATCTGATAAAATGTTCGGTTACAAGTTAAAGATTTAGTAACACATCAAAAGCAAGCTTTAAAAATTAAAATATTATTAAAAAAATTTTATAATTTAAAGGTTAAATTCATTGATCAATTAAATTTCTGAAATTTCTCTATAGAATATAAAATAAACATTATGAGGAAAGTAATATGAGATATTTTTTTTCAATGTTTGCACATTGAGAAGTATTTTGAGTTGATATTTCAAGAAATTGTATTTTTCATTTATTTGGCATTCATAGTAATACTTTACTATATAAAATGATTGATTATTACAATCACAATTAAAATATTTTTCTGTTTCTCTTACGTATTACATTTCAATTTTTTAATCTAATTCTGATTCACCGATACAGTTAATAAGTGTATAGAGTGCTTTCCACTTATGTTCAATTGTCGAAAAATAAATTTATTAACTTGGTCAAACACCTTTTCTTTGTTCGAGAAAGACACAAGTTTTATTAGTTAAAGTGACATTTCAGATAGATGTCGAAAGTAATTTTTATTACAAAATGAAATATAGCTTTCTAAATTGTCCTTGAGAATGTCTTTTTTTCATACAATCACACACAAATTCGGTTTTGAAAAACCTTTTAACTTAACTTTGAATAAAATGTTGATGCTTACAGAATGTAATCCATTTCACATAGATAGCTCTAGGAAAAGATTTGCAATTCATATATTGAAATTTATAGTTATTTAATAACAATGTGGATTATATATACATATTTATTGCCTCAGATTACTCAAAATATCCCTAAATAATATATTTTAATGCATCAATCCAAGTATATCATTTCAATAATAAATGTAAAATAATTAATAAAGCTTATAAAAGTTTCAGTAATGCTTATAAAAAGAGTTGAACATTTCTATAAACTTGAATGATGTATTTAAAATATGTTTCCATACCATTATATGATATAATAATTAACTAAATGAAAATAATGATTATTTAAATATGTAATAATTAACAGGAGAAAATAAAATTTATTTACGAAATTACAATGCATAAGATATTACAACTATTTCAAAACAGATTAGGATTTTTTATTGTATTCAAATAAGTTAAGAAATGGTTAGATTATTAGCATATCTGAATTTTTTTAGATTTATATATATTAAGAACAAGCGTAGATTACTTCATTAAATTATATGATCAAGTACATTTTAAAAAAAGAATTAAAAAGTTGACTATTTTAGTGTATAATTTTTTTTGCATTTTGTTTTTGTGATGACTATTTTAGTGATAAACTTAAATAAAAAATGTACATATATTTTGTGATTGTTATGCTCATAATTTGTCATGCGATTTCCTCGTTTGTCTTATTAACTGAAAAATGCAAAGAAAAATAATAATGAATTAAGCTTAATATATGAGGAGAGATAACTATGAAATAAAATTTACTTGTGATACTACAAAATGTATTATATTGCAATTATTAATTTTACTGTCATTAGATAAATTGATAAAAAAGATTTACAAAGAAGCTTTTCAATTTTTTTGTTTCTTTTAAAATCTAAGTACTTCTGGGAATTTTAATGAAAACTTTAAAATATGTTTTTGACATTGACATTATTTGTCATGAAACACATTAGGTGTTTTGATAGTAAATCATGAAACGAATAATGACAAAGGCATTAATTTTTTCTTATTTGACATGAAATGGTTGACGACAAAATGTTTCTTATTAGAAATACCTTATTTATTAATTTACTACAAATAATAAGAATGAACAATAATTATATAATAATGAATGTACAAATGAGATAAGAATGAATCAATATTTATCTTTATGGCAAAATAATATATATATATATATATATATATATATATATATATATATATATATATATATATATATATATATATATATATATATATATATATATATATATATATATATATATATATATATATAATAATACAACAATATATAACAATATATATATACTAAACAATTAAAAAATTTCATAAAACTAGTTTCTATTTTTTATTATTTGAATCAAATTGAATAAATATGACAATCATATATTGTAAGCATATTTTAATCAATAAAAATATTTCTTTCATTACAGCACATCTGACATAATGCTCATCATAGCTATTTATTTAACATTTCTTTTATTACGAATCGCGATTTAATAAGCAAACGAGGAGTCAGTTCCGAATTATAAAACAAACAGAAAAAATGAAATCATATCCGGGCAAAGGCGGCAATGGATTAAGTTTTACCTTTCTTTTACTGTTTCCATTTCGAAATCGATCTGGTCACCCTGGCGACCAAGTCGGTTTTTATTTCAGACTCCTTCCAAGTTTTTTGTTATCATGACAACGGAATCTTTTCGAAGTAACTCGGGGATTTGCTGCAGATTAATTTTAATCATCGCGTTGTCCTGTGAGACATCATTAGTATCTTTGAGACAGAATAGAATTTCACGGAATGTCATTTCGACCTCTAAATACAAATATGCGTGCCTTACTGTCTCACCATGTATATACGAAATATCTTATCCTCGGGCTTTAGTATTAAGGCTTTTTTTCTGCTAATTATTCTTGAGTGTGCATCATTTAAAAAATATTTAAATAATAATTGAATAATCAAGACTTGTTATAATAATAAACTATTTTTTAAATAATATTTTAATCAAAATTCAAGAGGTGCTGAATAAGTAGGAAAACTGATACTTAAAAATTTACTGCTATGATATGCGTTAATAACTAAAAAAAAGCTAAATTTAACTTAAAATTTTTTTTTTTTTTTAAGAAATGATTTGACATAGAATTTGTTTCTTAACGGAATACAAATTTTTAGCATCTGAAAAACTTCATATTGTATAATGTATTTTGATTGTTTTTGTACGAAATTTATGAATTTTGCTCCTTTATATTTATATTAGATGTGATATATTAACTACATGATCGTATCAAAAATAGAATCACGCATATAGATGTAATTTTTCTTAAAATTTAAGAAATGATGATTGAAGCACATACATTAGCATTTAAGGCTTGATATTGATATACAGATTACACCTATAGCTTATATATATACATCATTTCAGAATTTTTGTTAGAACAAAATGGGTGAACTATGCAGCAAATATGTAAAACAGAAGCTAATTGTGACATTTTCTTAGGATCAAATTTTTAGGATTCAAAGGTCTTGAGTTCAATCTCATACATTATGAATATCTAAAATAGGTATTTACTTTCTACTTTTCGCCAATACTTTGCTCATTGATAAATGATTCGGAGTTTTGTGGTTTTCTTCTTTGTAATACATGAACATTTCTGTGGAAAATATTCCCGAAAGTCAGTTATAAGTGGAAACGTTAACCAAAGCTGTACAACATCAGTTGGAAAATTGAGATCTCTATTACACTATATTAGAAATATATATATTGGGTAAAATTTTTAAATTAATTCATAATTGATTCAAGTATTATTCCTCTAATTTTATGGCAGAAAAATATGCTGTTTCCGGCAAACGTCTTCATACGATATTTATCTGTGTCTCTCATTACATTTACAAAACGTTATTACAGTCATTCATGGAAATTAATATATTTTTTAATTCTTAGGCACTGTTAATTTATTTTATAATTAATTATTATTATATTTATTAAACTATAAATACATTCATTGATTGAAGTTTGATAAAATGTATGAAAACTAAGCGAGCATATTTTAAAAAATATGTGTCGATTAAATGCTTTGATTTTTGACCTGTATTTTCTTTGCATTTTTATATTGTGATAGGTATTTACTTATTTATTTATGGTCATTAATTAAAATCCTTATAATAAAGTATCAAAGTTTCTTTTCCTTCATAAGAATTTAGTTTTTGAACAAAATAAATAAGTTATATGAGCGTAAGTTTAAAGTAAACAAGAAAATAAAATAATAAGCAAGCATAATTTATTTCAATACATATAAGAAAAAAAATTCAATATATAAATATGAAATGTATTTTACCTTCAATAAGTAGTTCCTTCATTTTAAATACTAAGCGAGTATTTCTTCTTTTAGTGTCAAGTAAGAAACATTTTCAATCAGAAAACTTCACGAAAAAAAATTAACTGCAACAACAAACAAAAATGTGAAAATTTACATCTCTGAAAAGCAACAGCATTGAAGCAAAAACCGCAAAATGTAAAGTAAAATAAACCAAAAGAAAATAAATAAATAATTAAGCTGAAACTTCACAAAAGATAAAAAGGATTTAATGCACGTATTTGAAACTATGTAAACGACAGAAAAATAAATTTTCCTTTAAAATCTTTAGTCGCACAATATCAAAATAATAAATAAATCGAAAAAAAAAAGATTTCAATGCATAATTACTCAATTAGAAAATATTCAATAAAAAGCATGTTAAGTTTTATATAATAAACGAAACAACGCTTAAATGTTTGTCATTTAAAGTTAAATATTTATGTATCTTATTTAGAAAAATACCATATATTTTTTTGAAAAGATATGTATTGCCGTAATTAAACATTTTTATTCCCTTAACTTTCATTAAAATATAGTAATCTTAAAACAAATAGAAGTCAAAACTTTTAATTTATACAGTTTTTAAAATACTACATTTAAATACTATCTATGCATTTTTAAAGACTACATTTAAGGTATAATAGTCATTTTCTTTTTCATACATAAATGTTTTATTAAATTTTTAATATGTGTAGTTTATTTAAATCTGACTAAATTATTTATTTGGTGAATTTAAAATTTTGTTGCAGTTTCTCTTTATTGAAATGAAACTACTTGAGATGAAAAAATAAAATTTTAACACCAGAAATGCAAATGCTAAGAAATGAAAACAAAAATCATCCAATTTTATACATTATTGTTATATTTAATCTTTTATATTTTGAAGTAAATATAAGCACAGCTACTTACTTAATTTGCATTCTATGATTAGTTTTTGATAAACATAAATCTCTGATACATTATTTTTATAAGTATTTGGTGCTTAATTAAAATTTAGTTGCATTTTTGTAAAATTTAACCCTTAAGTAAATACATTAGTACATACATTTTAAAATTTTAATACCTTTGTAAATATTTAAATAAATAAGAACAAAAATTAAAAATTATTATTTCAAAAACATGCTGATGAATAATATTAACATCCATCGAAAATAAAGATCACTTGTAAAAATTTGTTTTGAAAAAATTCTTACAATACACACATATTTTTCATCATAATACTTAAATATTATTCAAAAAAATCAAGTATGAATAAATACAGATAATATATTTAAACTCACTCAGTACAATCTAAAAATATTGAACTTTTAATTTTTCATACATTCCGATTTAATATTAATGTTTTATATGCATAATAGATAGGATGATTCTTTTATTTTGCTCAATATTGGTGAATATGATCCAATTATAATAAACGTGGTCATAGGTAAGTCAGAAAAAAATGGATATTAGGATCCAATACAATTGACTTTTAGTTCAGATGGCAGGCTGCCAGGTTTGAGCAAAAGTTAAGATAATTAGTTACGTCTATATGGTTCTCTCCCAAAAGCTAATTTTATTAAGGAAAATCACTGAAAGTGATTCTTTCGTCAACTATTTAAGTAATTCAGATTGTGTGGGTCGATTCAATTAGCACTCAGTCTCAAGTCCTGCTTTATTTGATAATTCTTATCTTTGATATTCTCCCTACTCTCTTTTATTCTTATCAGTAGTTGTAGTAATAATTAAGTAAGATTAACATCTTCTCTCTTAAATGAATTATTATTATTTTATACACTAGTACTAAATGAGAAACAACATTCATGTAATGCGAAAACAAACATTCTTTGTTAGTTTATACAAACTTTATTTAATTTTTTAGCTCTAAGATTACATGCAGTTCGGAAATTTTGAGAAAATAAGACTTAATACTATTAAAAATATAATAGCTTCTTCAGATTAAAATGGGGATCAAAATACTAAAAAAACAACTGCATTACATACAATAAACAAATATCAAGCTGAAATTTTACCATGCAAAATTAAAACAGTAGTAACAGTTTCGAGTTCTTTCTTTCTTTATTTTTTACTAATAATGAATCAGATAATGATTAGATTTTGGGAAAACATTTTTGAGCTAATACTACATACTGAGAGCTGATAATTAGCTTTTGTTATTTTTTACTTTGTATTTCCTCTATTTTAAAATAAATATTTATATTGCTTTACAAACAAAAACTTTACAAGCAGTATATTAAATCAAAATCAATAAACAAATTATTTAAATAAATCAGAATTTAAAAGAGGCATTCTTACTTAAAATATAAACTTTGTCTTGTTTTATACTGTATGAATTTTATTTACACAGTATGTAACATATTTATCTAACACACATATATTTATTTGGGATTCTATTACACTATATTTAATTTTATCAGTTTGTTTGTAATGTACTTAATAAATTCAGGAACATTTGATTAAAAAAATCGCAAAAGAATAAAATATATTTTAAAAAACAGTAAAAAGAAAATTTTATAATGTCTAACCCTATTTTAAACAGATAAATCACATATTATTTTTCGAAATCATTACATTTTGTTTGAATTAATATTAGTTTGTCAGTTACTGCTGCATCAACATTTATGAGGAATCAACCAGAAATGTCTTAACAAGTAAGCAAAAAATATTTGCAAACTGGACTATAATAAAATTCAGTAAATTTATCTGAATTTACAGTAAAGTTAATGTTTCCTTAAATTTTTAAAAAATTAAATCAATGTGAAAGAATTATGTCAGTATAAACTTATTGAATAGAATTCCATGTAAGCAATACAAGAATTAGAAAAAAATGATAATTTTAGCCTGCTTAGGAACAGACACTTTAACGTTATAAAACTCATCAAATCCATAGCAAATATGATTTTTAATGTTAATTTCTTTTTACTTATTTTACAATCTTTATACAGTTCAGGATTACTAAAATAAATTAATTTCCTTTTAGATTAAGAAAATAAAAATAATCAGTCATTACTCAAATTTAATAATTGTTTAAATGTGGAAAAATCGATGCAAATTTCGTAAAATATAACTGCGAAAAAATAAACCTTGATTATAATTGAAATTTTTTTCCGAACTAAATCTAGGGTTATAATAATGAGACACTGTTAAATACTTAAATATATAGGTGCCTCATTTAAGATCCATTGAAGTATTGACTGACATTACGTAATGTGCAGCTATGTATTTGAAGTTCCCCTGTGTTTAAGTTCTTTAGAAAATTCACGGAAAATTTATTTTCCGATAAGTTTTTCCAATGTTATTTTGGACTAAATTATTGAGTTGAAAAGGAGGACATCCAAAAAATTTCAAGTATCTGTTCTGCCAGTAATGTATGCATAAATGTAAAGCATAACACCCATATCTGGTAAATCAATATAAGCAAAGGTCAAATTAAACTATTTCTTTCGATAATATGCTGTCCTACCACCGATTTTATTTAACCACTAATCCTTGTATCTCAATTTAAATTCTGGTAGTTGATAACAGTAACAACTCAGGTACTATAAATAAGAGCAATACTTAAAGCTTAGTAATAAGACATGAAATATTGTGAGACAAATTAATAACAATTCAATTTTAAATTATTTTTGTTGATCATACTCATTTTATCGAAATTTCATAATATTTTAGAATTATTTGTATGGGAATCAAATTTCGTATAAAGAACTAAGTATGAGTTTGTGTTGCAATCTTTTGTGCTCGTTTTTTCAAGATGTATTTTTGAAGCATTGAGAGTGGTTTTTTGTCTTAAGCATGATTATATATCATATATCTTTACATTATCTTGATATGTCTAAATTAATCTGAATAACTGAATAAATCGTCTAATTCTTTTTTTTTATAAATGTTGCTTTAAAATTACGAGATTTCATTTTATTTGTAGATGATTCATCACATCAAGATAAAATGAAATGCAATCATTGGATTCCTTTTTATACTTGTCAATAATAAATCGTAAAAATGATCTTTAATTAATTTAAGTATGACAAAATTTAATTGATTCTTTATATTTTTCTTATATTTGTGGTTTATAAAGTATTTGCATATAATATTTACTAAGCTATTTCTATATCGAGATTTAATTGTTTCGTTACATTTTTACTTATATTTGTAGTCTATAATATATTTATATGTGATTTTTACCATTAATATTTACTAAACTGATAAATATAAAGCTAACTGATAACTAAGATTCGTTTTACGTTTGTTGATATTTCCTCCGAAAATCTTGATCTTGAATATTGTGGCCTATTTTGTATTATAAAGTAAAATTTATTCTGGATAAAATCGTTTATAATAAAAATCTTTATTCAAATGATAAAAAAAGGTTTTTGAGTAAATAATTTATAAAGTTCAAGTCATTTTGTAAAGGTTTAAGAAAATTTCTGTTCTAAATTAAGAAAATAAAAATTTATATTTGTTTTTTGCTTCAGAACAAGGTTACTTCGCTAGTGAAGTTATGGTTTGTTTAATATTTCTTCATACTTTTCTTGTGCTCAAAATATTCAAAACAACATTCGCAATTTTCTTGCTCTGAGAAGATATTCTGTAATTCATATTTCTTTTATTTTAGCAAAAATACTAAGGCCAATATTTAATAAGAAAATAGTTTGGAAAGGTGCATTTTTTCAAGAAAGCAATACAAAATGTTATAAACGTCAAGAAAGCAATACAAAATGTTATGAACAACTTTAAAAATTTGACATTTCTCTTTGAATTTTAATTTATACTAATGAAACAAAAGATGTTTTAAAAATTATATTGCAAAAATTAATTTCTTATTCTTTCGAAAATATTATTTACCACGAATACTGATATTTACTCCGAGAATATCTTGTTATATTATAATTTTAGAATTTGTATACTTTAGTTATATTTCATGAATCAATCTAATTAAAACTGTGATTAATTATTTTATTCTTCAACATCTTGTTTAAAGCAAAATCCGAAAAATTAAATCAAATGAACAGTTTTTGATATATATTCAAAATAATTCTCGTCTTCAATATATTCGTCAAAAATAACACAGAAAGAAAATTTAATTCAGATTTATATATTCAAACATATTTCATGATAAAACAAAGCGGAATGTAGTATTTTTTTTTTAAAAAAAAAACATTCTAATAATATTTTTCTTCTTTCTAAGATTTCATCTTCTTGAGAATAAAAAATGAAATGTAGTCATTTTTATGGAGTTATAACTATACTGTTAACAAAAATTGTTCTGTCGTGAAAACGGTATAATTTTGATTAATATGTTTTTTTTTATTCCTGTGGCTTACTTAAATAAATTGAAAAAAGAGAAAGTGGAAAATTATCATGGTTTTTGAGTTCCTAAGCGCAATTTTTTGAAAAAAATATCAGATGCGAAATCCTCCGTTTTATCGATTCTGGCGTTGATGTATGCATTTTGAGGCAATCAAGCTTTCAAGCAATCTTTAGTGGCTAAAGTAACGTTGAAGAAACGTGTAATTTCCTTTTCGGTAAATGTAAAGAAAAGAATAAAACAAATAACAGAAGGCTGTGGAAGAATCGGAAAAACGTCAATGAAATGCTGAAAAGAAATATATTTCTATACAGAAAATTATTTGAGAGCAATAAAAATTTCTGTAAGTTAGTGTGTCTAAAAGGCTGCATCCCAGTAAGTCAGATATTAAAAAGAAATGACATTTTCTGCATATTTATTTAAAAAGGAACTAAATTTCTGGAAAAAAAATTTGCTAAAGTATTAAAAGCACAATTTGTTAAAAGGGGCAATATTTTATCCAATTCTGATTTAATTGACTTGTATTTCTTTTATGTATGTTTAAATAGCACAGTAAAATTAATCTTTTAAATTAATATTTCTAAATAACTGAAACTTTGCTTGTAACTGAATTAACAATAGTTCCCTCTATATTAAGTTGTAAGAAGTTAAGAAAAAGCATGGAGTGAAATGGCGATAGTTTTTCACTTACGATCAGTTATGATTTATAAACTATTTTAACTAGACATTTAGAAGACTAATACAAGATATTTTTAACAAAAATATTAGATTAATATGTAATTAAGAAAATATGTAAATCATTTCCTTAATAAGATATTAGCTTCATTTTTAAACTTCATTTTGTGCATGTAATAGATTTTGTGATTTTTTTTTGTGCATGAATAAACTTACCCCACTGGCTATTTAAACTATTACCTTAATATAAAAATACGCAACACACAGGTGGAATTTACACGATGGAAAAATATTTATAATGCAAATGATTATATTTTTTAAACATTCATGTAATAGGAATTAAGTAAAACATTTACAATGTTTTAACTGAAGAAGTTTTAAGGGAGATTTATCATATACAATTTACTTTTAAATATTTTCGACTATTGGAAAGTTTTTACAATACTTTTCTTAAGAGAAAAAAATACTTGTCAGCATATTTCATATTTTGATCGAAGTCAAATTATTGGTTACAGATATTAAGGCTTAACTTGTTTAAATAATATTGCTGGCGAAAGCTAAGAGAACACAGTCTGCAAAATGTGGAATTTATGGGTTGAAGACGATGATACTGAATGTGACGTTGGATCTCTGTGGTTATCTATCATTGACATTTCAGAAAATAGATAATACCCGAAAGGATATAATATAAATTGTACAGATACATCATGAACCTTGAGTCAAGAAATTGGGATGTTTATAAGACAATTTATCTGATCATAGTGTTTGTCAGACAATATGCATAGCTTGACGTCGATATCAGCAGCAGGCATGCTCAGTGCAGCCAATACCGACTTGGATACCCTTGATGCTTTATAAATAAGGGTGCGTTTAATAGGGAATTGATTATCAATAATGAATTTGGACACATGAAGTTATTTTTTTCTGATAGAATTTAATTTTTCTTACAGTATCATCATGGCTACATTCACATTTCACTGTAGTGTGGGGAAAAAACATTTCCAGAACGCATTTGAAAATCGTCATACCAGATCATCTTTAAAGTATTGAAATGGGAAGCCATTGGTTAACTGTTTCTACCACTTATTATTCAAATTGGCAGAATTTCGAAAAACGCTGTTGCATTTTTTTAATATTATGGCCTGTGATTCTATTTTTCATTTAAATGTTTCAAAAAATTACATTTCGGCTCAATGACACAAGATCGAATGCTGGATGCATTGTAAAGACAGACTACGATTGACGCATAGCCTGGTCAGAAAAACATGCAAATATTTCACTATTAAAAATATCTGTACAGTGATTGTTTAACAGATATCTCATCAAAATATAGGAAAATTTCGATATAAGTTATTATGGGTCACTAAGCTTAAGCTCTATGACAGCGGCACTTGTATAATATTTGTTTTCCTTAATGTTTTTATTGCTGCTATAAATGGTTCTTCAATGTACTGGTTTCTTAGATTTTATGTTTAAAAATCTTCTTTAAAATTAATAGTTTGTAATTTCAACGATGATTAAATTATTTAATAATTATTTTTTCCATTAAAGATATTATTTTCTTTATTTAACAGCTCTTAATATATAGCTGTAATTTGTCATAAGACAATTTGTTACAGGAGTGTCAAACATTAGATTTATTTAACGTGAACTATATAACATTTATATTAAAATATTTTTACAGAAATCATATTTTGACATAGAAATTTAAGGCTTTATTATCTTAATTTACATTACGAAAGACAATCGCAACATTTGCAAGTGTTTCAATTATGAAATAAATTATAAGAAAATTTTAAAATATAATGCAATAAAAATTTAATAACTTTTTTACTGCTCTTCATTGCTTTTAGCGTTTTCTAGAAAATAAATATAAAAAATAATAATTTTAATAATATTATATGCTTAAATTGTAAATTATAAATATTATCAACCTAAAATATTAAAAATTTCATTTGACCCAAAATAATGCCACATGTTTAAGAATAAACACAACCCTAGCAACAAAAATCCTTTTATTTTGAATCCGGAGTAATTCGCAATTTCTATACTAGTAACAAATTATCAGGAAATGCTACTTTTTAAATATAAATACGCACTTCAATAAATCATCTTAATGACGTATGCAAACTTATCCATTCCTTTCAAAGCAAAAATGGAGCAATAGCTATAATATTAATTCTCTCACTCATTAATGCGAAAGTCAATATAATTACGATTGTTTGATAGAATTTAATGGACTTATTAGTTACAAAATTTACCATATTCGAGGACCACTAAGGCAGAAAGAGATTAACTAAGAATGCCCTGAGTCTCGACGAGATACAGAGATCCACTCTATTATTTGGATAATTCGATTAAGTACCGATTAGAGACAGAAAAGAAAACTTTCTAATGCTTTTTGCTTCTTTCAAAGTGCTTTCCTTCGAAAACCATTAATGTCTTCTTAATGTAAAGTAGAAACATCTCCAGGCAAAAGGGAGAAAATCCGGTACGCTGAGTAATTGCCCGAAATGCTAATAAACCTCAAGTCAAATGAATACTTAAGTAAGGATTTCTCTGAAATAGTTTTTGGATTCTAGTACTTTCTCCTTATGGATCGACTTTGGGATGGGTGGGTTAATAGAAATTTTATTTGTTTTATGCTGATGAGTCTTTATTATCATTTTAGGTTTTGGTTGAAAGTTTTACTTTTTCTCTCCTCATTTTCTTCTTTCCCCAGTTTAATCTTAATGCTACTAAAAAGAAGTTAAATATGTCTCGATACACTAAGAGTCGGTTATAGTATACGAAAGTGTTTGTTAAAGATAGCACTAAAATGATAACAGTATGTCCATTAGAATTTAGTAATTAAAATAAAGAAAGAAAAAAGTATACTGATGAAAGCTAAATGAAATAAGAAAAATTCTGTTGTTTTAGTTTTAAACATATTTAAACTCATTTTGGGATGCAATAAATTATTAAAAATGGTATTACATGTTTCAACTTTAAGCCCTCATAATAATTTTTTTTTTAAAAAATTCAGAACTATGTTATAAATAAATAATGGATTGACATGATAGTTATCATTTGATTATTAAAATAGTTAGCTATACTACACATAAGGTAAAAAATATTTTTTATTATTATTTTATGTTATTTTCAATTAGTTTTTAATTTAACTACATTAAAACTCTGTTAGTTGCAAGCTCTGAAAAGAAAATCTAAATCAAATGTTTAAAAATCATATGAGAAAGTATCGTATTAATAAAAATACGTTTTGTAAAACATCAAACAATTAATTTTATAAATCCTAAAATTTGAAGCCTTTTGTGATTTCAGATGCATATTTAGCATTCCATTCATGGTCATTGATAATTACTTCATCAAGCTTCATTGTAACAACAATTCGTTTAATTAAATAAAATTGCTTATAATTCCAAAATCTGTATCTTTCTTTTCTTGAACTGTTTTATTTTAGAGAAGTTAAATTTTGTGATTCATTATTAATTGGAAAACAATAACTTGATAAAGATAATTTCTTGAAATATTATAAGGTAATATACTCAATAAAAAATTAAAAGATGTTAAAAATTTTAAATTTGTCTGAACACTGGACTCTTGAACTGAAACAAAAATGATGTATTTACATTAGTTTCTTATTTTAATTATGGTAAAATATAAAAGAAAACAGGTATAAATTAGTATAAAATAATATATTTTTTGATACTCCGAAATTATTTTTTAATATTGATTGCTTCTGTAATTATATTTAGATAAGTATATAAAAACTATGTATATGCAGATTATATTTTGTACTTACATTATGAAACTGATAATATTGCCTGAATGAAATGAAAAATAATTTGATGAAAAGCAATTACAGTTTTCCGAGGAATTGTGAAGTAAACACAAATATAAGCGTTATTAAATTAAACTTTTCAATTATAATATTCCGCAGTGACTTAAATCATATTTGTGATTGATGAGATTTTTCAATAAGAGGCAACACTAAAATATAACTGCAAATTTAGATTTCTCAATTTCAATTAATAATACACACACACACACACACACACACACACACACATATATATACACACATGCTAGTATGAATACACACACACGTGAGTGTTTGTTCTTACTATCATTAATTTATCATTAAACGAATGAAATCATGAAAAATTGAATCACTAAAAGCATGTTAATTTAAGTAACATTTTAAAATTCGGACTATATAAATAAAACTATTAAAAGCTCTAATTTTAATTTTTCTAATTATCAAAATAGCAATACAATATCAAGAATTATTTGATAAAAAGTAATATGCAACTGAATTTTTTTAATGAGTGAGAATAATTCTACATAGTTCCTATAAATACACATTGTGTAATAGCAATATATTTTAAGAATTTTAAGTACATAAATAAAGTCTTTTTCTAATTATTTGTGATTAAAATAAAAATAACTAAAATAGTAGTTTGTTTTTCGCTCAACGGTCATTTTTCGCACACGAGGGCTAATTGGACCGTGACCTACGGTTTAAAGTGGACTCCGAACCACTACAAACACCCATAGTTAAGGTGGGATTCGAACCCACAAACAGTTGAACCAAAGGCAAGAGTGCTAACCATTCAGCTGCCAGCTCGGCAATAAAAATAGTAATGATATTATCTCTTGTTTTGAGAATTTCGTGGAAGGAAATTAGTTTTCATAAGTAAAACAAATTATCCTTCCTTCTATTTACCATGAAATACAATGCCCGACATTTTAAATGCAACAACAAGAATGATTGGCCTGAAAATCATGCAAATTTCAGTGTAGACACATCTTACCGGTTATGAAAATAATGTAAAATGCGCAGCTCTCAAGCGGACGTAGGATAAGATATAAGGTGAGGAAATGGAAGAGTTGGCAATGTGTGTACAGTTATCACTGCTTGCAAAATTACTGTTGAAAGTTCGTTCTTGCCTGAAAGGATGCCTGTAATTGCAAAAAATACCAGGCTATCGTCGAATGAGTCAGTTCTAGCATACAGAAGAGTTTACGAAGGGATGGTGATCGGATTGAGAAAGGCATGTTGGTTTTCACTGCACACACAAATCGCTGTTAACAGACACATGAACGGGTCCACAGAGCACCGGTTGTGGAGTAAATGGTTTGAACAAGGAACTATGGAATGTTTTTAATGTACCAATGCAGCCAGTGATAACAGTAAGTGTGGATGGACGCATCCAACTGCTGAGAGGAAACTGAGATTCCTTCTTTAGCGCATTATCAGTACTCTCATTGATTCTGTGCCTAGACGTTGCTTCGTGTGTCATCATCCACATTGATCCTACAACTTACTGACTTGACACTGTTCACTCTCTGTATTATACACATAATTTTGAAATATAGACCACTTATTCTTCGTTGCTGTCTCTCTCTGTTTACCGAGTTTAGTCACTTTCAGTCAACTCCTTCTTTGGGTTGTATTATCAATATCGGTCAGTGTAGTTCTTGTTTTAAGGTTATGCTGAAGGTAACTATGGTTACTAACAAATGTGAAAATTACAACACCTTTTATAAAAATTATTTACCTCAAATTTTAATATAAACTTATAAAAAAGCGGTTTCTTACACACTTGTTTGAATTCGGTATTTGAAGAAAGTAAACAAACAATTTTGATAATTTCCAAAATAAATTTAGTTGTTTTTTATAGCTATTTAACTTTGATAAAATGTGCTTAATCTTATTGCTAAAGTATTAAAATTAAAATAAAAAAACTTATAACATAGAAAGTAAATGTACGTAAAAAATTTTCTTTTTTATATTTGCTTAAATGTTTCTATCCATGCAAATTTTCATCATTTTTCTTCAAAAATATGAACAAATAATGATAAAATAGTTAAATATTTTAGAACGTATTTAATTAAATTATTTTATTGAATATATTTTATTAATTATAACATACTATAACTTAATCTATTTTTGACTGTTAAATTAAGTTGATTTGATCCAAAGTATTTGTTTGCTGATCTGCCGAGAAACAATTAAGGACATTAGAAATCCCATGCATTTCGCTTTCCTAGCGATATCTTTTTCAGTGATAGTGAGCTGAACTTCCATGCCACATGGCGGAAAACCAGGGAACTATCAGGTGCTTACAATGAAAGCCTTGTTTATAGAAAGCTGAAAAGCAACATCCAGCTTGCATTGTTCATTCGTTGTTCTGAAGCGAGATATATCAATATCAAGAGCTGAGTTCTAATATTGGAAAAAAAAGTTCTTAAATTCAAAGCATTAACTTTGGTAATTTCAGAGACCGAATATTATATTTTAGTCTCTTCTCACAAAGATTAATTAAAAAATTGTCTGTATAAATATGTATCTGTATAAATATACACTTGCAAGAAAAAGTCTGCATACAAACTCACAGTAAACATTCTACAGAGAATAAATGTACATTATAGTATCAATATTATATCTATTTTTATATAAAAACTTTCTTTAACAATTCTTTAAATATCAGTAACAATTTCAGGAAGGAAATACACATTGCTTAAAAGTAATAATAACAATTAAAAATTACGCAAAAAGTTATTAGAAGAAGCTTGCGTACAGGTACAAATTACAAAGATACATCGTATTTGCAAATTAATCTTAATATTTTTAGCCTTCGGGAGCTTGCATGAAGTGAAATACTGTCTGAATTTATTTTTTATTACTTATTCATTATAACTTTGGTTGCAATATAGCAAATAGAATAAAAAATATAGTTCTATTGATATGATACATTAGTACTTACAAACAAGACGACTTAAAATCGATTCTAAAGAAAAGGAGATTGTTTCGGACGAGAAGAAAATTATCTTAATGCAAAGGAATGAAGTTAAAACTTTTCCAGTAATCGGAAAGATATTTAGAAAAACTCATTCTTCAATCCAAAGAGTAATCAATATAATTACAAGTCATCAAAATCTGTTATCTTAAAGCCTTGGAGTAACCAACCATCTAATCTGACTTTACGAGAAAAGATATGCATACTGAAATCCTTACCTTTAAATTCAAGGAATACTGCATCTCAAATTGTACGATATTAGAGAAAGGTTTAAAAATTACTTCATGAAGATACTATGAGAAACATTTTAAAAATATCTAGCTATCATGGCCTTTTAGCTCGTAAAACGCCATGTATTTAAACTGCCAATAAGCAAAAATGCTAACATATTTGCAGTAAACATGTTAATAAAATTTCACTTTATTTATTTATTTTTTTAAAGAAATATTTGCAGATGAAAGCAACTTTTGCATTTTTAGCATCAAAGGGCGTAAACTGGTGTAGAGATAACTTGGTGCGGTTTTTGAGAAGCAAAATTTTGTGTAGAGTTAAACAACGTGGTGGTGGAGAAATGATTTGGTGGTGCATGACAGCAAGTGGAGTTGGTCAATTAACTTTTATAGATTCCACACATCAGATCATATGGGGTATCTAAATACCTTAAAAGAAAACTTGAAGCAGAGTGCATGATGACTTTTGGTTTCAACAACACACAATCTTCCAAAACACACTAACTACAAAGTAGAAATAGGATGTTAAACAATATCAAGTATCAGTTGCAAACTTCTTCACAATCACCACATCGAACACTTATGGTACTTATTAGAACGCAACATTCGGCAACATAACATAATATTGAAAGGTATGCCAAAATGAGTAATTATGATGGAGTGGAATAATATTACATCTTCGCAGAAACCTCCAAATTAACTCACTCTGTGCTTACACGATTTGAAAGCTTCTTAGACATAAAGGTTTTCCAACCAGACATTAAAGTTTAGTTGATAGTCCATAGAAGCTATTTTTAAATATTTTTCTCAGGTATTCGCAATTTTTTTCTGATTTCTTTTTATGTAATTTTTAATTAGTATTATTATTACTTTG
Organism: Latrodectus hesperus; assembly: GCA_037975125.1. Classification (NCBI taxonomy): domain Eukaryota; kingdom Metazoa; phylum Arthropoda; class Arachnida; order Araneae; family Theridiidae; genus Latrodectus; species Latrodectus hesperus. The sequence continues at coordinate 117,124,633 of CM075853.1, read as the reverse complement.
AAACAATGTGTATTATCTTTTTCAAATTGTTACTGATATTGAAGGAAATGATATATGATATTGAAATATTAAAACCTGGAATTAAAATTGGAGTAAATTTTGTTTTGTTTCAATATTTGAAGTATTAAATAGTTTGACTTAAAAGATTTTAACATCAAATATTATTTGCTGATGAGTATGTTATAGTAAGATTGTCTGCTCACCGTACTATGATATCTCTATAAGGACTGATTAAATAAATTTAACAATACACGCTGCTGATGTAATTAATTTTACAAATAAGGCAAAATGAAAAACAATTTTAAAATTAACTAATATAAGACCAAATAATTATAATAAATTGAAAAACATTTAGTTAAATAATAAAGTCATAGAAATTATTCATCTTAGACTTTAAATGGTAACACATTTTAACAAAGTTGGTACTTGTTTACCTTAATATATGTAGATTTAAATGTTATAGCAAAATATTTTTATGTTTGTGTTTACTGTTGCTGACTTTAACAAGAAACTGAAGGATTGAACATTTAATAACAGATTGAAAAGACTGGAAACTAAACTTCCTCTACATGATACAGCTTTCAGAGTTTCAGTGAGAAGTAATTCTAAGAACTTAAATATTGAGTAGCCTGAGATTGCCCTGGAGCTAACGCACATTTTTTTCCTATTTTCAGCATGAAAAAGGTTGAAAATTTTATAAATTCTGAACTTTAGTTACTAATTTTGCCCTCTAAGAAGGCATTAAGATGAATGCATGAAAATCATTTTTAAAATCAGTTTTCTGAAAAAAGGGTATGTTATGTTACACTTATTTCCTTATGCAAATTTTCAAATTGACAGTATGTGACATCGCTTTATTTTTGATTGGAATTGTTACTAAAAAAAGACTAAGTTCAGTTTTTTTCCTTATTATTGATTTATACATATTTGTGTACAATAAGATATAGAGCCTTAAAGTACTATTTGAATAAATTATTTTTGGATTTATAATTTAACCTTATCATAGATTCTTTTTCCTCATTAAAATAATCTAATGAGTTCGGTATTTCGGTTGTAAAAATAAAATTTTAAATCGAAATATATTTCTTCTTGATTTGATTTTCGTTTTACATTCGCAATGTTTAAGATAGAAACATAAGAATATAGATTTACATTTACAAATTAATTTAAATAATATATAGATATATTTGGTACCAAATATTTTATGTTTAGAATTTAACAAATTGTTTGTGTTATAATATTAATGTGCATGCATATATTTTGCCATGTTATGCACATAAAACCATTGCTAACAAATCATTCAGCAATTTAAATGAATAATATATTTTACTAAAGAGATTTTATTAAAGTACTTTATTGTGGATTTTGCAAAATATTTTTTATGGTTTTAAAAAATTTATATGTATAATATAGGCAAATTATTTATTCTAGATATTTTGACTTGAGATTATTATTAAATCAGAGCTACTTTAAAACAAAGCACTCAATAATTATTTTCATAATCATTATAACATTTTCCAGTGAAATATCAAATTCTTCATTTGGAGAATTGCGTTTAAGAAACAGACATTGATTTTCTTACCTAAATTTTATTTTCATTTAAAATTTTATCATCATTTTTTATTGATGATGAAATTTAACTAAAGAAAAAAATAGTGTATAAAGATGACCTAACAACATTTTATGAATAGCTCGTAGTCTCTATTCAACAATCATTACAAAAAACATTTAGAAAGAAAATTAATTTTGTCAAGTTATAAATTTGGACAAAATAGGCTGAAAATATATTTAGATACTGCTATAAAGTAAACTATGCGAAGAAATATTGGCCTATATTTGTAGATGAATTAAATGCTCATTGGTATCTTAAGTGAACTGTATCTTCTTTATGTATTGGTATCTTAAGTGCTCATTGGTATCTTAAGTGAGTTTTGAACTAGATAACTGAACATTCATATTTGAATATTAAAATTTTAAAATCTATGATTTCAAATTCCTTTAACATGTTTGAATATAAATCATATATTGAGAGAGAACGGAAATTATTCCACATTTATAAAAAATTCTAGTCCGAATCATGTACCATATTTAGATTTTAAATATTCATCAACATAAAACAAATATTCGGTTAGGTTAAATCTAAAAACCTCATCACGCGATATGTATTATAAGCTAAATGAAAGCCTACTCAAAATATTCAAAACACGTCATAAATCAATGTCCCAAAATGCTTAACATTTGGAAAATTCAAGTTAAGATATTTTTACATTTTATAAGATTTAATGCCCCATTTTTAATTTTAAGTTAATCTAAGAAAATTTATTCAATCAGTATTTAATATTCATTGTACCATAATACATTATTCATATCAAAAACTTTTTTACAAGTTTGAATTCGACAGCTATAATTTCTATAACTATAACTTATAGCTATAACTATAACTTCATTATTATAATTATTTTGTCCTCTAAAGTGTAATATTTCCTGATTTCTAGTAAAAATATTTCTGACACCAATCTAAATTTATGTACATATTTTACAAAACTTTGCAATGAGGTTTGAAAAGTTTAACTGGCTTTTAATATTTAAGCTGGGATAAATATTATAAATATAAATCAAATTTATTTCAAATTGAACAAATGAGCTCATTCACTATTAAGAAAAAAAGTGGAAAAAAGTTAAAACATTCATTAGAATGTATTTCATGATCTAAATCTTAAGTGGATCCTTGTATTTAAATTTTAATGCTTATTAACAATCAGATTATTGATTCAAGTCATCCTCAAGAATTTTTCCAAAATTTTCGAGAATAATCCCCTGCATATTTTCTCTTTGTAAGGATGAGAATACTTGCAATTTTAAGTAGTCCCTCTTAAGACAATTTCTAAGAAATTTATACAGAAGAGTAAGAATTTGATCATTATAGAAAAATGATTTTGTTAAACATCTGAGTCTCAAACCAAAATAATGAATTATTGTAATGAGACACCAAATGTAGTCATGAATAATGTTATAACGAATGTACAGTTTAGAACCATGTAAAGCAAAACATAGCAAATGAGAAATTGCTCTTAAGTCATTCTTGTAATTATTCTCGTCATTCCAGAGTGAGCTTTCATCCCCTATTTCTTCCTGCCCGTGATATTTCCAGGATAGCGTGTTCATAAGTAATGAACAAACAAGATTAAAACAATCTATTTTATAACATAGACAATTAGCTTATCTTATAATGGATGACAGCACTATTCAAATTTTTTGAATAAAAAATAGGCACTTTTATGATGTTTTTTTGAAAATTGTACGAGCGTTAAGGGGTTAAGGCATTTGACTATCCAGTGAGTATAGACTTGTCTGAAGACATTTGATTGATAATTAATCAGATTCATAGGTTAAAAGAAAGAAAAAAAAACTTTCAAAAATATCCTGACCCACTTGTATGCAAAATGTTCAAGCACATTATTACTTCCTGGAATTTTAAATTTTGTGACTGCTAGCAAATCCTTTGACTTTCAATTTCTTTAAAATAGTATGATTCCATCGTCAAGTCAAGATAAGATTTAATGAATGCTCTTAGGACAAGAGTTTTTCATAGCCAATGTTTTTAATGTGTTATACGTAGAAGTTTGATAGTTTTAGTTAACATTAAGAATTACACTGCTGGACAATTGCTAAAGACGGATCACAAATTGCAATGTAGCATAACATTAAGCGAGACATGAGGCCGAGTAGGATAAAATATAGTTGCCACACTGTTCAGACATTAGAATAAAGAATATTTATTTTTGTAGAAAGTACAAAAGCTGTGAAACATCTGAAAGAAAAAAAATGTTCATTTGATGCTGCATACGGAAAAATGGAACAATGCATCTAAAAGTCAGCAGGCACCTTGAAGAAAGGTATCAGTACGGGATATGTCCACCGTGGTGTGTGATGCAACATTCCACACGTCGTATCATACTTTGCATAACATTATCCAGCAGCTATTGGGGCAAATTATCCCATTCCTCTGGGAGTGCACGGATGAGGGTGTTCTTGTTTGTCGGAGGATAGTTTCGACCAACAACTTGCCTCCCCAAAGCATCCCACACATTTTCAATGGGGTTTGGATATGGAGAACGTGATGGCCATACGAGGCGTTTAATACCCTCACTGTCTAGACTATCCTGAACAGCGAGTGTTCGATGACTTGTTGCGTTGTCGTCAATAAAAACAAATTTATTACCGACAGTACCACGGAAAAGAAGAACATGAGGAAGTAGAACTTCATTAATGTATCGCTGGCCCGTCATAGTCCCATTCGCAACCACATATAAGGGCGTGCGGCCAGTGATCATGATGCCGGCCCACACCATGACACTGCATGTCGGATATCTTTCCCTTTTCTGGATATTTTCTGGACGATAAGCAGTACCACTCTCGCGCCAGATCATTTGGCGTCTACAATCCGATGACAGACTGAACCTACTCTCATCTAAGAATAGTACGCATGCTCAGTCCTGTTCAATCCAATTGCGATGCTCACACCATTGCAAACGGGCAGTACGGTGCTGTCTGGTCAATGTGACACACACAACAGGTCTGCGGGCGTATAGTCCTCCTCCCCTCAAACGGCTGGCAGCAGTTTTTCGGTAGATCTGCTTTCCTGAGGCAGCAAGAAACTGATTTGCCACCTGCTGAGCTGTGGTGCGCCTGTTCTTTTTTGCTGATAGGACGATATATCTGTCTTCTGCAGGAGTCGTACTTCTAACACGACCTCCCCCGTGCCACCTACTACGCATTCCAGTAGTTTTAAATGATTTCCACAGCCATGAAACAACGCTGTGAGCGATGTTGAACTCCTTGGCAACAACTGTTATTTTTCGCCCTTCTTCGATCTTTCCAATAATTCGGCCACCTAAATCATGTGATGCCGGGAAAACATGCCAAAAATTTCAAGTTCGTCTATTAAATCTTTTCTGTAAAACATTAACTTAAAACAACAACTGTCTACACTTGTCAAAGCCCTTAAAGCTCTTATGAACGCTATCACGTGATGAACAGACGTGGAAAAAAATTTGCATACCCATACTTCTTCTTACTATATCCCGCTTTTATTCTAATTTTCCACATTTTGCTTCCTTTCATTTTGTGGTTGCTATGGATGATAGTGTTATCCGTCCTTAGCAATTGTCCAGCAGTGTATTTAGCATGCTGAAAGTTGCTGCAAAATAATTTTAGAACCCTCTAAATATTTTCTATCTAGGAGAATATTTTAAATTGAAGATATCCACACATAATGAAGATGATTAGTTGATGTATTTTGGACAATCACTTATCATCCATCTCTTTTAGCTCAAAATTACCAAGAATTAAAACTTTGGACATTCTTCTATGAAGAAATTTACTACTGAGCCAATTTGAGTTTCATGAAAATTATTTTGATATAAATTACATTTAAACTCTTAATTGATAATTATTTAGACATATATTTGTAATATAATGAAGCTTACTATATAAAGTCTTGTCTCCTTAACAACAAAATTTTTGTAATAGATGCCATTTAAAAAGGGAACAATGCATTTAATAAATATGTTTGGCCTTACCATTTCCTTAGTATGTTTTCTGATATTCTTTGTATACTTTTATTGCCCTCTCTTGGTACACATTCAATTAAAAAAATGTAAAATGAACGTTGCTTAGGGTGGGTGTGCTATAATTACCTCGGAACATAACATCAAGTGGCAATAGAATGTATTATCATCTAATTCACTACTATCAAATATATGAATTTTTAAAAAATAATTTGCATAATATTTTATTTATAATTATTTTTAACTTACTTTAAAAAGAAAAATTATAGTGTTCATATCTAATCCATACTACTTTTCAAATTTCATTGAACTATATTTCATATAAAAATACTTAATAATAATTATTTTTAATGTGAAAAAAATTTAAAAAAATTATATAAATCCAATAAATCTAATATAAAGTAAGTAAGCAGAAATAATAAGTGTAAAGCAGAAATAATATTTTAAACCATTTTAAATATGGCACTTTTTCATTAATGCCAATGGTTATTAATTCATGTAACTTATTAAAATTTATTTAAGCTTTATTTTAAAATTCTTATTTCAGAAAAAAGGAATTTTAAGAATTATTTTATTTTTTCCAGTAAATTTTTTCTACAAATTAAATTTTTTTGTGTATTTATGTAAAATTTCAATCAGAAAACATGAAAATATTGAAATTTTATTTTCAGAATTTACTGATTGGAATTTTATGAAAAAATGATTCTACTAAATTCATGGTTTGATATAATGGATCATTAATATTTAAATAAAATTAAAAATCAATTAGGCAGTGAGAAATGCAAATAGAAATTGCTGTAAGTAATTTATAGAAAAATATTTTTGTTGATTCAATTAATAGATAGTGGAAATTTTTCATAAGATATATATTTTTATATTGAAGATACATATTTTTCAAAATAATATGTGCAATAAACATATCAGCAAAATAAATTGAAAATAACTGGAATGCTTTAATACGTTATTATTGCATTGTTTGTGACTTTCTCTTAAAATGAAAGTTTTTCTACCAGTAATGTAAGATTTGAAAACAATATATAATAAAATGATATGAATATTTAAATTTAATAAAAAATAAATTACAATTATTTTTCTGAAACTGATGAAATGTATTTTTTGCAGGAAAATCGCTTTAATTTAATATAGGCTCTAAGAATTCTTGTTGCTCTATAACTCTTTCAATTTATAAGTATGTAAGAAATAAATCATTTATGTGAAGATTATTCTCGGATGAATTAAATTGTATGTAAGAAATTTAATTTAATTCTTGTTACTCTAAATAAAATTTAGAAGAGTACATGAAATATTAAGCACTTAAACATATACTAAAAAGTAATTTACTGATTTCATTTCTCCTGACTTACAATGATTCAAAAATAATAATTCAAATGATGTTTTTTTGCCCGTTTATTAATATCAAATGAATAACATGGTTATTAAATTTTATCTAAAGTTAGGGAAATATTGTTATTTAATTTATTGGAAACATACTTAAACTGCACTTAATAAAAGAGAATATACCTACTTTTAAGCTAATTTCTATGTAGGGAACAATAAAGGAATAATGACAATTAGAAAAGAAAAATATCTACTGCATAAACTTATAACAGAAGCTAAATTATTTTACACGAAATATTTAAAAAATTTGCATCTTGAGGTGACCGCTAGATTTACTAAGAATTTCTCCTGATTTTAGAATGCATCAACCATCTTGGAACATTCCAAAATAGTATGTTTGTCTATTTGCATACAAAACGTCTTTTCAGTAATAAAATGATGATTTCATTTTTTCCATACACAAAAAAGTAAAGTTTTATGAGTTTTTTATTAATTTTTAAATATTAAAAATTTTAATTATTTCAAACTTTTGTTTGAATACTTTAATAAAGTTTATTTAAATATGCAAATATGTTTTCTATTTCAGTACTTCTCCGTAATTATCATACATTAAAGTATTTTCAAGGTTTCTGAGATGTCAATAAACAAAAATCCTATTTCATTTGAAAATATAAAGGTATATTTATTAATATAAAGAATTTGAAAACAAGTATTTATATTATTTACCGAGAAAATTTTTAAATCTGGTATGCTTATATGAATGATATAACGATATGAGCATATTATATGAACTCTTGTAACTTCTCTCGTTTATTCTCCTTCAATACCTACATTATGAATTTATATGTATTGTTTATAAAGGTAAATTTCAAAGTATTTAAATGATTCTGAGTAATTTGACTACAGTAAAATCTTAGAACTTAAATGTAAAGACGTAAATTACTAAAATTAATTTATTAACCTGTTTATTTTGTTCAGATATTGGTTAATGCGCACATCACTTTATTCTGTTTTTAATATGATAATTTCTTTAACATGGATTTTACTACAAGCATATTGATACACTTTGGTTTACCATAGTCCTTAACTTCAGACAATGGATAGTTAGTTTGAGGGATGATTCGGTGGGTTCAGTTCGTTGAATTCAAAATTATGCTGATGAATGTTACTGAAAAATATCAATTGTTATGCTTGTACCATAACCATGGTTCCCAAGTGATTTCAGACTTGAGTCATGTCGTATAACTATAGTAAAATGGTTTCGGATGCATCACTTATGTTTCTGGTTTTAAATCAGTGGCATCGAATCGTTTCATTTAAAATCCAAAAGTTGTTGAAAAACATTTGTAAAATTTAGATTATTCCACTAAGGGTGAAATCCTGTACATGTTTATACAAGCCATCATTCGTTGTTGAATAGCTGTGGATATATGATATTATTCCGGGTTGTGATGCAATGGCATCGTGTCATTCGATTCAGAATCAAAAGTGCATTTTGTCTGAATACGTGAATCATTTCGTGACCGCCCAAATCTTAACTCGTCAAGCTGTTTCACGGTGGTTTAAGTGATTCTCATGTTGGCAATAGAAAAAAAGAAGAAAAAATATCTACCTTATGATTAAATTTCAAGTGGAAAAGATGATTTACATTTTTTTTACATATTTTTGATTAACACTCTTAATTTCAGTACTTTTTTTAAAAAAAATGACATGTGCATTTCGCCAAAATGTTATAAAGACCTCTTAATTTCAAGTGCTAAATATCTTGAAATGTTCTTTACTTTCTTCAATCATAAACAATAATGAAATGAAACAAATTACTTTACTTTTCATTATTATGTGTAATATTGTAACAAAAGTTTTCATATTAACTCATCGGCAAATTTATTTGTGAATCATTTTAATTTTTTCCCTTAAAAGTCTTCTATAAATCAATATTCCATTATTTGTAAGCAAATTCAATTTAAAAAACATAAATTGCTGCCATTTTAATAATTATGTCTCCCACAAAGAAAATATGCTAACAGAAATTAAGAGTCATTTATAAATAATACTCTAATCTACTACTTTTACCAGATACAATGTAAAATTTTTCTTGGGAAATGAATTTAAAATAAATTATTAACTTTTTTGAGGTATTTAATTAGATGAAACTGAGAGAATTTCTGTTTTACATGAATTTTTTCATTTATTTTGCACTTTATATAAATATTTTAATTATATAAGTAATATAAGTATTATATTTATAATAATTGAATTATGTACTTGCATTATTCAGTATGTATGCAGTGGAAAGTTATCGTAAACACATTTGAATATTTTGAGGGAAATATGTATAATATTAAGATAATAAAATTTTATATTCAGTGTAACATATTTACATTTTATTTTTTCTAATTTTTGTTTAGGTCCATAAAGAACCGTTAACTAAAATTTATCAATATTACTTATTTTGCAGTTTATTTTATAATAATGTTTTAATTTCCAATTTTAACTTCAGAGAAGTAAAAGCATTTAGTGATAGTAATAAAATTATTAAATTTATTTTCTCATTATTATATTTTAATTTATGTATCAAAATAAAAATTTGTAAAATTAACTAATATTAGCAATTAATAGGATTAAGCAGGTCTGAGATTCTTTTGAATTAATAATAAGAACTAGAGTGAATAATCGGTAATTTGTTATTCTGTTGTTCTGGTAAAAGTGATTCCGAAGAGATTCTCTAAAAATTCCTCTTGGTAAACATTTTCCTTCTGACTTTTCCTGGAATTTTCGTCGACACAAATATATTATTTTAAATAGCGTAATGGGAGCTGCATAAATTATCGTAAACGTTGAAATCTGAACAATGATCACATATTTTCCTATATATACTTCTTCATTATCAGTATTTCTTTCATTTATCTCAATGAAAAATTCATGAAAGAAATAAGGTTGATTAGCAAAATTAATAAAATTTATATGATTAAAATATAGTTTGTTTGGTTATATTTTTGCAAAAATACTTAAAATATCATAGAAGATTATTTCTTTTTTATAAATTATTAGTGTTTCTATTCTCCTTTTTAATGAAGATAATTTTTTTATCTCCTAAGGTCTCAGATAGAAGACAAATAACTCTCATTAAGTTTAAATAAATTATTTATAATTTATAATTTTACTATTATGATTTTTCCAATTAAATTGTAGGATGTCACTGAATTTTTAGCATAAAGTCTTGAATCGTAATCATATATATATATATATATATATATATATATATATATATATATATATATATATATATATATATATATATATATATATATATATATATATATATATATATATATATATATATATATATATATATATAATATATATATATATATATATATATTGTTACAAATTTGTAAATAATGATTATATTTGTCTTAAAATATCTCAGACAGATCGGAAATTCTCACATTTTGGGCAAAAATTGCGGTATTTAGACGTTTTGTAGTTTAAAAGCTGATTTCCTAATAATTTGGCGACTTGGCGACAGTTGGCGAGATTCTTGGCGACTTGGCGACGGTTGGCGAGATTCTTAGCGACTTGGCGAGAAATCGATACTTCTGGAAACATCCATCACCTAAGCTCTAGGACCAATATTTTCCGAGATAGCCTAGAAGCTTCCAGAGCCTTGGCGAAATTGGTAGATTTCTCCGCCAAGTCAGGTATAAATACCGCAGCCCGACATGGAATAGTAGTATAGTTTTTGTGAAGACAGTCAGTTAGTGAAGACGATTAGTTGTGACTGCTAGTTGTTCTCTGTCTGAGGTATTTGAGACCTGTGATTAGAAGCTGTTTCTTATTATATCTGACGAATTGTAGCTGTATAATTGTGATTGTTACAGCGGGAATTTCGTTTATCTAGTGAGATTTTCTTACGAATAAAAGTCTTGTGTTCATTAAGTGGTTGCTTTATTCAACTCTCAATCGACACGAACCCGTGAAGCTCGGTACAACTGGTGTCAGAAGTGGGACTGAAGAGTTGATGCAGCGTGTCACAAGAAAAATGGATATGGATTTAATGAAAAGTCTTCTCGAAAAATTAGCGGAGCAGATGGCTGAGATGAAAGCTGGACAAGAAGAGATGAAAGCTGGACAAGAAGAGATGAAAGCTAGACAAGAAGAGATGAAAGCTGGACAAGAAGAGATGAAAGCTAGACAAGAAGAGATGAAAGCTGGACAAGAAGAGATTAAAACCGAGATGATGAAAGAGATAAAATCTGGACAGGAGGAGATGAAAGCTGGACAAGAAGAGATGAAAGCTAGACAAGAAGAGATGAAAGCTGGACAAGAAGAGATTAAAACCGAGATGATGAAAGAGATAAAATCTGGACAGGAAGAGATGAAAGCTGGACAGGAGGAGCTTAAAAAGGAACTTAAGAAGGACATTGTAAGTGTTAAAGAAGAATTCTCCAACATCATTCAGGAGAAGATGAATGCAATGGAAGATAAGGTAACTTCAGTAGAAACTAAAGTTCTGGAGATAGAAGAAAACGTGGAAGAAGCATTAGACAATATCAATAAGGAGATTGAAAGCTTGAAGAAACAAATGTCAAACAGACATGAGGAACCCAACGTGGCATTTGTGCCTTCCCTAGCCAATATTAAACTCTCTACATTTGATGGGAAATCATCCTTGCAAGTATACAAGACCCAGTTTATGATGGTAGCGGAAGCTAATGGATGGAATCCCCGAGCCCAAGCTTTTCACCTGGCGGCTTCTTTAAGAGGAGACGCGGCTGACATCCTCGAGACGCTTCCGGAGGAGCAGAGGCACGATTTCCAAGCCCTATCGAGTGCGCTTGAGCTGCGGTTTGGAGATAAGTGCACTAAAGAATATAGCAGACTACAGTTAAAGTCCCGCTATCAAAAAGCGGGTGAAAGTCTGCAAGAATTGGCTGCCGATATTCAGCGACTTTCCCATCTAGCATTTTCGGACTGCCCAGCTGAGACACGTCAAGATCTGGCTCTCCATCACTTCATCGATAGTGTGAGAGATCCGGAAATACAGAAAACACTTAGACTCGCCGATGTCAAAGATATTGGATCTGCCCTAGTCTACGCAGATAAGATAGAGGCTGCCCAGCAGGCCGCGCGTAAAGACCGGCACTCAATCAGAGCCGTCTCTACTACTGATAGGGACTATGATCTCAGAAAGCAAATCGAAGATCTGCGGCGAAAATTCCGTAACTTAGAAATGAGTAAAGGTGGCAGAACCACGAAGATTCTGTGTTGGACTTGCGGAGCAGTCGGACACGTTCAGAGAGACTGCCCGAAACGAAAAGATGATGGAAATGATCTTCGTCAGAAGCCCCATTTCAAATCGTTTCACATTTCTTCCGTAAGTAGCGGCGACAACGGACTTTTCGTTATGGGACATGTCAACGAAGTTCCCTGCAGAATGATAATCGATACTGGAGCCAACGTAACTATCATTAGGACAGATTTGGCTCGCAAACTTGGTGACAAACTCATCTGGACGCCGCCCTGCATTACCCTCCAAACTGTGACAGGTGATAAGATTAAAGTGCATGGAAAAGTCAATCTAAACATTGCATTTGGTAATGCCGTGTACCATCATTTGGCATATGTCGCTGATATAAATGACGAATTTATTCTTGGATTGGACTTTCTCAAAGAAAACCATTTCAAGTTAGATTTTAAAAATAATGAACTACACTCATGTTCTGAAGAAATAGCGATTTTTAAGACGAAATATTCAGATATTAAAACAGTCCATCATATAACTGCGAAGAGTGAAACAACATTACCACCAAGAACTGAGACAATAGTTTGCGGAGCTCTTTCAGAAGATAATAATTTTCATTATGGATTGACTGAATATCCAGATTCCGACAATAGCGTTAAAGGAGTACTAGTGGCTTCTTCACTCGTCGACCTTTCACGAAATGTAATCCCGGTAAGAGTTGCTAATCTAAGTAATAAGGTAAAACTTATAAAAGAAGGAGAAGTGCTAGCGACTTGCACTCCAGTGACCTGTATTAACCGAAATTGTCAAGCCACACTATCTGAGCCTCCTGACACTCTAATTAATGAACTCCTACAGAGAGCAGAGTTAGATGATAAACAGAGGAATGCTGCAAGAAATTTATTATTAGAATTCGGAGATCTCTTTTCCAAGAAATCAGATGATGTTGGGCGAACCAAATTGACGCAGCACCGAATCAATACAGGAAATCATCCACCCATTAAACAACATCCGAGAAGATTGCCATTCGCTAAGCAGGAAGAGGTGGACAATCTTCTGATGGAAATGCAGCAGAATGACATTATTGAGCCATCAGAGAGTCCTTGGGCTTCGCCTATTGTTTTAGTACGGAAGAAAGATGGTTCTACTCGATTCTGCGTTGACTATCGTCGGTTAAACAACATCACTAAAAAAGATAGTTACCCTCTTCCTAGGATTGACGATACACTTGATGCTTTATCCGGAAAACAATGGTTTTCGACTTTGGATCTCAAGAGTGGTTATTGGCAAGTAGAGATACATCCTGAGGATCGAGAAAAGACTGCATTCACCACAGGACAAGGACTTTGGCAGTTCAAAGTTATGCCATTTGGGCTTTGCAATGCACCTGCAACGTTTGAGCGCCTGATGGAGACAGTATTACGAAGACTTTCCTACGAAGCCTGTTTAGTATATTTGGACGATATCATTATTGTAGGGCGCACATTCGAAGACCATTTAAGAAACATCCGAAAGGTGCTGGAAAAATTAAAAATGGCCAACCTGAAGCTGAATCCTTGCAAATGTAATTTATTCCGACGTGAAGTAAGCTATCTGGGACACATTATCTCTGCTGAAGGTGTAAGAACAGATCCTGAAAAGATATCTGCAGTTAAGGATTGGAGTCGTCCAAAAGATGTCCACCAATTAAGAAGTTTTCTTGGACTATGCACGTATTACAGGAAATTTGTTAAGGGTTTTTCCCGTATTGCCAGACCTCTTCACAAGTTGACAGAAGTTAAACAGAGATTTCTATGGACAGATGAATGTGAGAAAGCTTTTAAACAACTGAAGGAGGCGTTGACATCTTCGCCCATTCTTGCATATCCCCAGCCCGGAAAATTATTCATTTTAGATACGGATGCCAGCAACGAAAATATCGGAGCTGTTTTGTCGCAAGAAATTGATGATAAAGAATATGTCATTGCTTATTGGAGTAAATGTCTATCGAAACCAGAGCGGAATAACTGTACAACCAGGAAGGAATTGCTGGCAATTGTTAAAGCCATAGAACATTTCCACCATTATCTCTATGGAAGAAAGCTCTTGCTCCGGACAGATCACGCATCCTTAACCTGGCTTTTAAATTTTAAAAATCCGGAAGGACAGGTAGCCAGATGGATTCAACGACTCCAGGAGTTTGACTTTGAAATACGTCATCGCAAAGGAACTCTTCACGGAAATGCTGATGCACTATCAAGGAAGCCGTGTAATGAAAGCTGCCGATACTGTTCTAGAGTAGAGAAGAACTATCAGCTGATAAATACTTCGGTACGCCAAGTTACTGTTTCACCTCCATCAAAACCAGACCCATGGAGTGATGAAGGACTTAGGGAAGCCCAAAAAGAAGACCCAGATATAAATCCAATTCTTGAATTGAAAGAATCTTCTAGTATGAGACCAAGTTGGCAGGATATCTCCACCTACAGTCCTGCTACTAAGCAATATTGGGCTCTTTGGGACTCACTCCATATAAGAAATGGTGTCTTATACAGGAAATGGGAGTCCGATGATGGACGTAATTTCAAATGGCAGCTTGTTCTTCCAAAATCAAGAATTTCAGATGTTTTGAAAGAATTGCACAGTAGCTCAACTGGAGGCCACTTCGGAGTAATGAAAACTCTACAGAAAGTTCGAGAACGCTTCTATTGGAGCAAAACGAGACAAGATGTAGAGAAATGGTGCCAATCTTGTGATGACTGTGCGGCACGTAAAGGACCGAAGAAACGTAGCCGAGGAAGGTTGCAGCGGTACAACGTAGGAGCACCTTTTGAGAGGATAGCATTGGACATTTTGGGTCCTTTACCACGATCCTCAAATGGCAACAAATACATACTAGTTGTCATGGACTACTTTACTAAGTGGCCTGAAGCGTTTGCAATCCCCGATCAAGAGGCGACTACAGTAGCCGAGGTTCTAGTGCAACAATGGGTTTCCAGATTCGGCACACCCTTACAAATTCATTCTGATCAAGGGACAAATTTCACCTCTGTTGTGTTTAAAGGAATGTGTCAAATTCTCGGAATAGACAAGACGCAGACCACGCCACTACACCCACAATCGGATGGCATGGTAGAGAGGTTTAACAGAACCATCTTGAATAACCTCTCCCTTATGGTTTCCAGAAATCAGCAAGATTGGGATTTGAAGCTACCGCTGTTTCTGCTTGCATATCGCAGTGCTGTCCGTGAGACTACCGGATATACTCCTTGACAGATGCTCTTTGGTCGCGAACTTCGTCTCCCTTGTGATCTTCAGTTTGGTCGTCCACCGGATACATCTTCATCGCCAGAGGAATACCTTCGAGACCTTCAGGCACGTCTTGAAGATGTCCATAACTTCGCTCGAGACCGAATCAACCTGACGACCGAAAGAATGAAGACAAGGTATGACACAAGAGCGACAGGACATGAATTCCAAGAAGGTGACAAAGTTCAAAGTTTGGTTGTGGAACCCGATTCGACGTAAAGGACTTTCTCCAAAGTTGCAAGCCAACTGGGAAGGTCCCTACACAGTCCTAAAAAGACTGAACGACGTCGTGGTTCGTATAAGAAAATCATCTTCTTCAAAACCAAAGGTAGTACATTATGATAGATTAGCTCCTTATCGTAATGTAGAGTAAAAATCAGTAGACCATGGTCTGTTTGTAAATAGTATAGATAATTTTAATCTTTTCTATTTTCTTGTATTTTTAGTTGCTTGTGTATGTAATGTGCTCTGTATCCTCTTGAAATGTAAATTCTTTTATATTAAATTTGGCCTCCTATCAGGGGATTGTACTGCCCGGGACGTGCAGTCCTTGAGAGGGGGGCAATGTTACAAATTTGTAAATAATGATTATATTTGTCTTAAAATATCTCAGACAGATCGGAAATTCTCACATTTTGGGCAAAAATTGCGGTATTTAGACGTTTTGTAGTTTAAAAGCTGATTTCCTAATAATTTGGCGACTTGGCGACAGTTGGCGAGATTCTTGGCGACTTGGCGACGGTTGGCGAGATTCTTAGCGACTTGGCGAGAAATCGATACTTCTGGAAACATCCATCACCTAAGCTCTAGGACCAATATTTTCCGAGATAGCCTAGAAGCTTCCAGAGCCTTGGCGAAATTGGTAGATTTCTCCGCCAAGTCAGGTATAAATACCGCAGCCCGACATGGAATAGTAGTATAGTTTTTGTGAAGACAGTCAGTTAGTGAAGACGATTAGTTGTGACTGCTAGTTGTTCTCTGTCTGAGGTATTTGAGACCTGTGATTAGAAGCTGTTTCTTATTATATCTGACGAATTGTAGCTGTATAATTGTGATTGTTACAGCGGGAATTTCGTTTATCTAGTGAGATTTTCTTACGAATAAAAGTCTTGTGTTCATTAAGTGGTTGCTTTCTTCAACTCTCAATCGACACGAACCCGTGAAGCTCGGTACAATATATACAGTGGTGGCCAAAATTGTGGACACTTTCGGAAATTTTTATGTTTTTTAAATTTGTATGCTTATAGAAAACGTTACGTTTCACAAAATGCAAACTTGTATACATCAATTTACAGAGAATTTATTACTGAATTCAATACAAAACACACAATTCAATTATTTGCAATATAAAAAAGTTAAACGATAATAGTTATCAATATACATTAGATAGTGATGATTGCAGTGAGTTATCAGTACTTAATAGAGTACCCTTTATTTTTGATTACAGCTTCACATCGATTCATTGAGCTGACAAGAGTTTTAAGCTCTTCTTTCGTGATTACATGATGCCAAGAAGCAATTATAGCCTCAATTAGTTCCCTTTTATTTGATGGTAGACTCATTCGGTCAAGAGTTTTCAAACAGTGCCTTACATATTCGATAGGATTGAAGTCAGGACAGTTTCCTGGCCATGATAACAATTTAATGCTTTTTATACGAAACTGCTCTTTCGATATTTTGGCCTTGTGGCAAGGAGCAGAATCCTGCTGAAAAATAAACGAAGCATTATTGGGAAAGAGATTTTTGATGGAAGGCAGAAGTTTTGGTTCTAGAATAGTTTCAATGTATTTTCTGGCATTCAGTGTCCCATCGATGACATGAAGACGACCAATACCATCTGCTTTGACATGCATGACCAAATCATAACACTAACTGGGTTCTTCGCAGTTGCTTGAATGCAGTCAGGATGTAGCTCTTCTCCTATTCTACGTCTTACATATTTTCGCCCATCACTACCGAATAACTATATCTTAGTTTCATCACTCCATATAACTTGTGACCACTGATCATCTGTCTAATTAATGTGCTCCTTTGCCCACTGTAGCCTTTTTTTTCGTTGCTGAAAATGAGGATAAGGCTTTTTTCGTGGAATTCTACCGCTGAGTCCAACATCTGTCAATCTTATGATTGATCCTGAACTGACAGAAACACCAGCATCATTCATATCACTTCTGATGGCCGCTGATGACATTTTTCTATCATGGAGACATAGTCTTTTTATTCTTCTGTAATCAATAAATGTGGTGAACCTTTTTAGGCCTTTTCCTTCTTTGTTTTTTATTGAATTTCTCTCCTGATATCGTAAAAAATATTTTCGGACTCCAGATGTAATCACTGAACAACCCACCTGTCTTGCAATTTCAGCACAGGAAAGACCACTTTCTCATAACACAATAATATTACATCTCTTTCTAGATGTCTAATCTACGCTTTTATTTGATGTCATTGCTTCTTGACAAAATATTAAATTTTTTTACAAAAATTCCTACTTGTAATTGCAGTGTATAAGAAACAGGTCCTCCTTCTACAGAACAAAGCAAAATAATTAATTGTTTCAAGTGTAAACATGATGTCAGCTTCTGCTGGTAGTTACTATCATTTGATTGGTTCTCAGAAAAAGAACAGTGATTGGCCAGGAAAGCTAGAGATTACAAACCACTTCAGAACAGTGTTTTTTTATTTATATTAATGTATATATATAACTTTTTTTGTAATGCAAATAATTGAATTTTGTGTTTTATATTGAATTTAGTAATAAATTCTCTTTAAAATGATATATACAAGTTTGCATTTTGCGAAACGTAACATTTTCTATAAGCATACAAAATTCAAAAAATGAAAATTTCCAAAAGTGTCCACAATTTTGGTCACCACTGTATATATATATATATATATATATATATATATATATATATATATATATATATATATATATATATATATATATATATATATATATATATATATATATATATATATATATATATATATATATATATATATATATATATATATATATATATATATATATATTTAAATATACAGGTAAAACTTGCTGTGATATGCAAATGATTACATTTTCAGCGCATTCATATAAAGCAGGCGACAGTAGCGACATCTACAATGTGTATAAAACCAGAGATTTGACAGCAGTTTTCTCATACTCAATTTCCGTTTCAACGTTGTTTTCGGCAAAGAAAGTTGTTGTAATGCCTCGTGTAGGAAGAAGAAATACCTATCAGCACGTGTCTGACTTTGATCGAGGAAGGATTATAACCTACCGGGATTGCAGTTTATCGTACCGCAATAGTGCTGCTCGCGTCAATCCAGACCCCATGACTGTTAGCAGAATATGGAATCGATGGGTTCAGGACAATCATACGGAAAGTCATGCACGATCTCAGCGAACCCCCATCACTAACAGCAGAGAAGAAAAACATCTTATCCGCATGGTCTCAAGGGATCGTACAGCCACGTCACGAACCCTGAGTCGAGAAATGGAGTCATTTGCAAGGCAACAAGTTTCTGCTAAAAGAATTTGATGACGTTAGCAGCAGCATGGATTGTCTGCACGGATACCATGGCTTCGGCTACCATTGACGCTGCGTCACAGACAGGAGCGCCTTCAATGGTAAGATCAGCGACGAACCTTAACGCGGGAACGGCATCACATCATCTTTACAGATGAATCTCGTTTCTGTATACAGGACCATGATGGCCACATCCGTGTTTGGAGGCATCGTGGAGAACGTGCATTGCCAGCTTGCATTGGACATCGCCATACTGGCCCATCTGCTGATGGTATGGGGTGCCATTGGATACACGTCTGGATCACCTCTTGTTCGCATTACCGGCACTTTGAACAACAACCATTACATTTCCGATGTGTTAAGGCCCGTGGCTCTGCTCTATCTTCGAGGCCTCTCTAATGCTTTGTTTCAACAGGATAATGCACGACCGCATGTTGCCCGTACTGTTCTGAACTTCCTTGATACAGAACAGGTTCGACTGTTACCCTGGCTAGCACGTTCTCCTGATCTGTCACTAATTGAGAACTTTTGGTCAATGGTTGCCGAGCGATTGGCACGCCATCACTCACCATCCACTACTGTCGATGAACTGTGGCATAGTATTGAAGCTGCATGGACTGAGATCTCCCTACATGCCATACAATCTCTGTTTGACTCCATGCCTAGGTGGATAAATGCTGTTATTGCAGCCAGAGGTGGCTGCTCTGGGTACTGATTTCTCAAAATCTATACATCCTAATTTCCCGTAAATCTAATCACTTACTCTTTCCACTATAATGTATGTGTCCAATAAATATCGTTCTGTTATTTGCATTCCTTCTTTGTGTAGCAATTTTAATGGCCAGTAGTGTATATATATTTGTATATGTATACACACACACACACACACACACACACACACACACACACACACACACACACATATATATATATCTATATAATATATATATATATATATATATATATAATATATATATATATATATATATATATATATATATATATATATAGTATGAATTTAGTAAAAATTTATATATGAATTTATGAAACAATATATCTTTTTTTTCTAAATTTTTAATTTGAATAAAAAACGTTTAGGAATATCAAAAGCGTAAATACTAATTTAGACTAACCGAAATGTGGGTTTTTTTGTCTTTTCTTTTTTTTTCATTCAATTATGGAAGCAATATCATTAAAAATTTGAAAATTTTTAAAACAATTATTTAAAAAAAATTGAATTTCCATGATATTGAAAACTTTTACAAACGAAAAAATTTATGATTAAAAAATAATTCTTTATTAAAAGTAAAAATCATGAATGAATTTTTTCTCATTGCCAACGACACTCAGACTTTCGATTATGAACTTCGCTTTGTTTGTAGCTCTCGTAAAATGCGATTTGAAGACAGGCAGCAAATTGGTCAATCAGTTGGATTAAGGTTGCTAGTTCAATACGATGTGTACTAAATGACATGTTATTTAACTTCAGGGATATTTTACACCAATGAAAATTGTAATAAAATGGTTTAATCATTATTTCAAGTGGAACGAAAGAAACATTCACTTTATGGTTAATAAGTCTTCTTCTTTCTTCTTCTTTCCAATCCCCGTTGTTTAGCAGGGCTAAACTAGATCCATGACGTCGCGAACCGCCAGAATGTCTATGACTAGCAAAGGGGATTCGAAGATGTCCACTTTATTAAGTCCCAGGCAAAAGATAATATGTTCCGGAGACGCACTATCCGAATTGCATTTGGGTCAAGGCACGTAGCATTTACGTCCTTCGCAGAATGAAATGGAACGAAGATGTCCACTTCGGAAGCGGGTGATGGTAGTCTGGCTCCACCTGTCGCATTTAAGAGTGAGGGAGCCTCCCGTTGAGTAGCTTTGGTACCCATGGTGCAAGGGTGGAAGTGACCAAATGGCTTGGTTGATCTTCTTGGCACGAGAGTAGAGTTCAAGGAAGGTAAGTAGGCCAGATTGAGATGGTAAATAAGTATAAAATATGAATTACTTTAAAATAATTTCAATGAAAGTCTTGCATCAATTCTGATTGTTTTTTTTATTTAGTTTGAAAATTCGATATATGATACAATCAAATTCATGATTATTCCTGAAAACCATAAATTTTCATTTCCGTTATTTAAATTTATATTTGTATTTACAATTTTGCAATTATGGTTTTAATTAAAATATATGTTAGAGAATTATAAATGCTTGCATCAAGAAAGCTGTTTTTCTTGTACGGATATTAGATATTATAAAAATGTGTTGTCAGTAAAATTTTACACAAAACTGATATTGTTTTGAAATACTGATTTTTAAAATTTTCTCAGTAGAGGTACTGAATTTCAAATGATTCTTTATTATATTAAAACAAAAATTCGATTTTTTTTGACATTGATAAATCTGTATTCAAAATTAATAATTATTATTCCAATATATTAAAATCTTTTTCTTCGTAAAAAAATATTTTTAATAAATTAAAAAAAAGTCTTAAGATTTCAAAGATCAAATCTTTTTTGTACTAAAGAACTGATTTTTTTTGCAATCATTTTAGTAGATATATCCTTAAAATTTTTGCTTTTTTGGGAACAAATGTACAATTTTTAAGTAATGAAAATTCTGAAACTTTGTTTTAAAAAGCGTATAAGCTAACAAATTCTTTTAGCAAAACTTTTAAAAAAATTCTAATATTTTCAAACAAGCTATGAATTGGAGAATGTAACTATGTTGTTGTTAAGGTAGAAAATGTTTAAATACAACTTTTTCAGATATTTATATTATTCCTAATAAATATTAAGTTTATTAAAATATTAATATTATTCCTTATACATTTTGAAGAGTTAATTTCACTTAATATTTTCCTAATAAATATTAAGTCTTCAAAATGTTATTTGAAAAAGATATCAGTAATTTAATAAAAAAATCATGGCTTATTTAGCAAATTATTAAGCGTTAGATACACACAAAAGTGCTTAAATTTCTGAGAAGGAAATTTCGATGTATTATGAAAGCTAATGATATTTTTTTTTAAAAAAATAAGTGTTTAATAAATAATCAAATAAATTTAATAAATTTAATAAATAATCTACAATACAATTTAAGTTCTTTATAAACATACAACAAATTTTGAATTTTAGGAAAGAAAAATATTTTATCAACTTATTTTGGCACTTGTGTGTGAAACCAGTTGAATATTTAAATCCTGTAATATATTATATCACTAAAATGTCAATTGAGAAGGAATTATCTGTATCACTGCTTAGTTTCAGATTTAAATGCATAATATGAGCATAAGGAAACGGTTACTCGGATTAAGATCCAAAAGTACTAAATTATGGGAAATTTTGAATTATGGTTACCTTCGCCAGCATATTTCTTGCAGAATCAACATAATAATTGAATGCATACAAACTACACTTTACGGTGTACAATGATTGGATCAAGTATCAGGAGTGGTTAGCTTTCTGCATCAATGGTGGTATTACAAACACACAGTATGAGTATATAGCTTATGAACGAGGTAAAAGATTAAACACGATTAATACTTTTACTAGTTAATGTTACTACTTAGCTCCTGATATGACAGTTAGAATTAAGTCAATGCCCAACTTCTGATATATATATATATATATATATATATATATATATATATATATATATATATATATATATATATATATATATATATATATATATATATATATATATATATATATATATATATATATATATATATATATATATATATATATATATATATATATATATATATATATATATATATATATATATATATATATATATATATATATATATATATATATATATATATATATATATATATATATATATTGAAATGTCTTGTTAACCTAAGTAATACTGATAGTAAAATAAAAACTAAATATAAATTAAAAATATCAAAATAAATATAATTAATAAATTCGCCGTACTTATTAAAAGAAAACTGTTTTTAATTTTTGTTACAATATTTTTTGATAAAAACACTTGTAAGAGCTACAACTTTAATATTGTTGTTATATATCACCATTCTACAAAGATTATTATTTATTTATTATTATGATCACACAAAGCTCATATAACGTATCTCAACCGTCGTTAACAAAAACGCTGTGTTTTTACAAAATTTTTAATACTTTCTTTTTGCACGCACGATGGGTTTCTTGAAGAAATCTCCGTGGCGTCATTTATCAGACAATTAATTAAAAAATCTCCTTAAGGTATATGAATTTTATAAAAAGTCTCTGTGCTTTTCCTATCTAAATTTACTTATTCTATTAGTAGCAATAAAACATATTCGGACAAAAATTAACAGCGTATGAAAATTAGTTATTCCTTGAGCATTTTTCATCTGTTTGACGAAGACAATAAAATTACGACATTAAGCAAAGAATGCGTAGTTATTTCACTACCTTAAACTAAGACAAATTTAACTAAAACAATGTAATGACCGTTGTGGTTTATTTGGTTTTGGCTTCGTGATCGTTATTGCAAGAGAGTGTGAACAAATCCCGGCCTTAACCAAGATCTGTTATGTTCACTGCCTGGGTCACATTAAATAGATTTCATGACAATGTCTTCCAAGAAAAATGATACTTTTGAGGATAACAGGTCAAGTATTAGGATGTGTTCTGATTGATCCTTGCTTCTAAAGGACGAAGTCTCCCACCCGGCAACTTCAAGTAATTGTGGTAGAGTCCAACACTGTGATAGATGCATGAAGTATATTGGTGCAAGAATAACTATAAGCAGATACGTAGAATTTCTGAGACTGAACAGAATAGATAATAAACCACATAAAAAAGGAAAAATTTACTTATATCTACGAATTACAGTACTCTTTATAGGGGATTTAATATTCGGTTATAGGGGTTCAACAAAGAATTTTTGCGAATCACTTTAATGCGTAACAAAGAATTATGTAACCTTACATACTCAATTTACCTACTGTTTCATTTTATACGAAATCAAAAGCAATTTAATTTGAATTAAATAATAAATTTGATAAGTAATGTAAATTTAATAAATTGTGTAAGCATACTGCATTTAATATGTTATACAATATTTTACATACATTACAAACAATATTTTGTTTTATACATACATACAATATTAATCTAAAAACAATTTATTTAGCCCGTATTTAATATATACCAGGATCTCCAATACATTATTGGGTAAAAGTTTACCATGGGGTACTCTTTGATTCTTTGGCGATTTTTTGACGCCAAGATATGACTTAGAAGATGAGCAATGCAGAGAGTCTGTAAAAAAAGAATATTATCAGAAATTAGATTTTATCCCCAAGATGTATCTCCAAATTTTTCACCAAACTGAGGGATACTCAATTCTACAACAAGCTCCATAATTAATAAAATTTTTTATCAAGTTGAGTGAGTCTCATCTATATATTTATTGGACATTTTATAGCATGCATTATTTCCTGATTTTATATATTATAATTTAAACTCAATTTATGGACTTATTTTATAAAATTTAGCACATTATTTGAGCGAAGGTTTTTTCTAATATTTATGGATTAGTAAATATTATATTTATAAATTAAAATTTTTTATAAAAATTAAAATTGTGAAATGTTTTTTATAAAATGATATAAATTAATTTTTTACAAGTTTTGGTTAAATGAATTTGAATAAAACACACAGAAATTACTGGGAAGCAAACAACCTAATTGGATTGCTATAGACTTTTTGTTTGATTCTGTTTTAGCTACTCACCTCTAGTGTTATTAAGTAAGAAAAATCACACACACATGATCTCTATTTAAATCTTTTAGTGGAGAATTATTCAAATCCCATTTTCAAATTTAGTTCTCATCTCAATTAATTAAAACTTTCAAAGTGCATTAACACACATCCGAATAATTAGTAGAAGTATTGTGCAAACATTACATAGTATTCAAAAAGAAATTTCCAAGCAACACCTTAACAAACATTTTTCTAGATATTTAAAACCCATCACATTCAACCCTCATTGGTCAACAGTGACATGAATAAAACCCAGGACATTCCTTTTCAAAGCAATATGGACTTCATGTCAGGCCACGATAAATGCAAATAAAGTTCATGATTATAAGAGGTTTTTGGGAGGTTTCCTCGAGTTTTTATAAAAATGTTTTCACAATTTTTCTATCATTACAATTTTGAAAGTTTTATCATTTGAAAAATAATATAAAGTTATATTTGTATACATACAAATTATTTATATAAAAATATTTTTCATCATGAGCTTTATACAAGCGTAGCTATTGAAAAAACCAGGAAAATTCATAATCTATCAATCTGTAAGCCAACTATGTGATAAGTATGAATGCATTATCCTATTTATGTTTCTTAACACACACACACACACAGAGGATAGACAGGCTTAAACATAAATTTTTCTACTCAGAGGTGCATATTATTTATTCTGTTTCTACTCCATGATGAGTCAACTGAAAAATGTATCGAAATATAATTACTTCGATTCTAATTTGAGAAAAAATTTCACAATAATTAATATCATTTAACCAATTTAGCGTTCTAGAGAACTTTAAAAATTGCGCTACAATTCTTTATTGTTTTACTTATTGTGTTTTAAATAGAAATTTAAATTTCGATTGCAAAGTGCATCTTATATTATTAATATTCAATATTAAAGTGGTTTTATAGAATAATGCTTATGAATAGTATCTTTTTTAGATGTCTATAAGCATACAAGAATCTTTCATAAATTATATCAGATTCAAACTCATAATCTTTATACTTAACTAACATGCAATGAATATTACTTAAAAATGATATCACTACTCAAATTAAGGCAATTCTACTGAAAATTTATGAATAAATTTAAGCTATTAAAATTAATTAGAGAATTCCTGTTTTCTTAAAAAATTGTTTTTTTAAATGTATAATTTTGATAAATTTTTTACCAATTTAAATTTTTTGCTTATTTTTGTAAATTTCCTTCAGAAAAGAATATACTTAAATATAATACATTAAGCCATACATTTCAAAACAATACTCAAGTAAAATACACATTAGACAGGTATTTCTTTAAAGAATGTAGACTTTTACAGTCAAAATATTAAATTTAAGATAATGTAAATTATATCTTAAATCACACATTGTGTGGAATTTCCAGGGAAACAAAAACATTTCAGTAATAGAAAAATCTAAAATAATTTAAAATAAAATAATATCAAAGATTTAAATTACTTAAGTTTTAGAATCCTTTTCATGAAACTAATAAAAAATTTCTTTCTAAAAAAATACCGTTGTTGCATATGTTGCTTTAACAATTTATGAATATATATAAGAAGTAAATTATTACTGAGTTTTTTTTTTATATTTATAGTAAAAAATAACTTCTAAGAAATTTGAATTAAATATTTCTTCCTCCAAATTGCAATTAGAAGGCTACATAAAATAATGGGCAAATAAACATGTATTAAAAAGTTGTTGGCTTGCTTTGTACGTCCATGCATTTAATAAATATAATTTAGACTATGTTTCTTTCGAAAATGCTTCCTTTAAAAATTTATTTTTTGCTTATAAATTTTGTTTGATTTTTAAGAAAGTTTATGCATACTTCTTTAACTTTTTATTTAAAAGAAACTGAATACATTTTCTTTATCAGAAATTTTTCTATCACACCATTTTATAAACAAGAATAAGTAATAATTTTTTAATGAGTTCATTTATGAAACAAGAAAAAGATACCAACAACGATGAAAGAACAAAATAGAAATATTCTTTATGAAAAAAATAATTTAGTAATTTGTTTTCCTAAAATTGATGAAAAGAAATATAAAAATACTTTCATATTAATTTACGCAAATTCGTATTTATCTCTCAGTTTAAATTTTTGAAACCATATATCAAAGAAATACGATAGTAATAAAAATAAACAATAATACAATAAAGACAAAATTTGAAAAATCAATGACAAAAATGAGATAAAACTTTCCAAAATAAAAATAAGAAAGAGACATAGATAACATTTCTTCATTAGGAGGGCGATGGTTAACTATAGAAATAAAACAGTCTTTTCTGAAAAGCAAGTAGGAGATATGTCTTCATGCAGTTCTACCGAAAATGCATTGGCAATATACTTACACGCACACACATATATGCGTATATGTATTCACATATATATATATATTATATATTATATATATATATATATATATATATATATATATATATATATATATATATATATATATATACATTTATATATCATTTTATTCACTTTATTAACTGCTTGTTAATACCATGAAATAATCCTAGTCAGCTGAGAAAGATTTAAATATGCTTGTGATATTAAGGTGGTTTATATTAATATCAGCCAACGGTGTAATATTCTGGTGACTTTAAGATACCAACTGGACCTTTTTTTGTGAAATTAAACATTGAGTAAGAATTTAAAGTAATATTAGTGTTGTTTTCTGATGAACTCTTAATATAACATAAACAGCGCTTAGGTATGAAGCGTAAACAGCACTCAAAGCAGCCTACTATTTGTCCTGGAATGATTTAAAGAAGATAAGCTGGGTTTGTTATTAGTTAAAATCATTATTTTTAAATTTATATTACAACCTATTAATTTAATTAATTAAAAAATAGAAACAAGAAAATTTAACCTCAGATTTTTTACGACAGCCTGTACGATGTTGTAATTAATTATGCCAGACGTAGAAGAAATGTTATCTGACGTCATAGATATGTTAAATCTATGAGAATTGTAATAAAGTGATGTAACCATGATCTGAACCCTGGAAACGAACGAAACGAACAACCAGTTTATGGTAAAAAAGAAAAAAAACTAGATGTTAATAAGTTCTTAACATTTTCTGAAAATATAAGTGATAGTAGTATTGTTTTACAGTTAATCTGGAAAAGAAGCTCATACACAACATAAGAAAAATATCTTCTTTTGTATAGAGTATAGTTTACAATTTGTGATCATAAAGTTTTAGAGATTTATTTATTTACTTCCTTTAATCTATATATTTAATTATTCCTTTTCAATGAAAGATTATATCAGACATTAAAAGATGAGTCTTTTAACGCGTGCTTGCTTTGAAATAAATTGGAAAAAGGAATTGCCAGCATATTTTCCTGATTCAATTTCAATCGAGTAGGCAGAGAATACACTCGGACAAATAATAAAAAAGATCGTAAATGTAGTTTCAAAAAGATTATCACGGGCATTTTCTTTTTGAGTTTAAAGATCACACTTCTTTAAAATTAAAACAGGGCTTCTCTAGCACTCAATATCAAAATATATGCTTTGAAAGGATTTATAAATAAAAAGTTAGCCTCCAGAAAAGATCACCCGTGATAATTCTCATCATTTTATAATCCATAAACCATCTTACAATTTTTCGAAACAAAATATTTTTAGTCATTTATATCCAAAAAATATTTTTTGCGATAAAGAAATTTTATTTTCACATTTTAGATGAAAATAGATTAAATAATTTTGTTAGAAATTCAATTTTAATGCAATTGTTTTCTTATTATTTTTAAAATAATGAAAATTTAGAAATTTCAGTATTTTAAACATTTATATAAACTTTAAAACAAATAAATAAATAAAATAAAAATAAAAACTGCCCGACATCAAAATTGCAACACCAAGAAGAAGCTGCCAGAAAGTGGCGAAACTCGGCAAACAGAAGGAGACAGGAAGAAATCAAAGGTGATCTGAATTTCGAAACGGTGATTCACGAAGCAACATGCCAAGGCGCAGAGTCAGTGAGAGTACGAATGGAATTCTAAGGAAGTGATCTCCTTTCTATCTTAACTCTTTGTCAAAATGCGTAACCTTAAGTATGCAGTGACAGGGTCTGCAGATGGCGTCCAATCATATCCCAAACGTGTTCGATTAATGAGTGATCTGATGAGCAAGGTGGCCAGATAAGAAGCTATTAACCTTGCAGGGCATGTTGGCTGAGACGAGCAACGTGCGTTCAGGCGATATCCTGCTGATAAAGGTCATTGCGCATCCCTGAATATAGGGGAAATTCAAACAGCTGCAGCACATCCCGTAGCGTAGAGCTGTCATAGTGTCGTGAATACGAATTAGAATCTTACGCAAATGTACCCCATACCAGGAACCCGATTTGTCACGAAGTGGGGTGCATCACAATTGCTGCGGGATTGAATGAGTCTCCACGTCGACACCACATTCGTAACTGGTGGCTAACACTGAAAAAACAGAAGCTTCACTCATCTGAGAAAAGGATGCTGTGCCATTCCGTCGTCCACGTCACTCTAATCCGGCACCATCACAGACGTTGGTGTCTACGCTGTAAGGTCAATGTCAGTTTTCTTAATGAATGTGATGAGCGCAGACAACTGGAAACTAATAGACGGTTTTGTTCGATGTGGGAGCATCCTTGTTCTCTTTCACGTTATTTGCAGGGCCACCACCTCCACACGTTGATCGATCCATGATTGTGGATATTATTCTGGCTGTATTGGCCCCTAACAAACAGTTCACAATTCCTTGTTCCAACCATCTTCGCCACAACCGGTGCACTGTGGACGAGTTCAGGTGTCTGTCAGCTGCGATTTGCCGTAAGGACCAACAATCCTTTTCCAGTTAGATTAACATGCCTTTTGTAAATTCGTCTGTCTGCTGAACTAACTGCGTCGACAATGTGCTGGCATTTTCTGCAATTAAGGGTGCCCTTATAACTGTAATTGTAGTCCAAGAACAAACTTTTTACGATTATTTCCCAAACAGCAATAACGGTGCAAATATTGCCTGCTCTGTCGGTTCTTCACCTTGTATCTTATCCTACGTTCACTGGAGAGCTGCGCATTTCACATCATCTGATTATTCGGTAGGCTGTGTCCCTGAAATTTGTATATTTTTGTGACAACTAATGGTGTTGCATTTTCAAAATAAGGATGTGTATTATTGTTTTTTATGCGTAAACAACTTCTTTTTCTCTAACTATTTACATATTTTATGAAATATATCGAAATATTTTAAGTTTTCCTAAGATTTAAATAAGTGAAAAAATAATCATATATATAAAATATAATTACGTATTTAATTCAAATATCATTAAATCAATTACTTATCTTTTTCTGAGAACGTTTTGAATATAAAGGTTTCTTATAAATAAAATCTTATAACTTCGATGACTTAATGACGTATTTATGTATTTTAAACTTACAGATAAATCTTAAGCCATTAAAATACTTCAGAATGACTTTTCTTTTGAAAACACATGCAACTTAAATTAAAGTCTTATAAATCATTATAAGTTATTTTTTTCATTTCTAAATAGTAACAAATATTGATAAAGCATTAATGTATATTATAAATCTATCATATATATTTTTCATCAATGCTAATAATTCTTGCTTATTTAGAGACAATTGTTCCTGTGACATCATTTGCTTTTGTCACTAACAGCTAATTATGAAATAACACAAAATGTTTTATTTTTAATTTTAATTTATTACTTTTAATTATTATAATAATATTATTTTTATTTTAATTATTATTATTTAAGTAGCAATATCTTTTATATCAACTCATCCGTAGGTTTTGATTGCCAATTAATTTGAATAAAAATTTTTCAGAACATTTCGATAAACTTTTAATTAATTATTTTTAATTAAATCTATTCATAAAAACATTAATTATTTAAATTAGATCGAACTATTATTTCTTACATAAAGGAAGAAAATATTATTGTGAAAAATAATGAACAATTATCTAAGTAGTATTATAGGGAATTAAATTATCTATTCTGTTAATACTTCCATGAGGAACACTTTAAAATGTTTCATTCAAAATTAATTTAATTAAAGTATAACTAACATCTTTGAAATATTTAATGAGACAAAGTTGAAAATATTTGTTTCAAATCAAGTTTTATTTTCTTCATTTACTATTAATTCAAATTTAGCATGTCTATTACATACGTAAATAAACGAATTTAGTTAGCGATTAAAAGTGTACCAATCAACAAAAATATTGATTAGAAATAGTAGTAATGATATTGTAATATTAAGAGTAACATAATTTTTTTCACTCTTTTAAATTTAGTAATATATTTGTTCTACTTTTAGAAATACGTGTTTTATTATTATCTCTCAATCAAGATACTTTTCTTTTAACTGCATTTAGTTTAGTTCATCCAAATAAAAATTTATTAACTTAATTGCTGCTAACTATTAGTAGCACTACAGATAAGCCGTAAGTACTTAGCTCTTAATTCAATTTTAAAAATTAATGTATTATTAAACATTTGTTATACTTTATTTTAAAAAGTGCATTTGTAGATGATATTTTTTTTATAAAACTGCGAAATATCTCCTGTTCAACCTCATCCTAGAATTTTCATCTACAAAGGTATATTATTTTAAAAGCCATAGCTGGAAAGATTAAATAATGAACTAATGATAGATAAACATAAAATTGTTA
Organism: Latrodectus hesperus; assembly: GCA_037975125.1. Classification (NCBI taxonomy): domain Eukaryota; kingdom Metazoa; phylum Arthropoda; class Arachnida; order Araneae; family Theridiidae; genus Latrodectus; species Latrodectus hesperus. Next base: position 117,093,185 of record CM075853.1, on the reverse strand, counting down.
TATATATATATATATATATATATATATATATATATATATATATATATATATATATATATATATATAATTTCTATGGTTTATTAGTATATTTATTATATTTTTTCATGACTTTTGGATAAAATTCAGTTAGGTTAAGTGCAGAGAAATGGCTAAGATTTGAACGTGTTAGATATAGATAACTTTTGATTAGATACATGCAAAAAACTGCAGAACACCGTGGTAACTAATACCATTTTTTTCTCAATAAATAAATAAACTATAAAAGTTTACTCTTAAAATATTAAAATTAACTAACAACAGATTTTTAAAATATATATTTTACTATTTATTTCAAGGAACTTCTTATCAAAATTTCAGATGGTAGTTAAGTGACTATTTCTAATATATGCAGTATAACTCATAAATGCTGTGAATTACTATCAGAAAATATGACCGAAATGTGTTATTTATATCCGCTGTCTTCATTTGTAAATTGTTATTTCGTAAATGAATGTTAGGTATTTCAGATGTAATTTATTATTAAATGCAATTTATTAATTATTATCAAAAGTTTATTTGGTGGCAAAAGGATTATTCTTAACTTTGTCATCTTTGCCAATCGCATTCATTGCTTACGTTTTGTTTTGACAATATTTTTTATTTCTCTAGCAGTCTTTTACCTGCGTGCGATTTTCGGTCTCAATGGTCCTAACATATATTAAATACCATCGCAATGACGGAATTTAAACACAAATTTAACATGCTACGAGCAATGGTACCATGAAGAAAAGTTTATCATTTCACCCTTAATTTTTCGATAATGGCATATGGCAACCAGTATTTTAATCGGTGATGTTATGTTTGGGAGAAAGAAGGAAAATTTCCACTCCACAATTTCTTTCTGTTTCTGTTTTCCATGATAAACATTAAACTAAATTAGCGGTTCCTAATGATTTTCTGGTGAAGTAAAATGACGACATATACTATGAATTCTTAAATAATTAGAAGAATATTTAGAACCGAAATAATAAAAAAAATACCAAAATATATCATAAATGCTTTAGAAACATTGTAATAGTTGATAATTTAGAATTATGTTCCCATTTATAAATTTTCCTGTAATATAAATATATTTTAATAAAACTGAAAAAGTTATTATTTCCATGAAAAGAATCAATAATCACATTCGATTTGTAAACTCAAATTCTGAATAATATCTATCTAATGACATTAATAAAAATTAATTCATATATATATATATATATATATATATATATATATATATATATATATATATATATATATATATATATATATATATATATATATATATATATTATATATAATATTGAAATAAATGAAATATTTTAAAACACTTTATTTTGTATGAATTCGTGATATGTGTAAGCAAAACATTTAGTTTGAAATATTATTGGTAACACATTTAAAAATAATAAAATCTAAATCATTGCAATATGCTGCTAATCTTCAAGTTTATTTTTTCGTATTAAAGTTTTTCTTCAAAATATAGAAAATATTATTTAAGTAGAAAATATTGCATAGCTTACAGTTTAAATATACTACCTGGTACTGAACAATATCTTGAAAAGGTAAATATTAAAATGTTATGACCCAGCAATAGGAAATCCTTAAAATATCAGCGTTACTTTTTGCTAAAGTCATTATATTTTTTCTTTACAAATGCATCATACTTAGAAAGAAAATCTTTTTCGCAGCCTCACACAGGAAGCTAATGAAAAGCGTCCCTGTATTAATAAGATTAGTGGACAAAATGCAATTATCCTTACTTATAGCAGGGGTGATGATAACCAATAATTTCACAATAGCGTGACTTCCATTTTTTTCTTGAATATTTAAAAAAATATATATGCTTTCGCTGTGCAAGCGTTATTTTCTTGAAGCACTTTATTTTGGAAATTTTTTTATTCAAAGTAACGAATAGATTTTTTAAAATTTATTTTTTCTTTATCTTAACCTACAAAATTATAAAGTATTCATAAAGATAGATGTATTAATCCATAGGGAAATGATTAAAAAAATAATTTTATGTTTCCTTACTTCTTAATTGGAAAATTTATGTGTATTAGCATTGAATAAAAATGTAAATAAAGATTTCTGATTAATTTATTCATAAAGTTTCGTATTTTTATATTAATGTAAAGTTATAAACTCCAAAAAAAAATGGCTCTCAAGTATAATTTGAAAAATTACGTTAGTATTTCCATAGAATGTTTTTTTAAATTAATTATCTCATTTTCTGCCAAATACGTTGATGTAAAAGTACATGAAACTAATTTTCGATACATTTTTAATAGACTTTTCTGAAAAAAAAATTACTTATGTCTTTTGAAATAAAAATCAGTTAACGACTTTTTTAATTAAAATATTAATTTAAATAATTAGATTAATTTATTAAAAATCAACAATAATTCAATAAATTATCCAAACTTAAGAACAACATATTGGCCAAAACTGTTTGTGTCATCTAATATTGTTTAGGAAAATTTTCACATTAAATATTTTAGTTTTAAATGAATGATATGGAAATAAAATGAGTTGTATTCTAGCATCTGGCATTTGTGTAAAGTTTGCATATAGCATTATTTGTTTTTTTTTTTAAGTATGGCAATTTTCGGTTTTTTTTGGATCTTTCAACAGTACTTGTGTTGGAATTGATGGTATCTTGTATTGAGAGGCTGTGGTATAGTAATTCCAAAAATTCGTGGGTTTAAGTAAATTGGTAACAGAAATCAAACTGTAAAGACTTTAATCAATGAATTTTCAGTCAAGTCAATATGGGCCTCATTACTTTTCTTTTGTAAGTCTCGTCATGACCCACCCCACTGAAACTTGTTTTTTTTAAAGAGCAATATGTTATTTACATTTTATTTAATTTATATTTTATTTATTTTTGTTTGTATATAACTTTTAATAATTTCATATGCAAATATTTTTGTTTATTAATGTTTTAATTTTGCTTGAGTTTTGATAAATTTAATATTACCACCGAAATTATAGTTTTGGCACAGCTTGTCCTATTTTGGATCTTGCTCCACATAACCCAACCAACCAACCAATGTCACAAGGAGTAGTGGCATAATGATTGACTTAAGAATTTCTCTTACTTTCTTGGCAGCATTCAATTCGCATACGTTAAATCAGAACTTAAACTTTCGTAAATCGATTAGATTAGACACTGAGCTCTTTTAACTGCCTCTTCTAGTAACCAAGATGCAAGGAATAACTGACAAATTTTATCACGAATGAGTTTTGATAAATTTAATATTACCACCGAAATTATAGTTTTGGCATAGCTTGTCCTATTTTGGATCTTGCTCCACAAAACCCAACCAACCAACCAATGTCACAAGGAGTAGTGGCATAATGATTGACTTAAGAATTTCTCTTACTTTCTTGGCAGCATTCAATTCGCATACGTTAAATCAGAACTTAAACTTTCGTAAATCGATTAGATTAGACACTGAGCTCTTTTAACTGCCTCTTCTAGTAACCAAGATGCAAGGAATAACTGACAAATGTTATCACGAATGAGTTTTGATAAATTTAATATTACCACCGAAATTATAGTTTTGGTATAGCTTGTCCTATTTTGGATCTTGCTCCACAAAACCCAACCAACCAACCAATGTCACAAGGAGTAGTGGCATAATGATTGACTTAAGAATTTCTCTTACTTTCTTGGCAGCATTCAATTCGCATACGTTATATCAGAACTCAAACTTTCATAAATCGATTAGATTAGACACTGAGCTCTTTTAACTGCCTCTTCTAGTAACCAAGATGCAAGGAATAACTGACAAATTTTTATCACGAATCACTGTATTCAAGATCAAAAGGGAATGAAGAAAAACTGGAAAATCATGTTCATTTCAACGCAGTTAGAATTAGTGTTGTTTGAGAGAGATGGGTCATTGAGAATTTTATAGGAAAATAATGAAAATGGAAAACATGTGTGTCACTAAGGTTTCCATTTAACTAAACAAAATGATCTCTAAAGTTTTGTTATAACAGTTCAACAAAGGTTTCAGGCGAAATATACAATGCTGAAATTCGCTTCACAAATTAGCCCCTAATGAATTACAATATTACAAAATGGGGCAAAATTAAAAAAACATTTCAATCATGGGAGAGAATTCCATGATGTGATAATTACGCGACTGTAAATCTTAATTATCCAATTATGGAATTTTAATCAAGTAACTGCACCTGGCAATTACAATTAAATTTGATAACACGCGAAATTTATCTGAAAATTATCATTACTACTTCCAGCATTTGACCAAATTTATCCCTGTGAAATGTTGAATCAATTTTTCTCTCAAAAAATTTATCACAATTCAGAAAACATAAGATGACAAAATATATGTGACAATTCAGAGTGATAAGGTTAAATGGAGTTTATATGTTTGTTCCCTTACGTGGCTATTTTGTTTCGAGATAGCAAATCTTTAAGTAAAAAAGCTCATATTGCTTCAAATTTGTGTACAACGCATCAAGTTCAAATACAAATGTCACAAATTCCATTTCATTGTCACAAATCCATTTAAAATATTTGAGATACTGAAGACAATTTAGGAAGAAGAACATATTTTCTCAAATTATTCATTGAAACATTTTGAAAAGATGAATTACATTCGACTTAATTCATATCAACCGATTTAACCAGTTGTTAAAAATCCTTCAACAATTTTACAAGTACACGGGAAACAAAATATAAGTTTCATATAGCTATTTTATGCTTGGACAGCTTTTTTTAAATTTCTTTATGGACATGTGAAATATCTTAATTTCCTGAAAATTCCTGTGATTTACAGATATTAGAGTATCAACAATACAATCACATTTAGTATCGATATTGGTAAGATTTTAATTTTATATTGCTAATTATTTGAATTTATAATTCATAGAAGCTACTTTTAAAATTTTTTATGCATTGCGGTTTAAATAGTATTAGTGCTGGTTGCAGCGAATTGGTTAATTAGGGCATCATTATCCCTTTCAGAATGTTGCAAGTCCGAATCCCGATCCAATCTAAGATCCATCCTTAGGTAATGGTACCTAGAGCATATAAAATATGATGTAGTATTCTTATTAATATATTTGGTCGCTGCTGAAGAAATCTATTTAGTCCCTGCTTCTAAATTACGAGGATCAGCTTTTAGGAAACAATGAGATGTTTATTGAACATTCCATTATATAAAGATGCCTTTACTTCTACACCTTATTGTGCTGAAAGTTGGCAATCCTAGTAGCCAGGCATTAAAAACAATATATACATAGTGCTGTTAAAATAAGACTAAAAACTAAATATTTTATAAAATTTTTTTAAAAACTGTACATTTTACACAAATGGCATTTTATTTTATATATTATATACATCTTGATTTTTCTTTGCAGTTTAAAATAATTTAATATTTAGACAGGTCAAAATTTTGTTATACTGCATGACATTTATTCTAACACTAAATTATAAATATTATATATAATTTAAGTTTTTTTTTTTCAAATTAATCGAAAATTGAATTTAAAAGTAAACATTATTAACAGTGGACTATAAATGTCAATGTTTAATACATTTCATTTAGAAATGTCCTGTTATTTCAATGTGAAATTATTAACTAAGTTTAAGCATTATGAAGATAGTTAAGTACGATAGACTGACATTACATTAATATAGGACACGTTAAAATATGCATATGTAAAATTCCATTTTAATTAGATACTTAAGACATTTTTTTTTTCATTTTCGCAGGACATATATGTTGGGTTTTTTTCTTTGCATATCTTCATTTAAGTACGTGTCTCCATTTTTAAAATTAATTCTCCGCTTGAGATGGCAAAATATGCACAGCCTTTTTCCCGTTCCAATTTTATATTTAATAAGCCCCAGGCACTGACAACTTTTCGCTTTTATGTTTCCTCGTTTGAGTTACGTTTTTTCACTTCGTCGCTTCATCTTTTCTTATACTACATTTCTCTTTTATTAACTGCTTGATGGAAAATGGAACAAACAAAATCGAAGTTGGAGCCTCCCAGGTAAATAAATCGTAAATGATAAGTCACTTCTAGTGGTGAAAATCGCTTCCACTGCCAGCAATGTTTCTTTAATAAATGAGTTGCTCACAGAAACTTTCCGGTTTGGGAGCAATAGAGTTTTTTTTTTATAAAACATTGTAAATGTTTAATTTCAAGGCACATAACAGAAAGTAAATTATAATTTCGGAGAAGATTAAAAGTGTCCCAAATGACAGCCATTATATTGAAAACGAAATTCAAATTACCATTCATTATAGAAATGGAAAAGTCATTTCAATTGGTTTTGTCAAAACCATAGGCATGTATGCTGATTTATTAAAATAAAAATTAATGTTTAAGAACTGCAATGCCAATGTAACTTGCTTGTAAAAAGAATAATTAAAAATTTAATTTCTAACTTTTCAAAACAAGAAATATAAATGGTGAAATATTATTTTCCGTTTAAAATGATTTTACTTTAACAATTTTCTAATTTACTTACAAATTAAATTTGTATCGCAAATAAACCTAGTAAAGAACATTTTATATTTCATTATTAGAACCTTTAATATTATATATATATATATATATATATATATATATATATATATATATATATATATATATATATATATATATATATATATATATATATATATATATATATATATATATATAGTATGTGATATTTTATTTTAAAATAATAACTGGGATAAAAATGTATAATTTAAACATATTTTTAGTTGAATTTTCTTAAATAATTATGAATTTTATAAACCTAATTGGAAACAGCAAGTATAATTTCTCTTGAAATTTGATAACGGTTGATTGAATATTTTTAGAAGAAGTAAGGAATTAAAATTTAAAACATTTGAAATCTTTCTAATTTTTTATTAAGGCAATAAAATGTAAAGATAAATAACTATAAGGCCGTTGAATTTTTAATTAATTTAAACTGATAATGCATGATGAGCAGTTTTTAGAAACATGAAGAATAAGATACGTATATTTAATTAAAATTTTTCAGTGTTAAATATTCAACTCTAAAATAGCCAATATTCCACTTTCGTTCTTTTTCATATTTTTATATATTATCGTAACTAAAATTTGTTGTTCTTTAAGTTACCGTGCTCTTCCTACGCATAATATTAAAAATTTCAGAAGTTTCCAAATATTCTCTCAAGATTTAATATATATATATATTAAATCTTGAGAATATATATATATATATATATATATATATATATATATATATATATATATATATATATATATATATATATATATATATATATATATATATATATATATATATATATATATATATATATATATATATATATATGTTGTCCTAAGAACAATATCGGATTATTACTAGAAAAAATGCATCATTCATTATAATATAGCTTTCGTTTTTGAATTTCAAGTTTCCTTATTTGCTTTTTTCGGCCACAGTAGTTACACAATGTTAGCTGAATTGAATGTATTTATATTTATCGCTCTGATTCTCTTTTTCTGTAATCATTACAAAAGTGATACTACATCTCAATTTTAAAGCCATTGGAAACTCAAATGAGTCACAAAAAGTTGTTTCGTTTAGGAAACAATTTTAAATTGCCTGAGATTTAAAGACGTACAATGCAACTATTAAATCTTTGATTTTTCCGCTTTATTCTAAATAATATTTATTTTAGTTGAGCAGTAAAAAATGTCCATTTCTTTCCTTCCATATACATACTTTACTGTTTTCTTTTGATTTTGTTTTAAAGGAAAAGTCTAGGTTTATATCTGTAAAATATAATTAATTATCGGAAAATTAATAAAGGTTATAAAAAGATCAAGTGAAATTGAATTTAAGTTTTGAAGAGAATATTTTCAAGCATACAACGTCATTCTTCAGGGACATAAACATCTCATGTTAAGAGAAAGTGGAAAAAACCAATCTGAAATGTTTACGAACTTATGAAATGTGGTATGCGCCACAAAAAATATTGAGATATATTGGTTCAAAAGTTTTACAGGGATTATATTTAGTCATAAAACATCTGATACTTCCAAGGCTGGTAATTCAGTTTTCATTGGAAAATTTAGTAATAATAATCAGTATTGTTGTATTCACTGGCTGGATAATTTTTATAAATTGATTAAATTACCCACATATTTTTTCCCCTGGCTGGAAGTCCTTTCTTTTACTTAATTCGATTCCCCATCCTCCATTTTGACGAAATGGGCTGCCCTAATGTAGGACTTGAAGGAAACCGGTTTTTCAAGGAGAGACAGAGGGAAGGAGGCAGAAGACATAGATGAGCAGAAGGAGTTAGAAGAAAATGGCTGAAACACTGAAAAAAAGGACTACGTTGGTTATTCAAGTCTGACTTTCTATTGGAATCTGTTAACAGTAAAATTAAAAATTCGAAATAATCAAATTCTATCAGTTTTTAGACGTGAGAAGAAGAAATATACTTCTGTAATACGATTCCCAATGAATACTTCTGTAATACCAGTCCAAATGAAGGAAGTCTCGTTGAATAAATGATATACCAGGTTTTCGAAGCCCTCTAAATAGGCCAGCCTAGTACCAGAACTTTCCCGATGTAGGTCAATGTTTTTTTATTTTGTTTTACCAGCCAGTTGTTTTTTTAGTGTGGTACCACCTATTTTACAACATTAAACAATGATTATGAAATCTAGTGTAAATTATGAACTTCACCTGAGTGCTTAACCATGTTGTTAGAAAAGTTTAAATATTTGAAATTACATAAGTACTAAATTTGTATGTGTGTAAATAGATTTGTAATTTTATGATTGAATTAAAAGAAATTTTTAATTACAAAAAACACACACACAAAGCAAGTTTTTGCTTCAATTTTTCTGGTTTGAACCTGGGTAGAAAACAAAAAAATAATAAATACATAGCACAATGTTAAAAAATATTACATTATTTAAATTTAAATATTGTTTGTAATAGCTATATAATAAAGATTAAATACACAACAGTATACAAATTATCATTAAGTGGATATTCTTTCCACAGGCAAAGCACAGAATTCTATAACTTAATAATTTAAATTATTTCAGTTAATTTCAAACTCATAATAAAAATATTTTTCTTGGTTATTCACAAATCTTATTTTCTCAAACATGAAAAGAATGTAAATATTAGCAGTAAAAACAAGATTACAAGTTCACAGTAATGCACCATTTCTAGAGCAACTGAATGAAATTATGTTATTGAAATAAAATGTAATTGCAATTCATGTTTTAAAATTATTTCCTTTCAAGGTATCATCTACCAATTTCGTATTTCATAATTTTTAATATCATACAAGTTGCTTGAATAAAAAAAATCTACATAATAATCGGTAATAATATTTCTACATAGATTAGTGATTAATAAAATGAATTTAACACAAAAGTGAATAAAAATCTATAAATTCATTTAGCTTACTAATTTACATTGATTATTAAAATATTGTTCAAAATTTGAGTTATTAGTATTTATTTAGTGGATAACATTGTTAAATCCGATTAAAATAATCAATCACATATATTATTAAGTACAAACTAATTAACTGCTATTGTTATGAGGCAGAAATTAATTACCTCTGAAATAGCAGTTTTGACATTTCAGAGATTAATTAAAGAAAATAACAATGGGAGGGAAGAAAAATATAATTTCATCGATTTTTCCGACAAATAGATTTCTGCATTTCTTTTTATCCGGATTCTCAAATTTCATTCAAATAAATTCATAAATTATATGACATCCATATACCAGTACAAATCAATATCACTTATCAGCTTCTTTTCCCGAATATTTCCTTAATTTGTTTTCGAATATTTGCATCCGTCTTCAGGAATTACCTGCGCGTTTAAAAAGAAGGGGTGAGGGAGAAGAAAGGATCTTCTTTCCCACCGAGATCCTTCGATTCAACTGTGACACACACAAAGATTTCTGAAGGTGAAAAACATTCCTTACAGAGATATATATCTCACACCCTTTCCATCCGATCGACCAAACAAAGGAAGAGGAACGTCAAATGGAAAGGAAAAAATTCCACGGAGAACACTTTTTGAACGAGAAAACTCGAAGCGTCTGTTTATTATTTCTCTCTTGCCGCACAATAGTTCATGTGATTCAATTCCAAAGCATGCACTCGTTCAAAATAGCAGTTCGAAAAGTGCAGCTTATTCCACATTTTTGCGAACAAAAGATAGACGGTCTATTTTAGATTCTTTATTTTACAGCAGAAACTGTGTGCATGGGATGGGCTGTTCTCTAAAATGAAAATATTTTTAAATTTAATTAGAACAAAGCAAACGAGTAAGGTTAAAAATTAAAGTTTTTATCAGAGGAATATTTTACATATGCTTCAAATGAAATATATTATATACCCCCACACACATAAAAATATACATATATGTGTACAAATGTGTTTATTTATTTAAAAAAACATTTAGATATCTATATGTAAGAATGCATACATTATATATACATACATATGTTTCTTAATGTTTGGTCATTGGCACAAAAGGGCCACAAAATGGATGGTACAGTATATAGTGCTGCACGCAGTAAGCATACCACCATCAACTTCAAAATGTGTCCAATTTTGGACCTTGCGCCATAAAACACAACAAAAAATGAAAAATGGTTAAAGCTTTACAATTTAGAAACAAACTCCAATCCGAAAACAACAAAGGCCTACCTCTACCATCAGATGTATCATTTCGTTATGACTTATTTTATGTATCCCGGACCACATCAGTGAGTACGAGTGATCTTCAGTTCGTTAATGAATATAATTCAATTATTTGAGATTACAAAAATGACTCCATCCTAGCCAAGCCACAGTGGCCTAATGTAACTTTAAGTATACAGTATATCCACTAAAGTCCCTTGCCACCCTCTTAACTTCGGAACGGCTGCTGCTGTAATCATAAAAGTGGTGTCTCGGTATAATAAAGTAGCCATGCGCTACGGAATAAAACCAATATCGCTCCACCTGGTGGAAAACTATGGAGTTAGCATTCGTATCTCGAAAACGGAACAAGATAGGTAAAAAAGTGATTTACAAAGTTGTAGAGTATCCTTGATTTAGTAGGAAAAGATACCTTGCAGACATTAATATGAAGAATACAACGGTTAAAACGCGCATTTGTTGTTTCGTGCAGTAACGTGGCGCATCGTACGTGTGCATATTTGAAAAAACAAAAAATCGTTTTCGTTTTTATTTCGAAATGGGAAGAACGGAAGTATTGAAAATAATTACCACAATTTGTATGCTGTATGCAAATACGTAAGAAACGTCATGCCTGTTCACCTGAGACAGCTATAAAAGTGACTTGGGGCTGTAGTATGTTGATGCTCATGGTCATGGCTGAGTATTGTGAGATGGTTTTATTGTACAGTGAATGTCGATGCAAGGCACGATCAGCAGCAAGGTTGTACCGCCAACGTTTCCCTGCAGGCTCGCATCCTTCTCATCAAACCATCCTAACTGTTGTAAAACGTTTAAGGGAGACAGGTTGCGTTACCAGTCGACCTCGATCTGGCAGACCAGCTAAGGTAGGACAGAAAGTTCAACCAAATAAGGTATTAGCATAAGCCCTCGCATATCTGAAATTCAGCGTAAGAAAGATCAGTCAACACTGTGGTCTCTATAAAAGTCAGGTTTGGAAAATCCTAAGCGAATCAGGTGTTCATAGATACCGACCAACGCCTGAACAGGTTTTAGTGGACATGGATGCCGAGCGACGGTATGTATGGTGCAACTTCAACTTGAATCAGATACAAGTCCAACCAACATTCTTGGCAGATATAATGTGGACACGTGCACGATATTTACAATTGCAACAGAAGGTAATACCCAATTTTTTGGAGAACCTGCCGTTTTTTGATTTTAAGAATCTATGGTTTCAACGAGAATACTCACAAGACATCTCCAGTGAAGCAGTATATCGTCAAGGAATTTGGCAACCAAATACTAAGGTATAGCGGTTTCGAAGAGTAACCTCCACGTTCTCCTGATCTGAATCCACTGGACTTTTTTCTGTGGGGATACTTGAAATAGCAGGTGTATGTGATCCCTCCACAAAAATTGCAGGACTTTAAACGTCGCATTACGGTCGCGTGTGCCAACGTGTGCAACGTGATCTTCAAGGAAGGGTTCAAATGTGCATTGCAGCTGACGGTGAGAAGTTTGAACATCTTAAATAAAGTATATTGTTATAACTATTTATTTTTTTCTTTCTTAGATCTTTTTATGACGTCACAGCACCAAACAACAAATGCGCATTTTAGCCGTTGTATTCTTCACATTAATGCCTATCAAGTATCTATTCCTACTACATCGAGGATGCTCTACTACTTTGTAAATCACTTGTTTTACCTATCTCGTTCCGTTTTCGAGATACGAATGCTAACACCACAGTTTTACCCCAGGTGGCGCTGTAGATGGTTTCATTCAGTAGCGCATGGCTACTTTACAATACCTAGACACCACTTTTATGAATATAGCAGCAGCCGTTCCGAAGTTAAAAGGGTAGCAAGGAACTTTAGTGGACATACTGTATATATAACGTACACTTTAATTTATAAATTATGTAACTAAAATTAACTGTATTTGCTGTAGTAGAGCGTATTTAAGAAAAATAATTTTGGAATACATTTTGATCATAATGAAGGGAAATGCAAATTTCGCGTTGTTACCAGTAAATTCTAGAAAAGAAATTGCAAATCTATGGCAGACATATGACAGTTTGTTGAAATCATAATTTTTGAAGTTTTGTATGTTACCGTTAAAGTGTTTTCAATTAAGATATTTCATGAAGTAACTAGATATGTCAGTTAAAGTATAAAGTATATATTTTATGTAGATATTCTATGAAATAACATATCATTCGAGAGCCATATTTCCTAATTTAACAATCAAATAACCGTTTTTCTAAAGAATTCATAGATAAATCACTCATAATTGTATGTACTTTAATTGACCTAACCAGTTATTTCATAAAATATCTAATGTGATATAAATATCTAAAGTGTGAAATTCGTTATTTCATAGAATAACTAGTTATTTCATGATATATCTAGTTATTCTATGAAATAACGAATTTCACACTTTAAATGTAACATACTTATGCTCAGTGAGCAAAAAATTATAGTTTTTTATTTAGTCAAATCATTTACTTATATCTTTTCGGTTTTTTAAAATTAATCTTCTGCCCACATAAATTCAGTCTCAGAACTAATTATAATATTTTCTAATAAATTGTTATCATTCTACAAAGAGTTATATGATTCAGGAAGCACATAATTATCAAGATGTGATCTGTAAATAACTCAGTATTAAAAATGACCAAAAATCATGTGCCATATTATAAAGATGAAACTATTCTAAGCATTGCATCCTGCAAATGGATATCATGTACGCAAGTTTGATGGATGATAACGTGTTTCCTTTTCCCCCGCAATTCAAAGAACCTATGATATCGTTCTGGAAGCTAAACTTCAACAAAGCTTTAGAAAAAACTGCCTTTTATTACTCGGGTATTCAGTAAACAAGTTGACGTGCCTACCTGAAGGTTTATTCGTGAATTCTTATGTACTTAGAACGCAAGCGGTGGATCCTATTGCGTGCAACTTCTAAGCTTTATGCTCCATGGATGATGACACCAAACATTTAAGTTGCTGAAAGAACGGAGGATCACACACAAAATTGGGGTTTGGGATGATATTCTTCCGCATCGTGGGCCTATATAATCAACGATGAGAGAAAAAATTTGGGCCAGTTTAGTGCTAAAATACGATTTACGAATGGAAAAATATTGGTTTTAAAAGAGCAGAAAGGTGCTAAAGACAATCTAGGTGACTGCATTCTTATGCGTATTGCTTGTTTTAAAATATCATTACACAACATTTTAAAAGAATGCATTTCTTAGGAGATTAATTTATTTATAAATTCAGAGAGCTTTGGGTAAAAATTGAATCCAATAATCTCGTTAAATTATATTGCATTGTAGTTCATCAAATTTAAATGCAATAATTTTTTATAGTGAAATTTCATAAACCACAATAAAAAATTCGGGAAAATTTAAGGCGAATCTTCGTAACGTTATTTTCAATTTATATAGCCACCTAAAAACAGGAGAATATTTAACTCATAGTTACATAATATTTAACTCATAATTACATAATTATATTATAGAATATTTACTCATAATTATTTAACTCATTAAAATTTCTCTAAAAAAACTGAGTAAAAAACCATACTTTTGATGATTTTTAATTCTTTATTAATACTTTCTTTGTTAAGGGAAATGCCAAATATTTAATACTTCATAAATGATTTTACTTGTTATTTATTTTAAGTATTGCAGAAATGTTTTTAAAATACAATTGACATAAAAAACTATAAAGATTAAATTGGGGACCAAGAAACTCACAGCACCGCGTTGAGTTTGTGTTAGAGATTAATTCAACACTTCTTAACGACGCAAAATCCCATTATTTAAACATGCTCCTGCTTAAATACTTGTATTGTAACAATCATTTTGTGTCTTCAAACAAGAAAGTTTATCATTGCTCTGATATTCCACTCCTACATTAGCTTCTAAATAAATACTTGATATACCGTGTGACTTTATCATGAATTCTACTTTTGTGGAACATAAATTTTCTCAAACGTAATGCTGAACCACAGGGACTTGGCTGCTTAATGTATTCATGCTCGTTATTGGAAGGTATGTGGATACAAATCCTAACCCAAGAGAAGATACATCGTGTTCTCTAATGATGACTGGGAAACGTTAAATATATCGTGGTCACAATGTCCTTCAAGTGAACTGTTACTTCTGGGTGTGGCAGGTCATATATTATTGGTCATATGCGTCGTCTCTACTTCTTAATTACGAAGACTCCAACCCGATTGCTACCATCTTACTCGTATAACACATTTCAGGGCTTGGTACAGGGAAGTAAATTGGTGAAACATCTACTAGTTATGATGTAATTAAAATATTAGTTTTTTACTGCAGCTGACAACAAAATGATATGATAATTTAATTGCCATTTTTATTAGCCTTAACCCATACGTTGAAAACATTATTTTTTTTATAAGATTAGCTATTTACCAGTGTACAATCTAAATAAATATAACGAACACACCAAAATTCAGTACATAAAACAGAATGTAAAATCTTGATTTTTATAGATAGCATTACATCTTTCTGAGGCCTTATATTCATATTAATTTACAGAAAAATAACATGTTTTTTACTTTTATTGAAGTATTTAAGAATACATTTTTTCTTGCATATATATATATATATATATATATATATATATATATATATATATATATATATATATATATATATATATATATATATATATATATATATATATATATATATATATATATATATATATATATATATATATATATATATATATATATATATATATATATATATATATATATATATATATATATATATATATATATATATATATATATATATATATATATATATATATATATATATATATATATATATTATATATATATATATCCTTATAAAGTATCCAATGTTTACACACAGCAAAGCAAAATAATTAAATCTAAACTTTGAACTGCGTACAGTTGATTCAGTTATATGAAAACAATGGTGTAAGATTACATGAACAATCAAAATTAATGATTGTACCAAATCTTGGATCGCGTTTTGTGTTTTTAGAATAATATATTCTATGATGTAAACAAGGAATCCCATGACGCTCACACATGTGTGTGTGTGTATGTAGCAATTATATTTTTACATTCGAAAATAATGTTTATGTTTCGAAAATAATTTTGATAATGTAAGATTTCACTGCGAGGATTCTGTGCACACATTTCAATAATAGAAAGCACCTGTTTCTATGCTTCATAAGCAACTTTATTTGATGACTAAATGATTGACTTTTTTAAACTATAGACTTATAAATGTCTTTTTTCATGAAATGCATATTAAGTTTATGTTAATATAAAACATAATACGTGAAAAAAATTAAAAAATGCAGTTAATGTAAAATGCGTAATTAAAGATATTAAGATATAGTTAAAACTAGAATTTTAACACATTATTGTCCATATTTTTCTGTAAATTACTTATATGGCGTAAAACAGACGTGAGTTTGACATAAACCTCATAAATATTTAAATCAACTGTTTCGTAAACACGTCTTTTCATGTGGAAGTCCACAAAAATTATTAATATTTCAAATTATATCCTACTGAATGAATCAAACTTACTTTGTTTATTGGGTCTATTTTTATTGTTATGAACTTTAATCTGTGTGTGTGTGTGCTAGTTATTCCAAAGAATATCAATTAAGATAAATTGTGTACATTTTAAAAAATATAATGTTTTCGATTCATAGTTCAATCATTTTTTTCAAAAATAATATGTTAAAAGGTGATAAAAAATGAAGATTTAAAATTGATTTAATGCATTAATAACATTAAACAACTTCTTATCATAAGATATAATGCAGTAATTATTAAAAAAAGGTATGTGTATAGAAATTATTTTCTTAAAATATTTCATTAGCAATATATTGAATATAATGTGTTTTCATTTACGCAAGTTCAGATTATTGCTTAAATGAAATAAAATCAAATACAAATAAAGAAAAATAAACTTATAATAAGTTGTATAAATTGAAATTTATAAAAAATGAGTTAAAAAAGTATTTTTTATGTATCATAAGGAAAATGACAATATATTATTCGTATTAAAAGAAAGACTGCATTATGAGAATTAATACATAAATATTTTTTGCATAGGTGTAAAGTTATGAATTGTTTTGTTTTATATGAATTTGTGAAACGAAACAATGCAGATAATTTAAAATAATGTGTAAAATATTTAATTATATTGATGTATGGAGTCACCGTTACCCAGAGTACTCAAATTAGACGTTGTTTCACCAATCTGCTTCCCTGTCCTTAGGACTGAATAGGGCTCTACTAGTTAGATTGAAGCAATCGAGAAGAGTCTTCGTAATTTTGAAGTACAGAGCAAGCAGAAGACCCCAAAAACTTAGCGTGCAACTACCAGAGGTATCATATTATTTGGAGGATTCAGTAACCATGCTCAGATTTAATGTGTCCACCCCCTTTAGCGAACCCGACGAGTCCTCAGTTGACCAGAATTCGAACTCACTATTTTCCAATAATGAAAACAACATCATAAACTAACCAAGCCACCGTGGACTTCGTTTCTAATTAGTCATTGTTGTTGCACCGGCATACTTCCCTGTACCTAGCTCTTAGATGGACTTTACCAACTAATTACTCGTCACGAGTGAGCCTTTAATCATTGTTACAGGCTTGATCTCAGCCACTTTTGATTAATTGGAAGTGGATGCCGAATTTCTACTTTCTGCATGCATGTCTATCACGGACCTCGTAGAGGTGTGGAGCATACTAGGTGTTGGGGAGACGGCAACCGTTAACCTTAAGGTACAGTCCGGGGTCTCCCCACACAGTTATGTTTGCATGCATGCATGTCTGTCGGGGTCGATGCTTGGAAGTCTTCTAGGTTTCCTCCTTTGTAACCGGTTATCTATGAAAAATCTCCTCAGCAGGCAATTACGTTGGTGGACATCAAAATGCCACGGTAGCATTTGTGTGTGGTGCTTATATTCCTTACAACCATTTTATTTGGTTATATAGCTTACATGATAAAGTCAAATTTAAATTAATTCTTCAAAATTTGTAGCATTCTATAACAAACATTGCATGTTGCATAAAATTTTGAAAAAAAAAAGTTTTCTGAAAAATTAATGAAAAAAACATTTATTAGGTTATGCAGTCGGATATAAAATATTCATAATAATTTACACTCTAAGAGGTAAAAATAATATTTTTTCTTAAAATCAAATATAAAATAAGAACGTCACATTTTTTCTGCATTTTACTCTACATCATAAATTAGATTTTGTGGTTCATCGATTACAATTTTTTTAGAATAGAAAATATTCTAGATCTTATTTTTCTATTGAGAATGGTTATTCTGTAACAGTGACATCATCAATCAATTACGCAGTGCAGCATTTATCATCGTTTATAATCCAAGCTGTTCCAACTGATATTGCTGAATCCAAACATAAATCAGGTTTTTTATGCCACTATATCGGATTAAAATATCACATATGCCTGAAGAAAGTCAAATTAATTTCAACAGCACCTTGATTTATTCTTCTAAGCTTGTTATATACTTCTTGATTTTACGTAAATCGGTTGTGAAGAATTACTAAAAGATCATTAACATTGCTTTTTCAACCAATATTCTTAGGTTATATTAAGCATGGTATCTATAAATCACATGATTTTTATTTGCATGTACGTTTTTGCAAATTACATATTTTATTTAAATTAATGGAGAAAAATTTAAACTTAGTTAAATATGTCAACCGATGACAGCATTCCTTAAATAAAGTTTTATATTTGGGAAATATTTTAGATAGAAGTTTTGGTAGACTACTTATTTAACAAGATATTAGTGTCAAATATGAAGAAATAGATGAAATTTTAAGGGAGTAAAGTTTGTGTTACTTAAAAAATTGTTGGCTTTGAAAATAAAAATTTTTTTATTTCATCAGTTGCTTTTTTTCATATTTTATTCTAGAATTTCAACGCCAAATCAAATGAATACTTTTTTTACAGAAGTTATTGTTTCCATATATTTTAATTAGTTGCTTTGCCACACGATTCAAGCAATTTCCCCATGAGATCTAATTTGACATGCGATTTGTAAGTTAGAATATATTCTTAGCCGTTACAAGAAATTATGTCGATAGGTTCGCTTAAATCCATAACTTATTGAATTTAAAATTAGAACTTTAACCATTGATCATTTCTTTTCGGCTATTTTAGCATTTATTTTGTTCTATGTAGTAATTGAATAAGTTTCTTATGAAAATTTGGTCAATGCTTGAAGGATGAAACTCTTAAAATTTAAAATACTTAATGTTAAAAAAATATTTTTAATATATAACATAAAAAAGTTAATTCTGACTTACATTTAACTTATGATTATACTTAATTAATTAAAAACGCACACAATAGAAATTACTTTAAGAGAAAATCTAGGGAATATAAAAAAGTGTTAGTTAAAAATATAATATCTCAAAATTTTCTAATCAGAAAATAAATTTTCAAATAAAGAGTAAATACCCATACATTTAAATTTCAAAATGTATAACATGATCAGTTTTTTTAGCATTAAAAATTTTCTTTGTTTTAAATATTCATATACAGCTAGATTTTTCTTACACTATTTGATTTGAATGGCACTTTAGTGCCTCCTCGTAGATTATTAATTTTAATATTTAATTAAAATTTTACCGTCAATATTTTTGGGTATATGTATGTGTGTGTGTGAGAGAGAGAGAGAGAGAGCGAGAGTTATAGAGAAAGAAGAGTTTGAGAAAACTCCTTCAGCCTTAGGTAATTTGTAATATAATTTCATTTCGAAATAATAACTAATAGTCCAACTTAGTTATTGTCTAATGGAAATGGCTGGAAATATTGAAATAGAGTTAAGATTGCAAAATTGTTCTGTTTTCAGTGATCCAAAGTCTTTTTTAATGACTGATAAATATTTTCTTTTAAATGAGTAGCTTTCATGTATGATATGAATCCCATCTTTGTTAAAAATGTTTTTTGTCACAAAAGTTTATATAAGTTTAAGATTGCGTTATTCCATCCTACTGCTTTGTTTGGGACAAAGCAAACCATGGAACTACTGTTATTTTATTATCCATTTTGCTTTTACAATTTCTAGCAAATCTATTATCTCATGGTCATAAAAGCGCATTGAATGATAACGATTTCCTTTTCCATATACAATGCCTAATTTTACAGCAATAAGAATAGTAAAATAAAAAATTGTATCAACAAAGTGTTCTGTGTGGTGTATTTAGTTGAATTAAAATGTACGAAATTTCAAATATATGTCAACAACAACTCGAAGAAAATCATTGATATACATATTTTCATTAACCTTTGTATTCACTGCCATACTTAAAAATATCTACTGGTTGTTGTATTCAGAATTGAATATTAAATAAGTATTCATAATTTTCTTTCAGTATTACTCAATCACTGATCAATAAATTTATTCCTATTTGAGATAAATAAGTTAGACTTGTAACGTATCAAATAATATATTTTAATAAAAACGCAATAAAATGATGCATTAATAATTTAGACATTGAAGTGTTTTAGCTGTACAATATCAGTGCATATCACAAGATATTTAAGCAAAATATAATTTAGTATTTTATAGTTAAAGCTGAATTATGTAAAGTAATAATCCTGAAAATAAAATTACTTAGAATAAAAGATCTGTTTGTTTGTTGGGTTTTACGATAGAAAAAACGGTATCGGCTAATATAATTTATAATAATTTGTAGGTAATGAGAATGACTGTAACTCTGAAAACATAATTAATAAAGATTCTATATTAATTAATTTTAAAATGTGTCAAGTTTTTTTGTAATATAGAAATCAGATAGAAAAATGTATGCATATCGTTCTATAAATGACAAAGAAAAGTCTTGGAATATCTAGTTTCTACTTTAAATCAGTAGTGTTCCTCGGAGGCTTTAAATATTATCAGAATTAATCCTAACAAATTATATTTTCTATATAATTTTATCATATGTTTTTAACTTAAGTAAATTTCTATAGAATTTAAGAACATTAATCTTTTTTTATTGTGGAGTAATTAAATCGACTTAGAAATAAAATAATAAAGATTGCTGCGTTATAATAATATTTATCACTGATTTGACCTTACGTACAATAATGTCATATTAATGTGTATAAAACTTACTTAGGATACATCAAATACTATCTAAAACATTTAAATTATATCTTATGAAATATATGATATAACCCGAATATATCAAGTATATTTTATACATTTTAAATACATTTGGGTATGTGTTCGATCAATATTCAATCATAAAGCAATATATAAAAAATAATGAGAGTGTTATTTAAAATGTTATTTTTGTATAAAACCTTCACCTTTTACACAAAAGTTTTATATAAGTAATATCTTGACATATACTGAATTTGACATGAGTAACTAAAAGTGGCAAATAGAATTTTTTTGATATACAAATCCCTTCAGTTGCAATCAAACTTGGAGCTTAGAATCATCACCTTCCTCAGCCACTGGGGAAATGTTCAATTTCTTTTCAGACGAATGGTATACAGATATATATTTTTAGCATCGCATTTCCAAATCAGTTTTTAAAGTAAGTCAAAAATATCCAGATTTATCTGATGCCTTCTCAAATAACCACTATTATAGGAATTGTGGTTTTGGGAAAAAAGGTTATAAGAAAATAATTTTAAAAGTTTAAAATTCTTCTAAATAAACAATTAATATGTTTTTTTCATTTTACATTTAAAAAACGTTTTTAAATCATAAATTAATTAAATATTGTATTTATTTTCAAAAATTAATTTGTTTTCAGTAAATAAAATTTTTATTTATTTACAAAAATTTAAAATATTTTTTTTGCAAACAAATTTAAAAATGTATTATTTAAACATACAGTATTTTTCATGAAAATAACAAATTTTTGCTGGACTAAATAAAGTATTTATTAAATTTTTATGTGTACATGGTTTTAAATCATAATTATGTCACAGTTTTGGAGAACGAATATTTACAAAAAAATTTGAAATAGTTTTCTAAAAATATTAAAAAGTGAATTTAAAATACAGCATTTAGACACACATTATTTTTCCTAATAATAACAAATTTTAGATTGAAAAAATAAATCATTTATTAAATGTTAATGCTTACATGGTTTTAATTCATAATTGTGTTACAGTTTTGGAAAATGGAACATTAATTTATTTTCTACATTTTAAGAAAAATAAGTTTCGTACTTTTCCTTGAAAGATTTCTGAAGTTACACTCAAAAGATCATTAATAGTTTTAAATAAAATGCATAAAATGCAAAAAAATTTATATATATATATATATATATATATATATATATATATATATATATATATATATATATATATATATATATATATATATATATATATATATATATATGTGTGTGTGTGTGTGTGTGTGTGTGTGTGTGTGTGTTTTATATGAATATTACTTATCTATAAAATTGAAAAATTTTAAAACATTTATTTTGTAAACATTTATACGAAAAGTAAACTATTATAAAATAGTTTAACATTTTTCAAATTGATTTAATATGTCAATCAGCATAATTAAAGTTTATAAAAAAACACGTGTATAAACTTTTGTAGAGCATTCGAATTTGTAGAAATTTTTTTTATAAAATTTCTTAGCTTTTTCTCATAGCTTCCCATTATTTTTTTGACATAAAATTAGTTAAATATAGCTATTTAAGGCAAAAAAAAATTTGACGATTTTATAATTAAAGCATGTTTGCTGTGTTTCAAAAACTAAAAACTGAAGACTAAAATTCCTTATCTGCATCTCGCGCTTAAAGTCGGACAAGAAGAAAATATTTAAATGAATTTTGAGATATATATGTACAAATAAATGCCGCTGCCTTAATATACAAATTAAAAAACGTAGAAAGTAAAGGAAAAAAATCAAACAGATGTAAAGTGTGTTTGCTTTCTGGGAAGAACAGTGTTAAAGTTGCTTTTAATTAAATTTCTAATTTCAATTAGATTGACGCAGAACCTAAAAATGGTGTTGTAGTTGTGTTTCCCATGTGCCTCTTAGCTAAAATTATATTCTTAATGGAATTAAGAAAATGTTTTATATAAATTGTGAATTCAGTCTAGTTTAAAATAAACTTCCAGCATTTAGCGTAGAAAAACAAAAAAGCTATTTTCTGGCTTCTACAAATTCTCGTGTCAATTGTCAAAAAAACTTAAACTAAGAAATCATACTCTGGCTTAAATTTTTTAAGCTCATTTTTTCCAGTTATATTTTTCTAGAACTTTCTCTGTACGTTTTCCTATTTTTTTTACTTAGAATGCAATATTTTCTGAAATTTTCTTGGATTCTGGAATTCATTCTTTGGAATACATTTTGTCTTGTTTTTTGATGATTACCAGTACAATTCGAAAAATATAATATATTTTCTGAAGATTGCATTTATTACATTTTATTATATAATTTCTGCTGATTATAAAAAAATATAAATCATATATATTGTAATAAAATTAAAATCATCACTCTTCATATTAAAAAGAAGATAAACTTTTACTTTATCACAAATAAAATGACAACTGTATAGTTATGCGAGTTTGATAGTAAAGAAAACATTTTAATTAATTATAGCGGTGATATTAATTAACCGAGATATTTTATTTAATTTCCTAAGCAATTATTTTATTGTGCTGATAAAATTTTGAAATGTTTTGGTATGCTCAACAACTATAAAGCAATGATGTAATGATCAACAAATTTTATTCCTGCCATGTCTATAGTACTTTAAAGTATTTAATTATTGTTGATCAAATAATAATTTAATTTACATACAAGTTTATATCATTTAAAGAAATGAAAGGAATATATATATATATATATATATATATATATATATATATATATATATATATATATATATATATATATATATATATATATATATATATATATATATATATATATATATATATATATATATATATATATATATATATATATATATATATATATATATATATATATATATATATATATATATATATATATATATATATATATATATATATATATATATATATATATATATATAAAAATTTGTGTCACGATGTATGTTCCCGATAAACTCCGAAACTACTGAACGGATTTTGATAAAATTTTGTAACCATTTATAATATATTCCAACTTAAAAGATAAAATAGTTTTTATCTCTTAATTATTATTTTCAATATTTATTATACGACATTAATGTTTATTTATTGTTTAGTTCGGTAAGTTCCTAATAGATGGAGGTTTACCATCTAAGTTGCACAGGTATTCGGCAGATGGCGACGTGTTTATTTTTCTAGATTATACATCTCCGAGAAAATTAACGTGCGCGCGGAATCGCGTGGTTAAATATAGAATTTACATATATTTTTATTATTATATTTTCATGATGTACATATATTTTCATATATATTTTCATATATTTTCATGATACATATATTTTCATGATGTATAATCATACTATAACAATTTTTTGTGAATCACTTTCATAATTATACTTGGTATTGTGTTATTATTGTGCGTGTTCAGTTTGAATATTTTTAATATTATAAATAGTAAAATAAAATTTTATTTATTGCTGTTTTTCTCTACTAATTTTCATACCACCTCCAAAACATGTAAGTATTTCTTGACAGCCTTTTATTATTTTTATTTTATAATTTGATAATTATTAATTTATTCAGTAGAACATTTTGATCTAATTTATTTATTCAAATGATAAATTCTTTTAATTTTTTTTATTTCAGTATAATACCGCGGAAAAATTTTTTAGTTTTAATAATTAAAAATTGAAAAAAATAATAGTTCGATGTCAATGTTATCTACCTCATTTATAACAATTTATTTTTAGATGTTTTTAATTTATATAGTATATTTTATAAGTAAATCACTGATTACTAATTATTATTTAATATAAGATGAACAAAATGTAAATTCAGAAAGTATATGTTGATTTGGGCTTAATTTCAAAATTTCGATACTTTACCTATTACTTTTAAATTTTTGCGAAACGTTTATTTTTAATCTCATATGAATGAACCTATTTTAAATTTTTTTAGAAAATATTAATTTGATTGTACCCAAGAATTAAAAAATTGATTCACTGTATTATAAAAACTCAGCCAGTGCAACGCGTGGCTGGGTCAGCTTGTATATATATATATATATATATATATATATATATATATATATATATATATATATATATATATATATATATATATATATATATATATATATATATATATATATATATATATATGATAATAATTAAAATAAACTGTTTTTTAATTATTTTATATTTGCTAATCTAACGGTATATATATAATTTAAAAAAAACATTTAATATTTTTAATATAATTTTTAAAAAATTCTTTTTATTTTAAAATTTAATAAAAAATGTTGTTCATAGTGTTTGCATAAAATATCCTTTTTCTATATACAGTTATAAAATTTACTATATTTAATTAGAAAATAAATTAAACAATTACATATTTCTCCTTCCTTAAGATTAGTTAGAAAACGAGCAAATACAAATGCAAGAATTTTAGTTCATATTGTTGTAATAGTTTTGTAGATAGGAAAATTATGACAAGTCTCATTTTGACCTCCAGCTTGATTATTGTTTTGTTTACACTAGCATCTTTTCTTTTTTGTTAAATTTTCTATGCAGCATAAAATAATTTATCAACCGAATCTTTAATTGCGGCCATCCCTCCTATAATGAAAGTTCTTAGATTACATTTTGAAATTAGTAAGCAATTGTTTTAAGAGTATACGCTTACAATATTATTCGTGCTACAAATCTAAAAGAAAATTTTTACAAAAGAATCATATTTAAAATTTATTTTTGGAAATTATTTTTCTTTTTAAATAAAGTGTTTTATAATTATTTTTAAAAAATAATTTTTTTAATTAATTTAATATATTGTGAATAAAAATTTAACTTAAAAGTTAACTGCTTGACATCTTTTATAAAACAGTCAACAAATTTCTTAATTTTTAATGTAATTACAGTTTAATGCATCATTAATGTTAATGTAGGCGTAATGGCCGGTGACGTAATTGTAGTGCTTCTCGCTCTCCCTAGGCACAAATCCAAAGTTTTCACCTAGTCCATGGCAATGTAGACTCAGTTTTTCCCTCCCTTCAGTGGTTCTAAAAAACTGAGTACCAAGCTTCTTGGGAACTAAATATTGCAGGCTTTGCGTTAGGCTGATTGCCTAACCGACATATATACTTCGCACCAGAGGGTTGTCTGTTTAAATAACAGATATAAGCATTGTAGACTTTGGCCCTCTATTATCTGTCGTGCCACTCAGTTTAGTTTAGTATATTTCAGACATGCTTATTTTACTTGTAAACGGGATTAAATAAACTTTTAAAAATATTTAAGGAAAGCTAACTGAATGGCATAAAAAAATAAGTCTCATAAAACAGAGTTATATTTTATGAATTTCCAGTGCTATATTTCAGTGTAATTTTCACTTTCAATTCAAGACAATATTATTTTTACCGAAACATTTTACAAATCAATTTGACATTATTTTTGAATTCGAAGTCAATCCAATTGTAGTTCATGAATCGTTTTAGGCAAAAGCTATGTTGATGACTTCCTACGTTGGACCTTTCCAAAATTTATTGCCAAATGTAGTTTTCCAGCAAGATAATACTCATTCACACACATTCGGGGCTGCACGAGTCTTCATTCATATTACTTACATTGCTATGTTACCAGGCGATAATCTCTTGACCTTTTTTACCATAAAATGCACTTGGGATTAGTTGAAAACCCAATTGCCATTCGGTACATATAGTTTAAAGGGATATTTCAATATTTATAGGCTCATCACTTTCAACACAGAATTAAATGTCTAATTAGCTCAATGCAGGATTGTGTTGTGGCCTATAAGGAAATGCGATGTGATCTAATGTTCTATAAATGTTCCATTATTGCCGAATCACATAATTTTGAAAATCGTATTTCTTTAATTGTCATAATTTTGAGATCAAATGAATCTCCCATCTGAATCATAAGGAAATATAATTTTACTTTATATGATACTTTCCTAGATGAGATTTTAGCTATATATATAGTGCTCTGGCCTCTACTTAAGAGTTAGTGGGTTTGATTTCCAGGTTGAGTTTATAAGATTGAGATGAGAGAGTGAATGTGCTGCTTTGTAGTTAATTTTTAAAGTGTAGAGTTTAGTCTAATTACCTAATTTGTACAAAAAGTTTTAGTTAAAGGATAAGCAACAAAAGCAAATACATCTTAGTGCTTCTGACTTTTCTTTTAACAGCACACACACATACACGAAAAAAGTCTTAGTTATTTATTCAAAAATTATAATTAACATTTTCAGTTAATATATTAAGAAAAAAAATTTTATTTATAGCAATATTTAAATTCATATAATTTTTTGATTCATAAAAACTTTGAACGACAATTTTAAAAATGTGAGTGAAAAAATGTAACTAAATTTTCTCACAAGAATTTTATAAATTAAAGTTGCTTTGTCATATAATAATCTCTCTCTCAAAATTTAAAAAAAAATGACTACGAAAAAAATAATTTTCATTTGTGTTATAGTATGGCAAATGTTTCTATATATTCTTTAAAATATTTACACTTTATATAAATTGTATATATAGACAATAGGATTAAAATATTAAAAAGCTCTAAAAATTTTGCAAAAAAATTCATTTTCTTTTATTTAAGAAGTTTTTATTTTCAACAATGTTTGAACGTCAATGAAAGTTAAGAAATATGCTTGTTTTTTAAAATCTATATTTACATTTATAATTATTTGTTAGGAGGTTTAAGTTTTTACTGAATCAATGTGTTTGCCATTTTTATTAAAATCTCATGAAATTTATTTTTTCTTTGAAAATTTGCCCACATTTGTTTATTTAGTAGTTATTCCCGATTTTTTTTGTTGCTTAAAAGCCTATGGTTTTATTTTTATGCTATGGCTTTATTTTTCCATATATTACTATTACTTTCTACTCACATTTGCATCCATCATTTATGAAGAGGATTTTTTCTTTATAAATCAAAGATATTCAAAAAGACATATTCTTTTCTTTTTATAATTTATTTAATCAAATACTTTCTAATTTAAAAAGTCTTCTTTTATAATATATGTATTACTTTGTATTTAATTTTATTCTTTTTCAAATGATATATGTATTATTTGCTTCTTGATGTGATGTTGGATTCAAAAAATTTTGAACACAAAAAACATTTTGTATCGAGTGATGCAAATTGCATTAATTTTTAATCTTATTAAGTATTTTTGTTGGTTTTATTTATGATTCCTTAATTTTCTATAATATGTTGTATCAGTTAAATTGCTTTGAGAGATTTAATAAGGGATAAATGATGATGTTTAATGAAAACTAGCGTATTCTTTCTATTTTTTTAAATTAAAATGTCATTTAATTAATATTTAAATATTATATAATTTAGTACTTCATTTGAAGAGAGATATTCATCATTTTTGTTTCATTATTTATCAAATGATATTTGATATATATTAAATTCGTTTAGAAATCAAATAAGGTTATACCTTATGGTAAGAAGGGATTATCTTCCATGTTTTGCTAATATTTTACTGTTCTGATCAATACGAAGGAGCCATGTTTCACTTCATTTCACGTGGACTGAAAATAAAAGTTAATCTTTGATATTTATAAATCAATAATTTACACATTAATTTTAATTTATACGCATTAATTTTGTTTTGCTAAGAGCAAAATAATTTTCTAGTCTATCCCAATACATGAGAACTAGGAACTGCTTACTAATTAAGTTTGTTAAAATATAATGGACTATTTAAGGCTGTTAAAATTTATTGGAATATAAAGAATATATACAGATATTATGCATATGTCTGTGACAACATAAGGCACTAAATCTTAAATTTTACTTATCTGCAAGCATCAACTTAGTAAGTTCAATATTCTTTACGTTCAAGATTTTATATCTTGCCAAGATGTATGTATTATGTATTATTTGGCAACAACTTTAAATTGTAAGCTTTATTTTAATTGACCTAAGGGGAAATCTTTTTTCTACACTTTTTTTATTAGAAATTAGTCATCAGATTTATAATCACATATTGCATTAAAGACCTCTGAGCAAAAAGCATCCTAAATTTACTTGTTTGCGTTGCTTACTTTATTTATTAATGCAGGCATCCACCTACTCAATTTGTACATCTTGACAACCAATTATTAGATTAGAGATATAGCATTTCATAACATTGGTGTAGGAAATAGGCAACATAATGCTATATTTTATCGACCATTCTCAGAATTATAATTTCACTTAGAGGACACTAGGATCATCATATTTTTGTATCTTCTAGCTACCATTGTTGATCACGATTGATCTTCGATTGAATCTTGCGTAGGACTATTTGTATTTCAGTAGAGAACAACGTATTTGCTATCAAAGAAACATTTTTTGCTCATAAAAATTATATAATATTTAAAAAACTATTATTTATTTGCTGGAGATCAACTATCTATTTATTTAATCATTTATAATTAACTGTGTACATTTCAGCATATTCTTATGCGCCATTTTGGAGATCGAAGATATATATATATATATATATATATATATATATATATATATATATATATATATATATATATATATATATATATATATATATATATATATATATATATATATACACTTGCTACTTAAACTGCATGTTGAAGTTCTGAATGTATATGTTTTCTTCCATCTTCAAAATCGACAAATTATAAAATAAACTTTATTTTATGTTAAAATAATGAAAATATTATGTATTAAAAATGTTAAACTTTGCTAAATATAAACATTCTAGAATAATGCGTGTATGCGATATTC
The DNA here is from genome assembly GCA_037975125.1 of Latrodectus hesperus. Lineage (NCBI taxonomy): Eukaryota > Metazoa > Arthropoda > Arachnida > Araneae > Theridiidae > Latrodectus > Latrodectus hesperus. The sequence goes on along the minus strand of CM075853.1, from coordinate 117,063,490 downwards.
GTTTTTCACTCTTCATTGTGGCTGCATCGTGCTTAATTAAACACTCTGGCATTTCGCCAAATCAGGCGGTGGATTCTCATCTGAAATTCAAACAAGTCACCACCTATTGTGTCTGTCAAATGCTACCGATAGAATGAATAGAAGGGAGTGTAGGTGGAGGAGCTGATAGTGGTGGAACGGGGATGAGGCGATTTCAATTTCCAACATTAAGCAGATCGAGGCCCTTTGCCAATACCGTCCGGTTTTGGACGTTGGTGTACTTAAGTACCAAACAATGATATTTCTGAAGGTGCTTGTGTGCGGCTTGAAAGGGAATCCAACGATTTCCTCCGCTTCAGTTAAAATCCCATTAACACGGAAGCCTCTTTCGTCTCGTAACATCTGAATTGTGGCTAATAATAGCAGTGCCAGGAAGTGGTATTAAATCGACATTATTATTGTTATCTTAAAAATTTAAGCGTTTAGAAAAATTCCTCTCTTTTACACCAGCCATTTCTGTAATTATGAATTGTGTTTCTCCATCGTTCAATATTTGACTCAATACTTAAAAAATAATAATTCATATTATGAAAACTTTAGTGATTATTATTTAAAAATTGAATAAATTTAGTTACCACGAAAAAGTTTGCCATGAAATATTAATGAATCATTTGATAATAAAGATCCATAATTTTAAAACTATATTAAACTAAATTTTGATAAAATGTGTTTTATAGGAGCGGAATAAAAATATAACTTTAACTGTATAAGAAATACTAAATGATATTAGCAAAACACCTTACTTTTGCATAAAATAATCCAAGTAGAATTTCGTATTATTTTATTATAAATTAAATACCAATCTACCAAGTTCCAATTTAAAAAAATTAATGAAATATTTATACTTCCAAAATTAATACAAGAACATCTGCAGATAGTTATGCTATAAATATCTGAACATGAATTTCTTTGCATACTTATAAAAATTGTTGCATATTGCATATAATATGATCTATAAAAATAAACATTTTGTATAAATACTTTATATTACTATACAAAATGCTTACCTTAAATAGTTTAAGCAACAGATAAATTATTAAAATACAAAACTTGAGTGAAATTTGTAATATTATAATGTCCCAGTTGTTATTACATCACCTAAAATTTTGCTTAGAGAGTTGATAATATATATATATATATATATATATATATATATATATATATATATATATATATATATATATATATATATATATATATATATATATATATATATATATATATATATATATATATATATATATATATATATAGTGTGTGTAGCAATAAGACTATACAGCTCCTGCAGTAATAAATACAATCATTATTTTGTGTGTAAACTTAAGTTTTATCACTTATGATTTGAATTTCAGAACTATATTATTTTAAAATTGTAATTCTTAATAAATTCCTTGGATTTTATTTAATTACATTTAAAATAGTGCGTATGCATTTTAATCTAAATTGCTTTAATAATCACATTAGTCACCGAAATAATATATTGTCTTATTTACATAAGTATTTTATTTATTTTTATTCAGATTATCGCTTTCTTCAACTATCTGTTACAGTCAAGATTATGTGTGTAATTTAAGCTATTAGTAAATTAGTGTCTAACCGAATATATTTTTCATATATTTTTATATGATTTTGCTAAAATATATGTTCTACTTTTTATTAAATATATTCGGCATAATTTCTTGATAATATTGTGAGTAAAATTACTTAAAAACCAAATTTAAAAGAAGCATTTCTTTTTCGTAAATAAAATTTCTAATTTATAATATACATTTGAAATTTAAATTTTAATATTTCTTTTTACCTTTTAAATTTTGTAAAAGTTATTAACTTTTAAAACAATATTAGTTTTTTTATATTATGACATAATTATAAGGATATTATTCGTATAAATGTTTGGAATTATTTGTATAACAAATATCTATTTCAAATTAAAATTGTCTTGTTTCGATATCAATATCTTTCAACTCTCATTGCAATTGCTTTGTTTCTGGTACTGAATAAAAGTTTTACTTATCCAATAAATTATTTCTAACAAATTAAATGAACTTTGTAATTTTTTTAAGAAAAGGCTTCAATAACTAAAGCTCTGCAACTGAGTCTAAAAAGGCTTTTTTATACATTTTAATAAATTCCTTCTGAAAATGTTTTGTGATATTTTTCAACACATCTGCATTTATATATATTGTGCAAGGTATTTATGAAATATTAATTCAAGATAAAGTTTTTTGAGAAATATATGAAGTTTTTTAATACAGTTTGTTTTAATTTTAAAGAGATTGATTTATAAAGGTTTTTATGTTTTGTATTTGTAAACCTTCCAATAAGAAATTTGTTTACATTTTTAGTCTTCAGAGCAAAGAAATATGTGATAATTTTACTTATATTTCGATTTATCATCATAAAGAATATATTTCAAGTGTACGCTATTTTTATTCCATAAGATTCTTGAAAATTTCTGTACATATACGCACATATATATAATTGAGTACACTGTTTATTTACCTATAATGAAAAAACTTTAAAAGTCCTTAGAAAATTATATTAATTTTTGTAGGTCAAACAAGTCTAAAAATTATATTTGTATAACATAAAAATTAAAATGACATAAACTACAAAAAGTAGGAGCAAGTGATATATTTTAATTGATTATAATATATAGTTTTAATGCACAGATTAATATCACTGATATGTAAGAAATGTATAAAATACTTGTTTATTAGGCATTAATATTTTAAATTTAAGACATTATATTTTGCTAAATATCAATTTATTTTTTATTTATTGCACTGTAATCTAGATAAGAAATTTTAGAAGAACAAAATAAAGAAAATATGTGTAAGTATAAAATTTATGCTCCAACTAGCTCGTTATAAACTATGTTCGTTATAAAAAATAATTCAATAAAAATAATTATTTCCTGTGCTATATAACTATGTGATATACTTCTGATGCAATCCAGATCAACGATATATCTACTGTCTTTTAGCAACTAAAACTTAATAATAAATAGCAAATTAATATGATTAGAGTGAAGAATTTTTCGTCAGAAAAATGTTTTCATCATTTTAGGTTTGAAAAGATTGAAATGAATATCACGTTTCTATTTTTTAATAGTTAAAGCAGAAAACTCTGACAAAAAGAAGGAGGAATCTCCTATATCATCCATTCAACTGTATATAATCTGGAGTACATTTTTCTTGTAGTGTCTGGAAAGTTTCTCTGAATCAATAGTAACAAATATATTAAAAATGATGGTCTTTTATATTCCACAGTCTGCTCTTGAAATTTTTATGGGATTAAATGTATTGATGAAGTGATGGAATCTAAACAATTTTTGAGAAACTTCTATTTTTTTACTTCCTTGAATATTATATTTTAATATCATATAAGAGATTAGATTTCTTTTATCAAAAAATTTATTGAAGAAGATATTTTTCTTTCTTCTCATGTTATACATTTTGCCTGGACAAATCGCTGAAAATTATGTTAAAATTGGTAATATGAATATATCTTAGTACTTTTAATATGCAGTAATGCTTTAGTTAATTCATATATTCATATAATATAAATATTAAGTGAACTAGCCTATAAGTTCTCCTTCAAACAGCTGAGACTTTAAATTTTAATTGCTACAAAGCAGGTATCAAAATAAATCAGTAATAAATAAATATATATTAAATTATATATTCATTTACTTTTATAGCTTCTATTTGAATCATATATATATATATAATATATATATATATATATATATATATATATATATATATATATATATATATATATATATATATATATATATATATATATATATATATATATATATATATATATATATATATATATATATATATTATATATATATATATATATATATATATATATATATATATATATATATATATATATATATATATATATATATATATATATATGCTGTATAAATTATTAAAAACTACATGATATTTGTTAATTTTTTATAGTTGAATCAAAAGCTTTTACGAAACTTTTATGTATTTGATTTCTAAAAGGGTTGAAGCCACAATATGGCAAATATAACTATTATTATACTAAACTGGCATACACTTGCATAATATATGACATGAACAAAATAATGTAAAATTTATCCTTCTCCTTTTTTTGGTGTCCTTAAAAAAGTGTCCGTTTTGGGTCGACAGATTTATATATATATATATATTTCCTTCACAAAATTAATAAGAAACAATCGAATGAAAGTCAAGCACATTCTACAAAGTTGCAATAAAAGTTGCAGTTTTTTAAATGATATAGTACATATAAGTTTTCATACACTAAGAATACCAGGAAACGAGTCAATAATTTCTTATACTATAGATGGTAAACCACTGATGATCCTTTAAACTATTTAACTCTTTCGTTTCTTCACCCGAATGAAACTGATCTTAACAGATGTCTTTCTTGACATTAACGAAATAGCTAGAATCTCTGGAGGAAAGGTCTTAAATGTAAAGAGAATGTTCAGCGTATCCCATACAACTTCTGAAACTTATGCTTTAACATAGTGATAGACTGAAATTAATCATTCAAAATGATCATTAATATTGACAGTAATCAAGAGAGATTTTACTTTTCAGCTCATCGCAAATTATCCTGCGTTTGCCATATACTGCAGACTTGGGATGTTATATTCTTCTTCTCTGGTATTCTCACACACACACACAACCATAGAGAAATAATCTACAACCCTCTTCTAGTCTCTTCTCTCTCTCATTTCCATCTATAAGTAAATATACTTTACATTACTATACCTATTTCTTACATTTACCACACTTGCTGATACTAAAAATCAACTATGGACGTATGGACTGTGACACTGCATTTTTTACCTGTCAAATGGACGAATTAATACTTAAGAGCAGTAGGATCTTATTTCTAGGAAAGTGCTGAAAAAGGGTTTTGAAGTTTTACTAGACTTTCGATTACAAACAACAAATTTACAATTTAAAATGAATTCCCAATGATAAAAATATTCGCATAAATACAAAATGTTCTCAAAAATTAAATAAAATAAACTTAAATTTAAAGTATTATTCATTTACTTACTGTCTATTATATCTGACGAATTTTGAGATTCTTTCTCATCTATCAAAATCCCTTCTTTTTTAAGAATACTAAATTTTTTGAAATTTTTATACTTATAATTCAGTTTTACTCGGTTGCATAATTCGGATGTTATTACAGTCATATAAAACAAAAAAAGTTTTACTCATTTAAGATGTACATGAAATTGCAACTTTAAAAAAAGAACTGGAAAGACTCTCAGTTTTTTGGTTATTAGTATAATTCAGTAATTTTTCTTTTCTTAATTTTTCTTAAGAATAGACAAATTACAGAATAACATATGGAATAAGTTTTGCTACTTTTATTTTTCCTTTAATTCAAATATTCGCATAAAACAGTATAATTGTTCAAATATAGTTTTAGATTCATTTTTGGAATTCAAATTCTTGTGAGTGAAAGTAGATTCAGATATTAAAAATTGTATTTTGGTTCTGACCATATTTATCTTTGTATATAAAATAAAAATTATTATAATAAATGATTAGCATTGAAGAACAAGAGCTCATAATAGTATTATAATAGTATATAATTAATCTTTAGGGAAATTAATATTTCCACAAAAAAGATTATTTTTGAATTTAGTTCATTCTCATCACTTTCGGTTTAATAATTTTATTCAATTTAGAAGCATCAATATTTTTATAAACGTATATCATCTTGATGGATTAAAACTTTTTTCCAGTAAAGCAAATCAATCCTTATCATAAGAAACGTCGATAAAATAATCGAGTATTTCGATTTAGTATGGCTTTCGTAAGAAGGTAAATCGTTTATCTTATCCTTTTCTTTTTAATATAAGCACTCATCTGCCAAATACATCCATCTTCGCATCAAGCAGGAATTTTAGTATCTCCCTTCTTCTCCAACACGCCATATCTTGACTTCAATCGATAGACCGCCACTCCTGCCAAAGGACCCTTACACCATATTAAAGTAGTCTAAGTCGTTAGCTTGGGAAATCGGGGAAATATCTATGATTCAATTTATTTCAATAGTCCCAAGACGGAAAAGGTACTCATAACGAAACATAAAAAAGTGGAAAAGTTTCAAAAGTGACTGCTTCTATAAAGGAAACAAATTTAAATGAGGAAATATGCAGAATATCGTTGAAAGAAGCCCTTAGAGACTGCTGCTAGTGGGGCATTTGGTGTTGGATTAAATGTAAGGTTTAGTAAAATACGGAAGAATTTATTAAAATACAATCAATAAATTAATATTTTTGTAAAGAAGTTTTACAAGAATGTGAGTATTTCTTAAAAACTAATTTGTAAAGGAGAGAAAGATAATACTATATTGCAAAAGATAAAATTTATTTAGTTAATTTTTAAGAAGAAAAATATTAAAGAACAGTAAAAAAAACTGGAAATATCTTTTAAAATCTATTTAATGGATTAATGTTATCAAAGGCTCGAAATATAACTTTTCTCATATATTTTGTCCATATCTATTTTATGTTTACTGAAAAATGTACTTATCTTTTATAAATAATTAAATTATTTTATTTTAATAAAAATGATTATATTTTCAAGATAAAGTTAAGTATAAATATGAAATATTAAAATTTGATTTTAAAGTGGCAGTATATTACTTTCCTTTGGTGTTTTGTGATGGCTAGTTTTGAATTTAATTTATAAATTTTTCATGAAATAATTTTAAAATCATTTCAAAACTTATACATTTTAGAAATTACCCGGATTTCTTGGAATGATCGTAATTTTCAAAGTAGAAGGTAACTGGTATGATAATAACTACTGCTTACAAACAGAGAAATGGAGTGTATTACTATGGGTATTTAAGAATATTTGGCTTTTCTTTTTCTGTAAGATTTAAATGCTTTCTACTACTTATGAGAATTCTTCCAGGGAGGCAATAATACCCAAGAAACATAAAAATATTTTACAATAGCCTTCATTTATTATGCTCTTCACTACACGAAATGAAAATGCTAGATTTATGTTGCCAATTAAAATCATTACAAAATTTCAAAACTTCAAACAATATCTAATATACTTCACTTTTTTCTGAAATTGCAAGATATAGGATTTTTAATTAATCTTCATTTCTGTGCCCAATGAAAATGCTTCAACGAATCTGGTCACTGCGAGTTCCCTTATAATAGCATAAAATTAGCGAGATAAAAATATATCAATTTGAAAGATTAAACTGAGCTACTTGTACATCATGACAACTTTTTATAGTAATTGTTGAAACTAAACAAGCAATTGTGAAAAATATATCAAACAATTTTGTCAGTATCAAAAAATGTGAATAACGTGACTCAAAATTAGGATTATATAATTTCCTGCCATTTTAGTAAATTATTAGTATACAGATGTAAACACAAACAATTTTTTACCGAAAACTGATTTTTCTAGGCTTAACCATATAAAATGATATAGTTGTTAATTTTTGGAAATAAGACATGAAAAAATATATATGCTTCAAATAATTTTAATATCTGAAAAAATACCGCAACCATATCCATATTGTTCATATGCTGTTTTGAAATTATAGTGACTGATTTGATGTAATATTTAAAAAATTACATCTGATAATCCTTAAAGTATGCCATTTTTTTATCTTAAAATATAAACAGCACTAAAATTGCTATTCGATGATATTTGTGTTAAGAAAGAAAAAAATAATTTTTATGAAGAAAGAGTATGTTATTCTTCAACAAATTGCTGAAAGTTATTGTAAAACACCAGAGAATGAAAATATCAAACCTAAAAAATTATTGCGCAGAATGGAAAAAGGAGAAAAATATTTTACCGAATGAATTTTTTCCATCTTAAGAAAAATGCTGGCTGTTATTGTTGCATGGAAAGAAGACATGAAAATACTAAACCAAAGAAGAAATTTTGTATACAGAAACTGTTACAAAATAAACAATATAGGAATACTTAAAAATAAACAAAACATTTTTACAAACGTAAAAAAAAGGTTCACATATATAATATATAATGCTAATATATATATATATATATATATATATATATATATATATATATATATATATATATATATATATATATATATATATATATATATATATATATATATATATATATATATGTATATATATATATATATATATATATATATATATATATATATATATATATATATATATATATATATATATATATATATATATATATATATATATATATAATATATATATATATATATATATATATATATATATATATATATATATATATATATATATATATATATATATATATATATACATATATATATATATATATATATATATATATATATATATATATATATATATATATATATATATATATATATATATATATATATATATATATATATATATATATATATATATATATATATATATATATATATATATATATATATATATATATATATATATATATATATATATATATATATATATATATATATATATATACACAATTAGGTAATTAGAAACATATTATATAAGCTGTAATATTTCCTGATAAATCTAATATTACAGAATACAATAATAAATAAAATAGATTTTAAGCAGCCCCATACATTTACCATTTTATTGCCACATTGTTCTTAATAATTGATACGAAAAATTATTTTTAGCAATTATTATATTGTAGCAAATATTATAGATACTTCCTTAATTCTAATTTATTTAGTAAAAGTGATAAATTTGTAATTAACTGAGAAAAAATTATGGATTTCCAATTATTTGTGTATTTAGATAACCTCTATGAATGAGTCTTACAAGGATGATGAAAACAAATTAAAATTTTTTATGCATACAAAAAATTATAAGAAAAATTTAGTTTCATAAAAACAATTGTTTCCATTTGAGTTACGAAAGCTTTCAAATACTCAGTGTTATATTAATATGAATAAAAAAATACGTAATATTTCAATTATGTTATAAGAGTGACAGACTTAATTTAACTATTTGCATGGGCTTAAAAACTGTTACTAAGTTATAGTTTGAAAATAATAATCAAAATTATAAAAAATCGTTTCAGAATAAGTTTTAACCTGTCATGTGTACCTCAGCACATGAATATTATAAGTAAAAATAGATTGAGCAATAAAGCATTTAAAATTATCTTTCTTGTACCTATCATTAACGTGGCTAGGCATTAGCCACGTTAATGATAGATTATTAATGCTTAAAATTACTTCATGATTATTTAATAGTTTAAACATAAACTAAAAAAATAAAGCATAAACATTTAGTTGTTTTACTTCCTTAATTTATTATTATGTGATTAAAAATTTAAATAATTAAAAACAATATATTTCGGAATGTTTAATAGAAATATTATTGAATTATTCATTTTCACTAATCTTAGCCAGAACTTTGCTGCGTTATACTTTTAAAACTCAAGTATCATTTTCTCAATGCGATCGGTAAGAAATACCACTTATTTGATTGGTTTTACTTATATATTTAAAACTGCTTATAGTAATGTCAAAAAAAAACATAGCAAAATATTTTTATTTAAGTAAATTAAATATTTAAGTTCATTTGAACAATTCACATACTCAAGATTAAAATGTGAACAAAGTTCTTCCTATTAAACATCATCTAAAATTAGAATAAACAATGTATGTAAGATGCTGTCTAAAATAGAAATAAATTTATATTTAACCCCACTACTTTCGATCAAATCATCACTTATTTCTAACTAGAATGAAGAAAAAATTCAAAACAATTAAGAACTTGCTTGTTATCATGAGGTATTTTTAACAAGTGTAATTTAAAAAACTTAAAAAAAAATACTGCAAAGGATCTACATGAGTTCAAGAAGATAAATTTTCAATCAAAATATACATAAAAACTTAAATTTCAAAATTAAAAATGAATTATGAATTATTTCAAAATTAAAAATAAATTCAAAATTAAAAATGAAGTAAAAATATGTAAAAGCAGATATAAGGGCGTTTTATTTGCTATAAAATAAGTCAATAAGAAAACAATCTGAAGTACACACAAGATTACATATGTACCAATAAACTTTATTTTAAAAATTAAGTTTCCGCATGTAATTTGTTGCAAAATCCAATGGGAATTCAAAATTTTAATAAGAAAACAATGATTAATTTAAATTTCTGTAGTTCATTATAAGGAACTTATGCCTCAGTTATATTCAGATCCGAAAACATTATCTAACATATATAAATAATTAAACATTTCTCGAGAAGATATTGCTTTTATAGCTATCTTTCTTGTTACACCAATTCTAGGAGAGTTTAATTTTGTTAATGGATAAAGGAAGCTTCATCCTTTAACCATAATATTTAAGATCTCCTCATACGACGTTGAGCATGTTAATGAAGACTTTTTCTCATCATATGATACTGACCTTCTTAAAGAGAAAGTGTAGATTTTCCAAAAAAACTAATTTCCATATTTGGAATTTTACTAAATATAAAATATACAAATTTGGGACATCATCAGTTGCTACTAATTTTCTTGAAAAACATTGCGACATCTTTATATAGTACACAAGCCATTATATACGAACATGATAGACATTTAGTTGTTCCGGGTATAGACTCGTTATCTCAAAATAATGCGAATATCACTATCGGGAATAAACGATTCTGTATTGAATCAAATTAACATGGTTTCTTTCAGGGATACATGTATTTCATAATAATAACAGTATATATGGATTAAAAATTTTGCATGTATTTTTGACATGAATTTTAAAACTGTGCACCGATATTAAGAAAGTATTTTCTATGACGTCTTTCGAAAAGCATTCGTACATTACAACTTTTATTATGGAAAATACGCGATATCTTTTAACAATCACTCAAAAAATAGGAAAATCAAAAATCATCAAGTTATTTATAAAGTAAAGATTTTTAAGTGATTTTTAAGAGTTTAAAAAAATCATTTGTGATTAGTTCAATGTGCATGGATAAAATTGTCTTTCTCTATTCCAAAAAATACTGTTTTTATTAAAGTAATTGATATATTTACTGTGGAAAAATTATTATTCAAGAAATATTTATTATTCTTATCTAATTTTCATTTGTTGCATCATACTTTTTATCTTAAAAAAGAATATTCCTTTTAAAATTGATGTAGAGAGTAAAGATTTATTCTGGAATATATTAATAGTTATATTTTTACAATTGAATACCTGTAAAATTCAGTTGTTAGTACATTCGTTATTAATGCTATTATTAATTATTTTTATAATTAAAATAATATTTATTAAAGTATTAAAATTGTAAAATAAAATATTGTAAAATAAAATATTGTAAAATAAAATATTTTCTCTCAACAATTAAAGAAAGTGTATTTTTATAAATAAAAATATAACTAAGGAAATCTAACATATTTTTGTTAAGAAAAAATATTTTAACATTGTAGAGATTCGTAAGACATATTGATGTATTTGCTTCTAATTAAGGAGCACAATATATTACAGTATTTATTCTGATATAATTAGCTTAATTAAAATATGCACGTTGTTTGAAAAATCAAATGCTTGAAGTTAATCACTATTATTAATTGAAGCAGCAATTAGTAACCTTACAATTCTTAAGAGAGATTTTTTTTTTTATCTAATTATTTGGAAAAAATTTTTTTCCTCATATTATGTTATCATAAAATATTTTTCTAGTTAATTTATTCACTTGATCCATAGATATAAAAAGTTTATTTCTTCAGAAAAACCAAAATAGGTAGGTTTTAATGATTTCTCATATTTTTAATGGCAAAAAATCAGAAAAAAATAACTATCTCATGAAAAATATGTTTTATCTATGTTTCAGACAATTTGACATTTTTACAGATGATTTCTTCTCCAGTTAATGTGAATTAATTTATGCAATGTATTGTCATATAAATTATTTACATAATTACCCTCTAACAAATTTAGAATAATTTAAAATAAAGTTAAGTAATTTTAATATAATTCCAAGTACAATTTTGAGTTGAATAAAATTTATTTATTTTTAAATATATGAATGCGAATTTTCAAAATCAATTTGGCTTGAAAAATATCTTTAAAACATAAATGAAAAAATACAAATTGTTTTTCATAAAATAATGGAAAATTATTGTTTTATGTTTTGAAACTGTTTGAAATATTTTATTATTATTTTGTATTTACCTGAAATGTACCTAAATAGTTCAAAATTCTTTTCGTAAGTTTTGCTAATTATTTCGTTATCTACCTAATTTTATTTACATTTTGTGTAAATTCATAGAAAAACAATTGCATAAGTCTGAGCATGAATTACTTTATTATCGCTTTTTTATAAAATTTGTCCTTATAGTATATTCATTTATTTTTATTACAATGTTTAGATAAAAATAAATTAAATATTTGTGAATAATTTATTCTGAAATTATTTGAAATTTTAAATTATTCTTCAAATATTCCGTTAAAAATTTAGAAAAAAAATTATTTATTTTTACATTTTTTATAAAGTATAGGCAATGCAATCTATTATTTTCTAAAAGAGCATAATAATAGATTTAATCGATAAATTTTATATATACTTTAGATGAATATATTTTTTTATCATTCATCTTTTTTCCTAAAATCATTTCTTTCATCAAACATTTATATAAAATATTAAATACTAAAAATATTATATCATAACTTTATTAGAATTTCAATGCTAGAACTCAGGTTTATAGCTAGAAAACTTTAAAATTAAATACTATTTGATAAAGTTTATTTTCGTTAACCAAATATTGTGTGAATAAATATAATCCTAATATATAGAAGAATCATGAATTGAAGCTTATTATTGGTTATAATTTAATTAAGAGTATAAATTATTATGATAGTTTGATAAAAAAATAAAATTCTAATATTTTTCAAAAATTTTAATAAATCAAAACATTTTAGACTACTTTGATAAGTTTCCTATTAGTGTAATATCATTGTCTTCAGATCAAAGTGATATAAAAAATTTGTAAATTATTCTTCCCATGTGCATCTGTAAGTTCCTAACTTTGAATGAATGAAATCTCATTATTAAAAATCTCAAAGATCAACTTTTTAAGATACTGCTTCAATATAATCTGCTTTATTAAAAAAAAACACAAAAATATTTTTTTTGTGTTTGTATCTTACTTTCATCCCGATTGGTAAGCAATTTACCATCTTAGTTGAAGTATTAATAACATTATTAGAAGTCTAAGAATATATTCCTTTTAGTTGAAAAATTCACATTATTATTTTTTTCATTCTTTTTATTACTTTTTTTTAATCAGAAGATGATATTTGCTAAAACTCAATTTTATGAAAACATTTCAATTTATTATTTTGTAGCAATATTGTCTTACATTGGAGGCTGTTTTCAAATCTTATTATGTTATAGAAATGTAGTAAGAATAATGTTAGGGGACACAAAAATATGATAAGAAATAACTTATAAATTATTATAAATATGAGCTATATTTCTCTTGAAATGTTATTAATATTTTGACACTTCGTTCTCACTTTTCAAATGCTGAGAAATTATTTAAAAGATTAAAAGATAATAAGCTGAAATGGTGATAAAATATTAAGAACTCACTTCAATAAAGGAGAATGAATCAGCAGTTTTCACTGATCGTTTTACTGATCGTCACTGATGGAAGTTGCAAGTGTAAGATATTAGGTCAGAGATTATTCTAAGGCTAAAACTTAAAAAACATTGAGGAATAGAATATCTAGAGGAAATAGATATCATACAGAATAACTAGATTGGTAAAGTTTGTAGTAATTCTTCTTTCTCCTCTCTAAGTCACATTTTAGAAATCAAAAGAGTCGTATAAAAAGTCAGAAGATTGTATTCAAAGGCAAGATCTAACAAACAGTTTTTAATAAAAAAGAAAATGTATCATTTCTGTATTAATTTCTACTGTCTCCCGTATGTCTATTTGACGTATTTGATCTATTTTTTAATTGATGTTTCTTTATATTATTGTGCTTTTAGTTGTGTGCTTACCTAATACTCAATATATATCTTTAAGTATTATCTAAATTTTTAAATTTTCATTTTTTTTAAATAGAACTTGATCATCTAGCTAACTGAAAATCACTAATAAAAATACCTTAATTGTAGTATTTCAATTTTCAATCTAGTCATTTAAAAATGATGTCATGCTTATTAACCCAGGAATGCACTCTACAGAATTAATTACTGTGATTAAAATAATTCATTTTCATTTTTGCTTATCATTCATCTTCTTTTGGAATGTCTTTGTGTAGTACACAAAGTTTCATGTCAATCCATTACTTCCCTAATAGCTACACAGAAAGCTGACTAGACCGCTTCCTTAATCTGATTCGACACATCTTATGGGAGTGACATCAGTGATCTCAGTAACAGCCTTACTTAGCAAAGATAATAACTTTTCTACCAAACTCTCGACTAAGAAGCCATATTGTTAACATGACACTACAAGGAGGAAGACCACAGGAAACAAAAGTAAAGTAATGCACAGATTACGTCCTGAGAAGATTTGAGCGCGGAAATGGCTTCCTATAATATAGATGAAAAGGGAGAAAAAAAGTAACGCCGGCATATCTAGCAAGCTTTTATCAGGAAAACAAGAGGCAATGTCTATCGGCCAAGGAAACCCCTATAAGAATGTTTGGACTACATTCGATTTTCTTTGAAGAAATCACTTTAACGCTGTTGGCTTACTAATAAGATGAATCATTTATTATTATTGATAACCAATATTGGACTACATTGATAGAAATGTGTGGCTTTAAAGAATGAAATGTTTAATACATAATGATGAATCATTTTAAAACTATATGAATATAAAAAAATTTCAAAGCTAAATACTGTAAAAGCAAAATTGTTATATTACTATATTATAGATACATAGAAACATTAGGGATAAAAATACACTTAAATTTGCCTATTTATTTTATGTTATATGCTACATAGTTTCAAATTACTAATATGTAAATAAGCAATAATATTTTTAAATATCATAATTTATAAGCAACATTATTTATTTAGAACCACTTTTTTGACATATGAAATTATTAAGATATAAATGTCAATATTTTAAAAATTATAAAAGGTTTAATAAAAATTATTACTACTAACGGATGAATTTAAATAAATTACTCAAAGATTAGGTAACTATTTCTTAATTATTATATATATATATATATATATATATATATATATATATATATATATATATATATATATATATATATATATATATATATATATATATATATATATATATATATATATATATATATATATATATATATATATATATATATATATATATATATATATATATATATATATATATATATATATATATATATATATATATATATATATATATATATATATATATATATATATATATATATATATATATATATATGTATATATATATTCGTATATTATCTAACTCAACTATTAATTGGTATTAAATTATGTGTTGAAGTAAATGTTAGGATATTTTATGTTTGTTTGTTCAACTTGTAAATATTTTAACACTGTATTAATGTTTTATTTTTTTCTTGTTATATTAAATTAAAAAAGTGTGAATCAATAACTATTACAGCAGTTGTTTCGTTATTTCGTTCTTTTTCCTTTGGTTTATTAAAAATGTGATAAATTTGGTATTAAAATTTCTAAGTGCAACATTATTAATCATGACATTAATCATATAATGATTGACAGGTAAAAACCGTCAATCATTATTTCTACATGGAAAGAAGACTCCAAACGAATATCCGAAAAAGTACGTACTGCTTCAAATGTTTCTAAAGTGAAATTGCTGGTAACTAGAGAAAATCCATCAACACAGAAATCAATTGCAATATCTTTAGAGACATCTTCAACAACAATAAATAAAATAATAAATTAAGATTTACAACTTAAAAAGCTAAAAACATAATGTTTACCAGCTTTTGCCGAGGCATGGGACTCAACGCAAAACATTTTGTAGAATCCTGTATGAAAACCATTTAGCAGGAGATAAATGGAAATACATTGTGACCCTTGATGAAGCATGGGTTTACCTAAATGAGTGCAAAAAAGAAAGGTCTATTTATCATAGAAAACGAGGAGAAAAAATGTACAAACCTGGTTTCGTCAATGTAAAGAAAGTTTCAGTAAGGGGTTTATGATAGTCGCAGGTTTCTCCTACAATGGGAAATTAAAAATAAAAAGAACAGAAAAAAATATTAAAATCAACTCATCATACCATCAGGAGAAGATTTTACGTCCAATATTTACAGAAGAAATTTCACTTCATTATCCCTAAGGCTTTCAAAGAGAGAAACATCAACAAGACAAAGCTACAAGTCATACTTCAAAACTACCACTGCATTCCTTGAAAAAATGAAGAATAATTGGTATTGCATATATACCTTTTCAACATATTCCTGTGAAGTCCTCTGGATATGGATTTTTGTGCTGGTCTGTTAAAAAGAGCTCTTTCTAAACGCAAACCCACCACGATGGATGGACTCTGGAAAGAAGTGTAAGAGAAGTGGAAAGCAATACCCGTGGAAATTTTACGAAAAGCTCTTCTATCATGGAAATCACGATGCAGACTTATAGTCCAGAAAAGAGGCTATCAGATTGAACATTTAAAAAATAGTCTTTAAATTTTAAGTATTAATTAAACGGCCCCGAAATCGTTCTAAAAATATGTTTATACCCTCTATAGTAATAAGCTCGCTGTCTCTTTCTATCCATTTTGAAAACTTTGGTTCTACTTATCATTAGTTTTTTTTTATTTTAACAATAAATAAAGCAAAGACTAATATATTTTGGTAACTGCTTAATAAAGTGACTTAAGAATGTAGACAATTTTTGAAAATCCTATAAAATGAAAAATAATGTTTCATACTTGTTTTCATGATTTAGAATACTATATTTTATAAAAACTTGGACTATGAAGTACTTGATATTGATTAATTTTATGTACCCAATGCATTATCTTATATGTATAACCGCGTACTTTAAAATTTTATATTGTTGAGCTGCATAGTATTTACTATGCTGGATAAAATATTTATAACATTATATAAAATAAAAATTTATAATATTATTATGTTATGTTGTATAAAGCATTTATTATACTGTATATATAGCTGCATTAAACTTACATTAGGATATTATTTCTCAATACAGTGTATAAATTTTAAATATAGGATAATAATTTATATCATATTTACAATGAAATAAATGAAACATAGGCATAATTAGAAACATAATTTTAATATTTTTTTTAATTTTTAATCAGTAATTTAAAAAATTAAAAATTAGCTTTACTGAAAACTGCATAGCGAACTTCGTATTTTTGAAATATTGTCAAAACATTTTATTGAAAATTATCTAAAGCTCTCAAATCTAAATTTCTCTCTTGTGACAAGTAAAGGAAACTTACTATTTAAGATGATTTCTCTGAAGGAGCCACGCACGGAAAGCATAAATGATGCAAAGGATCTCAGTTCTTATACTTTCTGTGATTTGAAATGAAAAAAATAAAAAAAAAACATTTAATAGATGTTTTAAAATATAACTCTAAAATGGGGTTTATGTTTCAAAAACCTACTTTTTAAAATTGACATTGCTTTTAAGCAATTTCAGTCAAATGGAATGTATAATTTCAGATAGAAATTAGAGAATTTATTTGACAAAATAGTTCAAATAAAGTTTTACCATGCTGTTTACTGTAAAAGAAGTTTTACCATAAGTATGATAAGGTATACCTAAAAATTACAAATGTTAATAATGTTAGTAATATATTTTATCATGAATAATCACTTCGACTTTATTGTCAATAAAATGTAAAGTCATAAAATGATGAGAGTAAAGTAACGATTTAAAATGTCCATTTAATTCTTATGTTTCAAATCAACTATAAAGTAAGTTTTACCAGATATTTGTATAATTTGTACTTGATTTTTTTCAATTGCTATTTAAATGAACTTAAATAGTAGTTCCTTGTAATGTAAATAAGAACGAGAAAAATAAAACAAAAAATAGCAACTGTTAAAAGGAGTTCTTTAAAATATAATAAAGAGTAGTTGTATTTGTTTCGAAATTATTTTTGGAGAAATAATTATTTTTAAGATTTATTACTAAAAATAAGCATTCAAAAATATGTGTTTTTATTAAAGATTCTGTTTAAAATGGTAGAGACTGCTTAAATCCTTCGTTTATCCCAATATATTACAATTTGTTTTTATTTTAAATATCCTTTTTTTGCAGTAATTACTCTAAATTATAATATGCTTACTCAATGTAAGAAATTAGTTTAATATATATCAATGATATAATAGTTCTTGAAGTTGATATAAATTATTACCACGATAAAGTTACTTGCATTGCGAAAATAATTTTCTTAAGAAATTTCTTAAAATGTCTTGTAGTCAAATAAGACAATGGAAAGGCAACAAAACAATGAAGATAAAAGTTTTAGAAATTCAGTAAATATGAATAAAAACTAAGCTTATAGGACAATAATTTCTATGCAGCAGTTTGAAGCGGAATCTGAATAAACTAAGTCAAAACTATGCATTATTGTTTCAATTTTTAAAAGTAAATTTTTAAAAGTCTGCCCCAACGAAAAAATCTAATTACTTTTAAAGTTAAGAGTTTTTTTAGAAACATATAAAGTTAAGATTACGCAAAAACATAGATACAGATTCCCTATTTCCCTTTATTGATTTTTAGTATTTCAAAGAGTAATAATATTTTTATTTGATCATAGAATGGGAAAAATATTGCTAGCTTAAGCTTAAAATACACTCCTTGAAAGCCGTATGCACACTGCCATGAAAATTCTTATGCCATACTTCACCATTCGTTCGATGAAAAGACACAGCGAGTGCCCATAACCTAGTTCCCATAAAATTAATACCCACAATAAATTTCGCAAAGATTACCTGCGCAGGGGACAGTCACGTGATGAATTATTATCGATACAATCGCTATGAAATAATAAAGTGGTCGAAAGTGAAGGAACAAGAAAAAAATGTGGAAAGGAATAAAACTCATGTCGAAGAAAAAGTCGAATCATCCTTCAAAATTCTTTTCCCTCGGTACAATTCTGTTCTATACTTCATCCACGACAAAGCTACACGGTTTCCCTAGCATCCATGATAAATCGTTTGGACACAACCTGAGTTTACTTCCACCCCTCCTCTCTCATCCCAGCCCCCAATTCGAGGCTTGGCCCACCCCATAAAAACTTCTGCACTCAATTTCATAAACCTCGTAATGGCTTCCTGAGTATTTCTCAAGCTCTTGCTATACATCGCTCCTCTACAGCATTTGAGGTGCCCAAAGAAGGAAAACATTAAGGGGATGCCTCATTGTCAAGATTAATATGACTTTACCATCGGGAACTTTTATAAAGGGAGGAACAAGCGGTATAAAATCATTTAGGAAAGAAATGCCAGAAAAATGCTGAGGGGAATTTTAGATACAATTTTATTTCAAACTATGTTTAATATACTCTTTAAATTCCATTTAGTAAAAAAAAAAAAACAAACTAAACTTTCCACAAAAATGCTTAAAATCGTTATTTATTTGTATTTGCGCTTTTAAGAGATAAAAAAAAGAAATTATCATGATTACAGAAGTTCCGAAATTTACTCTGAGTCATTTTTATAAATCAATAAATAACTTTAAAAAAAGGAACGTTTCTCTGAATTAAAATGTTTACTAACAAGCCCTTTATGTCAAATACATTCACTTAATATTTATTTCCTTATATTATGGACGATTATTCAAACATTTATAATACGTTTTACAAAAAGACTCATTTCTAATACATATAATTTCTACAAAATTAAATAAATATAAATCACAATTTCACAAAAAGTAATTAAAACAATTTAAAATAAATGTTATAAGAAAGTCATTAAAAATAATACTTAATTATTTTAGCAAAAATATTAATTGTTGTTAAAGCTTGGCTGGCATTATGGGGTACGCTGCTCCTCTTTTCAAGTGAACCATATTTTGGTGTGGAGTCCGACTTCCTCAGTATACACATGCCATAGGTACCCGTTACACATACCATAGGGTAAGCAACCATTCATACGAAGAAAGGACAAAGACTGGATAGATAGAAAAAAAGTGCATAAATGCCCGAACCAGGATTCGAACCCAGGAACTCCCTATACGCAATCAGGCACGCTGACCACTAGACAAGTTGGGCGGCATATTATTAATTATTCATATTTATTATTTTTTAATAAATTAAAAATAATATTGATTTTTTTTACTTTAAATACTTTCTTAAAACTATATATACACAAGTTTTACTTTTCAATTAAAACTACAGGTGTTGTATGAACCCTGGGAGTATTTTTATGCCTTACACAAGGGAAATGCGGGATTTCAAAGTATCTTTTAGTTTGAATATTTGTATGGGGCATGTCAGGTACACTTAAATATTAAAACTGAATCCATACCACGAAATCATTTTCATTTGGAAACATTTTTAAGAAACATGAGGAAATTTATTTTTTAATATTCATCAAGCACAAAATTTAATTGGATTATTATTAGCATTATTATTATTATTTATTAATTCTTTATTTAATTTTTCACTTAAAGAATTGCGATTATAAACTGACATTCAACTCAAATATTTAAGAATTACAATGATAACATTTTTTTATGTCCAATTAATATACGCTAAAAGATTTAACAAATATAAAGTTTCGGGATCACAGTAATATTAAACATGTAATAGAATCTATGCAAATTTCACTTATTTATTTATTATATGAAAAATTTTATATTTATCTTTGAATTGAATATTAATTTATTATTTTATTTATGAATGAGAAATTGTAGGACTTCCTTTCGAATAATAATTTTTCTTTAAACTTTTACTTATTGTTAAGTAATTATTTTAAAATAGTTAATTATATTATATTTAAATTTACATGTATATCAGTTAAAAAATTTTTGTATTCATTTATTAAATTCATTAAAATATTATGTGATTTTTACATTTCTTATAATGTTATCCTTAGACATTTTTATAAAATACCATTAAGCAGTTTTCGCAAAGATTATTGGCATCAAGTAATAATAATTGTTGAAATAATACAAAACCATGACAGAATCAGAAAAACTGTCAATGCTGACAATTACTTGATTAAATAAATAACTATAAAAGTATTCACAAGCAAGTAAAAAAAATTAGTAAGTAGAATTCTTGTCATCAAATTAAAGAGAGTCCATTATATATAGCAGTAAATCAAAGTGAAGTAGTTTTTAAAAAATTTTGTTCTCATGGTTTCTACTTATAAAGATTAATGTTTATATCTTAATATATTTCTAATATTTAATTTCAGTATTTGGTATTTTTTAATACAAAAATTCTTAATAAAGACATTTTATTATTATAAATTCAGTTTCATCAGAGTTTTAGCAATAAATGACATTCTGTTAAATTTTATTTCATTAATGAGTAAAGAAAGATTATCTTAGGCGTGTTTATAAATTGATTTATAATTATTTCTTACAATAATAAATATTTATCATATATATTTTAAAAGAGAAATCTTCTCAAATTTCATTGTTTATTATAAAGCAATGTATCGCAAAAATATGCAAAATGCATCAATTTCAAGGTGCACCCAGGTAATTTGTTAATTTTATAAAGCAAAATCTTAAGCATTTACAGCTTATCAAATCTTTCAGCAACCCGATGAATATGCTGCGTTCAGCGGGGAGTATCTCATACCTTTCTTAACCACTTCGAGTCAACGATTCCAGCCGAATGCTGACATCGTCAACAACATTCCGCTCATTATTAATAGCCACATTATGAAGTCGTAAGCTGAAATAGCTGCATTCTCGGAATTAATTGAGTGAAGCTGTAATACCATGTCTAACGATGTTCTCCTAAAATTCCGAAATCTTGACCATCTTCAACCATAACACTTTATCTTCCTCATATGCTTTGGCCTTCTCGTGCATTACCCTCTCAAGAGAAGTTGCGCGCATCATAATAGTTTTAAATACTGTTTAGAAAACTTGTTCTTGAGAAAATTTTCATTTAACAGGGTGATAGTGTCATAATTTATGAAAGTTTTATAGCAAACACGCAATTTACACATCAAATTTAATTATATATATATATATATATATATATATATATATATATATATATATATATATATATATATATATATATATATATATGTATGTATGTATGTATGTATGTATATACATACGATAGTTTAAAGAACAAATGCATATAAATTGCCGCATAACATACAAACTGGTTATAAAATAATATTTTATGTACACGTCTTATTATGCATTATATGATTTCTCATTTAGATTTCATTGTATGAAAATGATAATTAATTATGAGTGATTTACAGATGGATAGTAAATAAAAGAATATAGTTCTCTTAAGACACTTTCATTTTTAAATTTGTTACATACTATCATATAAATTAAACATATATATATATATATATATATATATATATATATATATATATATATATATATATATATATATATATATATATATATATATATATATATATATATATATATATATATATATATATATATATATATATATATATATATATATATATATATATATATATATATACATATATATATATATATATATAGAGAGAGAGAGAGAGAGAAATAAGTTTCCCACTTCAGAGGGCTGTAAAATACGTTCTACTTGTCTAAAATACATAAAATTTGAACTACAGATAATTCAAATTATGCGCTTTTGGCACACTCACACTACCATCTAGCGACTGACTGCTGGCTTCAAAGACCGCGGTAGCCACATTTTCGACGCTAGAAGACTGGATTGGCTTTCGTCCTCTACCGAGAAGAATTGCAAGTTGTCCAGTTCTTTCAAATTTCTGTCTCATCTTGTGTAACGCACGTGGAGACATTGGACTTCTTCGTATCTGCTTGATACGGCAAAATTCTTTTACAGCTGCAACGGAGTTCTGCTGGTTCTAGTAGAACAATTTTACAAGTAGCGCTTTTTATTTCAAAGAGGGCATGATGTGCAGAGAATTAACTAATGCTCGTTCAGAATCCACCTTCTTTTTACCTAAAGATAATGCTAATAGGCATGCGCTGTAAAACAAATGACTTCATATTTTCAGTCTATGCAAATAAGTACCATTAGTATTACAGCGCTATCTATCGGCAAAATTTTGTACTATTTTTTTAAAATAAATGTCAAGCACATCATTTGAATTATCAGTAGTTCAAACTTTATCGCATTTGGACAAATAAAACGTATTCTACAGGCCTCTGAAGTGGGAAACTTATTTCTTGCTAACCCTGTATATATATATATATATATATATATATATATATATATATATATATATATATATATATATATATATATATATATATATATATATATATATATATATATATATACAGTATGTCCACTAAAGTCCCTTGCCACCCTCTTAACTTCGGAACGGCTGCTGCTATATTCATAAAAGTGATGTCTAGGTATAGTAAAGTAGCCATGCGCTACTGAATGAAACCACTTACACCGCCACCTGGTGGAAAACTGTAGAGTTAACATTTGTATCTCGAAAACGAAACGAGATAGGTAAAAAAATTGATATACAAAGTTGAAGAGCATCCTCGATTTAGTAGGAAAAGATAATTTTTAGGCAATAATGTGAAGAATACAACGGTTAAAACGCGTATTTGTTGTTTCGTGCTGCGACGTGGCACATAGTACGTGTGCATATTTGAAAAAAAATTCGTTTTCTTTCGCCACTAGCCGTGAAGGAAAACGATTTACATTTTCGTGATTACATTTTTCACTTTTATTTCGAAATGGGAAGAAACGAAGTATTAAAATTAATTCCAACAATTTGTATGCAGTATGCAAATATGTAAGAAAAGTCATTCCTGTTCACCTGAACAGCTATAAAAGAGACATCTTCTTGGTAATACCTGATTTTGTGGAGAGCCTGCCGTTGTTTAACCTTAAGAATCTATGGTTTCAAAATGACGGCGCGCCTGCTCACAAGACATCTCCAGTGAAGCAGTACCTCGTCAAGGAATTTGGCACTCAAATACTAGGGTATGGCGGTTTCAAAGAGTGGCCTCCACGTTCTCCTGATCTGACTCCACTGGACTTTTTCGTGTGGGGCAGGTGTATGCGACTTCTCCCCAAAAATTGCAGGACCTTAAGCGATACATTACGGTCGCATGCCCCAACGTGTGCAACGTTATCTTCGAGCGAGGATGCAAATGTGCATTGCAGCTGATGGTGAGAGAAGTTTGAACATCTTAAATAAAGTATATTTTTTATAGCTATTTGTTTTTATTTTCTTTCTTAGATCGTTTTGTCATGTCACAGCATGAAACAACAAATACGCGTTTTAACCATTGTATTCATCACATTAATGCCTACAAGGTATCTTTTCGTACTAAATCGAGGATGCTCTACAACTTTGTAAATCACTTTTTCCCTTTATCTCGTTTGGTTTTCGAGATAGGAATGCTAATTCCGCAGTTTTCCACCAAGTGGCGCAGTAGTCTGTTTCATTCAGTAGCGCATGGCTACCTTACTATACTTAGACATCATTTTTATAAATATAGTAGCAGCAGTTCCGCGGTTAAGAGGGTGGCAAGGGACTTTAGTGGACATACTGTATATATATATATATATATATATATATATATATATATATATATATATATATATATATATATATATATATATATATATATATATATATATATATATATATATATATATATATATATATATATATATATATATATATATATATATATATATATATATATATATATATATATATATATATATATATATATATATATATATATATATATATATTTATATATATATATTAATATATTTATATATATTTATATATATATGACCCAGCCACGCGTTGCAGTGGCTGAGTTTTTATAATACATTGAATCAATTTTTTACTAATTCTTGTGTACAATCAAATTAATATTTTCTAAAAAATTTAAAATAGGTTCATTCATATGAGATGAAAAATAAAACATTTCGCAAAAATTTAAAAGTAATAGGTAAAGTATCGAAATTTTGAAATTAAGCACAAACCAACATATACTTTCTGAATTTACAGTTTATTCATCTTATATTAAATTATAGTTTGTGATCAGTGACTTAGTTACAAAATATACAATATAAATTAAAAACATCTAAAAATAAATTGTTATAAATGAGGTAGATAACATTGACGTCGAACTATTATTTTTTTCAATTTTAAATTATATTAAAATTAAAAATTCTTTCCGCGGCATTATACTGAAATAAGAAAAAAATTAAAAGAATTTATCATTTGAATAAATAAATTAGATCAAAATGTACTGCTAAATAAATTAATAATTATTCAAATTATAAAATAAAAATAAAAAATAATAAAAGGCTATCAAGAAATACTTACATGTTTTCGAGGTGGTAGGAAAATTAGTAGAGAAAAACAGTAATAAATAAAATTTTATTTTACTATTTATAATATTAAAAATATTCAAACTGAACACTGCTCAATAATAACACTATACAAAGTATAATTATGAAAATGATTCACGAAAAATTGTTATAGTATGATTATACATCATGAAAATATATGTAAATTCTATATTTAACCACGCGCTTGCGCGCGCACGTTAATTTTCTCGAAGATGGTATAATCTAGAAAAATAAACACTTCGCGATCCGCCGAATACCTGTGCAACTTAGATGCTAAACCGCCATCTATTAGGAACTTACAGAACTAACCAATAAATAAACACTAATGTCGTATAATAAATATTTAGATCAATAATTACGAGATAAAAACTATTCTAATCAAATGATTTCACTTAAAAGTAATATATACTTCTTGTTCGAATACAGTTACTTAAATACCGTAGAATAGCAAATTTTTTACATTTTAAGATTTTTCATATATAAATGATATAAATTGAATGTAACTATTACCGATTAGGTCAGTTTTATTTATTTGCTAATGTTGAAAAATAATTCTTATTTAAATTATTTTTCTTCTAATAGTTAGTGTAAAAAATGTTTTAAATTTAAAGTTTAGATTTATTTGAACAGACAAAAAACTTTACTTTCAAATTTTTCTTGGAAGAAATGACTTAATGGCTAAGCTACTCAAGTAATATATTAGAAATTGTTATAAAGGAGAGTCATTTAAAATAATGTTGGAATTCAGAATATTTTTTTTTAATCCAAAATATCATTTTCTGTTCCGCTATGAACTGCAGTTATATTTTAGAGTAATGTATATAAGCTTGAATTCTTTAAACTGAATGTTTTAATTATTATATATAATGTCGATATACATTCTTTAAAAACTAACTTTCATTGTGGAACAAAACTAAGAATAAATCTCATATCAAATGGCAAAACAAAATGGGAAAGACCTATTTGTTTTGGGGCGTGAATAAAAAATATGTAATAAAATATTTTATGCATGTAATGTAAAACTGCCCATCTTAGAATGAACTTATATGCTTAACTTATTTTTGTAAATAATGGTATTAAAAGGAGTAGATAAAGAAAGGAAATAAAATTCTTGGATACAAATTTTGTGTGATTTTGAGTAATTTTGGAACATGAAATTTTTAAATTGATATTTAATAATAAAATGATAGCTGAAATTGAAATCATTAATATCGGTATCCTTTATAAAAAGACAAAAAATATTAAAAACCAAAAACAGTTTGCTTTTTCATTTTAAAAATCCAATTTTAACTTACTATTTTCCAATTGAAAAGAATTTGAGAAATTTTAATTCCATGGCAGTTATTTTAAATGAAATAAAATGCATATTAAAACATTTTTTCATTTTAGTTCAACAAAAATTGCTTTTCAAAAGTAAATGTTGAAGGAAATAATTTAAATCTTAAAAATAATTACCATAAAAGGAAGGTTTCTCAAAGTAAAATTACTGATTTAAGCTAGAATAATATAATTAAAAAACTATTTTGAGTTGGTAGTTAAATTCCTTCTTCAAAGATAATTTATTTTCAAGCATTTTCATGAACTCCATTAAAATTTTTTAAAAATCAAATGCTCTAGCTCAATTTATATTGTTGAATTAAATTAGCATTCACGGTAAAATAATGATTATGTGAAAAAGAAAAAAGAAAACATATATAGCTTTTAAAAGCAACACTTCGTAAATGTGTTTGTATAATTTTAAGTTTCCTTTTAGCTTTCTTTTCTTTTAAAAATTAGAAGAAAATCTAATTAGTTTTTTTCTGTTTATTTATTTTCAGAACTCAAATCTATTGTAACATTTTTTCTAGATATTTGTCATAAATTATGAACAATGTTCAGTATTTAATTTGGTAGTTATCTTGTGATATTTCCTCTACACACTAAGAAAATCTAGACAAATGATTTAATTTTTAATATGTTTTTTTAAAAGTTAAAACACACTTTTTTATTGGTATTTAAATAAAGCATTAAGTTTATCAAAAATATTTACTATTAATAATAAAAGTTGAACGTAATTTTAATTAAATAAAAAATTTCTTTTTGAATACTTTATTTACATGATATTCAAATAATTCAATAAAATATGATTAAATTCTATGCTAAAGACTGAAGTCACAGAATGTCAACTTGCATCACACAGATTATGTAAGATCGAATATTTTATTACATTTTTGAACATTCAGATCTTCGCCTGCGTAATGTCTACAAACACAGATATGCTCTGATTGAAATTGAAAATAAAAAATCAAACATTAATTTTTTATTTTTAGCTTATGCTCACTCTTTTAAGAAAGAGAAGCAAAAAATTACGTTATCTTGTGACATTTTATCGCAATACGGTGCAGAAGATATAAATTTCCGGTATCCTCAACATTTATATGGTGAATGTTGACATTTGCTTGTGTAAATCAGTGATAAATATATTTAGCAAACATTTCGGACATGCAACAAGCGATTATGTAAATGTTGACATTCACAGGTGAAATTCAACATTCATCAGATTGTGGTCTTTCACTGTAACACATAGAAACACATTATTTCATTTTTTACATTACATTTGCAATGATTAGATTATATCACATGTAACACAAGTTTAAAATTAACATTTTATTTATTAAAACAAAATGAATTAAATTATGTTTAATTTATACCAGACTCATATGAATTAAATGATTTTCAAAAATTATATTTTTCTTTAATATGTTTAATCGTTTTATTTGGATCTTTTCCGAATACACATTTTCATTCCTTGAAATAAAATCAATAATTTATTAGAAAATGTTTCACTATAGTCTTTCTTTTGTTACATTTTGTATCATATTAAGAAAAAAAAAACAACATATTTAGGTAAAATTACTTTTGGAGCAATAATTTATAATTATTTTATTCTTTATTCTTTTAAGCATTTATAAAAAAGCTGAATAATTAGTTTATTTATTTACATTTTTATTTATTTGCTCGCAGCGTGACTGACTGCAGATAGGACCTTGGGTTTGAATCCCGTTAATACATGCATGCACTTTCTCTCTCTCCTTTCATTGTCTTCTTTTTGTATGAATTTGTATTGAATGGTTGCTGTCCTATAAAATTTTACTTGTGGTATGTGTGTTCTGAGAAAGTTGTACTCTACACCAAATTACGTTTCAGTTGGAAAAGTGCAGCAGCAGACACCATATTGTTAGCCTAGCTAGCACTAGACAACAATAACTAAATCAATCCAAGCCAGTTGTAATACGTTTCCCTCTCATATATTTATCAATTTACTTGAATATGCAACTAAATGCAGATAATTTAAAATTATAAAGATGTATACCCAAAAAATTAACGTTAAAATTCATCAAAAGAATTGGTTAACTTTAACTGACAATCAACTAAATTAAAGTGTAAGTATGCAGAGCCCAACAGGCTTCCCCTGAACATGTTCTTGACTGCATGGGGCTCACCAAGAAGGACCTTTACTCTTTCCCCCTTTTTGTATCAGATTTTCTTCGGGTCAGTGATATTATGGACCTTGTCTGACAGAAGTCAGACAAAAGGAGGATAAGCCCCACAACAACAACAACAAAGTGTAAGTAACCTATTATCTGTAATCAGTTACAAATGCCCTAATTGAATGTTCCACGTTTTAGTTTTTGTAATAAATTTATTTGGAGTTATGTATGTATGTTCAAAAAGAATAAACAAGGAATATTCTCAACCACTCATCTCTTAGCGATGGTAAAAATTAGATTGCACAGAATTCAATAACCATATTCAAATGTTCAACAGTGGCTGAGAAGAAGCACAAGAATTTTAAATTTGTAAATGAAATTCAAGAAAGCGAGAAATGAGTATGGTTAGCCAGAAAACCATCATTAGAATTGTGAAAAAAAATAGGAGTCCATCATCATTCAACATTGCATCATTCTGAATATATTATTTTATCATATTAGAAAGGAAAATGCTAATTCTCTGTTGATTTAAAAATACATAAAAAATTTAAGTTTTAACCTAATATAACTTATAAACACAATTTATTTACTGCTCATTTTATAATTTTATAAATAAAACTTGACACAGCTTATCCTATTTAGATCTTCCACCAGAAAACCCAACCAACTGTAAATAAAGTATTCTTTACATTCCTACTACAGTATATGTGTTATTATTTCTTCTAATATGCCACTGATGGGAAACATATTGTAATGCATATGAATATTATTTTTACATAAATATTTAAATACTTCACAATCGATGCCAATTTTGAAGCATTCACCATATCACTCTATTTGTTTGTAGCTTATTAGCTCATCTATAATTGAGACTTTATTTTGGAAAAGAAACAGTGTTTTAGTTAACTTTAAATAAATAGTTTATATTGTTACTTTTCCAAACACAGAAAATGTTACTCGGAAGCCAAGTTTGCATTTTATACTAAATGGTAGAATGCAAAAGTTTATACCTTC
Organism: Latrodectus hesperus; assembly: GCA_037975125.1. NCBI lineage: Eukaryota > Metazoa > Arthropoda > Arachnida > Araneae > Theridiidae > Latrodectus > Latrodectus hesperus. Next base: position 117,033,382 of record CM075853.1, on the reverse strand, counting down.
GACCGCTAGTAATTATTCTATTATAAACTCATTTAAATAATTATACACTCATATTTTCATGGAATGATAAATATTTAATATTTTTAAGTCACATAAACATGTTATAATCATTACATATGCATTAAATTATTGATCAGGAAAATAAAAACGCATATTCTTGTGTTATATCAAAATGTGTTATAAAAAATCTTGTGTTATAAAAAAATAAAATTTAAATTATTATTAAATTACTTGCTTTATGTCTTTAATTGATCTAAAACTTTTAATACTTTGAAAAATAAATAAATTAAAAAATGATTTAAAAATTTAAAATCTTTTTTTTAACATTTATTTTCTTTTTAGAAAATGCTAATTTTTGATGTAGTATTACGAAAATTTATACGAAAACAAAAATGGTAAATTGTACATAAATAGAAATCTAGATTAAAATGAATAACTTATATAACAGTCTTTCAATAAATTTACTGAATTATTTGTAAGAGTGTTATATATATGTATATAGAAAACTAAGTTAAACATAAATTGCATTAATAATCTAAACTTAAGCTGTGTTGCTATTCAAAATACATGTCATATAAAAACATTTTCTAAACGAAAAATACGTTCCAAAATTATGTAATATTAAAAATTAAAAATCTAAAATAAGAAAACAAATATATATATATATATATATATATATATATATATATATATATATATATATATATATATATATATATATATATATATATATATATATATATATATATATATATATATATATATATATATATATATATATATATATATATATATATATATATATATAATATATTTTTCACATTCAAAATAAAATAATTCATATAGAATAAAAAATACAATTTATTTCTATATTTCTTTAGAGATTATATATTTCAGACAACATATAAATAGCAAATGGAGATGACACAAAAAGAAAAATTCAATAATAGGCACATTAACACCTTATCCAATTTAAATCCATTAAAAGCATTACACAAATTCTAAAATAAACCTGTAAAACAACCTTCAAATGATTCGGAAAGTAAAGGCCAAGAAATAATCAGTTTCTTCCGAATAAAGAAATCCGAGAAAAGAATTCAAGAATTCTTCCCCATGTGTCTGGTATTTTATCGAAATCTCTTTTTACTCCAATGTAATGGAAATTGAAGTTGGATGTTTCATTATTGTAAGGTTTAACAAGGTAAGTATTATTTTCTTGTTTATTTATTGCACTTGATGTGATTATGTTTGCAGAATTCAATTAGACAAGAGAAGAATTAGAAGCATATATGTATATATATATATATATATATATATATATATATATATATATATATATATATATATATATATATATATATATATATATATATATATATATATATATATATATATATATATATATATATATATATATATATATTGTTTTTATAAAATACAGATATTTAGTTACATATTTAAGCTTCACATTTCTGAATGCATTTTTCAGGAAATTATGAAACCTTCTTTTTATAATTAATAAAGCTATTAATATATATCCTATTCGACTAACTTCTCAGTGTCATTATAAATTGTGAATAATTATAAAGACTTTAAATTTAGTACATTTAACTAGATTTAGTTTACTAATGGGTGTTATTATAAAAATATTTGCATTTAATTAATGTGATGCATTATATTATAAGTCTAATTAAGTTTTTATAATAAATATGTTAAAATAATTGTTTTTAAGTAAAAGTATTAAAACTATATTATATGCAAAAATTAAAGTATACTTTATAATTCCAATATTTTGTCTCAATCAAATTGATTAATTTATGATATCTAGGGATATTTGATTGGGGAACTTAACTGCATATTCCAGAATACTAGTACAGAAATACTTTTAGTATTGTTGTTAATATTTATTTCTGGAAAACTAACGTACTACTTTAAAAATATTGTTTTATTCAAGAATGTTTATTACTGAACGTCATGAGTACAATACTAATAAATGTTATCTGAGAATAAATTTCTTTGATAAGCTTTATCAGCACTTTAACGAGTACAAGTCTTTGTGTATCTTTCATGTATTACGAGGCGTCTACTTACCAGCGTGAATCTGCATTTTCAATGATGGTTATAGTTAAGGCAAATATTTTTTGTCACACAGTCAACTATTTAGAAATCAGTTTAAAATTAGTAGTTAGTAAATATATTTCGAACTGTTAAAGATTGTATTCTAGCCTACATATTAAGTCTTATACTATGAGATAATTAAAATCACGGGAGTTAATTTTAAAAGAAAATTATTCATTTTCAGTATATTTAAAAATTGCAAAATAATAAATTCATCTTTCATATTATTATATTTGTGGCAACTATTAGTAATATGTTTGTATTTAGAGTTAACTTTAAAGGTGATTTTAAAAGTAAGTTTATTATTAATGTTATATAAGTCAGTACATATATATATTCTGTATTTATTACTAGGTAATAATAAATATTGCAGACAATTTTACTGAGTACACTTACGTCACTGAACCTTGAATAAATTAAAAGTACCCAAACACTGGAAAAACCTGGCCAACCAGGTATAGTATATATTTTATACCAAAATTTAATTTTGGCTAGTTGTGCTAAAATTTGAAAATTTAAACTAATTCATCATATTCGAGTTCACTGTAATTACACATAAAATTTATTCAAACTATTTTACACTGAAAATGACTTTTTTCTGAAATATTTCAGATTCAATAAAGTGTGAGACATTAATATATCATATAGCAACATCAATAATTTATAAATAAGTAAAAACAATTGCCAGATTATTCGACGATCAAGAAATAATTGCGTGTAACACACATCCGCTATTTCTTTTACAAACATTTTTTAGCACATAATACACTTTCATTTTAGATCATTTTTACAAAAACCATTTTATAATTATTTTAATAGCTTCAATAGATTGTTAAGGTTTTGGGGATATATTATCCTAATATGTTATATTTTTAAACTTCTATAAATAAAAGGAAAATACACTAATGAATTTTCCTATCCTTTTCTGAAATCTAAAAATATAATACAAAATAATAAAAAATAACAATAAGAAAATACTGCCCTAAATTATAAGAAAATCACAGTTGTGAATTAAGTTTTTATATTATGTATTATCAAAATGTTTCAACAAAAATTAAAAAATTGAACACAGGAAAAAAGGAGAAAATCTTATTCATTTATATTATAAACATATATTAAGATTATCAAAACACACAAAAGTATTAAAAATCTGAAATGGTAAATTACTTTTATAGAGACGACTTAAAAGGCATTACTTAAAAAAAATTACTAAAAATATTAAACATTTTGAAATAAGTTGTTCATTTGGTAAACATCATAATAAAAAATAGTTTTCAGTATATAATTTGTGATGGATGAAACTAATGTTTATAATAAAGCTTAGTAAACCTTTTTCACAACCATATCTCATTTCTGCATGGGTAAAGTAATTTTATAATAAAATTTCTACATGAATGCCTGAAACTAGGTAAATTTTAAGATTTATGTAGAATACCAAACAAAAATTTTCCTTAGCTTCAAAAAGTCATAATTTTCTTCAAACTTAGAAAACCATATAAATATTCATTACCTAAAATTAAAACATTAATAACCAAAACTTTATATATATTTAAATGCTGTGTTTCTACGTGCTATATTTTTTCTCCTATTGTTATACAATATAATGTGATAAAGGAAAAAAGTATGATAAACCACATTTTTAGACAAATAATGTTCCACAAATTGTATTTAATAAAACCTTTATTTTTACTAGAATTTATTTAATATTTTCTGATAAAATTTTCCATTGTTTACCGACATTCCAGTTACTGTAATTCTTTGCTAATATCCATAAAATATTATATCTGACTAAAAATCAATAAGGGCTAAATATATTAGAAACAAGTCTTTTATTATTCTATAATATTATATAAAAATCTTGCTAAAAATTGCAAGCAGAGGATATTTTTAAAAATCTAATACAAAATTTATCAAATTTTCTTTAGCTATTAAATTTACATAACAATCTATGGAAAAAATGAAATTTATTCATTAAACATGCTATCGCATATTGTACATAAAACAGCTATAATAGTATTTAAACATTACGAGAATTCTTTTAATATAAAGTTAAAGATAAATAAAGCAATCTAACTATAAATTAATTGAAACCTTTTTTAAAATATGCCTATTAAGGTTTAGATAATCCAGTATTTATTATTTAATGTGAACATCAACCATTTCATTTTTAACAGCTGGAAAAAGGTGCTAATAATCTGTGAAAATAATTTTTCCATTGAAAGTAAATAATGTTTCATTAAGTATGTATTTCAAAACTATCAATACATATAATAGCTGGATGTATTTACGGTAAATATATTATTTGTGCTGTATCTATAAAAATATTTTTACAGCTATGTATAAGTTATCATCTAAATCTATTTTTTCTCCTCTCAAAGGAATTATTTGAAAGCCTTTTTACAGATATAATAAAACATATGAAATTAAAGTTATCGATATTTCTGTGTTATTGAAAATATGACAAATGATTTAAAACATTTTACTTTCACTTTAGAATTTTCAGTCATTTTGTTTGCTATGTAAATGGTATTTAAAATAATTCTCTTTAAGTTTATAACTACATACAATTCTTTAATTGGGAATACATGATGCTCTTTTCTTTTCTAAATACATTATTCTTCCTTTTGCTTAAGCGATTGTATTATTATATCGATTATAGTTTTGAATACAGCCTTAAAATGTTTTATCACAATTTTAAAAATAGTTTAAATAGTTCATTTTTTTCCATATGTAAAAAAATCGAAAGTGTTTTTCTATTATTACATTTCTCATCAATGTGTATTATATTTTAACTTACGTGATTTAATATAAAACTAACATATTGAATTATCTTTAATTGACATGTTCTATAAAACTATAAAAAACCTACATATAATTAACTAGAGTAATATTTATTATAAATACAAAATGAAAATATTATCAAACAATGTTAGTTTTCGTAACTAAGAAAAATATCCAGATTCTTAATTTCAATAAATTATATGTACTTGACTTTATATCCTAAGATTAGTGTTTTTAATATTATTAGAGGCAAGATTTTAATTTTTATTTTAGTTTTAAATACTTATCAATTTTTATGAATCAGTTTATGGCTTCTATAATGTATTTATATGAATTATTATAACTTTTGCTTTTTTAGATGACTAGAACATGATATTAAAATTATGTCAAAACAAAAATCTAGAAAACTCATAGTTTTTCTCAATATATTTAGAAACTTAAATTATTCGTACTATTAAACTCAAAGGTCAAATAAGTTGATCCAAATTAAAAAAAAAGTTTTATTGAATTTCAAAAATTTGTGAACAAATTAAATTAGTTAGAAGTTAAATATATCTTTTGAAAAATAGCTTCCTAACTATTCCAAGTAATAAAGTTTCATCTTTCATTATTTAGTACTTTAAGTAAATTAGTTATTCAGATACCAATGAAATAATTGATTCTTGAAATTGTAATGATAACGTTTGTTTTATGTAATGCAAGTTTCAGAAAGGTATGTAAATTTATGTGATCTTTCATTTAATAAAAAAATCGCAGAAATCTTGTATTCAATATGAATTTGTAAATTATAATTTTTTCTTAAGAAAGAGGCATACATATATTAATATTATAAGAAATTGTGATGTTTATATATCGTTATGTGCTTACGAAATTAATTTGTAACATGAAATTTATAGTGTACCAGTGGATGTAAGAATAAGCTCAGTTTAATATGTATATATGAAACATGCTAATTGATAAACATAAAACAGTAAAGAGCCCATTCATAAATTTTAATTCTTATATAAATAATACTTTAAAAAAATGTAACTGATAAAAAAATGGCGTATCTTATTACAGCATTATTCTGCAAAATAAATAAACAATTGATGTCACAATATATTGGATTGGTATTTATTCACAATACGTGACAAAGTTTAATTTTAGTAAAAATGGAGAAAATGCAATATGCTAGAAAGCAAAAATAAACTCAGAAAACAATATTTATATAAGGAATTGTAGTAATACTATCAACTTAAAATATGATTCTAACTTCAGATAACTGTAATTAAGTTTAACGATAAATTTCAGCTTAGAAAATTATTGTAGAAAAAGTTTTCATGAGCTTCTGAGAAACTAAAGAAACCTATAAGTAATGTCTCTCTTTGGCTAAGTTTAAGTGACATTAAGATTAACTGTAATGCAACATTCATTATTATTAAGGCAAACATTATTTGTAGACATAAGCTACTTATTTAAGTAATTTTGTTACAGGTCTAAAGAATTCAAAGCAAAATCAATCAGTCTATATGAAGTAAAATTCAATTTATTTTAAAGAAATTGATAATTATTAAATGTCAGACACAGTCTGATTTTTTAACGTAGATCTTTTTGCTACTTTATTAATTAAGGAATGTCTACCAAATAACCGATAAGAAAATCTGGAAATAAATAATATTTGTTTTCTATAGATTTCATATATTTATTTATATATGAAGTTTATTTTTATAACATTTAAATCAAAAAAGTGATTACTAGTATTATTTAAGAAAATGCGGTTGAGATATTTATTGGCCTACATATAGAAAAATTTCTCCTAGTTTTACACATTTTAAGGTTATATAAATTTGTGTGATTGCATCAAATTTAAATTCGATTTCTAATAAATGTTTACTGTTTTTGTCATTGAAAATTGTTGCAAATCAAAATATAACGCTTTTATAATATGAAAAGTAAAATAAATCAAATAAAGAAAGGGTTTTAAAAAACTAAACTTTTAAATTATGCAATTATTTATGTTATCAAATCTGATTATATTCAAAATAGTTGCTCTTAAGACATTTAAGTCTTCAAAATTTTAAAATTTTTATTCTTGGTCTGTAGATGTGACATTCTTGCATCCATTGCATTCATTTGCAATGAATACACTCTCACTTCAATATTCTTGGAAGTTAGAGAGTGGATGTTCTGACAAGAAGATGTGCAGCTTGTCCATCTCCAACTGATGCTTCTGTCAACTACATTGAGATGCATTCTATTTAAAAAAGGAGGTGTACAGTTTATCTGGAGCATTCCATCAGCTCATGAATAGTATTCTGGTGGTAGTCCTGGTGATTCCAAAGTTTTTACGGGTTCTAAGGCTGAGCAGATTTCTAGGTTTGTTAGTGGTCATTTTTGTACCTTTAAATGTGAAAGCAAAAGTGAGCTCAATTTTACTTATTGTAAATACGATGTTGACCAGGCTAGAACCCAACATCAGTTTTTGTGTCTGGTATTTACTAAGGAAATATTCTTAGAGAATCCTCTTCTATTGCTTGTTCTTGGGAAGATTGAGGGGCTCTTTGATCAAGTACATCAGTATTATCCAAAATGAGATAAGAAACTGTAATGCATTACGTCCTTTGCAATTTGAATTTAATGTGCCGTTTTATACATTAAATTCAAATTGCAGATGAAATAGCAATCTGTAGAAAATGTGCTGAGGAAGATGACATCAAATATTAATCTGAGCATAAAATTAGGAGTACTTTTTTATTAGACGGCAAAACAGTATAAAAATGAGAAATCAATCAATTTTTGTATGTTAAAATAAGTATGCATTTATTTAATAAAATAAATCTAGAGGTAGCTACATATTCAAACTATTATATGCGTTTATTTTCAAAATTAAAAATGTATTGAATAATTGTAAGAAAAATTTTATAAAAGAACTATGTGATTGAAAATAATTGACTGTAAGATTTAGCAGGAATAATTTAAGGTTTCAGTTATTTAATGAATATATATATATATATATATATATATATATATATATATATATATATATATATATATATATATATATATATATATATATATATATATATATATATATATATATATATATATATATATATATATATATATATATATATATATATATATATATATATATATATATATATATATATATATATATATATATATATATATATATATATATATATATATATATATATATATATATACACTTTAATTTATACATCGCAGAAAAAATTAAAAAAATTAATGCAACGAATTTCCGTAAAATTCTTTTAAAACTCTTAGTCTGTTCCTTTAAGTTCCAAGCAAGAAAACTATACTTAAAATGTGAACTTCCTTAAAACTACAAAAAAGATCAAATAATAGTATGAAGGATGGAATGATGATGAAACAAAATGGCTGAAATTGCAGGATGTATCCCTTTTCACTATCAAGAGACATTTTCTTAGAACAATAGCCATTCTGTTCAAAAGCCACGCATAGGCCATTTCATGATATGTAAACAGAGCAACGTTTCGTTCAATTTGTATCATGCTTCAATTGGGGACCAACTCAATATTTTGTTGGTAAAAATTTGTGGCCTTTTCTATAAACTTAGTAAAATTTGGCTCAAATTTCATTATTCCTTAAAAACGGAATCCTATAGTAATATAAAACATCATAAATACAAATTACATGAATTATGCCGTATTCAGAAAAATACTTTAAAGATATTTTGCATTAGTAATCGTAATATGGAAAATACACACAAATATATTTCATAATCATTAATACTTTGAACGATATATATAAATATATGTTAACAATTTATTAATTCCTATTATAATCATTATAATATTAAAAATAGTATCACATCATGTAATAGTTATTTATAAATTCATTGATTGAAAATTGTGTAGAAATAACATTAAAATATATTTCTAAATACAGATCTAATATTTAAGACGAATGGTATTTTTTCAAATTAATATCTAAGATATTACATTATATAAGATCATATTGTAATTAAAACTAACAATAATAAAAAGTTACATAACTTATTCATATTAAAATATTTTTATTACATTAAATGATTTAATGTTGTATTTAATTTTACAAATGTTTGATTATATGCAGGGAATTTTTATGATGGAGTTATAGCCCATGTGATTTTCTTACCTTACGTTTATAGACTCTCTCTTAAGAAACTTAAATGTATAATGTCTTGCATTTATTTTAAATTATATAAGCGCATCTGAAATAGCATCCTTCTTTATAAGAATGAAATTAACAATTTGAAAGTGAGAGATTCAAGACAAGTCATTTCATTTGTCACGTTGCAAATCAGCTAATTGAGTCCCTGGTCCAGATGCGACGGTTCGATTGTCACAACCACTTAAGAGGACCGAAGAGTACCCAGAATTTAATAATCTCAGTGAGTCATTCTTCGTGACAACGGATTCCTTAACACTATGCGGAGTCCACGTCCATTGGAGACTCGGCAATTCATTAGAAACTCCTTAATTTAGTTATAGCGCGGTGTTTTGTCAAGACTTGTCACAGAAATTTAAACTTCACAATAGAATTTTAATGCAGCTATTTTATGAAAGCGAGATTGTAATTTGGGAAAGGAGAACCTGTGGAAGGGTGGGAATTGAGTTGTTTTGAAATTTTAGCAACAGGTATATTTTTTTAATATTAAATTGATGAATGTCAAATCTATGGGTATTTTTTCATGTGAAATGTTTGCATTACAAATAATAATTTTGGTTTAAACATTATTTAAAATGTATTTTTATAGTAAGTATGTAACTTGATTTTGTAAACATTAAAACAATAAATCACTACATGAAATTGTTTGTCATAAATTTAAATTATTAAAAGCAACATGCATTTTAAATTCCTTTATAAACATTTAATTATAGTTATGATTGTGTTCTTAGTAAATGTTCATGTTTTGTCCATTACTTTAAAGAATAACAAATTTAATTTTAAAAACTTTAGATATAGTAAATCCTTTTTTTATGATTTTAGGAACATGCATAAAAAGAGTTGCGTGAATGGTTGACATAATTAATCATAAGCTTCTCTTTGGATGTGAATACCTTGTCTGATGTTATAATCCTTAAAAGATGTTTAACATAAAATGAGAAAATTTGCTTTTATTTATGATTTTTTATGTGACTGCCTTTTTTAAGGCCTGAAATTTTAAGCATGCTTCTTCAGATCTTATCTTTCATCTTTCTACACAATGCAGAGAAGTAGTGAAATAATATTTCCTAATTTGTGAAAAGCATAATTGCCTATCAGTTGGTTTCATTTTCATCGTGAGATATATTTCATTCGTTTTATAATTTAATGTATTCTGTATGTCATTGAATATCTCATATTGTAAAATCACGCATGCATTTGTTTGAAATTGTATATCTTTAGGTCCTTAATATCCCAAAATGCATATTATTGGAAGAGAGTTAATATATTTTTAAAACAGATACACAACTATTTCAAAATATGTTCTCAAAGGTCTTCTAAGTTTCCTTATATGTAGTAAGATAAGTTTACTTAATATATCCAAAAAACTCAATAAAAACCACTATCAGGTTCTAAGAATTGCTTTGCTTGTAAAACTTGTATTTGGACAGAATAAAAATATTCAAAGCACATCATTTGATGTTTTCATAAAAATAATATAAACTCTTGATACTAATATGTAATCCGCTTAAGAAAATTGTACTAAATATAAAATTATAAGGAATAGGTGAAAATTTAGCATTTTTAGTTTAACAATTATATTTTTAATGGCTATATGGTTACAGAGCATACTAAACACAATATAAATGGGATGATATATATGGGGATTAATATACATAGGTGAGGACATTCGTGCATGTTTTATGTAATTTAATTGAAAAAAAATTGAAAACTATAAAAGTGACATAAAAAGTTATTTTCTGAAAAAAGCTCACGCTTTTAAATAATAAATCTAAACTTGACAAATAAAAAGCGTAATATATATTTTCGAAATTTTAAGATTTTAAAAAGCATCAGAACATTAATTTTAAATGTAAATACAAATAAAGAAAATTTAGTAACAATAATTTTAAAAATTTAAATGCGAGTTCTAGGAAATATAGAAACATAAATTTTAATTTACGCATAGGAACATTCACAAACGAAAATATAAATTATGAAATAAAGGTAAAAGTTGCAAAAAAACTAAAAAAAAAATAGGAACATTTTTCAACTGTAAATACAAATTATAAAATACTCTTTCAATTAACAATTAATTTAAAAAGATAAAAATATATTTCATCTTAATAATATAAATTTTAAATATACCATACACAAACTAAAAAAGAATAAATCAATCATTCAACAGAATATACAGACATAATAAAATCTATAGTACTATCAATATTAATGCTATTTTAATAAAGATGTTTTCTCTTTTACATTTTTCTGACAATTTGTATCTTTTAAAATTAATACAAATAAATTTTATATTGCTAAAATTATTTTAGTAATCTAAATATTTTATCTGTCTCTTTTACCGTCACATGTTTAAATTTTTTTTATTAAATACCAGAAATTCAATGATATTCATATTATACACAATTGCTTGAAGCAAAATTTACTTTCCCAAATTTCACAAAATAAAAAATTATTAATGAGTTAAAGGAATATTAAAGGAATTTTTTGATAAAAATCCATTTAATATTCATTTCTTAAGAAAACTAAAATTAGTAGATTGGATACGTTTTAAATATTTGATCATTTCAAAAGAAATCCAATTATGCACTTCATTTTTCTCTTAATTATTTTAAAATAACTTAAAAATATATTAATTCAAGAATATAAAATGAAAAAAATATTTTTGAAATATTTCAAAGGTAATATTGCATGTAAACTACATTTTCATGTTTTTACTTGTCTAATTAATACATATAAATGCATACTTGGAATTAATAAAATACCTATTATGCTCATTTTAAATAAATCTGCGAAAAATATTCTTTTAAAAATTGTGCATATTAGTTTCTCTATAATTCGAAGCATTTAATTTTCTTGAATCAAAATTATTAATTAAATTATGCTAATTTTTAATGAACTCATAGGATATAATATTTCTGCAGAAAATTAAATTATATTTTCCTTTTTGAGTAAATATTAATAATTTATATTTAAATAAACGAATTTATATATATATATATATATATATATATATATATATATATATATATATATATATATATATATATATATATATTATACATTATATATATGCATACAGGAAAGTTGAAAAATTTAAAAATATACACAAATTTTACTAAAAGTCAAAAATAAGCACGCAGTTACGACAGCTTGTAATTACAAAAACTATTTAATAAAATATGTTTAGTAACAGAATACACCACACAAATAATTGCAAAGTTATACAAAAATACAAAACAAAGTATATTGCATTGAATTCGATGTAATAGTATTTTAGTATTCCAATGCAAGATAGATAAAATTTAATTTACTGTTCATTGTTCTTTTTGCCTATCAATGGAAACTGAAACTGTTTTGCCAACTAAAATTTTGATGAAATAGTTAGGTAAGTTACAGTTATAATACCATTCTTAAAATAACAATCAATAGTCTCATTAGGTATGCACTAAAAATTTCATTTGCAAAATGATATAATTTTATGATGTTTAATATTTAAATCTGAGAACAATTCAAATATCATTTGATAATATATCGAATAATGAAATTTGATTTAAAGATGCAGAATTCAGTGTATTTATTAAAGATGCATATTTTGAATGTAAAGTATATTTTGGAGAAGTTTTCTTCATTTGTGCTTTCTCTCTGATTAAAACAAATAATATCAAATACAGTAATTTTCCTACAGTTTTCGGAAACACCGGATCTTGAAAGATTGCTTTGAAATTCTAAAACTATCGCTGCTTTATCCTCTCCTATTATTCAATTTTAAATTCCTTTAAATATATTAGAAATACATTTATTTTTAAAATATCAATATTTGACCCAAACTTGCCAAGTATAGATACATATAACAAAAAAATCATTTTAAATATCGCTGACGACACAAGCATAAAGTTGGTTGGCCATTATTCAAATTATTAAAACATATTTATGAATACATTTCTTCTTTTGAGCAAAATTAATTCTATGAATATGACTCTTTTAAACTAAACAATGAAAATAAGTAATGTAAATAGTATATCATAAAGGAACAGATTCAACATAATCCAGTTTACACATTGAAGGTTTTTCACAAAAAAGATCACAAAAATACAGTTTGCATTTAGATATCTCCTTGAAAATCAGCCGTAATAGACAAGAATAGAGCATCTTAAAAACATCAATATAAAATATCATACAATGAAATTTTAAAATCTAAGAGTTTTTTAATAGTATATGTTTTGATGAATTTGTTTCACAGGATCTTATTTGTAGAGTTATCACCATTTAAAATTTTTCCAACTGTAATAAAATTGAAATCTTATGCACACTATCGATTGTATTTATTTTTACATTTTTTAAAATTAATTTTATCAAATTTTTACTACGCTAAAGTTTAACCTATTTAATAGTTAAATATAATTATTTAATAGTTACTAAATTTTGTCACGATAAAGTTTATATATATATATATATATATATATATATATATATATATATATATATATATATATATATATATATATATATATATATGCGTGTGTGTGTGTGTGTGTGTGTGTGTAAAAATGATTAATCCGGTAATTATTCAAAATCACCACTAATATTAAAAAGAAATTGCTTAATGTTGCTTTAAATAGTAAGGCATTAGTTTTAAGATTTAAAAGAAATATTTTACAAACATTGCAATAACTAATTTACAATTCTATTAATCAATGAATTTTTTAAAATTTTAAATCTATGTTGTCTATTTAAACTAATCATAAAATGGATTTTTTGTCCTGTCTTTCTAGTTTTTTTCTTCTTCCGTTCTATTGTTAATGGCTTGAAATGGCGTGTTATTGCCTTGAATTAATTGAAAATGGCTTCTCAAACCGATGCCTTGCTTATTAAATAAAAATTATTTATTTAATAAACAATTATTTATAAACAGAATGAATTTCCACCATATTCTGAAATGTTTGATGGTTATCTTCTCCTTGTTTTCTGCCGTTTGAAGAATATGATTTGGAAGCAGACCACAAATTCATCGACAAGTTGGATTTACAGCACCGTCTTAGTATGATGTGACGCTGATCAAACGTTATGTCATGTGATGTATATTTTAAGGCAATGAGAATTGTAATAAGGTAACATAGTCATGATACCGGAATGAATGAAACAACCATTTTATGGTTAATAAATATAAGTTTTTGAATATCAAATTGTTGTTGTTGTTGTTGCATGCCACCGAGGTCAGCAGTGATAGACCAGGTCTATGAGCGCGTACAGCTTTAAAAAGTCCAGAAAATTATTTTAAAATATGTAGGAAGTAGGGAATCGCTTGTAAGATTGAAGTAATGCGTAGTTTTTATAACTACAGAAGGGCCACCCAAGCATTGAAGTTCTTACAAGAATCCTGAAAATACCTACATATATGCACTTTATTTTATACATAACTAAAACTTAAGTCCCTTTTAATACGCTTTAACTTTTTAAACCACTTTAACTATTTGAATTTAATTACTTCTGGCAATATTTCTTCATTCTAATTTCAAATTTACTTTTGGCAACTTCCTACTATTCTCATATATAAATTCAATCTTATTTACTGGCTTTTGTATTTTGTATTTTCTACTGTATGTATTTTTTTACTGTGTGTATTTTTCTACTAATGTGAGTATTTTCTTCTATAGAGAGTATTTTTATTATTCTGCATATATATTTATCTTTTCTACTTATATATTTAGTCTAATTTTTAATTAAGTTCTTTCAATACGAACACTCTTCGGGGGAATTGCTCGAAGATTTTTAGACATTTGTCCTTCGAGCTTGTCAGAAAAGAGTGTTCATTTTTGCATAGCTGACCATCTCCCTCCTGATGATGACATGGTCCCTATGCCTTCTTGTCTTTTGCTTCATATACTTTAGTATCTTTCCAATTTTATATTTCTGATTTTACTTTTCTTCATGTTTTATCTTATATATATATATATATATATATATATAAATATAAATCATTTGCGTGATAAAAATTGTTGATAATGAAAAAAAAAAACTACAAACTACTGTAAAGTAAAATAGGAAAATAACTAATCAATGAATTCATTGGAACAGAGATGCCGATGATCAAGTTGCACACATAAGGATGGCACAAAACTGGTTTGTCCCTTTAAAAATAAATATCTTAAATCTATTAGATTCCTTCCCGCTATATTTATGAAGAGCAGCCTTTTTAGGTATTTGAAAGTTTACAAAAATGTTAAATTATTCAAGTATATTAAGTTTTTGCACAATAGTAAGATAAATACACTTTTATTCAAAATATTTTCAGTTCTTGGCGTAGTTCATAATAAAATGTCTCTTTCCGAAGCAAAAACAAAGTTTTATCTTAGATCTTATTATTAACATAGCATGGTATTGCATTTAAGCTTTCTAAACATATTTTGTAATATTAAATGATTGAAAATTTATCTGTTATGGTAATGGAATATAATTCTCTATATTATTTTTGAATATACACTGTTTTCATTCTAGAATTCTATGTCCAATTTACATTAAGACACTAATAACAGTTTTTAACATATAAAAAATACAATATAAGAATAAATTAATATTGAGGATAAAAATCAATGTAAATGTGACCAAGTTAATAAGTTTTTCCTTTTATTTGACACATGCATTGCAAATAAAATGCTTACGAAACCAAATGAGGAATTTGAAACGCAAACATATGTCATCGTTTCCGAACTTCGATTAACATAAATTTCTAAAAGAGATGAGTCATCGAAAATTATAATTTTTGCAAAAAAAATTTTTTTAAATTAAATTATACCTTTGTGACTGAAGTATTATTAAAGGGAATAGAATATGTCAAAGTATCAAAACGTATATTTTAAATCTATATTATTGTCATTAAAATATTTTGTCCGATAATATATATCTTCATTTTTATATATATAGAAATATCTAAAACTTAAATTTTCGAAACTCAAACTCTTTAGCATTTTTCTTACGTATAATGATTAGTAATAAATTAATTCACGTAAATAAAATTAAACAAACTTGTCAAAAATGTTAATATATTTTAGTAACTCAAATGTATTATGAATCCAATGTATTATTTCATTTATAAATAAAAAGAAAACGTACTGTCTGTATAAATATAACGCAATTTAATAAGAAATGAAACTTCACTTTATAGATTATTTTATTCTCTGGAATTATTTTGGATTCTATCATACTATACTACAAATATATATATATATATATATATATATATATATATATATATATATATATATATATATATATATATATATATATATATATATATATATATATATATATATATATATATATATATATAATATGAATTTGACTTTCAAAGTATAGGGTCTCAATCAATTGTCCACAAACTTGTTTTATCTCTTTTTTATGACTTTTCACTGAAACACCTGCACCACATTGCTGATTAAATTCCACTTGAATGTCCTCTACGTTCAAAGTCTAGTTTTGTGAATTTTGACTACTTTATTACCAATTCTTAACTGCAAGACAATTTTCATGGACATTTATTTTAAACGTTCAGAGCTGTAGAACTGTTTCAAGAAGAAAATAATGTTGTATAGGCTTTCTCTAGGTTTTTTTAAAAACGTTAACCAACATCTGACATTATTATAAGAAAGTAACACGCATTTGCTATTATTTGAAACTTTCACGCATCGTCTTTGTTTTAATTAGTTTAAACACATTTATTACATTGCTATGAATTAGAGAAAAAATTTTAAATAAAAATTTAACTGGTAATTTAAGGACATAATTTTATTATTATTTTTTCTTATGCCCAATTAGCCTTAGGATATACATTTAAGTTCAATAATGAGCGAAAATGATGGCATCATAGTGGAGCACCTGGTGGGCATGCTATCTTCAACCCGAAAGTGAAAGTATTCAGAAAGACAAATACAGAGAGAGAAAGGAACATCCATGTTCGAAACAGAATTTGAACCCAGAACCTACGGCTTCAAAATTAGAAATGCTGACTTCAACTACCGTTCAGCTATGCAGAATTTATTAATACCTAAGAATATTTAAATTTTTTATATTTCAGGCGCAAAATAATCACTAAAAATTTCTCCTAAAGGAGAAAATTTTAGTAAATGTTCACTCAGAAATTTTAGTGAGTGTTTTCATTCAGCTAAAATAATTAATTGACATTTTTTGCTGTACTTATTCAGAATATAAATGCAATTTTTATATATTTTATACATCTCTTAATATCTATACAAGATTTGGAATTATATCATTTTGTAAAGTACATCTTCAATAATCAATCCGCTATTTCAATTCTCTTTTCACAGGAATTATATTTTTTGTAAATTATATATGAAAAGATAAATGCATATAAGAATTCAGTTCAAAGAATTCTAACTAAACAAATACAAACTTTGATATTGAATACATTTGAAAAACGAAAAAAACATTGAACTGAAAAATAAGTACCTGAAAGAAAAGATATGGTTAAAATATAATATTTATTTAACAATATATGAATAATTTGTTTCTACTCTACTACTTAAAATTACCAGTTCCCTTTTATAACAAGTATTAGAGAGTTTTTATTTCTTGGATATGATTCTGATAAATATAATATTTTCTTGGAATAATTAAATAGTTTTTAGTATAAATAGTGATATAGGTATTCTTATGCATTTACAATAGCTATGTATGATTATTATGTACGTTGAGAAAAATATAAATTGATATTTAAACATTTATGTAAAATTAAAGCCCAAGAAAATTAAAACAAATAAATGTATCAAATTCCAAAATGCTATATTTAAGTTAAAAAATGAAAAATTTAAGGTTTAATAATTTATTTAATATTTTAATTAGCTATTACATTAAACAAGAAATAAAAATGACTAAGAAATGTTTTTTCAGAAATATTACAGAAAGAGTTTGAAATCAATATTGCAAGCAAAACAATATACACTTACGAGATATTTAATTTACTCGCGTGCGAAAAATATATTTTACTCGGACAAAAATACTGTTGACGTTTTTCTTCTAGGATTACATCATTTCTTTAAAAATCACATTTAACTTAAAATTTACTAGAAAAACTGTTTGTGAAACTTTAGAATCTGTTTGCATAATAATCAGATATGCATGTTTATTTTTTTACAAACAAGTGTTCAATATGAAAACAAGCAGTCCATACAGAAAATTAGCATTTTTGTATTCTTCAAAATTTCAACTAAAAAAATTCTCCTGGAAAAAATTTCAATAATTATATTTCAATACCATTATTGACATACTTTATTCTGTTTTTTAATAATTTTGAGTTAAGAATACAAAAATGTTTGTTTTAACTTATAATAAAATTTTTCTTAATATTTTCTCCTCATTAAATTTATTAATTAAGCTTATTAATTGCCAAAGTCCTTAACTTTATTTTTTTATAAATTCCGTTTGTTTCTGAAAAAGTTGTTCAGCTTATCTTATTTAAAATAGAATATTATCAATAAATTTGAAGGCAATAATTATTCCTATCATCTATTTTTATTTTATTTTTTTTCCGTATATTACATATTCATATTATATACAAGAAAAAAAAACCTGTATCATTCACAGTTATGTGTCAACTATTGCATCATTATTAAAACTCTTAAGTGCTGACCCATACACTTGAGACTGTTACCTGTAAAGAAAAATTTTATTAATTATGATTAAATAGACTGGTACCTGAAAATTTACAAATTTTTTTGAGTGTGTGTTTTTACAAAAATATTGCAAAATATGTTGGCAAATCTTCCAATGCATTTCATGATTTATTTATGTTAATTGCTATAAATCATTAAAGCTAACCTTTATTGATCCTTATTTTCTGCAATCTTTTCCTAACTCTCGAAAACCACTAAAGGAATTTTTTATATAACGATTTACAATATTTGCAGAGATAATTTTGTACATATTGATAGCTTACTTCAAGACCAAAAGTATTACAGAATTTAATATTCTTGATAGTGGATGAGACTGGTATTTTTTCTTACCACAGAAGCAAAATTTCCGATTTTTATTAGATATCCTTTCGATATTATGTATCATTTCAATTTTTAGACATTACAACTTTTTTCAAATAAGTGAATTGTATTAATATTGCAGCATTAAAATTGAATTATCTATTAAAAGTAAAATTCCAGTACTTTTTAAAAAATATCATTTGATATCTAATACTACAAACGTTTAGTTTAAGAAAAAAACGTATTCTGTAATTGAATGCTAGATTAACAAATTTTAAGGTATTTAAACACTATTAGAATTAATTCATCTACACGTATTAATTTGATTCCTCAATTTAATCATTTGGAACTATTTGACTTATTAATTTTAAGATAATTTAATGTTACTTTTAAAATAAAAAATTGATCTCTTTTCCGTGCTGATAAAATGGAATTATTTAACTCACATATTATATCATACGTAGTTGTTTTCATTGAATACTTTTTGTGCATACACCTAAATTAATTTCCTGAAATTCCAAGCTATATTGCCATAAACATAAAATTTTATAATCGTGTCCTTTATATGCATATATTTACGTAAGCATTTATTTTAGCAGGTATAGACACAATTAATTTGACTTTTCCTCCTATTTAGTAAATAAGTTGATTTTTTCGAAAATATTCATAAGTTGCAGAGAATTTGTAGAAAACATTTTGCTTCTGCTATGCATGCTAAATAGGTCTTTTATTAATTTTTCCTTTTATAATTTTGGACATCGTTTTAGATGTATGCGAATGATGGATCATTGGTTCAACCCGTCAAATTTAGCAGGAATTTTATGGGAAATTCATTTTGTTATTTGAATCAAATAGTCAAAAATAAGGTATCATTGGACTAAAACTAAATGGGATATTTTATACATATCATTAATATGTAAACACTTGTTTATAATTGCCTCTCTTATTCAAATATGAAAGAAATTTTCATTTTTAATTTGTAATTCTAATGAAAGGTAATAATGGCAAGACACATATATTGACATTCATGCATTCATTCATTCATGCATTCATCAGACATTCATGCATATTAATGCATTCAGTTGACATGTTTTGCATTAACTTTTATAAATTATATTGGTCTCCTTAACGACAAGTCTTACTTGTGTTAATTTCAAGTTGAAATTTCAATAAATTTGTGTTATATTTAACTTGTCAATAGATTGAATTAATTTAAGGAATTCTATGTTTTAAAAAACAATTTTTTTTAAATCAAGCAGTTTTATTTGAAATGAGAGCCAGAAAAGAATGGTTAATAATCCTTCTGGACTTATCTTTTAATTTAATTGATAGTCTTTAATAATTTATGCATTTAATCATATAAAATCTTTGTATTAACAATTATTTTAAATTGATATGGCACTATTTACTAGAAATGAAAGACTACACTTTTGACTCTACATAATGATGGTTAAAAACGTTTGTAAGGTAATTTAGCATCTAGGGTGAATGTTACCTTCAGGAGGTTTCTTTTATTGATAGTTATCAATATTCATCAGTCGCAAATGAAGAAACCTGAAAAATCCTCAAGCATTCACGTCGGCTGTCTCCTATGCAAAATATAGTTGCGCAACATCCAACTCTTATTCAAAAATATATATGACCAATCTTGGAGCCTTATGCTATGTAGAGTGGTATTCAACCTCTAAATAACGTTGTGTTTAAGGGTGAAACTTTTTTTGGACAACATGTTAGGGGCATTATCTAAGAGCCCAGACAGAAAGCATTTTTTTGTTGTCACGTAATTACTTTTCGAGAGGTCTTTTATAAATAGTTGGTTGTACTCACTGTTGCTGGTGGAATGAAGTAGTAAACTTGGGAATCTCCCAAGCACATCTCACGACAGAAACACATATATAAGGCAGAAGCACATAATCGATTTTCCATTGTCAATTGTGAATGGAATCGAACACGGAACCAGTCAATTTGAACAGACAAGGCCATTGTGAACTCTTGAGGAAGAAAAGTTGGTAACTACTTTAGGAAATATCATCAGTCAATTTTTTTTTTTAATACTTTTCCCAATTTTAAAAATTATTGGTATGGAAACTCTCAAAATGCCGAATGGAGAAATAATATGTTACAGTTTCCCTTTTTTCAACCATACATTTTACTATATTTCAAAATTGCAATGTATTATTATTTTAATACAATAATGGGACATGAGAAATTAATCATTGCATACAGCTTGTATTTTTCATATTCAAATCTTCAAAGCATCAATAGTTGTTCCTTACGTTTTATTGATCTTAGTCTGTTTTGTTTATTTCCTTATAAAATAACTAATTTCATTCATTATTTGAAACAAATATTAGATATATAGTTCAAAATGTATCAAAAATTACATACAATTTCTTTAAATAACGATTAAAAACAACAAAAATTTTTGATAATATTCACAAAATAACATTTTGAAAATTTTTATTCACACAACGCTTATACATTTGAATTTTTAATCAATATTATATTTTTTATCACTTTTAAATTTTATTATTCATATCATTTTCATATATCATTTTATTTCATTTGTGTACAGAAATATTTTGGGGTTATAAATTATTTTAACATTCATATACGCTAACGACATTAGTTCAGAAGAAAAACATTTTCTTTTGAAACTACATTCATCACTCAGAAGGATGATAAAATTTAAAATATGCATATACTATGTTTAAAAATGTATGTTTGAAAGATAAAACCATTTTCAAAATAATAGCTTAAGCATCATTTTGAAGACAGAATATGTTTGTTGACTAAATTTAATACTATTTGATATTTTATTTCTAACATTTTGAAAATCGTCATATATTAAAAGTTACAAATAAATGTCGAAGAATATTACTAAGACATTAAATATAATCTGTTAAAAATAACTAAATCTAATTTTAAAAAAATAAAAAAATAATCAAACCAAAATAAATATAAGGAAGTCAAACAAAATCTGCATGAAATGGCAAGTCGATATTATTGAGTATTATAACATATAGATTTATTTTATTAGAATTTTACTAATTAAATGTATTTAAGAAATAAAAGAAAATAATTAAAGGACTTGATGTTATGCAATGCAATATATGAAAGGAAGCATAAGGAGTTCAGCAAAGAAAAGAACCTTGTATTGATGGAATAATTTGACTCCGAAATATGGGTAATTATAAAAAAAATATTATAAATGAAATTGATTAAGCGGTATTCATGTCAAAAATTTAGTTTATCGAAATAATAACTTTCTTGAAACAGAAAATAAAAAAAGAAGATCGAATCACGAAAAATATAAGAAATATTTTTAAACCAATCACAAAAAATGAAGAAGACCCTCTATTCCAAAATCAAATAATTGATCAGAAAATATTAATTAAAATGAAAATGGTTATATAAACATTAGTCTTCCTACTGTTATTTTACGCAAGGTATGAAAAAAGTACGATGTTTTACTATTATTTAATTAGCTGAAAATCAATTAACAAATTAACGAAGGTTAATGAAATTTACTTATATTCATAGAAAAACTAGAATTTATGACTTATTATTAAATTCATTGATATTTTTTTATAAATTTCAAAATTCTTGATAAGAGAAGAGTAAAAAAAAGTTTAGAAAATATTTAGGAAACGTTAACCTATTAAGGTAAATCTAATTTAAAAGATGGGATTAATTCAATATGAATAATTTAAAAACCAGATAAGAACTAAATATATATATATATATATATATATATATATCTATAGGTACATATTTTTTTCACTTTCTATGTCATATAAAAAATTGAAAATATCCCTTACTTCAGAAAGGGCTATTTTCTTTTATATATTGTGGTTTAGCATAAACTTTGAATTATTGAGTTTAAAGAAAATTGAAATCACACACCATATTAAGAAATCTTATTTATGGTTACTAGATGCATAATAATATGTAACCCCATTTGCTGTACTTGTCGTTTTGTAACATGTGTACAATTTTGTTTTTAAAAATAACAAGCGCGTTGTTATTTTCAAATCTAAATAAAAAGTACTTGTCATTTTGTGTTGAATAAATAAAGATATTAACTACAAATGAAGTGCAAATTTCTTAGCACCAAACACAAGTGTTTTCATTTTTATGATATCGTAAATAAAAGTTGATAATTCTTATTTAGACATTTACGCATTTACAAGCATGACCTATTCTTAGGATAAAGTGGCCTCTTTAGTGAAGAATGTTGTAATTTAATCCCATTTACATTTGAACAACAGAAGGTGATGTTATTCACATTCGTGATATCTTTATTTGACACGTGCTTCCTGGTGGTGTAAATGAGTAACAACTGCAATTAAAAAGGCCTAGACTAATTTGAAATATATTTAAAAACTCTATAAACTACAGACTGCAAACAGGATATGAATTCATGGCTTTTGATCTTAATAAAATAGGCATCCCTTAATCGAATAAACACCTTATTATTAAGTTCTTCGTCATTAATGCAGACCATCTTTTTATGTGCCCAGAACTTGATAAAGAGTCAAAAATCAAAAGAGGTAAATATACTGGAATTCCAGAACTTTCATGAACTCCTTGTAAAAACTGCATCACTTATGTTCATTTTGTTGTCGTTTAAAGTTAACTTTTACTTTTGTTTCCATGTCATATAATTTGTTCTGTTTTTTTTAATTATAAATCTTTATTATTCTGTAATGCTTGAGTAGTTTAATACGTTTGGATTGATCTTTCAAAAAACCATATATAGCAACAACAGCAACAGTCGAACAACGGATGACAGGATGTTTGTTGTTTATTCAATTTCCTGCACAGACATTTTTCGGACAGAAAACTTCTGAGTTTTACAGGCTATTATATGGCATCGATATTCAGAAATAATATATATTAATGAAAAGTGTTTATATTACACAATGGGTGCTAAAATGCTTTGAAAAAATTAGTCTCTTCTCCATACCGTATCAAAACAATAAGAAATTGAAATAATATTTACTTTCTTAGAGTATTGTAATAAATTGGATAGTACTAAATATTATTTAGTATTGAAAAAATTAGCATTCAAAGTGTTCCGATCTATAAATTCTATCTGATCGAAAAGAGAAAACAGTTTATGCTTTGATTTAAATTTTGTTTCATTCAATGCATGCACCTTGATCACAGTTATCAAAACAAAAGCTAAAATTACTTGTTCCAGAATAATACTTTCAAATAGAAAATCTTTACACAACTTCATTTATAGTTAAATAAATTCCAAATTGATGTAATTAAATAAAGTAATTATCCTGTTCCCACGATAAAAACTATTGCATTTTATGTTTACTTTAAATGCTACTATGATTTTTAAAGAGAGTAACGTAGTTTAAATATCCAAAAAAGAAACAATTAGAAAAAACAAATTTAGAATTTATAATAGTTTCTTCCATTGCTTGTTTTTCTTCTCCAAATCACCTTCTTAGGTATAATCTTATTTGGTCAGAAAAAATACTGGAACTTTGTTAAATCTATATATATTTTGTTTTTGAAAATTTTCAAATCTTGAACTTATATTGCTATTTGCACACTCAAATATCTCAATTACATAATGTTGATTTAAGGAATCTGAAAGCCAGACTACAATACATTTATTCTAACTTCGATGCTTGAATGAATTGAAAAAACGGATACAGTATCAAATAATATATAATTGTGAAATTTATTCAGAGTGTCAATCTTGAATTAGGATTCTGTATATTTTAAAACTGAATCTTTTCAATATTCGTTCAAAAAGTTATTTCAAATTTCAAAATTTTAAATGCTTGTATTAATTATAATATAAAATCATTTTGACTAAACATGATAAAATTACTGAAGAAATTTAAATTAATCTCAAAGTGCTGCTAATAAATAATTACACATCTAATTTTGGTGATTTATGTGATAAGCATTATAAATTATTTACTCTTACAAATATATATTGTCATACGTTTGGCATGCATTAGTTGAGATATAACAAAAATATTTTAAGTAATTTCAATAATAAGCTTTTCCACGTTAAGAAAATATGTATTTCTTCTTCGTTTTCTAATAAAAACATGATAATTTGTTTTCTTGTGTGAATTTCCAAAAGTAATTATTATTATAGCATAAATTATTGATCAAAATTATACTTCAAAAACTTAAATAAAAGAACATGCTATTTTAAACTTAACATCGATAAAGTTTAAGTTTTCAAGTGAAGGAAAATTATCTTAAGATATTAAATATCTTATAAAGGAAGACCCTAATAAAGGGGATGTGGCATGCTCTAATAGCAAAATATCATGCTGCTAATACCCTAAATAAAAATTATTAAATCAATATTAAACAGTTAATCATATAAATCAATTTTTAAACGCTTTTTAACTTATCAAGTAATATTGAACAAGATTTCTCAAAAACATTAGATGGAATTTAATGTGGGTTAATGTAAAAAAAAGTTTATTCTAGATTTGTATTTCCTTTTATAAGTTTCAGAAAAATACAAATACCATACAATTCAGCCTTATTGTTCAAGAACAAAATTAAAGCATCGGATTTTTTATGTTATCTTGAAAATCAAGCTATTTGCAAGTTGATCAAATATATATAGTCAATTCTCACGGAACAATTCTGGCTAATTTCATACCGTTAGCAAACTATCCCCAGCTACTTGTTAGGAACACAGTTTTCCCTTCAGTGATTCTACTTTCACACCTAGATTTGATGGATTACCAAGTAATAGGCTACTCTTGTTTTTCTCTTCCATTAAATGGAACCATTCTGGATTTAACTAATTAGAGTCAGTACTCTGAGATTGTGTGCTAAGCTATATGGTATAATATTTTCTATAGCAATTCATCTGTAAAGAATAAATTTTCAAACTTTAAAATTACTCGCGGTACATTTATTTATTCATTTTTTGCCTGTATTCTAAGTTTCTAACAATAAATGATCACATGTAGTAGTTTATATCAATGCAAATTATAAAAAATTTCTTGCTGTTTTATTTCAAAATAAAATGCAAATAAGCAAAGAATTTAGTTAAAAATATTTCATTTTAGTATTTTTGATAATCAATTCCAAAACTTTAAAATGTTTTTTTTTTCATTTTCAGTTCTTTTATTCCATGAATAATATCATTCCGTAGGTAAATTAGAAAATAAAATATGTTAGAAATCATTTAAGGTTTCTAAAAGTAATATTTATATGCAATACATATATATAATACCTAATAAGTGTAAGTAATACTCAATTGATTTTTCAAAATTAGTATTTTAGGAATATCAAAAGCGAAGTACTCTTAGTTCATAATCTTAAAACACACAGCCACAAAGTATTTTTAATACTATTTAATCTAATCATTATGAAACCACAGTGATTTTATTCAAATAAGTCACTTATTCTATAAGGTAAGCAAGTACTTTCTTGCCATTTTCTGTGTTTGCTATTGAATGAAGTGTGAATAAGTAAGCAAATTAGTGTATGACTTGGTTGAGACTATGGTCAGTCGAGAGTAAGAATATCAAAGTTATAAAAGTAGAACAACCACTCACATTTATTAATCATAGCTCGGACAATTGCGAAGAGAATTAGATGCAACAAAGGGGATCCTTCGGTGTTGTATGCTTTGCGACTTCTAAGTGAGTTTATCAGCTGCTGCATCAAATCAACGAATATGTCAAGCCTTTAAAGATAGTGCTGTGAATGAACGTATAGCAAGCCATTGGTATCAAAAGTTTAGGTTGAGAGATATGTTTTTCTGTGATGAAGCCTGTGGACCAGTCATCAAGTGATTCACTATGATCTGCTATCAACAGCCCGAATGATCATTCCGGACATATGCTCATAGCAATTGGAATGTGTGTAACAGGCATTGTAACAAAAGAAGATACCGCAGTTTTAATCATTGAACAAAATAGAGTAAGTATATGTAAAATGTTTATCCTTAAGGATTTAAAGATAATCGTAGCATTGTCACATTGGATTATAATTTAAAGGGGTCACTTGCATTCTTAAAGTCTTCTGCACCATTTAAGTATGTAAAATCCCCTTCAAAAATTTATAAATTAGCAAAGAAAAAAAGCCTAAATCAGCTTAAATCAAAAGTGGAAAAGATAACTGGCATAACCTTATAAATCCAAAAAATATTTTGTAATTTCTATCCTGACAAACGTTTAATAAAATTAAACTTCTTTGTTACCTATATACCTTCAGTGTCTGCTTTTAAAAAGTAGAAGTTATATATTATGATTTGTAAGGATCTTATATGTACCTATAAAGCAGAATTGAAAATAAAAAACAAATATTGTGTTGAAACATTACATTTCTTAAACTACATGGATTAGGAAATACTTTTAAAATTTAAAGGTAAATTTCTGATTTTAAATATTTCAGGAAACTAAAATATATTTTAGCTAATATTTCTAAACACTAATATGTTTAGTATGACTTGCAACTTTTCTATATTTCTATTTATTCGTGAAAAGAATATGCAAAATTTTAAGTAGAAATATTTTATATTTTCAAAATATTTAAGGTCAAAAATTAAAAATATACAAAAAAGTATTGATTTCACCATTTACAACAGTAAAAATTTCTGAAATTAGAGTCTTTTAAATTTAATCAACTTAATAATGTGAAGTTAGTTTGTAAAATAGTAGAAAACATTAGTTTTGAAATCAATGTCAATTTTATGAATAATTATACATAAATAGGATTTTAATCATTTAAAACTTTGATTTAATTCTTAGATAAAATATCATATATAATTGTTATTTCGCGACTCACCCTACCTTGCTGTCAGCCTGCCTGAATGCGGATCAGAAGATCCTGATTCAAACATGGATCTACTTTCTTTCTCTCCTGCCTTTGTCCTTTTCTTGTATGAATTGATCATGAATTGCTGCCTATCCTATTAACGGATACCTATGGTATGTGTGTACTGAGGAAGTAGGACTTAACAACAAATTATGGTTCAGTTGAAAAATGGAGCAGCGCACCTTATATTACCAGCCTAGGTGGCACATGACAACAACAATAGTTATTTCTATAATAATTTTAATTGTTAATGTTTTAAAGAATTTACTTTTCTTTAATATTTGGTATCTTGTAGTTAAAACAAAAGAACACATTTTAATAAATACCATCAGATTTTGTGCAATTAATATCTCAAAACTTATAAAGGAAGTCTTAAAATTAAAAAAAAATTACACAAATTCAGATTATATATTTAATAATAATAATCTCTTTTTTAAATCTCCTCTAATACAAAAGTTTCATTACTGGCAAGTAGTTTTAATGATTAGTCGGAAGAAATATTTCTTTTCAGAATGTTTCCAGATTTTATATTTTATTATACACATTACGTTTAAACATTCAATAATAAGTATATAAAAGGAAAATATCACCAAAATTGAGTTTCATAAATTATTTTACAATACTTACCTCGCAATATTTTATCAAAATGACAAAATGAAATGAAATTTCACAATTATCAAAAAGAAAATTGCATTTACGTTAAAAATTATATCTTTAAGAATTAGTATTTGTATTTTTAATAATAAATAAAATAATATTAATATAATTAAGAAAAGTTTGTTAATTGAAAAGGAAAAATAAGAACTATATAGTTATTCAAAACCATATGTGATGATATATTTCTTTGAATGCAATTTTATAAATGTAAAGAAGCCATTTTTATTAATTTTGTTAACCTAAACTAGAAACATATTCGATTCATCCTTTTTTGTTAATAAATAAACAAATTTAAGACTATTTGTTCAAAAAGTAATAACAATAATAATGTAGAATAAAAGCGAAATTTAAAATTAAGCTGTAATTTAATCTCACCTCTAAAACCCATATAGAACTTTACATTTTATACTATTTTTTTATGTGAAAAACTGCATTTTAAATTATAAAAAATACTTTAAAAATTGATTATAAAAAATACACTTTACTAATAATCTCAATATCAATAGATAAATAAAAACATTTTGAATGCTTAAAAACAATTTAATTATGTTATTTTCTTAAATAAAGATTTAAAATTTAAATCACTTTTCAAAATATTTATAGGAATAAATGTCTCAGAAAAAACCCGCATTAATAAGTTAAAATCTGAATACATATTCCATATTTACATATAAAATACTTTCTCATAATTGCCATTAATCTAACATTTAGATGTTCAGTGTTTTAAATTTTATATCAATATTCTTAAGCTGTTAATATGTAACGAGCTATTTCAGACAGCGACACTGTCTTAAATGATTAATTAATATTCATAAGTGTTATTAATTATAAATAAATTACATTAATTTAAAATATATGAGAATTAACAAATAAGTAGATGAAGAATATAATAATTTAAAATATTATCCTAAATTTTTTTTATAAAATATAATTTGAGAAGCTGGAATTTCATTACAATATAGAATGAAATAAGCTAACTTCAGAAGTAAAACATTAATATTCTTCTTCATCCCCTACTCCTTAATAAACTAGGAAATTGTATTTTCATTTCAAGTCTTAAAACAATTAATACTTGTTTCAAATTAATGATTACTAGCAAGTAATTAATTATTGCTTATGAGAGTATTGCTCAACAATTTATTTAAAATTAAAATGAGATATTACTTTTTCAAGCAAAATGAATTTAAAATATAAAAAGAAGAACATTTTCAATAAGAATGAGTTATGACTTTTGAATTATTTACATCATAATTTATTTAAAATTAATGACGAAGCTTAGATAGGTGCGCGAGTAATGCTTACGTGTTATTATAACAATAAATTGTGATGGTTTATGAAAGTAACCAGAATTTTTGTGTAAGAGGACAATTAGATTTTCAGCCTGGACATGTGATTCATATTTTTCTTACAACGATTTTCTCTTAAGATTTTATTTCATGGCATATATCGCTCACTGTTTTCTGATGAAGTATTTAAAAATTGAAATTTTTAAAAGACATGAAGTGTATTCATATTCTGAAAAATTAATTTGTATTCTTCATGCATCAATATACCTGCTTCAATTTAACTTTTAATCACATTCTCGCGAGGAAATTTTCGAAGAGGATTAATTTTCGAAATCTCAAAAGTTAATAATCAGTTGGCTAACAGTTTATTTCTCCACAACAGAGTCGCTAATTTTCGAACAAACATCTCGACTACTGATGATAACAGGATTAAAGGAATTAATCCTGTTCGTACATTTATCCTCGGGACGCTTTTGTTTGAAAATGTTCTCTGAGGGTTGTTCTTCCCATACATTATCACTTACACTGATGTTATTCAAAGAATAATTGTTCATCATTTAATCATTAATTTTGAACTGTCATAAGATGCATTCTTCGGAGTCTTGGCTTCAAAAATGATCTTATCTTTTCCTCTAGGGAGATATTTTGAAATATTTTCCCAAATACTTATTACCTCCACTGATATTTACTGTAATTCTGATTAATGTTTAACTTTGACCGCGGAAGAGAAAAGTTGAGTCTGTACGTTGTGAATAAATAATGGAAAGACTGCCATGAAAAATTTCAATTGTTGCATATGCTTATAATTGTTACTAAATCTTGCGATGTTTGAAATAGGCACACTTCTAGTATAAAAGTTTGTATTAAAATATCTCAATACTTATTCATTGTGTATTTATGTTTTGTTGTTATTAATGAATGAATTGAACCTTAAATCTTTAATTCTTGTATAAAAAGTAAACTGTTAAAATATTGATTTAATGTTAATTTTTAAAATGATTATTTCCATATACATTAAGTATGTAGTAAGTATTCTTGCAACAAAATAAAAATATCACATTATATATATCTTACATAGATAGGTAGATTGATAGGCACTTAGTTACATAAGTAAATGAAAAAAATAGATTCAAAATTATCTTAATTTGCATTATACAAATATTTTTTATACCTTATTGATAAAACAGATTCTAGTTTTGCATCTTTGCAAATAAGATATAAAACTATACCTTATTTAATAATTAATTCTAAAGTATATTAATTTTAAGTTGTTAACGTTACAGAATCGCTAATATGTTTTCTTTATCAATATTTTACAAGAATTGTTATCAGACCTAATTAAAATAATTTAATTTTAATTTATGCTTTTTTAAATTAAACGGTTACTTTAATAAATTTTTAGTATTATTTATCTTCAAATAAAAGTAATGGAGAACATACAAGTAAAATTGGTTTCAATATTTGTAATTCTAATGGCATTAAAGCATATATATGAAGAATATTGATTTATAATATAATATATTTGTGAGGAATATTTAAGTCCTTATATGCAATGATTGCAGTTTTATTCAAATTTATATCATGAAATTCGGTACATCATCTCAAACTTAATGATTAAATAATAGTTATACTCCGCATGAAACCACAAATTATAGTAAAGCTTTATTATTAGAAAATTTTCCTTATAATATGTTTGAAGCTCTGTTCCATTAATCATATATAATACAAGCGACCATGCTAGAAGATACGTGACAAAACTAGTACATTAGTGAATATGTCTGTAGAATATATATCAAACCTGATAAAATATTTATGATATGTCTGCGAAACATATATCAACTATTGCGAAATTTTTACTTAATCATAAATAATTGCCTATGATAACATTTGATAAATTCTGAAAACAATTGAGTATTCAAAATTGTATACTAATCTTTCCCATACAGTATCTCTTCTTTGCCTCTTATATACTTTTTCATTGTTAAATATAAAAATTTTGTAAGTTCATTTAAAAAAGATCAATCAAAAATGAAATTAATTTTATGTTCATAATGAAGAGTAATAATCATTTAAAATTTATCTACCTTTGTTTAATTTAAAATAGATTTAATTATTTATAACTTAATGAAAATTTTCATTTTAAATTTTATACTTTAGGATAAAAATACCTTTGAAATATATTTGCCAAGTTGAAACATTTTTATAAATATGTGAATTTTTATTTTGTATGTTATGGATTTTAGGCAATTCATACTTTCCACAGTCATCGTGCAAAGTCTTTGGTAAAGTATGCATATTCAATATTCTAATGAATTTTAATTTTACATGTATGTATTGAACATTGAATTTTATATGTATGCAATGAGACTGAAAATATACTATTTTATTTAATATTTATTGTCTTAATACAGAATTGTATTCTAAATATAAATATTCCGTGAATAATAAGGCAAATGATAACAGTAAACCACTCATGTATAT
This sequence comes from Latrodectus hesperus, assembly GCA_037975125.1. NCBI lineage: Eukaryota > Metazoa > Arthropoda > Arachnida > Araneae > Theridiidae > Latrodectus > Latrodectus hesperus. The sequence goes on along the minus strand of CM075853.1, from coordinate 117,001,056 downwards.
TTGGATTCAGCTATATCGCAGTGCATAAATGAATTGAATTAAATATCTCTCAATTGCTGTCTAAAGATAACTCTCCATAGTTAAGCTATATGATCAATTTCTTTTGAATAGAAGGCCATGAGTCCAATTTTAGCTACAGAACATGCACTATGAAAGCTACAGAGTTCTCTGTTTTTTTTCCCTGGAAGTATGTGTGAATGTATAACAATATGAGGAATTTATATATATATATATATATATATATATATATATATATATATATATATATATATATATATATATATATATATATATATATATATATATATATATATATATATATATATATATATATATATATATATATATATATATATATATATATATATATATATATATATATATATATATATATATATATATATATATATATATATATATATATATATATATATATATAATTATATATATATATATATATATATATATATATATATATATATATATATATATATATATATATATATATATATATATATATATAATTATATATATATATATATATATATATATATATATATATATATATATATATATATATATATATATATATATCTGTGTGTAACTTCTAATATTCATTTATGACACTCTGAAATTATATAGTATAATGATTATGAAACAAGGGAAATAAGGAACAATAACATCTTGTAATGAGAATATTTTTAACTGAAGACGAAAATGCACCATTGAAAAGTATATCACAGTAAGTGTCACTATGTAAAAGGAAATATTAAAGATTTTACATTGGATTTATAGACCATCAGCCGCATCTCTAGAAAGGCTTAGTGAGAATGACATTCATTTATTTTTCTTAACATTAGTGTTTTTTCAAATTACGTCTTTTGAAACACAAGATATATACTAAAATTAAAAATCATATAAATGTCTCTTAAAACTATAAAAAGAATTACAATATGTACAATAAAACTTAATTCATGTTTTGTAGCTATTTCCTTTCAAATTTAAATTGAGTATACACATTATTTCAGTGTCACTAAATTTAATTCTTAGATGAAATTTATTTTACTTCAAAGAATTCTCTGGAAATTTAATTTTAATTATTATGTTTTATTCTTAGTACGTCACTTTTTTGAAAAGGAAAACAATTTTTTCTCTCTCGTTTAATATCAGTATTATGCACGTATTATTAGTACAATGTAGTATAAAATACTTTTTAATTGAAATTTTTGTAAATTTTTTACACTTTTCAAAAGTTTTTACATAAGAAATTTGAATGAAAATATAATATGAAATTTAAATAAATAAAATGTTTTATTTTTTTAAGCACTTTTCCTAAAAATATAATTAACAAGCACAAAAATTTTTATACATACTTAAAATTATAATACTTTGATCTATTAATGATTTTTTTTATTATGAACATTTTTGCTAAAATGTTTCTTATTTTTCTCTAAGAGCATTTTTTATTAATTAAGTATAATTACTTCTTAGTTCCAGGCGCAAAGTAATTATTACTTAATATTTACTGAAAAAAATTAACTCTAATAATGGAACAGCAATGTGTTTTTCTATACTAGTTTGAATAGCATTTGGTTTTTATGAGAATAATTTTCTAGATTTAATTAATAATAGAAGACTATACACTATTTACAAATGAAATTAATAAATCTCAATTTAATGATATATGCGAGACTTTTCTTCTTTTAGAATAAAAATGAGAAAATATGGTTTTTTAATCTGCATCATACGCATTTTTACAATCAATTAGAAAAAAATGCTAAAAAGAATATAAAAAATTGATATTTGTTTCCTAATAATTTTCAACAATTTCAGTGTTGCGGTTTTAAATCTGTAAAAAAGTATAACTTTTAAAACAAAAGAAACTAGTATTGAAATATATTTTTTTCATTTCTTTTGATTAATGTAAGTGTATTTCAGTTTCTGTGTTTAAATTGAAATGCAGACACAGATAGTTCTAGGGTTATCGATTACATCTGCCATTGCGTAAGAGGAAAAATTAATCTTTTAAACTCAGAATTTCAGAAGTCTATCGGACATCCGCCACACTATTAAATTTCTTTCTCATTTATATTCGTATACTTAAGCCCCTCTTTCAAATTAGCCTCAGAAAAAAATAATTCATTATCAGTTCTGCCACCTTATTAACCTATCGCGGTCTTCACAAAAGAAGACCTCGCTTCAACGCTCTAATTAATTAATTAATTTGGGTTTGGGTTCTGTTTACTTACTTCATCTTCGCCATATAAAAGGAAAGAGCTATCGCAATTTCTAAAGTAAAGAAGAAGATAGTTTTTTAGTTTTAAAAATGGCTTTGATTCAGGACACGGCATGTTGTACTTACAATTGTTTGAGATATTGATTTTATATTTAATTTTCACGTTTTCTTCGAATTGAATTTCTAAAGCGTAAAATATATTATTTGCGAAAAATAATCTCTTGAGAATATCATTAAAATACTCATAGGAAGTATAAATCAAAGAAGTCGTACTAGTTTCCAATAATTTCTAGTTTGTGTTTTCAAAAGTTGAGGGTTTATTTCAGCGCAGGAAAAATCTTACGAAAAGTTTGGATAACTAAGAAGATTATGCACTGTTAAAATTTTTTATAAATTAGCTTAACAAAGTAAAGTGGAAAGTAAAACTAGAATTGTCTCTCTAGAAACCAAAATATATTGCACTGCCTCAACGCACATATTGCACATTTGAATGAGCTCACAAATAAGCTTATGTGATTAAGCTTTCTATTTATACGTTTCTACACTCGTATACGTTACACACACGAATAAGTTTATGTGATTAAACTTTCTATTTATGTATTTCATTTTCCTTTCCTTTATATATATATATATATATATATATATATATATATATATATATATGTGTGTGTGTGTGTGTGTGTGTGTGTGTGTGTGTGTGTATATATGTGTGTGTGTGTGTGTGTGTGTGTGTGTGTGTGTGTGTGTGTGTGTAGAAGCCGGAGGATGTGTTAAGCTCATTTCTTAGCCTTGACAGTAGCCTTTCTCATTCTCATTCTAGACAGTAAATAATAGTGTTTCGTACTGCGCCACTGAATATAAGGCACACATGACTAATAGTACATAACATAATTCCAATCATTCAAACTTATGATGATACATTAAAACTGCTAAGAAATAATATCATTAAAAATCAATAACAGAATCAAAACCCTATCCAATAAGTCATATTTAGTAAATGTTTCAAAATTGCAATACATTGAAATATATTTTACATAAATGTGTAATTATTTTGAAAAAATTTTTTAAATCTCACAGTTCAAGTATCTTAAAATAAAACCTTAACTCTCTCTCTCTCTCTCTCTCTCTCTCTCTTATGAAGAAATAATATAACGCTGTTTTTATCTTATTCTTATGATACAACTTTTATATTTATATACCTTTTAACATGTAAATTAAACAAAACTTTAGTTTTATAAGAGGCCATGGTGGATTATGTGATCTCCTTACAAGAAATTAGAGAGTTCTATTTCTATTTCAATAGAAAATCTGTCGTGTTTAATATTAGTAACTTTAGCACACATAACAACTTTTAGTCGCAATGTCCTCTACGGGATCTCTGTTGATGGTTGACCAGTATTGCAAACCTAATCTTGGTCTCTATTTCTATTTACGATGTTCTTAATTCCTTTCAAGGGGTGATGTTTATGAGGGATCCACGACATAATTTTCTCCATTTTTCATACTTTGATCTGCATAAGGTTGAAAGTCCCTAAATGACCAGTCACTATGATTTAGAAATATAATTATTTACTTACAAAATTTGTTTAGATCATTTTTGATGAAAAAATGGTCCGCATAACGTAAATGTAGAATGATTTAACATAATATTTAATAAAATATTAAAGAAAACTATGTATTACACCTTATGCATATACTGATATAGTTTTAATTCAAAATTTAGTATAAATAACTGAGAATAACAGTTCATTCTATGATTTAACAATTTTATCAGAGAATACTAAATCAATAAAACATTTAAATATTTCACGATTAGAATATAATTATTACATTCTTTCTAGCATAAAAGTATCTCATTTTCATTCCTGAAACTTTTCTTCAAAACACCCATCTGCATAATAAACTGATGAAAAATTTATTTATAAGTTTTGTTAGGTAAATATATTTTAAGATTTTAATGATTTATAAGATTAAATTTAAGGCTGATATTGTATTTAAGCAAATGTCACGTAAATAAAGATGAGCTTCCTTTTCTTCCGAAAAATCTTCGAAGCTATATTTCAAAAATAGCTCATTCATATTGATTAAAAAACAGAATTTTTCAGAAACAAATCGAACATCTTAATACAGCATATGATTTATTTTTCTTCCATTTTTATCATGTTGTTTTTTTTTAAAAAATAATATATTCCATCTTATCCTAATGAATGCATCTCATTAAAATCAAACTTTAAGCTTCTTTCTAAATGGTGCAAAATTCCCCTTGGGCATTCATCAGCGGGGTAATGTGTCTTAAATCAATATCCAAACATCGAGTTTTAAAAGAAAAAGGAAATATTCCGCATATACGCCTTTTTTGGAAACGTCAAAATTTTTATTTTTAAGATTAAAGTCTTTTTAAAAATTCATTCTCGCACACTGCATTATGTGATTATAAAATTGTAAAAATAAGCATTTTTTTAAACATTTGAAATAATGAATCTGGGAGATTAGAAAATTAGATCATTAATGCCACCCTATGTAAACAGTTGCAGAATGAGGGTAAGATATTACTCATCTTTTCTACTGTGTTCTTTTAATATTATAAACCCGAAACTTCATTTCTCCTCTTTTCTTCGTATTTTCCTTGGCGATAAAATTTTGGCGAGTTATTATTCCCTAGATGGGAATGTTTTATAATGTTATCGGAAAAGCCGGAACACCAGTGAACGAAGATTATTATTATTGTTTGCTTTATTTCTTTTTAGAAGAGGATTATATACATTATTTTTTCCTTATTTTTAGACACATGTAGAGTTACAGAAGCTGAAAAACAAAAAATATAAAAACAGAAAGGTTCCAAATGAATATTTTTGTTTAGCGAGAAAGAAAGTTCTCTTTTGTTCTGTTAACCTGATAGAAAAGATAACTGCAGTAAACAGTTTTTAGCACTAACATGAAATAATGATATGTTTTCTTTTTTTGCGCTTGCTTCAGTAAAAAATCTAATTTCCTGACAAGAAGAAGCAAGACATCGAAATCTCTCGTTAAATAAGCTATGGTGTAAACAAAGAATTTTTTTTGCTCCTAATAACACGGTCGGTCAATAAAATGCAATATCTCTTTCATTTTCCAATAGTATTAACAAGCGAAGGAAATAGCGGCTTACTATTCTTATTGCTTGTTAAGCTGGAACAAAAATTGTTTATGGAGTTCTCCAATTGAATTGGCAAATAAGATATAATTACCAAGGCCTTGAAGTGTTTAATAGAAATTAAGATTATGATTATTTTTTATCACGAAATAAAGGAATGAAACTATTATCCAAATGATTATTATAAATGTAGATTAATAATTGAATTAAAGAATAAGGGGTATTTAGTGAATTTCTTTTGTATCTCATAGGATAAAAATATTAACATGATTGTAATATGAAAACGAATTTTTTTTCTTGATTTTAATTTATTTTCTACTTTATTATACTTTTATATTAAAATTTTATACTTATATAATTTTTTATATAATAAATTTTAAATTATTATACTTTTATATTATAAAATCTTCGCATTTATATAATGAACACGTTTATTATTTTTACTGCATTTGATTTTATAAACTTTGATGACTTAATCTGAAATTTAATTAATTTAATACAAAACTGTCTGCACATTATTTTAATTTAACACAAAATTATGATTTTATAAATTTTATGCTATATATACATTTTCCGTAAAAAGATTTATATTAATAGAAACTAGAATAATAAAAATAGAGAGAATAACTTTTTAATTAATGAAAATAAACTATTATGTGATTCAATACATACATTAACAAATAAATTAGAATTTTAAAATATCATCAAAATAGCCAGACTTATACATAAATACTCAATTTAAAAAATACTCAAACACAAAGTTAAATCGAATGAATTTAAATCATAATTCAAAAAATAATTTCTGTTTGATTGAGCTGACATCATAGCATTTATGATGTTAGCGAAAATCAGAATACAGAATGCTTATAACTATGATACCCAAAATTTATCAGTCAGATGTAAAAATTTAAAATTATAAAGCTTTATTTTTTACTTCAGTAAAAAGTAATGCAATCCGAATTATTGTAAAGATATTATGACATAATAAGTTGTAATGTTTAATATTGTATGTACGTAAGTTTATGTTTGTATAAGTATTTATTGATTTCAAAATATCTTGGAGAGGCTGTTAATTAAAATTTATAAACTAAAAATATCTATAAATAAGAGAGTGATAAAAAATTTGATAACAAAAGTTTTTAATATTTTTGCCTCAAAATTTAAGATTAGAAAAGAAAATCGAAAATTTTAAATCGTCTTTCTGATTTAAACTAACCATAAAGTTTATGTTTTTTTTTTTTTGACTTAATTTTACTTTTTCTTCTGCTTTTTTGTCAACGTGTTAATGGCTTGAATCAATAGAAAAAAGCTTCTCAAACCAATGTTTTCGTAATTTTATATTTTTATAAAAAGATTTAGGACATTCGTAGAAAGTAGATACTGATTTATCCAATATTTAGAAGAAACATTCATAATTTATTATACTTGGAAGATAATTATTGAAGGCTGATTCACACATCAAATTTTATCTAAATATTTTTGCTTTGCATGCTAATCTATTCTTAAAAAATATTGTTATTATTATTGAGATTATAGCTTTCATATATGTTTTTACATTTTGGAAATTGGAATTTTATGGCTAAAATAAAATATATGGAAGAAAAAAACTCGTAAACTTATTTGGAATAATTTTTTTCTGTTTGTGCTCGAGTGGGCTGCATTGGTATATTCTTTTGATTGTTAAGCTGTGGCTAAATGTATAGCCTTAGAACAGTTATCAGCAATATATTACAAGTTTGAAAAAGCAGTCATCTTCTCTGATACTCGGATAGCTATCCAGTCAACTAGCAATGTTGAACAACCATTAGCACCCAAAATATGCCGATGTCAAAATTGTTTGAAAAATCTCTGATTTTCCAGTTGATGTCCAGCCATCGTGATCAATGAACAGGTGGACTTTCTAGTGAAAAGCGGTACTAACTTACTAAAGTAATCTAATAAAACCATCTCTTATTGGAGGATTGTACTGTTATTAAAAACTTATTTAAATCTAATGCTATGCAGGATCTTGACTCGCACATTTCCAAAAGAAAGAAGGAATTCAAGTCCTTCTCTCATTCCTGATAAACATAGAAAGAACGCAGTAGTAACTTTCCACCTATCTACAGGAAACGACTGGCTTGCCGCTCATTTAAGAACATAAGTATCTATCAAGTCAAATTCCCCAGTATGTGTTTCTGGAGAAGTAATGGACAGATAGCATCTTGCCAGTTCTGGGAATCATCGTTGTTCTACAGATGATTCGAGATTTTGGGAGGCAAAAACACTCCTATGGCAATGACATCGGTCTTTTGTTCTGAGTTCTGTTTTAAAGTATTGTAGCTTTAGAGTCCCTTGTAATCGCCTTTCCATTGGAAACAAAAATAAAATTGAAGTTATCTGCGAGATGTAAGTCTGTAATTAAAGTACCAAATTTTAAATTCACCAGAATCATAATAAAAGATAACTATTACTGTTGATATATTTATTACAATTATTAATATTGACATACTTATTAAAATTATTACTATTGATATATTTATTTTTTATTATGCTTCATTTATTTTTTTTACATATTGTCGTTCATTCTGAAAATAACAACACGTAAAAAGCAAATGAAGGAGAAACAAAATTCTATATATATATATATATATATATATATATATATATATATATATATATATATATATATATATATATATATATATATATATATATATATATATATATATATATATATATATATATATATATATATATATATATATATATAATTTTCACCGACCGATTGCTGAGTGGTTAGCACTCCGGACCCCTGAGCTGTGGGTCCTGGGTTCGAATCCCGGTTTGGGCATGGATGTTATTTTCTTTCTCTGTTCTCTCTGTGTTTCTCTAACCTTTCTTCCGTGACGATGTATGAATGTGGCCCACCCTATAAACGGATTTGTGGTGGTATGACGCGGGTAACGCTACTCGCCTCCGTGACTTGGTTCACAGGTGCCCGCTGGGTAACGACATATGAGTATCAGTTTCTGGCCTTGTTGTGGCATAGGGCTCAACCCTCAAGTGCCCGCCGTTGGAAAAAAAATAATAATTTGCAAAATTGTATATGCTTTTCAAACAACAAAATATCATTACCCAAAAGAATGTAAATAGTAAAATTTGTGACTACTTACTTAGAACTACTTAAAAAAAGTTTAAAAATATAATAAGTTTAAAAATATTTTCTCTTTTTTAAAGTATTTACCAATGTTTAAAAGATATCAACATTTTTTATTTGAAAATTTATTAATTCTAGCCTTACAGTTTCCAAAACAGTTTTTTTTTTATTTGTCTAATTATTCAAAAAAAAAAAATCCCAGGAAGCTGCATTTTCAAACTGGAAGTGGTAAAGAGAAGTGATTTATTCTATTTACTATTTTCTTATATATTTTTCTATTATGTTGCTAATTTAAAGCTGTGTACGAGATCATTATTTGGCTTATACATCCAGAAAGAACTAGCTAATATCGTCGCTATCACAAGTCAGATTATCACTATTTATGTAATTTTCTCAAAACTATTTTTGAAAAAAATCTTCAAAACCCCATAAACACAATATGTCACATAATAATGAAGATTATTATATGAAACTTGGCCTATTTATTTAAATGTAATTATCTATTAAATGAAGTAACATTTCGAATATACATAAGAGACCCTTAAAAATATTTTTAAAGGGAAGGTTCAGTAAAATTTCATAAAGTGTTCATATTGCTGTAAATTTTTAATTATATTTTCTTTATTGCTAAATATTTTTCTTAGATTTTGCTTCATTTCAAAGAACATTGTCCCATAAACCTTATGCTCGAATAAAATTATGATTAATGCATTACAATTTTCTGTAGAAATTTAGCCGTCTAGTTAAAATTTTAATAAACGCTATCAGAAAAAAAATGGTTTCATGAAAATAATACTATATGTAATTATATAAAATTTCGGCTACATAATTTTATGTTTTTACATCATAAAAATAAATTTAGCTTCTTAGAAAAAATTACATTGAATGTAAAGGAATATATCTTGAACCACATAACGCTTATTATAAATTATCTGAAATTAGAAAGACTTATATACAAAATGAGACTTACACTATAGAAACACGAAAACTTACTTAACTTAAGCTATGTTTCTTCAAATATCTTTGCTAAATAGAATCCCTGTAAGCTAAATATTATGGCTCAAAGCATTAACTTTTATTTCAGCAGAAGAGTTAGACAATTTAGGTCGTTTTTTAAATTATTTATAAATTAATTTTAATAAAATGTTGTTGTTGTCTTGTGACAGCTAGGCTGGTATTAAGGGGTGCGCTGCTCAACTTTTCCAAATGAATCTTATTTTTTTAATAAAATACTCTGATAAATTAAAATGTACAATAAAAACATTACTACGTAATTATTAAAATGCGATTTTTTACGGAATTTCTGAATCATATCTTTAGTACTTGTTAAAAGTACAACTCTGTCATTCTAATATATTTTTATGAAAATAATTCCGTAGTAAATTGAATGATATGATTAATATTTAAAGTTCTGAATTTTCATAGAAACTAGCATAATTCGTAAAATATAAAAGCTTTAAACTTTATAATATTAGATTAAAAAATAGGAAACAATGGTTTAAATATTAGAGTTGTTTAATTAGATTTCTATTAAAATAATTTCAAAATTAAAATTTCATAATAGTATACATATATACATATATATGTATATATACATACACACACACACACACACACACACACCCACACACACACACACACACACACACACACACACACACACACACACACACACATATATATATATATATATATATACACTATATATATATATATATATATATATATATATATATATATATATATATATATATATATATATATTAATGCATTACAATTTTCTGTAGAAATTTAGCCGTCTAGTTAAAACTTTAATAAAGGCTATCAGAAAAAGATTGCATAAATGGAAATAAAATATAAATAAATAAATGTTAATGATAATTGTTTTAAAATTTTTATTATAGTTTTATTCAAAGAATCGCACATTGTTTGGTAGGTTTCTATAGTTTATTCTCAAAATATAGAAATTAATATATATATATATATATATATATATATATATATATATATATATATATATATATATATATATATATATATATATATATATATATATATATATATATATATATATATATATATATATATATATATATATATATATATATATATATATATATATATAATACATTAAGGTGTGAAGCTTCTTTAAATTTAATAGAAAGAGTTATCTTAATAATGATATAACACCTGCTTTTCGAGTGATAAAACATAAAGAACACTTGATGCTTTATAATAAAGAAAAAAATGTTGTTATTTCAGTCACAGAGCATTTCTGTTTAAAGTCATTATGCCTTCTAACCATAGAAGCATATGAGGCATCTCCAATGGTCTATCAACATTTCGCCAACCAACCACAAACACGCAATCAAAGGGGCACATTCCAAAAATGTTCCAGGGAAAAAGAAACATTAATAACAAAAAAGTAAATAAGCTTCCGATGACCTTTCTAAAGAAGGAGCTTGTATGGCGGTCGCTCGCCCGTCTATTTAACTTCCAACCATTACATTTAATGATGAAAAATCTCTTTTCTGAACAACCGGGGGAAACGATTTTGAGTCCTAAACTTGTTTCTTCTTCAACGTACAAAACGGAAAGTTCGTCATTAAAAGGAAACGGCTCGTATACCAGCGAAAGAGATCTTCCCAAGTTATGACTGAGGTAAAAGGTTCCCTAATGTATAAGGCTCTCTTCTAACATGGGACAGGAAGTAAGTTTGTCGAATAAAATGATTCTGTTGAAAGGTAGATAGCCTTCATTGATTGAAAAGTAGATAAACTCATTTGATGATCAATTGATTTAGTTTTTAATATAAATTTCAAACATCTGTTTTCTTTCATGTTAGTAGTAATTTGCCAAAAATATACTTATTAATGATAACAATTTTAAATACTTAATGGGCTTACAACAATATATATATGGAGAATATGATTTATTATTTTTTCTTACTTTTTTAGTTCAGCATCCTATGAGTTTGACTCCCTCATCAAATTTGGTAATTTGAAGTAATTCATTCTTTGTAACACTATTTCTGTTCAATTATGCATGACGAAAGTGACGATACGATAAAAATACCAAACATACCTTAATTGCAAGCAGGTACAGTAGTTTAAAAATAACTTAAAGTTAAGTTACCTTGGATTTCTTATGGATAAAGTATAACTATAGAATTAAAAATTTAATAAAATCTATAACTCCTTAAAAATATTTTTTTTAATTCAAGAGAAAAATATGATTAATATGGATCATTAATTTTTTCTTACTGCTTATTCATTTGGAAAATTTAATAAAATATAATGATCTTCTAATATATTTCCAAAACATTAATAAATATGAGCCTATCTAATTATGATTTTCTTAAATTTCTGTAAATATTGATAAAGGACACAAAATGTTAATCACATTTAACAGACATATTTTCTACATGTAGAAGTTGTTTTCACTCAGGAGTTAGTTTCTGTAAGTATAAATCATGTACCACTTTCATGTAAATTCTTCAAATCACAAATGTATATTGTTAAATGAGGAAAAATATAGAAAATGCTTTTTAATTTTTTTAAATATAGACAAACACTTAGTTAACAGGAATAATTTTACGAAATTGCTAAGGAAAAGCACATGTAAGAATTGATTTTGCATAGCAAATTGATTTAGTTCATGTAATTACTATACAATTAGTCTTACATAATTTTTATCTATACTTGTTCTTATATATAGGGACTTATATAATATTTTATTTAATAATTAAAAACATTAGTTTTCAACATTTATCGCAATAAAACATGATTTTCATTTGAATTTTTAGTAAACGAATAAACTATAAACCAATTTTATTAAAAATAATTTATTAATGACTTCCATTTCTTTTTTTAATTTAAGTTTGCTGTAATGAGAATATTTTCTGTGTATACTTTTTTTACTATTTATAAAATTATAGCAACCTTACAAAAGAGGTTATTTTTCGAATATGACTTATTACTATCAAAAAATTTTTATAAATTTTTAACTTCTTTTGTTTCCGGCTAGAACTGTACTATGAAACATCCCAAATATGTACAAATACATGCATAATTATATAATGTATTATAGTAACAATTTAATTATTTATTTATAACTATTAAGAATTTGTAATGTATTATTGTTGTGTGTAGCTTCATGTTTTTTCCATAAATTAAAAAAAATGAAAGTTTTTGTGCTTTTTCAGTTTATTAATGAATTAAATTTTATTTATATAATAATCCTTATCAAGTCTGTTACGACATCATTATTTTAAACAAGTACGAATACATTTTATCTACTTATTTCATTTCATTTCTTTTAAAATAATCCAGAATACATCAGACAGAACAGTAGATTTAAAGTTCAAATGCTTAGAAAGAACAATATTCTTTTAAATTTTTTCAATTAATATGCCGAATAACATTAAACAATAAATTTTTAAGAACATCTTATTTTATGTAAATATAGTTATTTCATGTGGCTTAATTTTTGAATAAATATTTTATTATCCATCATGTTTACATTTTTGTTTTAGTACGATTGTAGTTTGGTACAGATTTTGTTTTCTTGGCAACTTAGATTTCTAACTTCAATTATGTAGGTTAGATTTTTCTTCACCATAAAATAACTTCAAACGCTTTTTGTTAATTAAAAATTTAATTTTTTTATTAAAATAATTTAAATTCAAAAATAACTTTTTTGTAACCTTCGGGACAAATAATAATTTATGTTGTAATGTTTTTGTCTCACCATTTTAATTTTTAATTCGTATATTTCATTTTTAATTCCATATATTTTTTGGTTATTTTTAATAATTTATTAATAACTATACTTTTCGAAATTCTTCTATATTAATTTTATATTAGCAAAGATTTTCAATGACATTAAATAAAAAGTGTGTTTTAAAATATAAAGTGTGTTTAAAAATGTAATTAGATTACATTGTTATGACGGAAGTTCGTTACACATTCTATCATTTCGAAATTTTCAAGGACATTCAAAAGGAATTATTTTCGTACAACGTATTTATAAACAGTAATACTAATTTTGTTGAAAGTTTATTTGTTTGTTACATTTAATAAAAATATATTTTTCTAAACTATAATAACCTGATTTAGTGTTTAAATACATTTTGCAGTAATTAGTATTTGCTCGGTATTGTTATCTAGTGACTTTCAATTCTTGTCATTGATCTTATGTATTTGTACATAATTCCTAGCAAAGCAATATCTCTATTGAATTGCATAATTTTAGTGTCATATTTTCTTATGTAAATAAAATTTTAAACAAAAATTTAAGCAAAAATTTTATTATTAGATGATTTCAGAATATTTTTTTTTATTTTAAATGTAATTTATTTTATAGGAATACGGGAATTAAAGTGAAATAATAATTGAATTAAAAATAAATGAACAGGAACCACATACACAATCTCTTCATTTTAATGAATTCATTTGATTTTTAGTTTATTACGTTTACATGCAAATACAGAAATTATAGTTTTAACTAAAATAATGATTAAAAATATTTAATTACAATTTATGTAAAATAAATGTTATAAAATACATTTCTGATTAATATGCAATCATATATCTATTGATTTTACAGCCTATCAAATTGAAATCAAAGATAATTATTTGCACATAAAATTAAATAAAAACTCATTTTCCTTTCCTTGAATTAGTTACAAATATCTAGTTTTAAATTTAATTTTAAGTAATTTATGTAAAATAGTTCCTACAAATAAAATAGTAATACTGGTAACTTAGTGACGTATCATTTAGCAAGCAATGATGTATAAAAGACAATTTATGTTTAACAATATTATGATTCGCTTACTTAAGTACGATTGTAGAATGTTTTTACGATTATATTATGAAGCAAATATAAGCTATTCATTTAGGAAATTAAATAATATGAAATTAAAATACCAATACAAATGATAAGAAGAAATTAAATGTAAAATACATAGATATATTAAAAAAGAAATTTAATATCATCATAGAATACAAAATGTGTCATAAAATGTCTTGAAATTCTTATTTTAATCCCGTGCAAAAAATAGGGCTAATTTTTGAGAAATAATTAATATTCTTTTTAAAAACTAATTAATTACCAGAAAAGAGGTTTTTAAACAACGCAATCATTTTCTAGCAAAAATAATTATTTTTAACAATTCTAATATCTAAGGGAATATAGTAAATTTTTTAATGCTTATAAAGATTTTTAAAAAAATTAAAAAAATCGTTATTCGAAATACACTTTAAAGTGTACAACAGAAAATATATCATTCTGATATAGTAAGTAAAATAACAGTACATTTTAAAAATAAAGTTTCAAATCTCCTTTTAACAAATTTAAGTGGTAAAAAACAAATAACAATACAAAAGAAAAAATCTCAGCTAAAACAAACATTTTGGCAGAAAAGCTTTGCATCATTAATGTTGTCGTCCTTGATTTAAAATTCTGAATTTAACTTCATCTTTGTTGTTTTTTCTTTAATCTTTTCAATTAAAACTGAAAAAAAACTTTTTTATACATTTTTCAACGTCTTTTAATTACGATTCTGAGTTCTACTGGATGTAAACTGTGAATTAAAACCAGTCCTTCATCATATTTTTCTTTTCGCGAAAGCCTTTTTTTATATCTAACAGTCTTGAAAATCAAAATAAATGACTGCCGACTTTAAATTAATGGATAAAAAAATTGTCAAACATTGAAAATTCTTTAGGGTCGAGAAAAATTTCAAATTTAAAAGTAAATGTCAAATTATGAACATCAAATAAAATTAATTGTTTTCCCTGAGTTTTGTCACATATTTATTATAAAACATTATGCGTGGATTATTTTGGTAAATGTAAAATAATTCTAAACTACCACTGGAATAAGAATTGAATATCTTTAACATTTGTTTTTCCGAATGACTATTGTATTCTATTGTATTGAATTAGATATTTTTCATCAATAAGAAAAATTGAAGCTAAAATTAATAAATTGAAAAAATTATATAAACTTTTATTTCTTTTTAAAATTTTAGAAATGCTTTGAAAATTTTACACATTTTATTTTGTGGGAAAAACACTATTACCAAAAATATTTAGATTAAAATTGTTTTATAATTTTTGTATTTAAAAAAATTAAAAAATAAAAATATATGCAAGTATAGGAATATAATAAGTAGTTTTTAATACTATATATATATATATATATATATATATATATATATATATATATATATATATATATATATATATATATATATATATATATATTATACAGTATGTCCACTAAAGTCCCTTGTCACCCTCTTAACTTCGGAACGGCTGCTGCTATATTCATAACAGTGGTGGTTAGGTATAGTAAAGTAGCCATGCGCCTACTGAATGAAACCACCTACCACGCCACCTAGTGAGAAACTGTGGAATTAGCATTCGTATCTCGAAAACGGAACGAGATAAATAAAAAAAAGTGATTTACAAAGTTGTAGAGCATCCTCGACTTAGTACGAAAAGATACCTTGTAGGCATTAATGTGAAGAATACAACGATAAAAACGCGCATTTGTTGTTTCGTGCTGTGACGTGGCACATCGTACGTGTACAATGGCATGTACAATAGGCAAGTTATTATGAAACCGTGCCACCCGAAGGTATACGGTGTAAGTAGTGACCAATAGTGGATGCAATCCCACCAGTAGACACTCGTGCGGTCAAGGACCGATGCGCACAGCTGCCACACCAATCTACTGCAACGATGGGGTATGAGTAGGCGCCAAATCCGGACTGAATCCAGGCACAAGCCAAGGCATTGCCCGCAGCCCGATAACCACCAGCCTGCGGTGCAACAAGACCCATCAAAAAATTAAAGAGGGCCACTGGCCTTTATTGAAACAATAATACTAAAACGAAAGAACGCAAGAGAAGACATACTTTGTCCTGACAGAAACTAAATGAGACACAGCTTGTCTTTACATAAAAGAGATGAGTATATAAAATAAACAGAACTTTAGAAAAACTTTACATAAACTTTACATAAAGTAAAATGAAAGAAATTTGGATGGAATCATCCTATAACAAATTATGGTAAAACTAAATTAATCGGAAAGTCAATGGTTTTCTTGTAAGTTGCAGTTAATTAAGATAGTTATTATTTCTTTAGCTGCTTTTTTGAAACCTGCTGACTTTAATAGGTTTGCTAATGTTAACCCTTTGCAGTTTTTTGGATATAACTGGACTCTGATATGTTCGAATTCTTTGCAATCATAAATTACATGTTTTGTGTCCTGTGTAATTCCATCGAATTGACACTTCTCATCTTTATTAAAGAATCTGTTTTGGTAGCTGGCAAATATGCCGTGTCCTGTTTTGAACTGATTAAGATAGAAATCTGCCATGATTCTTGTACTGCTTACATTAGGATGAATTTCATAGAGTTGTCTTGTTTTAATTGAGTTAGACCATCTGGTTTATATACAGTAGGCAAAGCAACCATTACTGGGCGCAGGAAAATCTTAAATATTTCGTCAACGTTCGACATCAAATGCGGTATGCTATTAACGTTTGGTGCGCAATTTACAATAACAAGCTGATAGGCCCAATATTTTGCAATGCCACGTTAATGGGTGCCCGATATTTACCATTGCTACAGAAGGTAATACCCGATTTTAGCAAGAAAATTTAGCAGGTATATGGAACCCCTCCACAAAAATTGCAGGATCTTAAACGACGCATTACGGTCGCGTGTTCCAACGTGTGCACCGTGATCTTCAAGCGAGAATCCAAATGTGCATTGCAGCTGACGGTGAGAAATTTGAACATCTTAAATAAAGTATATTGTTATAACTATTTGCTTTTTTTTCTTTCTTAGATCGTTTTGCCACTTCACAGCTCGAAACAACAAATGCGCGTTTTAACCGTTGTATTCTTTATAGTAATGCCTACAAGGTATCTTTTCATACTAAATCGTGGATTTTCTACCACTAAGTTGTAGAGATTGTAGTTGTTGTAGAAAAAAAGAGAGAAATCACTTTTCCTCTCTATCTCGTTCCGTTTTCGAGATAGGAATGCTAACTCCACAGTTTTCCACCAGGTGGTGCAGTAGTTTGTTTCATTCAATAGCACATGGCTATTTTACTATACCTAGACACCACTTTCATAAATATAGTAGCAGCCGTTCCGAAGTTATGATGGTGGCAAGGACATACTCTCTCTCTCTGTATATATATATATATATATATATATATATATATATATATATATATATATATATATATATATATATATATATATATATATATATATATATATATATATATATATATATATATATATATATAAATGGTGATTTTTTTAAAGTGACAGTGCTTGGAGCTTCCTGTAGTGTGATCTAATAGGCAAAATGACATCAAACTTGGTTTTTAGACTAATCAAGACATAGAAAAAAAAATTCCGTAAAAAAAGTTTTAGTTCTAAAAGTCACCGCTAGATAATTTTATGACGCTGCTGTCGCTTACAATAACAAGAATTAGCATAAAACACGTGTATCAAAGCAAACTTGTGCGATGACAGTGCCAGTAAAAGCGGGTATAAAACTAAGTAGTAGACAGCTCCAGGATATCAGAGCTGAAATAAACGAGCTCCAGGTGCCATGCCTCTCACGTTACCGGAACGTGCGCTAATGTTGGGGGAGTATCAAATTTGTCTATTCTAAAGAATAACAAAACAGAGACGATGTGAAATATTCCTCGTGATACGTTACGTTCGGCTGTGGAGAACGTTGTGCGCAAAATGCACGGTATTATTTCTGAGAATGGTGCTCACATTGAATGTGGTCTAATTCCTCACCGGGTAAGTTAATGTATTAAGTAAACGTTAATAATTAAACTGTACGATTGTATGTATTAGTATTTTTCCTTTCTCACATTTTATACATTGTAAAACGCCGTAAAATGCCCTAGAGGTGATTTTTGGAACTAATATATTTTTTCACGGAGTCTTTTTTCCCGTGTCTTGATTAGTCTAAATATCAAGTTTGGTGACATTTCAGCTATTAGATCGCACTACAGGACGCTCCAAACATAGTCTCTTTAAAAAAGATCACCGTATATATATATATATATATATATATATATATATATATATATATATATATATATATATATATATATGTATATATATATATATATATATATATATATATATATATATATATATATATATATATATATATATATATATATATATATATATATATATATATATATATATATATATATATATATATATATATATATATATATATATATATATATATAAATGCTTAAAAATATAATTTTGCTCTTTAAGCATTTTGAGATATAACAATAGGAAAGATAAAATCTCTACTATTATGAATGTGAAACGTTGTTTTGGGAAGATTGATAAATTTCACAAAATATTTGACTACTTAGCATTGAAACATGACGATAGAAATCTTACATTTGTGAAGTGGATAATAAAGGAAGAATTTGTCGGTGAACTAACAAAGAAAATTATTACTACATACAATGTTGAGTGTCTTCATTCTTCCAGCAGTATACTATGATATCAAAGTTAATGCAGTTGATTGTGAAGATTTACTCCGCAACGTCATTGAAATATACTGTTAGATTGTCTTTCTCAGCTCACTATAGTATTAGAGAAACTATTGTCACATGAAGTATATCATTATATCTTATATACGGTACAATTTAGACAATTTTGGGGCTAATTCTAACGATGCAATGGCTTTATCGGTACTGTTAATCAGTTATATTGAGTAACACATTATTTTTTTCATCTTTGTAATGAAGACAATTTATAAATGAACTATATTTTTATGAAAGACATTTATCTGAAAAAAAACCTATTTTTATTATTTTCAAAGAAGTAAATTTACAATACAATGATTTATGACGGATTAAGAAACTTTAAGAAGATATGACACTATGTATGATGTGCATATGCTTCTAAAGGTGACAGTTTGCTTTTTTCATTCTATTTTAATATATTGCATATTACAGTGAATTTTACTGAGAGCTATAGCTGCAGATGTATTTGAAATTTCCTAAGAAAATCCTTATTCGCAGTAGGAATTGTTCTCGAGAAATATTTAAAAAAGTTAAGAACATTCAACGGAAATTTTCGTTTAAGTAATGAGTAGTTTGAAAAAAGAAAAAGAAAGTGGTTTAAAAAATGAATTTATTCTAAGTAGAACTGCTTCAGTGTATGTTGCAAATATTTTGTCCAAGTTTGATCACTTTGATTTCAGTATGATCGTAATTTGAAATGTTATTAAATGGGATTAAAATTCTGATAAGTCAACGAGATTAAGTGATCTTTTACACGTGGACTTAAATTAGAAATAAAATTGTAAATCAATGGAACTGTAAATCATTGATTTACAATTTTCAACAACAGAATCAAAGGAAATGTTTTGCAAATGCCGTGGAAATACACATTCAACAATTACATCTTTAATGCTTTATTATTATGTAAAAATTCATATATATATATATATATATATATATATATATATATATATATATATATATATATATATATATATATATATATATATATATATATATATATATATATATATATATATATATATATATATATATACATATATATTCTGTAAGACCCCGCTTAACGCTGTTTCGGTGTAAGAGCACTTTTATTTCAACCCGAGGATTCCTCGAAATTGCGCCCAGCATTAGGTTATATGAAACAGTGTTGTTGTATTTTTTGTTTGGTGTGATGCTATGCGGACACATTTTTATCATTTGAAACATTTGTTGCCATTTTATGTAAGTATAAATTTAAATAACACTATAACGATTAATACTGTGACAAATATTTTGATCTTAAGTTTTTATCATGGATGATAATAAAGAACAAGAAAAGAAAGCAACCAAAAAAAGCATTTCACTGGAAACTGAATTGCAAGTGGTTAGAAGATTAGATTCTGTTGAACGTCAATCTCAAATTAGTGCTGCATTGAATTTTGCAGCTTCAACAATAAGGACAATTCTTAAGAATAAAGAAAAATACTGTTATCGGCAACTGAAACTACGTCAAGCTCCGCACCTCGAATTACCTGTTCTAGAAATAAAATTATAGTGGAAATGGGAAAATGGCTGTGTATATGTATTGGCGACGAAATTGAACGCAATCTGCCATCAAACCAATCTATCATAATGGAAAGAAATATAGAAGAATTTTTAATTACATTTAGAATGTGGCAAGTGACATAAGTGAAACTTTTCGTTGCTAGACCAGGATGGTTTAACAGATTTAAACATCGAAATTATCATCACAACATAAAGAATACAGGAGAAGAAGCAAATGGTGATTCGAAAGTGGAGGCGGAATTCCCAGTGACATTAAAAACAATAACTCAACAAGGAAACTATCCTCCAAAATTGTTTTGTTGATTGATGAAACATGTCTGTTTTGGAAAAGAATGCAAAAACAAGCATTTCTATCCCGTGAAAAGAAAACAGCATCAGGATTTAAAGCTGCAAATGATCGCTTAATCCTTCTACTGGGTGGTAATTTTAAGCGGAGATTTTAAATTTAAACCACTATTAATTTACCACTCCAAGAAGTTAAGAGCGATGAAGGCATATCTAAATCAACTTTACCTGTAATTTTGGAGTCTAATAAAAAATCATGGATAACTATGAAAATTTTCCAGGATTGGTTCACTGAACATTTCTCATCGTCTGTTAAAAGTTACTGCTAAATTTAAAAAAAAAACTTGATTAAAAAACCACTATTATTAATTGATAAGACTCCAATCCACCCAACAAATTTATCTGATTGAATAACATGCATTCCAGTCGAAGTGTTTCCTTGCCTCTTAAAACAACGGCCTTAATCCAACCAATAAACCAAGACCTAATATCCAATTTTAAGGCTGATTACTTGCGATGAACGCTTAAGCAAATGTTTAAAAAAACAGACGGAGAAAAGAAGTAATTAATAATAGAATTTTGGAAAAATTACAATATCATGAATGCTATAGAAAACATAAACCTTTCTTGGAATGAGATAATATAAAGGTCTTTCTAAGGAGTGTGAAAGAACATTTGGCCAGACTTAAGTAAGAACGAAGACATTGGACACTCTCTCGATATGGAGAATACGGTGGAAGAAATAGTGAAATTAGCGAAACAAACCGGTTTAGATGAGGTAAATGTAAAAGACGTCAAAGAAATAGTTCAAGAAACAGCAGCGAGTATTTCTAATGATGAGCTCAGAAAATTAACTGAGCAGGAAGAAAACACAAAAATATTGATAGTAGTGATTTCGAAGAAAAGCAAACAGAACTTTGGATGGAGTTTTGTAATAGGTATTTGACCACTATAAATGAAATTAAAAAGCAATTTGTTGAAAATGATCCAATTTTGACAGGAATTCAAAAGCAAGACAGGGTGTTATAGTTGCTTATCCACTTATCAACAACTTCAAACAGAATGCAAAAGGAAAACGCAAACTACATTAGATGCCTTCTTGACATAAAGGCAGAAAATTGAAAACACAGAATAGACTGAATGATCTGACTGACTTAGAACTTTATTTGTTTTTATAAGTATATTCGTTAATATTGTTTTTATTTTTGTAAGAAATAAATGTTTGGTTTTATTTTTATTAAAAAAAACATAGTTAAATTAAATAAATAACCGATTTTCTATCCATCTTCCCTTAACCCCTATATATATATATATATATATATATATATATATATATATATATATATATATATATATATATATATATATATATATATATAACGAAGTTCGTAACTACATTTTTGATAAAATTTATTGCTGAGAAAGTTTAAAATTTTTTTTATATAATTTACTTATATATACCTAAAAAGAGTAAAAAGGAACATGAAAGTCTATATCAGTTCTCTTTTTATACTTAATCACGTGCACTTGAAATGCAACTTTGAAATTTTAAAATTATCCTCAAAAATAACCACTAACTACAAGAAATCTAATATAAAACTCTTTACATTTGCAAAGTAATTATTTCTTTTCCTACTTTATAAACTTACTTTCCTATATTAATATTATTACAAGAATGTTTCTTTTAGCTGTAAAATAGCATTACTTGCAAAATTTTCTAGTAAATAATGTTCTTTATAAAATAATTGGTATGACGAATTTTTTTTATTTTATAACAAGATCTTAAGAATAAATAATATAACTTTATCCAATTTACAATGAATTAAAGTATTGAAAGTAATAAGCTTCGTGAATGATTAAGTATTTCGGGTGCAAAGTGTAAAAAATAATTTAAAGAATCCATTTTCATAATCACCGCTCATATATTCTTCAAGAACTCGTAGTATCTAATTAATGTGTTGAAAAAATATGTTTTTTGTCCATAAGCTTTTCATGCCGCTGCTTTTTTAGCTCCCAAGTTTGCAAAGCTAATTACTTCATTATATTACTTTTGTGCTCATTTTTTACTATATTTAAAAAATGCAAAAATTTTAAAAAAGTTATTTAAAAAAAGAAACGCCTTAAGTCTTATTAATTAAAATAATCGCAAGACCTAAATCTTCGAAACTACCAGTGGTATGCTGAATATTATGAAATTTATTTATAAAAGCAAAATCAATGTAAGTAATTTTTAAAATTATATATATATATATATATATATATATATATAAATATTATATAAGTACAATGAATATTCGCTGGTTTCTTAATTTACATAAAATAAATGTAGCAACGGAATTAAACATAATATATTTTTTACTTGATTTGTAATACTGTGATGTACAGTGAGTTACAGTTTCTATTCTAATTTAACTCAGTCTAAACTTTTTATTACTTTACTTATTTAGCTTCATATATTAATCTAAAAGATGTAGCAGGATTTTACACTGTTAATGTTGTGTACACTATTGATATTATGAACTGTAATTTACTTATATTATTAATATTGTTAATAACGCTTAACAGATATATTAGCAATAAGAAGGTTTGCAACTATAGATAAGCGTTTATAAAAAAAGGTGGTCTGTGAAATAGAATTCCAAGCAATCTTCTAATATTTAAATTTTACTAATCTTAATCTAATTACAAATTATCAAAGGAAAATTTAAACTATAAAATATGAAAAATATTATCTAGACAAGCTTTTTTAACAGACAATAGGACTTGTTAAAGCTTTAAAGAAAATGTTATCAATCCTAAGCTGATATGCTCAGGATTTGTATTTTACGAAATGTAGAAAATTGTTTGGCTGTTTGATACATGTTTGGATTTCAAAAGAAATTTTTTTGCTATTTTAAATAACGAGTTTTTCAGCTATTTATTATTTAATTTGTGAAATTGCTTAGTAGAAAGATATTTTAATTTGAAAAATTATTATTATCTGAAATATTTTAAAATTGATTAATATTTTTATACATTTATATTTATGTATATATATATATATTATTTATATATTTTTAGGCATTTTTAATTTTTATATAATGTTTACTTATTTAATGTTAAATTATAATTATAATGTTAAATAATGCTAAAATGAGATAATGATTATTTTTAGAAAGTTAAATATCATATTCATTTTTTGATTAAGATTTTCTTTTATTTTCTTCCTTCTGATTCTTATTTTCTTCCTATTTTTTCTGATTATTTCTATAAAAATAACTGTGAAATATAACTTTTAAGAATTAAAAAAATTTAATTTATAATCAAGATTTCAATTATGCAATGTATTGTCTTACTCAATACTTATTTTTACATTATTATAATTATAAAGTAGTTATTCACATCATAATGTGTGTATATATATATATATATATATATATATATATATATATATATATATATATATATATATATATGCACACACTTCTCAATATTGAAAATGAAACACCAAGAAGGAGCTGCCAGAAAGAGACGGAACTCAACAAGCCGAGAGAGAGACAGCAGCGAACAATAAGTAATCTAAATTTCGAAATGGTGTGCATAATATAGAGCGAGATCAAGGTAAGGTCAATAGCATGTAGGACCACAGTGGGCGGTGATACATGAAGCAACACGTCTTGTCACAGAGTCAATGATAGTAAGGATAACTTCTTGAGAAATGACTCTCCATTCCTTGTCAGCCATTTGCCAAAGTTAGTCTTCCGAATGAGGCATTGGAAAGACCTGCAAAGGGCGTCCAATCATATCCAAATGTGTTCAATTGGTGAGAGATCTGGTGAACAGTCAGGTCATTAAAGCAGCTGTACACCTTGCAGGGCATTTTGATCGATGCGGCCAATGTGCGTTCGAGCTGTATCAAGCTGATAAAGAGCACTGGACATCCACTGAAAGTAAAGGAGAGTCACCGGTCACAGCACATCATCCGCGTAACGTTGGGATGTCCATGAGTAATGTGAATACAAACTAGAGGTGACGTGGAATTGTACATAATCTTTCCTCAAAACATGATGACTCGTTGTAGCGTGGTGTGGCTTTCTACAATTGCTGCAGGATTGGATATCTATCCACGTAGATTCCACACTCTTTCACGGTGGCCGTCATGGTGACCAGTGAAGCGTTGGCGCGTCTGGGTATCAGTCATCTGCGATTTTCTGTAAGGAATTATTTGCCCATCTCCTTCCGATGTCCATGTCCCTCGTAAATTCACCATTTTCTGGAATTGACTCCATCGATGATATCCTTTCTTTCTCTGTAATTACACACCTTCTGTACGACAAGAATAAATTTTCAGAGATTATTTTCCAAGCAGTAATAACGGTGTAAATATTGCCCATCTGCAGGTTCCTCACCTCATATCTTATCCTACGTACACTGATGAGCTACGTATTTCATATCACTTGCATAACTCGGTAAGGTGGGTCTGCAATTAAATTTATATAATTTTCTGGCCATATATGTAAATATATATATACATATATATACATACATACATACATACATATATATATATATATATATATATATATATATATATATATATATATATATATATATATATATATATATATATATATATATATATATATATATATATATATATATATATATATATATAATGTGAAAAAGTGCCCTTTTTAATTTAGGATTCAGTATCAGTACACTTTTGTTTCATGAAAGTTTAAAATATAAAACTTTCTATGTATAAACTTCAAAATTAATATTTTTTGTTTCTGTGATTATAGAAATACATGAGCAACATGTACTTTTTTTGTCAATAAAATCCTGTTTATCGTGAATAAGAAGAATTTTCATTAATTTGAGGAGAATCTTTACAGAAATAAGAAATTCTCAATTTTTGAAGATTTTCTATGTTTCTTGATAAAATAACTTCTCAAGCAAAGTTATTAAATTTTTCCACTTTCTTGTAATAATATTTTATTCTGAAGAATTTCTATAATAAAAATCAAACATGGTGACGAAAATGATTTAAAGTTATATGAGTGATTATGTTGCAAGAAAATAAATAGATGAGGCAAAAAAAAACCATTAAAAGGATATTCAATTAATATTTCCATATGTTAAATTATTTACTAGTATTAAGTAATTTGACACATTACATATAATTTGTAATAAGTTGATAAAATATTTGAGACTTTTGTTAATTTTCTACATTATTTTCATCATACGTGCTAACATACCAGAATGTAAAAAATCAAAGATTTCCATACCCAATATTCTTTAAATTTTTAACTTAAACTCTTTCACAATAATATAAAATATTATATTTATGTTTAGAAAATTGTCAAAGTCACATTTAGACGTAACAATGTTTGTGAAATTTGAATACATATCTTGTTTTCAATTATATGTAAGTGTGTGTATATATTATACTCAAAATATTATTTTATAGGTAACAAATTTTACAAATTCTTATAAATAAAATTATAACTTAGACTTTCTGATCTTTTTTACTTTCGTATTTCAATTACTTTGCATTTTTGCAGATGATTCATTGCCATTCCTTAAATTTTCTTTATGAATGATGCAGAAACACGGAATAATACTTTACTTCTTACTGAAACAAATGAACTACCTGTGTTTTTCAGCGATTTTTGGTTGACTTTATTTTTGCTAAAGTGATGTTAGCAATAGTTTGGTAATTGGAATTTTGCTTAAGTAAAATAATAATTCAGCCCAAATCAGAATTATGACACATAATTCTTGTCATAGTATCTACCTCTCTACTTTAAAGGTGTTTAAATTATTTGTCATTAAGTTTGAATAAATATCTTTCAAAAATTAGTTTTTTACGAATGGAATTTTGAAAAAAAATACTATACCAAGATGCATTGAAATCTTAAGTGCTTAAAATTGCTTTATATGTTATGACAGACAGAATTTAATAAAAAAACATTCAAACATGAACTCTTAAGTAGGAAATTAAACTCGCCAACTATTGAATTCAGAATGTAAGTAATTTAACTGTCAATCTTTATTTTTATGGATTGTGGACTTTTTTCTCAGTAGGGAGGATATTGATGCAGTTATGAGTTTAAATTGATATCTAATTTTCAAACTATTTTATCAACTGATGCATATATTGTTCACAAATTTAAATGATTTAAATAATTATGATAACTTTAAATCAATATGTTATTAGAAATTATTTGAATCCTGATGAATACTTTAAACGAATTTGATTTATTTTCTTTTCATAAGATCGATGCTATGATACTTATTTTCCTCAATAATCATTGATGAATAAAAGGCCGTTCAAAAGAGATATTGCCGCTTATGAATAGTTTAAAATGGGTTACTTAGTGTTCATATGTATGTATGTAATGAAGTATCCAGACTGTGAGGGTTGGAATTGGTTAAAAAAATTCCAAGGTAACTAAATAAGATATGCTTCTGGGCAAACTAAGCAGTTTATCTCTGGGATATTCATTCAAAACATATGATAATTATTTTGAGATTTGTGAAGTGTGGTAAAATTCATTAATTTTGTATTCTGCTCAAAATAGAAATAATTTAAATAATTTAAAATGCGTAAATGATGTTTCTAATCTATTAATTTTTCATATCACACAAGATAAGATATAGATTATCTAAAAATATTATTAATTTTAATAGTTAAATTTAATGATATTAAAATTACTAACTCTGCCTAAATAACTCTGACTTAAATAAATCTTAGTAATATAGAATTGATTGAAAGCTTAAAGAGTAATTGATTGCGATTATGCAGCATTGACTGTGTTTTCCAAATTTAAATCGAATGAACGGAATACTTTACAAGATGCAACATAATTAAATTATCATAAATCTTTATCAGATTAAAATTATTCACTTGTCAACTGAATTTTACTTTCTATAATAAATAGTTGCCATAAACTTTTTCTCTGTTAGTAATACTAATTACCACGAGTTAAATTTTTTTGTAAAATTATTGAAAAATAATGGATGCTTAGTTTTTATTCTTTTAAAGTCCATTAATAAAAATATATCGTTTTATCGATTCTTGTTTAGAAGTTATCTTTAAGAAACATCCCATGGAATAAATGGAAAAGTTACTTTGAAACGCACTTTGGTGTATTTATTTTATACAGCATGTCAGTTCCACTGATTGTATTAACAGATATATATTTATTTTTCTTAGAAAAGCCATTAAAATAGCTTTTACTTATTTATATAGACCTTCCTCAAATTTGAAATTGCAATTCTGAGAAATAATACATAGTAGCATCATGGAAATTTCTGTAGCCTTATTGATGAGCTGGATATGCAAATGATTAAAAAAACGGACATATAAAATATATAAGCCAGTTTATTCGATTATAAGCCAGTTTATTCGATATGTAATGTACAAACCTGGGGATGCTTTAAAGGTTTCAATGCGGCAAGGCATTCTATTGTATCCGAAAATAACCATTGTCAAATCACATCCATTGCTGCGTGCAGATCATTTATGGTTGGCTTTAATTACTTTCAGCTCATTTTACGTATTTCGAGATGTGTCCCACAAGTGTTCAATAGGATTTAAATTTGGAGAATGTGCCGGCTAGTGAAAGGTGTCAGATCCTGTCAGGCTGTTGAAAATTTACCGTGAGATGTGTGCCATGGAATTGTTAGCTGAAATATCATATTGAGTGCTGCTTGCAACAAAAGCAAAACAAAAGACTCCATAATTAGAATGATTTAATGGTCAATTGTCAAATGGCTGCCATTGTATTCTAGGGGCCCCAAACCATGATGCCGCGTGAAGGATTGATTTGATGCTCGGTGAAATGTGTGTGGGTTTGTCGCGTTGTCTGGTATCAGGAATAACCTCGAAAACTGGCATTCCTTCTCAAATCGAAATAAGAGACATTCACGAATAATACTAAATGGTCCAGTTATGTCAGCGACTACATTAAGCAATGAGTTAAGTTTTGTAATGAAGGTCAAATGTACCTTTGTTACAGGCATCCATGCAACAAATTGCTCTTCAATCAATCTTCTGAGTATGAGTTGAGTGGATACAGAGTTATCGGCTGAAGGGGTCAACAGGCTTAGGATGACACGTGTCATGTTAAAATCATCTCAAACAGCCAACTGGCAAATATCCTGGCTTGGGAGGCATCTGTGCGCAACACTTCCTGTACAGTATGCACGTAGATCTTCATAAATCCATCCTATGAGAAAACATTATGTTCTCATGATGCATGGTAGTCATGATGCGTCTAATAGGAGTTACTGTCATGCACAATGATAAACCAAGATTATATGGTCGCATTATCCAGTCGTTAACTAGTGTTATTGAGTTTTCAGATGTCTACGAGGTATTTTTACGCTACACGAAAAGTCACAAATGCTACGTACAGTTTATGAGAAAGAAATGTTAATGCTTTTTATAACCCGAACATGAAAATATAGCTTGATTATTTACATGCACAAGTTTGATAATTTGCTAATTAATTTCTGATATAGCTTTTGAAGTTTGCATTACATATCCTTGTTCCAATTAATATTTTGAAAAATAAATTATAACTCGAATTCATATTTTGCTGAATTTAACAGAAAATCTCAATTTCCGATGTTTTTTGTTTAGTTTTTCAAATAATTTTGAAATATTTCCTGAAGAGATTTCAAATTATTTAAAATTTTTGTATTAATAATTAAAAATATATTTTTAGATTGAAAGTTCTAAAATTAAAACATATAATCATATTTGAAAAAGAAAAATTTAAAATTCATAAATACACACACACAAGGTTTTTTAACTGAATTTTTGTGACACAATTGTTTTTTAATAAGGGATTTAAATGGATCGAGATTTTTTTAAAGGGATTCACTGCTAATATGAATGCCTGAAGTAGAAATTGGTAGGAATATCTTTTAAAGAGTATTCTAAAGAGATAATAATTTTGACGCAGGACAAACGAAAACATGTTTATATTTTCAATATAGGTAAAAGTGGATTTTTTCTTTGTATTAATGGAGAATTTGGTTTATTTAGTTTTTATATGCTAATTTAAATGAGAAAATTTAATTTGTTATGTCACTGTATTCAATAAATTCGGTATGCTTGCTGAAATGATGTAAAATTCGTCTCGTATATTTAATTTGAAAAATATTAAAGATATGAGTGCATCTTAATTTTTCAAACACAGAGACCTAAACTTTTTAGCATTTTTATTTCGAAAAGTATGTGAATCACATAAACACAATAAAATAAAGAATACTTAATTCTACATAAACTCTAATAATTAAATATGAGTATGGTATTTTTAGAACTAAAATAGAAAGGGAAAAATTAAGGGATTATTTCAAGCTTTAACGCACTCCTTATGGCACTTTCAAGAGTATAAGAGAGGAGAACGTGTCACCTCATTTTATCAATTAACGCGCACTTGCACTTCATCCGAAGCATCTATTGATCCTCCGAAGGAAGAAATTGAAAATGAGATATCAGTCGTGAAAATGCAAAATTTATTTCCGTGAGCGTTGCGAGTAAGCCACTGTCAAAAATGGGCTCAGGTTTCATCTTCCGTAGGTAATTTTCTAATTGGATAATTGTGCGGAACTTCCTCAGTTCCTCTTTTCTTCAATGTTCCTCTGCAATAAAGGGCATCAAGTGCACTTGAACAATTTCCTCGGAAATTATAAAGTTTCCCCACGAACGCACTTTTCCCTTCATCATTAAACTTCACACGTATGACTCTTAGATATGAAAAGCATCCAGGAAGAATTTTATAAAAGGGTGAAACCAAATGGAAAGGTTTGTACTTACTAATGGGCTTCTCTAACTTAATACTTAACTTTTCGCCAATTTTATTTAAATATGAAACTTAACTTGTTAAATAAAATTTAGCTTTAATTGTTTTGATTGAAAAGGATTAATGAAATAATTTTAGCATAATTTCTGATAAATTCTTTATAGTTATTCATTACGTATAAAGATAACATGGAATATAAAATGAGTTGGCTGAGGTATTGAAATATTTTACAAAATAAATAAAATTGGCCTCATATTTTCATAAAATATGATTTACATTTTCTTTTGACTTCTAATACAAAATTAGGGGAAAATTCATAACTCGGGATTCGAACCCGAATAAGGCTTGGGTGTAAAACTGTAGGAAAACTGGAGATAACAACCGTAGAAGTTTGGCGGTGATGAGGTAAATATTTTTTTAAAAGACCTATACATTTTTAATGATAAAAGAATAATTATTGCTTATTATTTTTTATATGAGTTTATAGGAATCTCTTATCACATATTCACTAAATGATTAACTTAATTAGATTGGTGAATGTTTATGTATTCAATTATTTTTATCATACAATTGATTAGTTAAGTGTGGTTCAAGAGTTTAAAATTAAGTAAATCTTTTCTCTTAAAAATATAAATAAGTTACATTCTTAAACAAATATATAGAATAATGTACTTAAAAATCTAAATAAATTTAAATTTTTGATGATTTTATGTATCAAAATTTCTAAGAATATGTATCTTTTGATGTAGTAATATTGACATAATAGTTTTCACTTTTATATATATTCAATTTAGTTTTGAATTATTTTGATGTTTTAATTCAACTACTTGAGGGCATAAAATAAACATCATCTGCATTGTAACGAATAATTGTATTTGCTTACTTAATAAGAATTATATTTACTCTATAAATACACAAAACTAAACATTTACTTATACTTCGTTGTGTTTCTAGGAAAGTTTTTGTACTGTGCTACAATAGTTTGTGCAAATAATACCCAATTTGACAGTAAACGAACAATATTTTTCTTATATTTTACTGCTAAATTTGAATCAATCAAAATCCTTAAAAAGTATATTTTTTTATCAATAACTGGAATGTATTAATTTCTATTCCAGTACCTCAGAGGCAGCACATTTGTTTCTCCTTAAAAGACACGAAAAATTTAACATTGACACACACAATAAACTGCGTTTAGCACTTTAGTTACTATAATTTCTTCTCATAACAATGATTGAAAATATTTTAATTTTTTATCTTTAATCACGCATACTTTAAATTCAAAATTTCAAATCTATCTCCGACATTAAAATTCTTCTATAAAGTTGAATACTTAAAACATTTGTAAATAAATAATCTGTTTAATAATTTTTATTGCATGTGTTTGCATTTCCGCATTTTTTAAAATTGATTTCCTATTATTTAAAAACACAAACTATCAGGGATTTAAATTACAAATTAATACTAAGCAAATTTGGGTTATTAATTTTTTTGTAATTAAACAAATTAAAACTATATTTGTTTCTAAATTTAAATTAAGTTATAGAAATGTTTTCTGCAAAATTTCAGAAAACATAAGTTTTATAAGATCAACAAATTTATACTATAATGTGCCGAATGAATAATATTTGTATAATAAAAAGCGCTTATTATAACACATCATAATTTATTTGTATTTCTTCATAAAGAAAAATGTTTTGTATATTCTAATTTTTAAAGATTTTAAAATAATAAATTATACTTATTTCAAGAATATCTGTAAAAATCTTTCATTTTACGTATTTATTTTAACTTTATAAATTTATTTTTAAAGCAATCAGTTTTGTTAGAATTTAAATTATTAATTTAAATATCCAAAAGGATCCTCAGGGAACAGCTTCTTAATCCTAAAAATAATCATTACAGATTTCAATGGGATAAATTGAAATTGAATACTCATTTCGATTTCCACAATCATTTTATCTTCACTGTTAATTATAGTAGCGTAAGAAGTATGTTATATTTTTCACTGAACATAAATTCATGTTTTTAAACTTATAACTTTTTTAAACGTATCATTTAATAACAATGTTAAATGTGACTCATACTTATTGTTTGAAATTCATTTTTATGAAATAGCAAATTAATATTGATTTCAAAGTTTATTTATTTCTTAAAATATAAGTTAAATGAAAGGAACAATTGCTCAAAATATTTCCTTCCCTATGTTTTACTTGTAATTTCATAATTCAGTCATTT
This sequence comes from Latrodectus hesperus, assembly GCA_037975125.1. Classification (NCBI taxonomy): domain Eukaryota; kingdom Metazoa; phylum Arthropoda; class Arachnida; order Araneae; family Theridiidae; genus Latrodectus; species Latrodectus hesperus. The sequence continues at coordinate 116,968,078 of CM075853.1, read as the reverse complement.
TTGAACATCATCAAATTTTATAACATTAAAATCAGTAACAGCAGGTGGATTTTATTAGTAAATATAATTAGAATCTGACATCATTTCAAATAATTTATGTCACCTATTTGTCAATATTGAAGGAGTAGATCCTCTGATGGTGCCATCTATCGGAGGAGTTTAGAGCAAAGTCGTATTTCCATCTTTGTGGTGCTCTGGTTGAAACGAAACTCACACTTAACTGACTTAAAGTGGCAGAGTCATCGTCATAGCGAGCTTGGCTTGTTGAAGTGTCTTAAGTAACAACAACAATAGATATTTTATACCTTTCTTTTTTATTTTATACGTATATAGGATTATCATTACTTTAAAGTATTTACAGTTTGTAAAAGCGATGACTTGAGTCGCTTGGCACAATATATCAGAATGTTTAATTATAACTTCCTTTATATTACAATATATTTTTAATTACTTTTAATCAATATCTATTTCTCTTGACTTATGTAGTGCAATACAGTGACAAATATTCCTCAAGGTTCCAAAACTATTAGATTATATCAGAGAAACGAATACTGAATTTAGTATTTTAGATGTAATATTGTTTTAATATTCATAAACTGACACACCCTTGTTGATAGTAACATAAATGCTAATATTGTAATACAATATTTGTGTGATATTTTCACTTGCTTTTAATCATATTCTGTGTAAAAATTACATTTCTATGAAACTTGTATGGAATAATAGGGAAAAATGTCAGCTTAACATGCATTAAGCATAAACGAACTGTAAACATATACATTAATTTCGGTATTTATGCTGATGCATTAATTACTTACAGAACAAAGTATTTCTATTCTAATTCCGACATTTTTTTACTTTAAATTTTTAAAATTTATTTGAGTTTAAATATATAAGCATATGAAATCATTTCCTTTAAATATTTTGTCAGTAGTCAATATTTTCCATTGAGCTGCAAAAAACTACTCATAGAAAGAAAAAAGTTATGCCGCGCATTACGCATATTATTTCTTTATTCAACCGTAAATAAGAACAAATAATAACCTTTGAGGCTCTTCTACAACAATGTTTTAACAATTAAATCCTTATGTTACCCTAAGAATGCTGACATTTATAATTTATGTTTTCTATTCAGCCAATTAGAGGTTCGATTATCACTTTAAGACAAGATCATAGATATTTGTAATGAGTACGAATTTCCTACAAACATTAATGTACGGTCAAAAATGACCTTATGCTCAAAAAATTATCACAGAGGAACAAAGAAGCAAAACACTAGCGTTCTGATTTTTGTCCTCTAAGGAGCGCAAATTATATCAAATTTTTTATCAATTAATGTTTCATTGGTGTTGAAATTTGGTAAATATATTACTTGTTTCTTATTCTTCAATTGGGGTAAATAAAATAATCCTATTATAGAAAAATATTTATCAATCATAATTAATTAAATTATTTTTAATTTTGAAACACTGCAGATAATTTTATTTAAAACATAAATGCACTTTAAGTAATTCTTAATTCGTTACAAAAATGTAAGCACTAAATAAAAATTATTAAAATACTTTTATTTTATAAATTAAGAAGATAGTTATATTTAAATGAAGATAATATTAAATTTAGATTTTACAATGTATATCAAAATTATTAAACTTTTTTTTTTCGATTTCACAACTTAAACCAATTTATATTAAGAAAAACCAAAATTTTGAAATTTGTTTAATTATATTTAATGGTAAAAATAACTATAGATCTATTTAAGTTTTTAATACAATTTACTATATTAATGCCCTGATTTTCTATATCTATAAATATTACATATAAAATAACAGGAACTTTGCAAAAATGAGACAAACACAGTTGCTATAAACAATTTAAAAATTATAATTTTATAGAAATTATAAATACATGAATTTTAAATACTTTTAGCATCTGCCACCTTATTATATACGTCTGTATTTTGAAAATTTAAATATCATATGAGGTAGTATCACAATATGTGATATTAAATTAAATATAACAACAATAATGAAATTCTGAAAATATCTAGGGGCATGGTTTTCTCAAGGGAACACCGCAGACATATTAGGCATACCTACTAGATTTTTATTATGAAGCAATATGTTAATTAATCTGTATTTTTCACTTGTCTGTATGAAAAACTGCATTAACCTTAAAACATTTTTTTCATATCAATTCACTATAAGTTTTTTTTTTTGAAATCTCTTTCAAAGTTCAGAGTTAGATCATTTTTATTATTTAATATATATATATATATATATATATATATATATATATATATATATATATATATATATATATATATATATATATATATATATATATATATATATATATATATATATATATATATATATAATATATACATAAACATATCTATATATATAAAAATTTCGTGTCACGATGTATGTTCTCGATAAACTCCGAAACTACTGAACGGAATTTGATAAAATTTTGTAACCATTTATAATATGGTCCTACTTAAAAGATAGAATAGTTTTTATCTCTTAATTATTGATCTCAATATTTATTATACGACATTGGTGTTTATTTATTGGTTAGTTATGTAAGATCCTAATAGATGGCGGTTTAGCATCTAAGTTGCACAGGTATTCGGCAGATGGCGACGTGTTTATTTTTCTAGATTTTATATCTTCGAGAAATTTAATGTGCGCGCGCAAGCGAGTGATTAATTATAGAATTTACATATATTTTCATAATGTATAATCATACTATAAAAATTTTTCGTGAATCATTTTTATAATTATAATTTGTATTGTGTTATTATTGTGCGGTGTTCAGTTTAATATTATAAATAGTAAAATAAAATGTTATTTATTACTGTTTTTCTCTACGAATTTTCATACCACCTCGAAAACATGTAAGTATTTCTTGATAGCCTTTAATTTTTATTTTATAATTTGATAATTATAATTTTTTCAGCAGTATAATTTCATCTAATTTATTTATTCAAATGATAAATTCTTTTAATTGTTCTTTATTTCAGTATAATGCCTCGGAAAATTTTTTAAGTTTTAATAATTTAAAATTGAAAAAATAATAGTTCGATGTCAATGTTATCTACCTCATTTATAACAATTTATTTTTAGATGTTTTTAATTTATATAATATATTTTATAAGTAAGTCACTGATTACAAACTATAATTTAATATAAGATGAATAAAACGTAAATTCAGAAAGTATTTGTTGATTTGTGCTTAATTTCAAAATTTCGATACTTTACCCATTACTTTTAAATTTTGGTGAAACGTTTTATTTTTAATCTCATATGAATGAACCTATTTTAAATTTTTTTAGAAAATATTTATTTGATTGTACCAAGGAGTTAGTAAAAAATTGATTCAATGTATTATAATTACTAAGCCACTGCAACGCGTGGCTGGGTCAGCTTGTATATATTTATATATATATATATATATATATATATATATATATATATATATATATATATATATATATATATATATATATATATATATATATATATATATATATGTGTGTGTGTGTGTGTGTGTAGTGTGTGGGTGTATAACAGTAAATTTGTATAAAATTCATAAAATACTAAATGGAGAAGAATAATCCATTTAAAATATGAATACAGTAAACAGATGAAAAATATGTTCAATTAACTCGCGGTTACAGTTATAGTGACAGAAACTCGAAATTTTCGAATGGCAACGCCTATTTTTTACCATCGCAAAATATTCAGCGCATGCGAAAACCCTAAATAGCGTTGAAACGGTACCGATATGTCCGAAAACCGACGTGTTATACACATACAAACAGTTCTTCAAGGCGCACGGAGGAATAATGCATACGACAGAGACAAGACACTGCTCAATGATGAGAACACATAGAGAAAAAAAATCTTTATTAATTTCAAACATTTTCCACATGAATGCCCTCACAGGCAATTACGCATTGCATGCGGGAGACGGTGGACTATGTCGCTGCACGCAACATGGCACGAGGGATGTTTCCAATCTCACGTCGTATAGAATCCTTTAAGTCCGACAATGTTTGAGGATTGCACAGATAAACTCTGGATTTGAGATAGCCAAAAAACCAGAAATCCATAGGTGTCAGATCTGGGGATCGCGCAGGCCACGGAAAAGGATAATAGCGTGTGATGATGCGATCACCAAAATGCTGATCCAGGAGCCTTTTAACTGACCTCGCTATATGTGGAGGTGCGCCATCTTGCATCCAAACAATGTCATTGAGTGCATTCAGCCGACGCAACTCCGGTAAGACATAATTTTTCAGCATTGCTGCATACCGAGGTCCCGTTACAGAACATGTTGCAGGGCCAGTCGGGGTCGTTTCCTCAAAGAAGAACGGGCCCAGAACAAATGTAGCTGTAATGCTGCACCACGTAGTCACTTTGGCGTCAAATAATTGTACTGGCGCCACAGCATGAGGATTCGTCTCTCCCCAGTGCACACAATTCTTTGTGTTAATGCTGCCATTTAAGGTGAAATGCGCGTCGTCCATCCATAGTATGCGAAGTGGCCAGTCGTTATCCGCATCATATCGTAACAAAAATGCATTTGCGAAGTCCAGACATTGTTGTGGCACTAAATCACGCAGAGCTTGCAGAGTACATGGGCCGCGTCGTTGTCGATGATTGTGGCGATACACACGCAAGGCTTCCGCAGCGTTCATCCCATTTTAGTAATAGAGTTTGATCAATTCACCGCGAACTTTCCTAGGAAGACTCATATCGTCGGCATGTGCGAGTTCCGGAATGACGACTTCGCATACCCGCTTGGTATTTTATATGTTTCCTACGCTGAATATCTGGCGACCGGCGTTCTGTGATTGGTTTCTTGACTCTGTCACATGCAAATTTATTGCGTGCGCCCAGATCGTGTTTTATTGGCCGGTTTTCAGAACTCTTTTTTGTGTTTGCAGAACACGTCCGTTTTTAGACATATCGGTATCGTTTCAACGCTATTTAGGGTTTTCGCATGTGCTGAACATTTTGCGATGGTAAAAAGTAGACGTTGCCATTCGAAAATTTCGAATTTCTGTCACTATAACTGTAACTGTAACCGCGAGGGCCACTGTGTTGCCATTCACAGAATCTCGAGTGCATATCTCAAAAGAACTATATTTGAAATATCATCTTGATCGGTTAAATAGAATGGACGCTAGAAGTGCAGATGTTGGCAAAGTTTTTTTTATAATCACCCTGTATATATATATATATATATATATATATATATATATATATATATATATATATATATATATATATATATATATATATATATATATATATATATATATATATATATATATATATATATATATATATATATATATATATATATATATATATATATATATATATATATTTATATACATATATATATACTTATATGTATATAATCTTTTGTAAAGGTTTGGTTTGGTTTGTCACTCATCGGTCATTTTTGCACACGAAGGCTAATTAGACCTCGACCTACGGTTTAAAGTGGATTCTGAACCACTACAAACAACATCCATGCCCAAGGTGGGATCCGAACCCACGAACTGTTGAACTAAAGGCAAGAGCCTTTAGTTCAACAGTTCGTGGGTTCGGCTGCCAGCTCGGCTCTTTGATAATGTGTTAAAATACTATCAATGAAAAACGAATTTGATAGAAAGTTTATAGCTTTACATTATAAAGTAAAACATATGCTCTTAAATCATAATACATAAATATTCCTCATGTACATTGTATTGCTATTAAATCAAAATTATTTTATTGACGTTACTGTAATCTCGTTATTTATTATTCTACATTACAGTTTAAGTAGCATATACTGTTTCCTGTGGAATAAAAATTTGAATTTTACATTTTAAGTCAATATAAATAGCTAAGTGATACATTATTTAGTATTTAGTATAAGGATGATATATTATTTATTATAAGGAATAATTACAAAAAATGATAAGCTTAGCCATAACAATGCAATTAAATTAATTCTCGGACACAATTAAAAATATTTCTGAAATATGCATTCCGTCTCTACTTGAATTAAGAGATTAACTTACTTTCATTATAATCTCGATAAAATTTCAATAAATAATAATAGACTTATAAATTCGTACTCGTTATATCAAATAGAATGGATAAGTGGTCAACTTCACAATATTATCACGCAAAACTCTTACATTTTTTTTGCTTAAATAAAGAATAAGCCTTGAAGATAAGTAATGATTAATCAAATGTAACATTTAGTAACCATTGCTGTGTATCATTTATTGTGAAAACAGCCCGTCTCTTGGGAAATACCATGCCGTGACATTAGTATTTAGGCGCAGTTTGTCAAAGCAGGAGAGGGAATTCTTTTTGCATGGTTTGTGCATGAGTCAAGATTAATCTCCGATAATTCCTCGTTTGTTTCAATCTGCTATTGCAATTATTATTATCAGAGGAAAAGGTAACTACAACAATGAAATTGTTAAAGCATGTTTTATCATCAGATGAAATTATGGTTACTATTAATATATTATCTTAACAACAAAACCAGTTAATTATCTAATAAAATTAATGTTTAAGTTTTGACATTTTGCGTTATTGAAAATTCTTAAATTTAGATTTGATTGTTTTTAAAAAATTCAAACATTTGTAAATAGTTTACAAAAAATAAAATATTTTTGTTCATTTTTGTTTCTAGAATAAACATATAAAATAATGCCAATTGAAATGCATATAAACATAAAAAAGTACCATTTTCTGTAATAGTTTACGTATAGTATCAATTTAATTAGCTGAGATTGGTTTGTTTGTCGCTCAACGGTCACATTTTGCACACGAGGGCTAATTAGACTGGGATCTACGGTTTAAAGTGGATTCCGAACCACTACAAACATCCATGCACAAGGTGGGATTCGAACCCACGAACTGTTGAAGCGAAGGCAAGAGTGCTAACCATGCGGCTGCCAACTCGGCTTAATTAGCTGAGAAGTGTGACAGAAGAAACACATTATTTTGCACCAATAGACAAATGAATATTTTATTAGATTATTAAATTGTTGAACGCAACATTGTTATTATAAGTATGATTAAATAATTATTTGACATCAAGTTTAAATAATAGGTATATTATTCATAAAGATGATATATTAAGTACCATTATATACGTAAAATGAAATAAAAGTGGAAGAAATTTAGAAACTGGAAGAAAGGTGAAGTAATTTAATTGAAATTTTTTTTATTTGAGTGTAATAAAAAACGTAGTGGCAAGACAGCATTCATGGAAACGATGTCTACAGTGCCCATAACTTTTTTCATGATCAAAAACCTGAAGTTGGAAGCAGATGTCCTGGTTAGGTGTGTGTGTTCCGCATAAAACTTAACCCTGAGTGTTTAGTTCTTAAACATATCATGTTACTCAGTTTTATCTATCCACTGAAAGGATCAAAAGCTGCTTCGACCTTCCCTAGAACGAGGATCGGGCTTCAGACCTTTAGCTTTGTACACTAAACCACTGGGATCCTTTTTAGCAAACATAATCTAGCTAACATAGTAATAATCAATAACCAGAGGAAATGTTTTCAGCATGAATATTATTCGTAAAAAAATAATTATAAAGTACACAAATGTTTTTCTTTATAAATAACAGAACATAATATAATAAAAGATTTATGATCAAGATCCAAGTCAAAAGACTTATACTATCAACATAAGTTTTTCTATCTATTTACTGATTTGCAAACAGGGACATTCTTGATCTATTTAATATCAAGTTGAGATGACCAATAGTGCATAAATAATACCTGCAAGACATTAAATGTGCCATAATATATCACTATATATTTTACTGGATTAAATTTCCCAAATATTTGTTAATTCCACTCACACTTTTGAAACAAACGCTCTTCATAAATATATAGCCGTTTTAATTTCCAACAACTGATAAACAATGGAAGATGGGTGTCTCTGTTTTCCAGAATACATAAATGTCTGGGTGGTATTTTAAGAGGTATTCATTTTTATTTAAGAAATTTCCTAGGAATTGTTCTGCCGATGTTGAAAAACTGATTTTTTCACTTATTAGATTATTTATAATGTGGTATCATTACATTAATTGATTAATTTCAAACTAAAAAGGAGAACACTAGTATATCAACAAAAGAAGAGATTTTTAATGCAGGTTTTCCTATGAATTGGAGTAGTTAAAATTTTTATTACAGGCAAACTTTATTCTCATTTGAGTTCCAATCTCCATTTATTGTTCTTTCAAATGATACCAATTACGCTTAGATAAGGTAATTCACAAGTGAGTAATAAAATTTATTATTAATTCAGATAAAACGATACTCTTTTTTATAATCTAAAAAATAATGAATAATTATTTTTAATTACCACAAATACAAATCAGATATTTAAACCATCAATTTTTTCATGCGTTGCATACAATTTGATGTTTTAATATTTAATAAATATTAATTCAAATCTTAAGCATTCTTTGTATAACATCGTAGATCATATGGTAAAATATCGAAAACAAGAATAAAGTAGAAGATTATATACGAATATTTAGTCAAATATTGGTCTTTATTTATTTAATTATCATACAAAATATAAATATATAAGTAATATATATATATATATATATATATATATATATATATATATATATATATATATACTTTCATTTTTATTATAATTAAAATAATTTAAATTATTTTTGTTATGGGATCTTATTTTTAACATTATTCTTTTTTATTATGATGTTAGTTGCAAAACAGAAATAGAAAATTCAATTAATACATTTACATATCACCATTTTTAATAGATTTTCAAAGAATAAAATCATAGATATTTAGATAAAATATACTATAATATTAAGTAAGAGAATATTTAAAAAAACAAGTACAGAAGCAATAATTTATTCTGGTGATGTTTTTTAGTGTTATTTATTTAAACATTTAGATTTATATTCAACACTAAAGTTGCAAATTTGCCATTTTCATTTTCTATTTACCTTTTACTGTATTTTTACGTGATGCTTTTGAGCACAATTTAAATTAATAATACACCGCAATCAATTTTGTTTATTAAAATATTTTAAAAACTAAAATGAGTTTTCTACTTATATATTATAAATGAAATCAAGAGTTCATAATAGAGAAATATATTTATATTTCGCATATGAAGTAAGAACAAAAAAACATATAAAAATATTAAATTAAAATATTTCGAGAAATATTTACTCAATTATTTACGACATTTATTTGAAAAATTAATGTTGGAATTAAAATACTCTTCAATTTAATTTCGCTTGGAATGAAATTCTGTACGTTTACTAAAATTATACTGCAATTACATAATTTCATGTTATCGTATTAATTTTAGGAAATTTCTACGAAAGATTTTCCAATGAAATAATTATTTCCAGTGTTAAATATTTAATATTTTAATATGTTACTTTGAAAATATAAATATATTTGTATTTCATTGTATTCAATTACTGATTTTTTTAAAAATATATAAATTAAAATATACAATCTTATTTAAATATCTAGTTATATGGTATTTAATTATTTAATGATTTCGTATTTCAAGAATTAAGCATGAATATTTCAATTTTTTTGCATAATGAATTATGTTATTCTTCGAATTGCATTCAATGAATTTAAAATTTGATTATTACCGATACTTTAAATCAACTTAAATCACATTAACATGTATCGCATTTTTAAATACAATAGAAATATTGCCCACTTGATAATGATTTAGTTGCAGTTTTCTGATTCTATAATTTTTTAATATTATAAATATATGGAAAATTTAATAATGTTTTATCTCCATTTTTCATATTATATTTTCTTTGTTGTAAAATGAGTTGAATATTTTTAATATTTTTTTGGCTTACCTGCTATAACGAAATATTTTTACAAAATATTTGTGTACTTCTTTAATAACAGCGTAATTATCTTAATGTATTTATATAATTTTAATGGAAATGCCCTACTTTGTTAACCCAGTTTGATTGAGAGGCTAATCTCTCAATTGTAATTCAAAATGATTGCTTGGCAGTAACAGGCAATTTATATTAATGAAAAGATTTAGGGGGAGAGAAGCATATACCAAATGATGCAAAGCAAAGGAGGCTTCAACTGAAAGTCGACACTTCTCCTAAATGCGAGGACGTTATGTTTCCAGCGCCAACGTTTCCTTGAGGGAGAAGGAATAAGACAATTTCAATCTGGCTGGAGTGATTGAAAATCGGACACTCATATCACAGCAGAATAGAGGACACGCACCACCCCAGCAGATGTACGTCTCGTGGATTTTGATTTAAAAGGAGAAAGACACCGAGATGAGCAAGGAGGAGAAATCTCGCAATTAGCTGATTCGCAGATCAATAGGAATCCCGAGACCCTTGCGACTCGATTACATCAAGGAGGGGGAGGGGTGTGCCAGGAAGAGGGGTCGAGTTATGTTTCTGACGTGTGAGGAAAACGAGCGCGTTTAATTAACTACGCTAATGTGACTTCCAAGTGACAGGTTTTGGCTCGGTTCTTAATTATTCCGGTGGCCAACGTGAACAATGCATTCGCCCAAGCACACCCATCCCTGCCCGCTCATTAGTTATTCCTGGAGAATTATTTATTATATTGAGGGTAAGCAGTGGGTCTCCTGAGCACGGACGCTGGAGTTTCCTGCTTTTGAATCAGGTTTTCGCCTCCGTTGATCCCTTTTCAGGGATAACCCGACTTGGAGACCTTTCCCTTCCTCAAGAATTATTTTCACAGCCAAGTTCATCCTGTGAAAGATTCGGAGAACGGGGCACTAGTGTTATTTTCCCACCCTGGATCATAAGTCATGCATTTATTCGCCCAACCACCCCTCCGTCTGACATTTTAAATACAAAATGTCATATTAATTAATGGCACTTGTCATTAAATCTCGTACATTTTTCATGAACACTTTAGAAGACTTTTATCCAAGCTAATAAATCTAACTTGCAATTCAGCAACAATCATTTTGCACATTTTGTCATTTAATTCATTCAATAGCATTGAAGCATTTTTTTTAGATATATATCTTAAAACTGTCCTAGAGAGAGAGAGAGAGAGAGAGAGAGAGAGAATTACGAAAAATTTTGTGCAAAATTATTTGTTTACTCTAAAATATCATGTTTAATATAGATTGATAAATAATAAATGAATTGTGCCGTAACTAATTCTATTATAAATAATATTTCTTTTGATTATTTGTTATATTGTTTATAATAGATCATGATTCAAAGATAAATGTTCGTTATTACACTAATATATTTTCTCTTTACTTGTAAAGTTATCTCATATGCAGTTTAACTAAATTTTTTAACAATAATTTGGATGTTAAATACTACAGTTATTAATTCACAATTCATTTCAATTTTAAAGTTATTAATTTCTTAGATTTAATTTCTTTTACTTTCAGATTTTTAGAATTTATTTACTTAAATATAATTGTTATTTTCTTTGCATAACTAATGGGGCAATTTTGGGAATTTTATTCATTCTTCCATGAACTCAATGAATCAATTATTAAATTTCTCATGGATTTGCAAAGTTTCAATGATATTATTTTTAATGAGCATGCATTTGGTATTATTGCATTCACACACACACACACACACACACACACACACACACACACACACACACACACACACACACACACACACACACACACACACACACACACACACATATATATATATATATATATATATATATATATATATATTTAAATAACGGCGGGCACTTGGGTGACTAACCCTTCGCCACAACAAGGCCGGAAACTGCTACTCATTTGTCGTTACCCAGCGGGCACCTGTGAACCAAGTCACGGAGGCGAGTAGCATTACCCTCGTCATACCACCACAGACCCGTTTATAGGGCGGGCCACATTCATACATCAACACATAAGAAAGGACAGAGAAACACAGAGAGATAGTAACATCCATGCCCGAACCGGGATTCGAACCCGGGACCCACAGCTCAAGAGTTAGGAACGCTAACCACTCAGCCATTGGTCGGCATATATATATATATATATATATATATATATATATATATATATATATATATATATATATATATATATATATATATATATATATATATATATATATATATATATATATATATATATATATATATATATATAAATAATTCTTATCTTAATGTATTAAAACTGTTTTCTACATAATGTGCTATTTAAAAAATCTTTTTTTTCCCATTGATTTTCACGTTATGAAATTTTTATTGTTATTACATTTTCTTTAAAATGAAAGAAAACAATTCTCTCTTTAAGAGTTTTAAATATCCAAATTGCTAAAACTGAACGATTTAAACTGAATTATGATTTCTTGTAAAATAAATAAATAAATAACGTCTATTTTTTTTATATAGTTTATAGGTCGTTTAATAAGTTAAAGCAAATTTAGACTTTTGTTATTTTTGTTTAATAAAATTTACATCATACCATCTTTTAACTTAAAATATTAGAAAATAATTCCTAAATTGTTCCAATCTTCTGTGTTGGAAAAAACTAAAAGTACAGTTAGAGAAAGACAATATTAATTGAAAGTAATTTTTATCATGTTTATAGCTATTCAATAATAATTAATAAAATGAAATAGTCTTGCATTTATAAATGCACTCAACCAAAATAGTTATAAGTATTACTCTTTTATCACAACTAGTAGTTTCTAATTACAAAAGTTGAGAATGAAAAATAAAGCAATTAATTTATTTATAAACATTTTACTGCTAATGTAAAGGAGCAATTTGAATTCTGTAAAATAATTAAATAAAATATCAACTAACGTATAAGGTATTTGATGAGATGTGATTAAAAATATATCTGACAAATATCTAGATTAGAAAAAAAGATGCATCATTCAATTCAATAGCTCTGGAAAAAATGTGTCACAAGTGTCTCTGAAAGATAGATATGTTTCTCTTGCATCGTATATTTGGTTACTAGGGTACAACGTGATGTGCTGGAAAGATGAGATCGCAGGAGAATAAGGCAAACCCATACTGAGCCTGACAATCATCTCGGATGCTGTGAATGTGAGTTAAGGGCCTGCTCTACCTGATAACACAGTATCCCACCCAAACACATGTTTCAGTAGGAAAGCTGTTCTCCTTCGTAGAATACCATAAAACATTTTTTTTCGATCACGTGTGGTTCTGCGTCATTTTTTACCCCGGTAAACAATTTTTTTCATTCAAAGCATTTTTTCCCCATCCTCCTAGCTGAATAAGCATTAGAGCAGCCTGCATTATTCTCGTATGTGTAACGCAGTCCCTTTCAGATAACGTGGAATATTTTACAGTAGAGTGGGAGGGATGGTAAGCTCTGTAGGTATATTTTAACTTGTTTTCGTGTATCGGAGTTATTTTGTTTTTAGATAAAATGGTAGGATAAAGTATTGCGGACAAAAAGGATTGGCTTATATCAGTAAGTGCTCAAGCGGCTTCTTCAAAGGGATCTATAAAATATATTGTTCCCCATATTTTCTTCCTCCCGAACTAAAGATGGAACAATGCAGTGATTTTTCTTTGCTGTTCATGTTTTGATATACAGGAGTTTAAGCTGCTATTTATGCAATTTAAGAAAACATTACATGTACAATATAAAAAAGTAACAAGTTTTCTTTAAATGATGTGTATGTTTGTAACATATTAATTCTTTATTTAAATTGATTTTTAGAAGTTTAAATTTTTTAGTAATCATTGTCTGGAAAATCAGTATATTTCGTAGATATAAAAAGTTATGACATATAAGTTAAAATGTTAATATATCCTCATTTTAATTTTGATATTTAAAATATTAAATATTATTATGTATTTTTATAATATAAAAAATAAAAGAATTAAAAATTCCTACAGAATAAATGAAAACTATTAAAATTCTCATCGCTAAAGTAAAATTAACAGAGTGAATAGATTTTACAATATTTATTGGGTTTAAAATATATTTAGCAGTAGTGTCATCTATTAAACGATTTGTTTTAAGTTAGTTTCTACTTTGATGTGTTTCCCAAATTTATTTTACTTTTTTATTTATGGTAAGCATTACAATTTATACTTGAATTTCCGAAAAAATTTTTTTAAAAAAATGATTATAGAAATGCATTTTAAAGTACTACAGATATTTATAAAATATGTAGACAAAATTTCATATGCAAAAAGATATATTTTAAGTCATCTTCTATTCTGATTTGTTATAGTCTTTTATTTCATATATTACAGAGTCTTAATTCATCTTTTCACAATATTTTTGTAGTGGCCATTTAATACTTGAAATTCCATAGCTACATTTCTTTAAATAAGTAAATGGTATTTTGAACAAAAGAATTAAGTTTAGTTAAATTATCAAACTTAATTTCAATAAATTTTAATAAAAAATGGAATTATCCTATTATATAATCTTCCTAAATTACAATTATATAGTAATTGGATTAGAAAATGAACTAAAGAATAAGAGAAATGAACGTTTAGGATATTTATCTCTTTGTAAAAGAGAAGTATGAAAATTGATTTTGTTTTATCTTCAATAAAGACATAATCTAAAATCTTTAGATTAAGGAATACTAAAACAATATTTAATTAATATATAAATAGTTACTACTAATTACATCATTATATATTTTAGTTAATCTATAAATATATTTATATTAATATATAAATATTGTGATAATATGTGAGTATGAAAGCCTTTTTCATATTTCATGAAAAACGTATTCTATCAATGCATACATTTTAACTTCATCAATCTAAATATATTTTAAACATAAAATTTTGATAATAATAAATAAAATAATTTATAAATTTCTTATATTCAAGATATCATAAATTAAAATTATTTTCAAAACTTTTATCACACTATATGAATGAAGATGTTTTTAAGAATACATGTACGTATTTTATCTAGCCAGCGCAAAAGCAGCTAATGAAAGATTTGCCTATATAAATAAGATAAAACATTAAGAAAAGTAAAATCAGAAATATAAAATTGGAAAGATACTAAAGTATATGAAGCAAAGACAAGAAGGCATAGGGACCATATCTTCATTAGAGGGAGATGGTCAGCTATGCAAAAATGAACACTCTTTCTGACATGCTCGAAGGACAAATGTCTAAAAATCTCGAGTAATTCCCCGAAGAGTGTTCGTATTAAAGAACTTAATTAAAAATTAGACTTAATATATATGTAGAAAAGATAAATATATATGTAGAAAAATAAAAATACTCACTATATAATGTGAGTATTTTCATCTATAGTGAGTATTTTTATTTTTCTGCATATATATTTATCTTTTCTACATATATATTTAGTCTAATTTTTAATTAAGTTCTTTTAATACGAACACTCTTCGGGGGAATTGCTCGAAGATTTTTAGACATTTGTCCTTCGAGCATGTCAGAAAAGAGTGTTCATTTTTGCATAGCTGACCATCTCCTCCTGATGAAGACATAGTCCCTATCCCTTCTTGTCTTTTGCTTCATATACTTTAGTATCTTTCCAATTTTATATTTCTGATTTTATTTTTCTTCATGTTTTATCTTATATATATATATATATATATATATATATATATATATATATATATATATATATATATATATATATATATATATATATATATATATATATATATATATATATATATATATATATATATATATATATATATATATATATATATATATATATATATATATATATATATATATATATATATATATATATATATATATATATATATATATATATATATATATATATATATATATATATATATATATATATATATATATATATATATATATATATATATATATATATATATATATATATATATATATATATATATATATATATATATATATATATATATATATATATCTGTCTGTCTGTCTGTCTGTTAGTCTGTGTGTGTTTATTAATGAAATATCAATCTATGTATTTGAATAAAGGCATAATTCTTATAATAATTTTACGTGAAACATTATATTAACAAATGCATTCAAAAACATTTTAAACTTAAAAATAACAATTTGAGAATGAATGTTGCAAATACGTTTTGTAACGTTACAAAAGTGTGTTACAAACTGTTTTTACAAATATGTGTTTTAAAGTCGTTATTAAAATGTATTAAAATTATATAATAATAAAAATAAAACAGCAGAAAATTTTAGCTTATTTTATTTATTCTGGCACTTAGAATACATATTGATATTTTACAACATTTTAACAATGCTTTATTTTTTAAAACTCATAACTTATATCAAGTGTTCCAAAAAAAGTTAAAAAATTAATGAGATTCACATAAAAATAAAACTTTCATTTTGAATGTAAGTTAAATGATGAAATTATAGGAAAAAAATTATGTAAACGTTTTCTCCATAATATTTAAATTCATCTTGAAATTTTATCCCCTTGAATTAAAACAGTTGCCGCTTTATGCAGAATTAATTATTTTAAGGGATGTAGAAAAAATATTTGAATAAAATATCTACAAGGAAACCTCTTAGAACGGGAGCAGCTCTATTTTAATACAGAGTTTCACACACTTTTCCTGGATCCTTAAAGTACCATTATTCACTATGAAAAGGTCATTAAAGCGAGTTTGGAGTGAGAAAAAGACAATGTAAAGTGAGAAGACGGGGGAATCTCACAAGATAAAGTATACGTATCAGGTTAATGTTCCTTCTTTAATAGATGCATTTGGCAGAGATGACCTTTAGATATAGTTTCCAGTGATTTCAGAATTAAATACTCATCAATCAAGAAAGGACTTTCTTTAAACTATCCCCAAAAAGTTATTTATCCCAGCACTTTCTGCCGTTTACTACTTCGAAGTAGATTAGAACAAGTAATTTGTTTTTACTTATTAGCTGCCTGCCTAACTTATCAATGGAAAACGAGTTTTAAATTCTAAGGTTTGTAAATTGTTTGTATAAGAGAATTAAGTTATCCATTTGAATCTCTAACTGCGAATGAATGGATTTTACTTCATTTGGATTCCTAAATGAATTAACATATTTTACTGAACAAAGATTTGGAAATGTATTTTTCTTTTTTAAAACAATCCACGAAACTTTTGCTTGGTAAAGAATTAAATTATAATACGGTAGATTTATTTGTCAAAGAAGCATATTTGGGTAAATATTACTCTTTATTTTCATCGTTTTTATATGTAAATGAAAATATGAGCTTAAAAATATGCACAAACATACGTAAATATGTGCATTAAAAATATACATGTGAATGCATATACGTACATACATATGTATTCATTTACCTTTCTTTTTATTATAGTAGTTATATAAATTCAGAACAAGATTTAAATTTAATATGTTTCATTTTCACTTTACTTGTATACATTATCACTTCTTTTATTCTAAACAATTTATTTTTTATCCCAAATGTTAATTGTAAGATAGTAAGTATTATTATTTAAATACAGTTTTTGAATAATGTAAACTGTTATTATTTTTCCCGATTATACAGTACTGTAGACCCCTTACATAAAATACCATGAATCTTATTATAGTTATTGTTAAATACAATTCAATATGCAGGATGAAATACACATTTTTATAGTACAAGCAATACGAAACAGATAAAAGTAAAATGTTTTTAGCTTAGGACGTTTCATTATGAAAGTGGTACAAGTCCATTTTTAAAAAATAATGTCCCTTTTAGAAAATAATTCTAATCATAAAAAGTATTTTTGTTTAGATAAATGTAATATTATTAGATTCAGGAACTGCATCTTATGTTTCTTCCACGTTTATTTTCAATATATATTTGCACATCCATTTTGAAAAGAGACTTGCGGCCCTTTTAAAGTAAATACTTATATTATTATTCACAAACAAATAATTGAATGATTTGAGTTATTTAAGTAAATTATGCAGTTTATTTTATAAATAAAACATTAAAAGCAAGATCGTTTTTAAAAAATATTATAAGAATACAAAAAATGTTATAACTCACATATTGCAGTTAACTGTTATACATCTGAAATTGATAGTTCGTCATTTATGTAAAATTTAATCAAAATTAATGTTGTAATTGTAACATTTAAAAAAGCTTAAAATTAAAATGCATCTCCAAATATTTTTTCAGCTTTTTCAAACATTTCAAAGTTTGTTTGAATAAGACGAAGTAGATACTTTAGGAAAATAAGTTACGTAAATTTTCTAGATATATGAATATTAGTGTACATTTACTTTATTGTAGAAGAATTGTATGTCTTTTATAAATATCCAACAGACTAAATCAAATTCAAAACTATTATTCTCATCATTTATACTATTGAGAGTATTACTATGAACTATTACTAAATTAGAGTATATTTATTTAACCAGAAGCAGATGCATTTTGCAAAGGTTTCCTTCCATTTAGTGCAATTTGCTTTAGAATTACTATAAATTGGCTTAAAATATATTAAATTTGCTAACAATGCTTTCTCACTACTGTGATCCCGAAAACCTTACTTTCAGACTTTAAGAAAATATCACGGGCATAAAATTTATTACATTATCGTAAATAGCTATCTTCAATTTTTAGAATTTATTAAATTACATTTCTTACTTCTCATTTTCACATTATTCAATAGTAATTCTTTTTAGTCCGGCACTCTCTTAATAAACTATATCACATGAATAAACCTCTCACATGTAGTTTTTCTGCTAAATGTGTATATTTTTGAAATGCATGTATGTTGTTGCATTTCTTTAATAATATACCAATTTTCAAATAGACTTAAAGATATCAAATAAAAAAGTGTTTTAAAAGTTATTCCTAGTATAAGTTCTTAAGAATTCAGCATTCTGTGAAATGGTTCTATATCAGAAAAGAAAAAAAAATAGCTATGAAAATCACTCAAATCACCTGTTAGTAACTACTAGTGATAGATACATACAAAAGCAATTTGGTCTGTTTTGAGTAAAAATATTATTATAGACATATGCTACTGTTAAATCAGCTTTATATGTGCCTTTTGTTGCTATCATCCATGAACCACATGTAGTCAAATTTTAATGTTGATTAGTGTAATAAAGTACAAGGGCACACTATATCCTAGAATAAAGACTTAACAATCCGCAATCAGATATACTCAATAAAATAAAATAAGCTGGGAAATGATTCAATTTCATTTAATTAAAAATTTAATGCAATTTTTATCCTAAATTTTCACAATGGAATATCATGGAAACCAAGATTAGAAGGAAACGAAGAATGTTGTTACATCTTTTTTCATTATTGAATCTTCTAATTCAAATTCTTAGAGATATAGTAATTACTCGGTAAGGCACTGGTAATAAGTTATGGCAAAAGGAAATGGAATCAAATATCCCTCTCCGATTAAGGCACTTTTACCTATTAAGGTGCTTGCATCGATTAAGGAACATTAATTGTTCTAAAACAGAAAGGTAATCCAGAATTTTAATATCATTTCCCTACGATATTTCCAAGTTTCTACAAGACTATCATGGTGTTACAAGCGAAATTTGTTTTTAAAAAACATAATGCCCTGTGGCTCTATGTTTACCTCTTTTAACCCTAAAGTTTTACTAAAGTTACCCTATTAGTTACCCTATTAGCTCTATGTGTACCTCTTTAAAGCCAAATCAGAGACAATTTAGTTGGAAAATTATTCCTTACAAGAACTCTCAAATTTCTATTTTCTTTAATTTGAAAGAAGTGTACATACAAATTGGTTTAACTTAACACACATACACACAATATTTCAAAAGTACATTCTTATCTCAAAATTAATCTTGCATATATTATACAGTATATATGCAAGTTTTATATAAATATAAAATCTTACAACACACTGTTTTACTTTTCTGAAACATACAGTAGAAATAAAAACTTTGTTGGAATTGAAGAAAATTGACGAAAAAAAGAGTAACTGAAAAAGGTTTTTCATATTTTCTTATTCATTTCATTAGAAATATCGTTAGAAAAACATCAAAAAACAAGAAGAAAAAACTAAAATAAAAGAACACTTAGAAAACTACCATGAAGGACATAAGCACTTTAACTAATATTTAAATTACTTAAAAGCTTGAATTAAAGATACAATTATGTCATTCAAATGTTTATTTCGAGATTTAATTGAGGACCAAATATTCAAATTTCTATATTTAAACCTTTTTTAATTTCTGTATTTCAAATTTCTATATTAAAACTAATACGGTAAATTCTGATCATCATCAATTTAATATTTACTATTTTTTTGTGATAATGAAGACACAAAATAAAAATGTACAGTTAGAAAAAAGGATTCAAATTTATCATAATCGTCATGTGAGTAAGAGGATTTAATTTTATTTTGTCAGTTTAGTTTTTTATACCACAATACGCTATTATATCGCAATTTTTGTGATTCAAAAATTTGTAAAATATTTTTTTATGTTTTAACTTGATGGTATAAAAATCACGTAAAAATTACAAAATATTGAAAGCCATTTATGATTATTTCCTATTATTTTATGTATCGTTCTTGCAGTGAATGTAACGTTCTTACTGTAAAAATGAATTAATTACACTCAAAACTCAGATCTTCCTTCAAGCCTTATACACGATTTTTTTCCATGCATTTTCAAATTTCATTTAGCATTATTGTCATATCTACAGTTATCTGGGAAATTTCGTTAAAACGAAACAATCTTAATTTATTATATTTTATATTTCTTCGGCAAAGCAATAAAAATATTAATTCTTCAAACCGAATGTTATAGCATTCATTCATAAGCATTCATTTAAATGCTTATGAAAATGTAATCATATAGCAATTGTAGCTTTTATTTACTAATGTTTGTGTTGCGACAAATGTATAGTAATTCATTTATACATGGATAATTAATTTACCGTTAGATCACTATTTTTCATTCATCCCATAAGCAATGTCAGTGAAGATTAACATGCTTCAATATTTCATGCATTGAATAATTAAAAGCTATTTGGAAATTTGCTCATCACAATGCAATTTATTCTTATTTTACGTTAATTTGACTTAGGGAAAACTACAAACTTTTATTCAAAATATAATTTACAAAGATTATGATAAGGAACTAATTTCATCTTTTCTGAAAATCTAGTACCTTTGAATGTTTTTGTTGTGTTTAATATGTAATTATTCCAAAATTATAACGTCTGTTTGAGTTTTATAAGTAAAATTTGATTTCACAATAATTTTATTTGTGTTACTTGAATTCGCTTTATGCCGAATAAATAATCGATTAACTAGAATTTATTTTCCTTTCATTATAATTCAACATTTTGAAAAATCTATTACAAAACTATATTCGTAAATAATATGCATAATAAATGGTTGAAACTATTGAAGACTATATATTATGTATGCTTTAATTGGCAAATGCACTTTTTGTATTGGTATAACACTTTCTATACAAATAATAACAAAAAAATATATAGGATTCAGTTTCTCACACAAGTTGTCAGAAGAGGAGAATTCTTTGATCTGCAAAAAATATATCTGACCAAGCAAACGTAACCACTTGTGATTGAGTGCCCTTTGTTGATTGTTCGTCATTCTTAGATCAATTCGAAGATTAAAACGTATACCATGACCATGTAATTTATCTTCAATATTTCTGTATGTACTTGTGCAATGGAATAGCAGGTGTTCGCCTAAGGCGCGTAAAAGAACTCGGGGACAAGCAAATATGCAGCAAGCAAAAGGATTAATAAATTTATTTCAAAGGTTTTATAACCGCGGGATATATCTCTCACTTCAACGGTTGTCAACAAACCTAAAATAGATTAGGAATATTCTCAAGAAAACTCAAACACGATTTTTAGAAGATTTCTAATGGGAATATATATCAAAAATTATTTTTCCGCACAGTAAAGAGATATCAAATGTATTTTGCAGAATAACATAAAATAGTTTTCCTAAAATATTGAAATGTTTTTCCTTTAAATTCCATTTACGGGATTTTTGTTATGTTTGTTGAATTCATGGATTCCATTTATTTGCATTTCGATAAATGACTATTGCAATAATAGTATCATGGCTTTATTTTCTAATGTATTCCTATTTTATAGCTATTTTAATTTGACTGGTAAACTGATCATATAAGTGCTTTAATATTAAATTTTATGTACAAAAGGAATAGCTTAGTAAATATCTTATTTGAATTATACATATCATAGAATAATTTACCTGAGTTACAAATATTTTGAATTTTATCGTATTTTTAAAAATGTTATAAAATTATACTTGTATGTAGTACGTAGTTCTAAATGATTAGCGCAGTATTTTGTAAATTTTTTATCATTAATTTAACATGCTTATTTATATACAAACATAAATTGTAAAAAAAATCAATACAATTTACATATTTTTGTAGAAATAGTCCAATCTAAGATAAAAGTTGCTTACATCTTCAAACACTTTTGTTTTGACAACAGATTTAATTAGAATGTACTATTAAATAATTAAAATGCACATAAAAGTTAATAATATTATTTCTCTAAATTTATCTATCAATTAAGTTTTAGATAATTTAAAATGGTTGATTGTGTGTTGTTTTGATATTTTAGTGAAGGATGCTGAATATTTTAATGAACATTTTAATATAAATTTCGTTTATATTAAATGTGTTTATTATTTCTTATAATGGACAATCTCATATTTAATGTAAATCAACTGTTTATTTCAGAGGTTTATCCGCACACATTTATATAAGCAGAATGAAAAAAGCATATCATCACATTATATCATGCTATACTTATATATTATGCTATTTGATCACTAATTTTTTTGTTTACTTGTCAACGATTCAATCAAAAACGACTGCATAAAATTAAAAAAATGATTTACACCATGATTAATGTTTGTGTTGAACTTAAAATATGTGAAATTGTGCTGATTCAATGAAATGATTATTATAAAAACCAAATTAAATCTACAAGCTTCAAAACCTAAATATGTGATTTTCGCCCTTTTTAAAATTATCGTTTAAACATAAACACTAGAGAGGTAGCGGAAAATCATATAAATTCCCTGATTTCTTTATTTTTCTGCGTTTCTGATTTGCATATTTTTGACTTCCGCAGTGTACATTTTCTTAAAAATAACGAAACTAATTTTTGATATTCTCTAATTTCATGATTTTTGGGAAAATACTGTTTTTTGCTCTGAACGAAAGTGTTTATGCTTTTCTAATAAGTTGACCATCGGAAATACATTACAATGAAGATGAAAAAAGAGTACTTTATCTTAATGTATTTTTATACTTAATATCGTTTCCAGACTTCAATACTTAATAACATCGGTACTTCAATACGTAATAACTTTTTAACTTCAATAATTAATAAAGACGATTTTAGACCACTTTGGTTTATTTACGGTTGATTCATTCTTGTGATACTATATTTTATAATGCAAAACAGAATCTTAGATAAAACTTAGTGAATTGTAAATACCATAAAATATGATAAACATTATTATATAAAAATGATAACGATGTATAAAATCCCAACTTTTTCCAAAACTAACTTACGTTTTTCACTGAAGATAAGTGTTCGCTGTAAAAAAATCTTTCACAAATTTTAAAACTTGTATCACGTCAGAAATGTTTAATTTATTATTAAGAATACAAGAATTTGATTTTGTAATGCTTTTATACATATATAATAATATATGTAAACGAAAGGGTTGAAAGACATAACAATTATAGTCACATGATTAATGCTTACCTTAATTTTTATATTTCTTAGATTATTTATTTTTAAATAATAAATTTATATGTTATTACCCACAAAACTTTGTAAAAATTTGATGTAATTTCTTGTTTTTCTTAAAGAAATTTTAAAATAATAAGTAAAAGAGTCATCCTGAAATTTCAATTATTTTTAATGCACATATTATATCCACTTAATTTACCAGAAATTTTACATGTAATTGAGAACTGAAAGTTTAATTACTGTTATATTATTGATAAAAAAATCTCAGAGACATTTGTTTAATGTGTGTTATTATAAAAAAGAGAAGCATTGAATTGTATATTGTAGATTAAATTTGGGACCGAGTCTCCATGAATATTTGCAATTTGTCTACAATCCCTAAGGACTACCACTTTGAGTAACAGAAGACGGTGATCTGCTCGCCTTTCCAATAACGCCCAACGCATTAAATATTTCCCTTTTAAACACTCTTTATTATCTTATCGTCCGTCACCACCGAGAGGGCCCCGCAGTCACAGGGACAATAATGACGTCACGCTTATGTACTTCCTAAATGACTCTCAGGTACTCAAACGCCCGCGATTCCGAATCGAAAGATGATAGCTAATACCTGCGTGAATCGATAAAAAGAGAGACAATTTCTATTCTGAAGAGGGAAGTACCAACAAAATAAAACGTTCCTCATTGCGAAAGTGCTGATATGGTGCTTAGAATTTGAGACTAGTCACAAGATTTTTAAATAAATATTTGACTTTTAACTGAAGTATTCCTAGTACGTTATTGCATCTCACTGCCATTTCAGCTAATGAATAACAATCATGTTGAATGAAATTTAGTTTAAATAGGCTAACTTTACCTACTCCTTATATGTTATGAAATAGGTTATTTATTGCAATCAATAGTTTTGATTCTAAGCGATGATTTGTTGAAGGAATTTTGTCTTTTTAATTTATATTTATGTTTTAATATAATCTTTGTTCATTTCGCGTAAAAAACTATTTCTAATAATTCATTTTTGATAATTTTTAATTTTTCTTGAAACATTTCATTTTATATTATTTTGTAACGTATAGGGCAGCATATGTAAAATATATATTATAATATGTCACTTCAGATGTGTTTTAGATAATGTTATAGTACACTTTCAATTTGACACACAGATTTAAGCATTTACAAATTAATTGAAAAGCCATTTAGCTTATCAAATAGCCTTAATATCGAAACAGAGATTTTGTGAAATACGAGAATGTTGGATAAATATGTCTTGAACACAATTATTAAATGTGGGATTCAGATGATAAGAAATCAGGAATACACAATACCTAATAAGAATTAATTAAAATGAAACTGACATTATGGTTGTTGTGAAGTCTAACAAAAATACCATGAATATGACAGAGGATAATACAATGACAATAAGAATAAAAGAAAGTAAAGTTAGAAAGAAGAAACTAAATTGGTGATTAAAAATATGACATATTTATTTAGTCACAAAAAATTAACAAAGTAGGTTTAAGCACTTTCCATAAATTTTCCCCCTCAAATGTTTTGCCACATTTATTAATGGATAAAAGTTTTCTATTTATCGCTTATACTTTTCTTTTTATTCCTAAATATCATATTAGCAAAGCATGCTGCATTACCTTAATTTAAATTTTTCAGAATTATTTTTATTTATAGTTTTCATAGCATATAAATTTGAAATAATTTATAAATGAAAATAAAGTCCTTATTTTCAATTTTGAGTAAAAATAATTAGAAATTATTATTTTAATAAAATACTTACGTTGAGTGAAAAGAGAGAGAGAGAGAGAGAGAGAGAGATCTAAAAAACTATTTATTTCCCACAATATGAAATTGTTTTTAAAATAAAATATTACACTTTCGAAATTTTCAAAAAATTGCAAAATCTGAAATATTTTTACTAATTATCGGGGTTTTGTTTTTCATATGGTGTAAATGGAAAATATTAAGAAGGATAATTCAACTTATTAACTTTCATGAGTAAAATTCAGCTTAAGTTATTGTATATCAAAAAAGTTATTAAATTTTGATGATAAATTAATATCAAATATTAAAACTGCACATTTTATACTGATTTATACTTTTTTTCTTGACATTCATGATTCAAAATTTAAATCCATCAATTATAAAATTAAATAATTCAGTTAGGATTTAAGTATTAAATCTCTTTATTTTTTATTTTTACATTTGTTATGAGAAGAGAGAGGTAGAATTTTCAATTAGATTATCAATAAACATATTTATAAATGTAATTCTTTTCCAAATTGTAATAAATTTAAATGAATAAAAAATATAAAGCTATTTTTATATGTAATCAATATTTATCTTTTAAAATACTTAGAATTCACTGAGCTATTTTATCACATTAATAGCAAATAAAACGCTCGAACTAAATGTGTTCAATTTCAAAAAAAATTTTCGAAAAGTATTATGTCCCAATCCGTTATTTTTATAACTTCTAAAGATATATTAAAAATTATTGAAATTGATTTTGAATTTTTAAGCACATTTAATTAAAATATGAATACAAATATAAATGATATTAATACATTTAAAATTTTAACTCATGAAATCACTTGAAGGAAATATTTTTGTTCTAGCTTCAAATGATTTTATCAATTCATTTAATATTTAGTACCATAAGAATGGTATTTTCTATTGCGTTAAAAATAATTTAACTCTATCAAATATACAAAAACCGTTAAGAAGATTATAATGTTATCTAATCAAAGAAGTATTTTCAATTTAGGTAACACATAATGAGATTGCATTTTCTGAGAATAACTATTCTTCTTTAATTAGTTAATA
The DNA here is from genome assembly GCA_037975125.1 of Latrodectus hesperus. NCBI lineage: Eukaryota > Metazoa > Arthropoda > Arachnida > Araneae > Theridiidae > Latrodectus > Latrodectus hesperus. Next base: position 116,941,463 of record CM075853.1, on the reverse strand, counting down.
TTTTTACTTAAAAGAACAATGAAAATAAGATTAATAAGTAATTAAATACGTTTTTACAAATATTACTTTTAATATTTAAAAAAACCATATTAATAATTTGGGAAAAGATGTCATTGCCATTCTGTTACAGTAAATACTTGTTATATATATATATATATATATATATATATATATATATATATATATATATATATATATATATATATATATATATATATATATTAATAATCATTTTATTCTAAATCATTTTCATAAATAAGAATAAAGTTACTTTGATAGTAAATTTTAGCTCCATATTCAGCCCTTTCACATACAGAACACTTTTATATGGAATGAGTTTAGATAAGCTAAAAATAAATTACATAAGAAAAAGACAAAATAAAGCGATTCTTATAATATGTCTTATTTTCGCCTCATAAACTGAGCATTTCCCGTGAAAAGGAGTTAATTTCCAGAATAAGTTCATTTATAATGCATTAAGTGATAATTTAGTTCATTTGGAATTTTTTTTACGAACTTTGAGCAAAATAAAGGGAGTATGCTTTTTTGTGTACGATTTTTTGTTCAGTAAATAAAAGGACATTTTAGGAAGATCTTTTCTTTAAATAGCACAGTATAATTAAACACCCTCTAGCGTTAAAAGTCATCAGGAAATGATTTAAATTTAATTGCTTGTTAAAAAGGCTGTGTGACGAAAAATAATATTCTGCCGCGCCATCTTTTGACGATTCCATTCATTAGAGATCCCATAAAGTTTCTATTTTTTTCTGCTTTTATATTTGCTATTAATTCAAAGGTTAATTGCTTTTAAAATGCATTTAGGATTTTTTTTCAAGCGGAATGATATACTCAACGTATACGAGAAATATTCAAGGATTATTTCAAATGCTTTGATTAATTATTTTCTTATTTTGCAAAAAATGTATTTATATACATTAAAACTAAATTATTAACAAGTAATTTAATTAAAATGTTATTTACTGTAAATTTTGAATTTTCTCTATTTATTATAATGTATTTTTTATTTTATATAAAAATATTTGTGGCCATAAATTACATTTCATATGTATTCAATGTATTTCATTTATATATTGAACTTGATTCTATACACATTTAAACTTTCTACAAATAAATGGACATACTAATTACACTTGGCAAATTTACATTCACCAAAAAATTACTTCTGGGAGACAATAATTTATTTATTAAACATAGATATATACATTTTGCTCAAATGCAATGAAATATTTACACTTTTCAGAAAGCTTATGTAATACAGTGTCTCTTAAATTCAAATCCGTTCAACACATTTTAATGAAATAACATGTAATAAAGTAATGCAGAAAAAATATAACATGCGATAGCATATATTAGTTAATTTTCTTCATTATTTACCAGTGAATAAAATTATTTTTATAGCAAAATATATTAATAAATGTGAATTAACTACTTATAACTATGAGTGCCTGCTTAGATTCAATTTTGAGAGAATAAAACTTTGTACAAAATTGATAAATATAAAAGATAATTTTCATAAATGCAAATTTTATTATTTGAATGAAGAGAAAAAATACTTTATTCTAAGCTGTAGTATTATCAAAATATTTACACTGGCTCAATCAACATTTATTGAGTGAGATGATTATTTCTTTTTATGTTTGAGGCAAAAGATTTTTTTTATTATAATATGATGATTATATGATTTATTATGAATATTCTGATAAATTTTCTTTTCAACAATGAATTTTTTATCACTACTTATAAAATAATCTTGTTTATTAATGCATGAACTTATATATTTGTGAGTGGGTGTTTGTTAAATATATTTTTAAAAATCCTAAATGTTTTATGTACTCTTGCGCGTAGGAGTAATATATATTGTTCTTATAAGCAGTTTCAAAAAATATTGAACATAAAATAAGGAGGGAAACATTCTTTGTATTTAAAATAAGCACACATCGTACTTTAATAAATACTAGGATAATATAACATATAATTCTAACTATAAAGAAGGTATTTCTTGATATAATTTGCATTATAAAATTATTTATTATAATAATATTTTTTCTCTGCAAATACATAGAAAACCTTAACCTTTCTAAAACTAATTGCAAAGTTATTAGCTTCTTTGCTTTTGTTTTTTTCATTTCCAGTGCCAGGGCAAGTACAAGAAATAACACAAATAAAACACATGAAAAATCCCAAAATAGACGTGAGACGAAGACAGGACAAATGAATACAGTACATAAACGTAAACGAGATGACCGGAGTCATTGCCCTTAAAGTTCTCTGGCTTACCAATAAAGTGATGATTCAGAGCTGCAATGCAGTGCATGGGTTCTGTCATCTTGTAGAGTGGACAGTCGGGTGAATTTAAAATGCCAATGTGGTGCAAATGTTTAGCCAGATAATCGTGACCACCAGGAGTCGAAACTGCGCCACAACCTGACCGCTTGCACCATGAGGGATATGAGAGAAAACATGCCGGAAGCTGTAAACCACTTTGCTGTACGAAATACGTTTCCAAGGTGCACCATGAGTAAGTAGGTCTACTTTGCACCCTTAGGTAAGGAATGTAAATGTCATATTTTCAATTCTCTTAGTAATAGTTTATGTAACAATAAAACGATTATTTATACAGATAATATTCAATTTTAAAGCTAAAATTTAGAAATATTACTTGACAATTATGAACATTATATCTCTGTTTAAATCTTAATTAAAAGTTTATGACAATAGATAGGCACATTTTATTTTATATCTTAAAAAACCTTACAAGCCACTAAATATTTGTGAATTAAAACTTAAAAATGAAACATATACTGAAGAAAATTGAAAAATAAATGTTGTACATTAAATCTCATAAAATGTAAAATCATATAAGCCTACAAATCGTTTCTTTCTATAATTTGAGTGAAGTCTTTTCAAAATTTTAAGTATAATTTATTTCATTAAAATTGAGAAAGTTTATTTAGTATATTTGTGTCTAAGAAAAACCTTAAAATAGAATTAAATATCTCACATTTATGAAATGGATTTTACTGCAATAAGAATACATTTCAAAATATTCGATACAGTAAAACTATTCAAAATGTAAATATCCGTATGTTCAACATTTTTTGAACTGTAAGATTTAGATTTATAAATTAAGATTCTATCATGAATATGTGTGGTATTTTATCTGATTGTAACATAATTTTAACAAAAAGTCAATAAATGCTTTCTTTCGAAATGCTTAAAAGGACTACTGATCAATATTCTTTAAATACTAAGGTCCATAATTGTGTAACATATTCGATTAATTGCAGTTTTCTAATTAATTGCAGTTTGCACAGTACAAATTAAAATAAATGTATATATCTGCTTACCATGATTTAATTTTTTTTGTTATGTGTAAAAGTAATTTTACCAAAATGAAAATTTCTCAGATTTTAATTTATTTTACAATTAAATAATGAACATTCAAGATACATGAGTATTATGCTAAAGGTTTTAAAAAATGCTTTTAACATTTTCCTGATTTTCATTATGAAATGAAAATATAAAATGCAATTGGAGTTTTCTTATTTCTAAACCAGATTTCCATCCTTTTTTTTTGAGACTTGAAAAAATATACCCCTTAGTAATTTTTATGAACCTTTACAATGCAACTGATTTTGCAAAAATGCATTTTAAGAGAATTGCAGATATATTTTATTCACACTTCCTTAAACGCAGATATTAATTTTTTTTAATTAAAGAATCAATATCTTAGAAATATACTGTATCATTCTCTCTGTGATACAGAGTGAAAGTACGACTATCTATCAATCAAATAATTAAATACAAAAATATTTTTGAATTTTCAAAGATTTTAAACTAGATGTTAAATACAGGCTTTGAAATGAGTTGAGCAGTATATATATATATATATATATATATATATATATATATATATATATATATATATATATATATATATATATATATATATATATATATATATATATATATATATATATATATATATATATATATATATATATATATATATATATATATATATATATATATATATATATATATATATATATATATATATATATATATATATATATATATATATATATATATATATATATATATTAATATTAAGAAAATACAAAAATACATATATGAATATAAAGTAATAAATACAATGCTAAAAATATAATGTTGTAACTACAATGCATAATAGGAAATCTAGCCAGCGCAATAGCAGCTAAAGAAAGATTTGCCTATATAAATAAGATAAAACATGAAGAAAAGTAAAAACCGGAAATATAAAATTGGAAAGATACTAAAGTATATGAAGCAAAAAACATGAAGGCATAGGGACCATGTCTTCATCAGGAGGGAGATGGTCAGCTATGCAAAAATGAACACTCTTTTCTGACAAGCTCGAAGGACAAATGTCTAAAAATCTTCGAGCAATTCCCCCGAAGAGTGTTCGTATTAAAAGAACTTAATTAAAAATTAGACTAAATATATATGTAGAAAAGATAAATATATATGCAGAAAAATAAAAATACTCACTATAGATGAAAATACTCACATTAGTAGAAAAATACATACAGTAAAAAATACTCACAATAGTAGAAAAATACATACAGTAAAAAAAATACATACAGTAGAAAATACAAAATACAAAAGCCAGTAAATCAGATTGAATTTATATATGAGAATAGTAGGAAGTTGCCAAAAGTAAATTTGAAATTAGAATGAAGAAATATTGCCAGAAGTAATTAAATTCAAAAAGTTAAAGTGGTTTAAAAAGTTAAACCGTATTAAAGGGGATTTAAGTTTTAGTTATGAATAAAATAAAGTGTATATATGTAGGTATTTTCAGGATTCTTGTAAGAACTTCAGTGCTTGGGTGGTCCTTCTGTAGTTATAAAAACTACGCATTACTTCAATCTTACAAGCGATTCCCTACTTACTACATATTTTGAAATAAAATTAATTGGAATATTTTTATTTTTTAGGTGAGCTATTAAGCGTTTAATTTGATTTTTAGTATATTCATAATTGTTACAGATTATATAAATGCGATTAAGCTCATTAATTATAATGCTTCTGTATATTTTTAAAGAAATATTGGAGTTCCAAGAAGTTAACTTATTAACATGAAAATTAAACTGTTTAGTTTTGTCGAAAATGTCTATATATGTAGTGGAATTATCAATAGTGATTCATAAATCCAGAAATTCTGTTTTAGTTTCACATAAATTAGTTTTAATTAGAGAAAGTTCTTCAGGGTAAATAGTTTTAGAAATATCTTCAAATTTTAAATTGTTGAAAATAATGAAATCATCTATGTATCGAAAAGCAAAAGGATATTGATAAAAAAGTTTTTTTCAAAATAATGTAAAAATAAATTTGCTAGTGTGCTAGAAAAGTTGGATCCCTGTGGAATTCCACAATTTTAAATAAAAATATTTTCACCGTTAAATATAAAATTATTATAAATACACATTTTAACTAAATTATTCCAGTAATCAAAATTAATTTTGATTTTAATTTATATTGCTATATATGTTAGATGTTCTATATTATGCAAGTGCTTAATAGTATTATACAATTACTTCATTACTTATAATAAGACTATACAACATTAATTGAAAATTTACTAATATTTCAATTATTGAAATGTGTCCGTTTAAAGAACGAAGCAGTTTGAAAAATTATGCTAAATCTCGAAAAAAGTTTCATATTGAAACTTTAAAAAAAGTAATAAAACTAGAATTTTATGTTTAAATGTCTTGTAATTTCTTATGCGGAGTAAGAAATGAAATATTTGTTAGTAAGAAGTAATTGTTTGGTATGTATTTTTTTAAATTATAGAATTAAAATATGATAGTATCTTACATATAAATTAATTTTCTTATTGCAATATTTCATTAAAAATATTTGGTTGTGTAAATCACTCTTAATGTTTTGTTAAATTACAATATACTTTTATATTTTCATTTGCAATGTTAAAATTTTCAAATAATTAGTGAGGCATTTATTTTTAATACGAAAAGTAAATGAACAATAAAATTATTTAAAAAGTACTCTAAATTATGAAAGTAAAGAGCTATAGAAATATTTGTTTTAAAACTAAATGATAGAAGTATTGTTATTTCCATGCTTGTAAAAGAACATAGTTTGATATTAGAGAGACATATCGCACTATATTTCAACAGGAGAAAAAATGTTGATACAATTACATTTCTCTTAAAAGGATAGGAATGAAATTTTTGTTATGTAATTTTTCAAAATATAATTAAATGTGACATAAAAGTATAAATTCTGTTATATTTAGAAATAGATAGCAAAAGTTGTATAAAAGATTTATTCAAGTCCTTAATAATACTGTGATAGAATGATCATTAAGACTGCAATAACTTACATTTAACGATTAAGGCCATAAAATATAATTATAGTACATTAAACATTTACGCTTATGTATATTAAAAATGTTATGAAAGAATTTAATAATATACTTTTAAATGTTAAAGCATTCTAATTAGGCATATGATCATTTCGAAAGTTTTCAATTCACCTGTAGCACTGCGCACGTTTCAGTGCATTGCCACCGTATGCTTCTACAAGCACTTGATGCAATTCGGCAGCATTTTTCTTCAGATTGTAAGAAAAAATTAATGCTGTACGCAAATCGTAGTTGGAAGGCATAAATTTCGATATTTACACACAAAAAAAACAGTGCACGCTGAAACTCATCCAAATGTAAACTAAACGTGAGTATCAAAGGTCAAACTATAAAAAAAATCACGAGTCACGGTTTCGTAATATTTGTATATATGCGTGGCGACATCTGTCAGCAATCGTCTCATTTGATATGCATACACCTGGTATATATATATATATATATATATATATATATATATATATATATATATATATATATATATATATATATATATATATATATATATATATATATATATATATATATATATATATATATATATATATATATATATATGTAATTAATTTAATACAAACAATACAAAATATATCTCTGCTGGAAGTATCTTAAAGTATTTTTCAATATAAAATTGTGTAAATTTTCATGTGTTTTATAATTTTATTTCATGTATTTTGTATAAAATTTATGAAAACTATAAAATGTATTTAAAAAATTTAAGAAATTTAAAACATGATTTTAAAATGATTAAAGAATTTTTAAAAACATTTAGGTTCAGGCTATAACCTTTGTACACGTACAAAAAATATGCACTTTACTGTATCGCCAAACAAAATTGTCAATAAATATTTGTTATTTGTTATGGCTCCCAGGCCAAATATGTACTTAAGCATACTTCATTCAAGAGTTCCTTGCTTACAAAATATTCAACTTTTGTGAGATTTTACGATTTGATATTACACGTAAATATCAATTTCAAAGAACAATTTCATTTTTTCATAACTTTCCAGCTTTTTTCAACAAAGAAAGTAGTGGTTGGTCGTGTACTTAACTTAGCTTATGGCGGGAATCTTCCCATAATATGCTGTATATGCCGTGGCCTAAAGCAACCCCCTGAATATTAACGAATGAGGAGTTTTTGAAGCTCTTTTTGGCCTATGCAGCTGAGCAAAAGAAAAACTAAACGTTAAAGGCTATCGGAAAAAGGGAAACTGAGCGAGGAAGAAAGATAAAATATATACCGAAAGAGCCAATGGGATCTCATGTTTCATTCAGTAGTTTCAGATTCAGCAGCAGAGACAGAACTTGATAACATGAATGACTTTAATATATGTATTTGGAGGATAAAATTTTGAAACTATTTGTACTGTGTATTGAAAATATTGCCGAAGGAAATACAAAACAGGAGATCTTATTTTAAAATAACACTCATAAATTGCATAATTTGTGGTATGAATCCTTATTGGTATTTTATATGCAAATTATTATCCAAAATATTTATGATTCTTCAAGTTAAATTTTATGTCTTTGAAATAATTTAGAAATTTTAGATATTTTCTTTAGTTTATTTGAAACTATTATGAGCTTAACACTCTGGAAAATTCTTATAAATTCAGTTCGTTTTCAAAGTTTTTCCAGCTAGGCAATCCTATTGAATTTGTGGATATACTCTAAACTAAATAGTGTTCATAATATATTTGCAACATTTAATAGTGTAAGAGTATTTATTGATAAGAAATCAAATTTTGTTAAGTAATTTACATATTAGAATATTTTAAATTTTAAAGAAAAATACTGTTTTACTTAAGATGTAGAAAGATGATTATCAATTAATAAGTCTTCAACAATAACAAGTAAAAAATCTTCATATTTAGCAATAAGCTGCACATAATTAAATATCACATACTATAACTTATTATTGTAAGATTATTCAATTATTAAAATTAAAGTTTGACATGAAATTAATTTAATAGAACACTTTTAAACTGTAAAGAAAAAGTATTCTACTATACAAATTTTATGCCAATTTTTTTTATGCAATTAACAATCTTCAACAATAGAAAGTAAAAATCTTTCCAATTAGCCATGCGTCGTACATATTCACGAAACAACTTCTACACTTTAATAGCGTAAGATTATTTGTTGGGTAAAATCAAATGTTTAATTTGTAAACAAAATTGCTTCTAAATTGTAAAGCAAAATTAAATATCGGATTCATAAAAGAAACATTAATTTTACTAATGACTTTGAAAAATTTAGCTTTTGCTAGAATCTTATGTTTTTATTTACTTAAAAAATGGAAAGAAAAATAGATTTAGCAAATATTTAGTAACATAATAATAAAAAATTTGGTGTTGGTAAATAAATAAATAGCATATAAATATAATTCAATATAAGCAATAATTTAATCAACTTTGTTAAAATTCGAATGACATCACCATAATCTAATACTTCGTATTTAAATTTCTTCTGAAAATAAGAGAAATTAGCAATAATGCAGAAAATAAGAATAGTTACTACAGAAAACGGGAGAAAATAATAATATTTTTATAAAAATTATTTTTGAGTGATTTTTAATGAAAAAAATTATTCAAATGTAATTTAAAACCAAATACAACATTAATTAATTAAGGTAAACTAATAAGTAGTGATAAAAAAGAGCTGATTTGTTGTAAAAATATTAATTGAATTTCAAATTCTTATCTGTTTTACAATACGAATAATAAGTTTTTGCTTTAATAAAAAAATTTAACTCGCTTTAATTTATTTTAAAGTAAATATTTATAAAGATAAAATTTTAGAATATTTTAAATAAAATTGTAAAAAAAATATGATTTTCTCAATTATTTTTTGATTTATGTTAAATTTACAATTTCAAAAATATTCATGTGAAAGTTTTATAATTTACTCATTATCCTTTTTAAAGACATCGGACTCATGATTCTCATCGAATTTCTTCTAAAAGTAATAATTTTATTAATATTAATATAAAATTAATAATTTTATTAATATTAAAATTAAATTAATAATTTTATTAATATAAATGGTTATTTATTGGTGACAATAGAACTTAACCGAAACTTATTTAAATGTGATGTGAGAAATAATAGCTTATCATTACTATTAAATAATATCTTGAATAACATTTTTAATTACAGAAGAAATTGTCAAATAAACTGAAATTAAATTAAATATATTTTTAATTTAATCATACATTTTTAATATTACTTTTTGTGTTTGCAACATTGAATTTTTATGATGGAAGAAATAAAACTTAGATGCAGGAAATAAAAATAATTTTACAAACACCTTAGTAAAATTTTACTAATATAACTTAGAAAAATTTATATTGCTCTAGAATCTTAAGATGTTTTATATGCTTACTTTTCTATTTGTACTTCTGCTCCTTTACTAATTTAATTTCTGAAATCCAGTTTTAACATATTTATTTTGTTAATTCTTCTATATTATACATTCATTATGCTTCACTTGCAATATTAACTATATATGCAACACAGTAAAGAAAAGATTAAACTAAATGCGCATTTATTAAATTTAAAGATTCCAGACTTTGCTGCATCTTGATCTTAAATATATAATTTATTTTTATTATCTGATCTGTGATATTTCGTTTTATTAATTCAAAATTATCTACTTTCTTAATCGATGCTAATCTAATTCTAGGAACAAAATATTTCATGCGTTAAAACTGCTTAGTATTATCGACAAGATTCATTAAATATGTATTATTCATAGATTCTTTAAAACGGATAAAAATGAAAATCTTTGTTTGAAAGCTCAGAATTTTAAAATTTTTAAACTAAATAAAGTTAAAAAATGAATATCAACAATAGGTATGAAAATTACTGTCAATATATAGAATTTATTATTTAAAAAAATAAAATTTTAATTAATATTGTTTTCATGAATGTAACATTATTTTAAAATAAATGCTACTTAGCTCAAACTTTATTATTAAGTTTATATATATATATATATATATATATATATATATATATATATATATATATATATATATATATATATATATATATATATATATATATATATATATATATATATATATATATATATATATATATATATATATATATATATATATATATATATATATATATATATATATATATATATATATATATATATATATATATATATATATATATATATATATATATATATATATAAAACCATGAAATTAGGAAAATTCACTCAATGCTATTCATGCATAATGTTGAAACAAAACACGTCTTTTTCATTGATTTCAGTTGAGATTAATTCTGAGATTTTTCCCTTTTAGAAGCACATTCATATTTTTCAATTCATGGTATGCTCAAACAATTTTACTTTTTTAAAAGTATAATGAAATTGAATAAGTCAAAAATTGTTGAAAGGACTTTTTCAACATATATTCGTTTATTTTAATCTATCAGAACTGTTAATAAATAGTATAGATCACAAATGTTAATTATAAAGTATGAAAAAATAATACCGTATATTTTTGCTCAAAAATTCTTTGACTCAATTTGGTATCTTCTATTACACAATGACTTAGTGTAAAAATAACTAATATCGGATCATAAGGTATCGGGTTCAATCTCAGCCATTATTGAACAACAGAAGAACGTTATTATTCTGACTTATGCATGATCTTCTTCCGGGGTGGGGGCTTGTAGGTGTATCATATTTTCAGTTTGGGGACATTGTAAATATAGCCCTCTACTTCTGAAAAATTCTCTTGGAAGACAATTTACGAGGTAGATATTAAATGTCTTACAATGAACTTAGACTATAGGGCTGTTCAAAATTTACTATATCAAAATATTATTCTAGTATTAAGCGAACTTTAAATCATTATTTAAGCAAAACTAAGTATTTTAAAAATAATATATGTCATAAAATGAATTATAGCAGTTTCCAGTCTGGAAAATTGACACAATTTTATAATTCATTTTAAATTTGTATATTTTTGATATTTTGGACCCATATATTTAAAATATAAAATTAATTATAATTATGTAAAATAATTTGCAAACATTTGACAAACAATCCAAATGCCTCAAGGCTTGATATCATTTCTTACTTTAATGAGAACAATATTTACATTTCATAGAAAAACACACTTACTAAGAAATAATATCTCGATTTCGAAAATTAATTCTCATAAAACATATCATTCTTTATTTCAAATCTTTCTAATTTTTTCCTTGGTCACATATTCCAAACTTGTACTTAAATGACAGCAGTCTAAACTACAAATTCTACCTTCTTTCTTATTTCACTCAAAGAGAAAACAATCCATCGAATTTATCTTCTTCGAATTCTTGAACCGATACCTTCGTTGCAATCTATTCTAAAAGGTTTTCAAAGTTTCTATCAGATTCAGCAATTTTAGACCATCAGTGGGTACCTTAATAATGTAAACATACACCGATCTAAATAATTTAAAGTAAAAAAAAGAACAATGACTAGAGGTTTCTATAAGGAATCCAAAAAAGAAACAAGATCGATTCGTAATGTTTCAATAGGTTGTGGTAGTTTCGCATTTACACATGAGCGGACCGTAATGGAAAGCAAAATTTTTGAGTTTTTTCCTTTAAAGTGCGTGGTTGAAGGAACACACATCGATCTTCCTACCTTCTGCCGCACACATTCCTACCTACCGCTCTTCCCCTTACATCAAACAAATTGGATTGAAAAGGTTTATGGGAAGAAGTAGAACCAATGAAGAAAAATTCAAACATTGCCGTCTTTTATTTCATATTTACTTAAAACAGACAAAGACTATAAAAATACGCAAGCAAAATAACATCAACTCTTATTTGTCCATTGTTTATTGAATCAACTAGATTTCGAAATTTTCTGACATTACATTCAAGATTTTTATTTCTGGAATTTATCCCGGAATAATTTATGTATATTTAGGTACGTTAATAAACATTTACAACAAAGGATGTTTTATTGATTATAGCAAACGTTCTTGTGTGTATTAGTTTAAAATCAGATTAAAAATTTAATGTAATCAAACATTGAAATGTTTTTAGTATTTAATTACAAATGTTGATTTATTACTATTCCTGAAATATTTATGTATCAAACTTTTTGATTGTAAAATATGCCGTTAATATGATATTTTATTAGTGTTTATATCATATTTCTAATATGCAGTATAAAATTTTGAATTAAGACAGTTACATCTGTTAAATGGGACCTTGGTAGCCTGGTTATTATTGCATCGGCCTTCTGTCTGGAAGAACTGGGTTCGATGCTCAATACCACCAAAGACCCACCGAGTGAATGTGATATAAGTGCATGCACACGTTAAATATGTGGAATCGCGAAAATCCTGTGGTCGGTCGTTGAACATTTACCATGGGTGTAATGGTCTGGAGAAAATTTCCTCCCTCTTCAGATCAATATCAAAATTGCGGGAGGGGATCATATTCACCTTCTTGGTGCTCTGGTCAAATAAAGGACACATCCTTCTGACTTAAATCCGCATAGCCAACGGCATTGGCTTGTCCAATTGTCATAAATAACAATAACACATCTGTTAAATGTTAGATCATTTTTAATATGTTTATAAGGAAATTAGTTGTTTTATGTTTACAAAATGATATTAAATAAATTAAAAGGGTATTTAAAATGTATAAATTATATACTTAAATATAAGTCAATGCAACACTGAAAGTAAATTGATAACTCTATAATACTGAATTAAGAGTATAATTATATAACTAGATCTAATTCTTTAAAAAGTATGTGAGTTTGCTAAAAATAAGTTATTTATTATCTTAGTAATCAAAGTGATATTACTGAATGTAATACTTAAAACTCCTTCGAGCTTTATACCATAGGAAATGTTTTAAATTGTTTTAATCTTTTAATTTTAAATAGTGATATCTAAAAAAAATCGATACCACGCATTTTGTATAGAAAATATACCACTGTTACTTTTACAAAATGCTGTGTTGTAAATATTTAAAGCATAAAAATCTTAGTTCTTAGGAAAACATTTGGGAAATTTTCAGAATTAAATATTTGCCAAGAAATTATATAAAGTTGAACTTCTATTAAATTTTGAAAACATGAATGCCATTTAAGTAAAATAAAATCCATTATATACAATTTAGGTTTATCCATAAAAACATTTCATTTGGTTTAAGGAGTGACAGCTCCCTTCAGAATAATATATATCTATGTGATTCGATACATTTAAGAAAAAATGCAATATGTTGAAATAAAATAGTTAACTATCAGTATAATACTTCCTAATTCTTTGTGTTAAGAATAAAAATATAAAGTTTAAATTTCTTAAATTTATAAATAATGTTCATAATTTATATAAAGATAAACAACTGAATGAACAATTTAATCTCTTTAATGAATGGAAATTTTCTCATATTGATGCCGTTTCCTAAGCAGTGTTGAAAACTTTTATAATTAAATCCATAAATTTAAAAAGATCAAATTCAAATTTTTATAAAAAATTTGAAAATAATCTACGAACATTATTTCCTACTTAAAACAATCATAATTATGTTAAAGAAGTTACATTGGATATTGAATTCAAAATTTTCTTCCAAATAAATTGCAAAAATACATTTAAGCTGAAAATTACCTTCAAATAAATTAACAAAACTCTTGAGTTCGTAATTTATTCGCATGTAAATTGCAATAACAAGATGGAATATATAATCACTGTATTCATCTATTAATGAATATTAATCAAATAACTTGAGAATCTAAAGATATTAACATTTCTAATTAGGATATAGCATCTGGACAAGCTAAGTAACGAGAAAATTTTCTGATTGAAATTTATTTGTATTCTAAAATTTGCATAACTTCAGTAGTTATCTTAAAATTCACAGTTACTTTTAAAAAAAAAGTGAAAACAAATTCTTTGGAATTTTGTCTCATTGAATTCACGTTACCCTAACAATTAATGTGCTAATATCAATAATATAAAAAACATTGTATTTTGCATTGAACTTGTAATTGTTGAATATTTATGAGAATTTTTATCTACTTTTAAAGTTACTTCGTTAGTTTCAAAGGCACTTTTTATTCCATTGATAATTAATTGAAGAAACGTCGGAGACACATGCTTATTTATTTATAAAAAAATTCGACTTTATTTTATTAAAAATATTTGATTATATATTTCATAAAAATTTTAGAAGAATATTGCATAAAAGTTCCTACAAAATATTTTGATTGTGGTTAGAATTTTGATTCGAATCTGAACTAATTATAATTTCTTGTTTTATTTTAAATATATTTTCAATAAAGGAAATGAATTAACTATGTTCTGTAAAAATGAAAACAAGATTATCACTTGTGTTATTGTTTTAAATAGTAACTTTCAAATTTACTATATTTAAAGTAAAATGAATGTAGTATTTTGCATAACTATTTTTCATGCTATTGTTTATTTGGGAAAATATTAATGTATAATTAATTTTATAAAAGTTTTTATGTTAAAAAGAAATACTTTTTTTTCAATTTCTTGTGAAAAAGTTTACACGTACATTTTTGACTATATTAAGCAATCAAATCGCAACTGGTACATCCCGCAAAATTTACTAGATACAATTCAAGTATCCTTAAATTATTAATGCAAAAATGGTTGTTATTCCAGTTAAAAGTGTAAATAGGTTCTCAGAATTCCTTCGTCTTTTATTTACCTAATTTTATTTGGGCATTGCAGAAGAATGTTTTTTCTTTTGAATTTTAATTTAACTTTATTCAATTTACTTTTTGGATAGGTTAGATTTCCATCATATTCTTGAACTCATATTAGTATGCTTTAAAAACACTGATTGCTATTGTGATCAAAAGGCATTGCTTCTATCCTAATCAAAATGTATTGAGACCAGTTTTCATATCATACCCTGATTAATCGATTGGCAGTTTCAATCGAATTTAAATTGGACAGATAAGGCAGTTGGAATTGTGAGAATAATATCATTTGTTTTTATGCTAGGTAAATAAAATAAAATTAATTTTCTAGTCGTGCTGTTACAAAATAAAAGCTTTATAATTTATAAATATTAAAAATCAATTTAACAAATTTGTTATTCTTGAGTATTTATCTATAGTATTAATAAAGAATAAATTATTACAGAACTAATAGAGTTTCTATAATAATTTAAGTAATAGGTTTCTGTAATAATATAAATAATAATTTCGTGTGTAATTATTAATATTAATTTATTTATTCCGTAACAATTATGAAAATATATATAAACATCTGCAAGACTTTATGTTGAACTTTATACACATTAATTTATTTTAAATATTTTATTTTAAGTTAGTTATTTTTTATACTATAAAACATTACATAAATCAATATATGCAATTATTTTACATTTTTCAGACATTTTTAAAGCGTTATTATATGAATAATATATTCTCAAATTGTTCCTGAAAAAATTTCAAAGTATATTGCAATCTTCAAAACACATTCGTTAAGTCTATGCCAAAAAAATGTATTTCAATACCTAAAATGAAAAATGAAAAACATTGCCACCAAAATAATGCTTTAGCTTCGAAGCAAAGTGCTTCTATTAAGACACTAGTACATTTTATTACACATCAAAAAAGACTCATAATAAAATTTGGGAAAGATTATTACCTGCAATTACGAATAAAAATAAACGTCTCCCAATATGACATGACATATAAACAATTTCAACAGAGAAAAAGTAGCCAAGTGACTCTACAAATGTATTATAAATGAGGTATCAAATTCTTGCTGAGATATTTTTTTTCTTATACTCTGAATCCACTCAAGAAACACGTCAAAACCGTTTACTTTATTCCATCAGAGCTCATTGTGATCAGAAAATCCTTTCAGAATGTCTTTCTCCTTGAAATGTCAGCCCAGCTTCCAGGCAAAAGCGAAGGCAATACGACATGATGTAAGCAACGAACAAATTTCATTACCTTCGGCAGCTTACGTTTGAATAAAAAAAAAGAAAAGATGAAAGAGAATAAATGAAATGATTTCATCGCAATCTTACAGTGGGAATCAAATCTGTATTCGCTGACATGACAAAGAGAGGGAAATGATTGTAAACTAAAGTAAACCAGACCTTGTTTTGGCAAGTGACAAACAAGGCATTTGTTTAAACAGAAAATTGAATTAATGGGCTTCTTAATTCTTCAAAGAATTTAAACATAAGATACTGTATTTGCTTAAAACTCTATATAATCCTTGGTAGTAATTTATCATGGAAGGAAATACTATTATTAGAATGTGTAGTTACTTAGAATAAGGACAAATATATCCACGCATAGCACAATAAATACTTTCACTTATAATTGTACTAAAATATTAATATGCTTAAAGTATTTAAAAATAGCGACATATTAATAAATAGAAAGGAATTATTATTAGGGATTTTTTGGTGCTTCATTAATGTATATGTTACAAGAGTATTGAGAATATTTTTATTTAAAGAATAGATTTGATCTAATATATTCTATTTAAAGACAAATTTACCATTATAAAAGCGAATTTTATAACATCAGTGAAATTTTACGTAAATATTTTTGAAAAAAAGGATAACATATTTTCTCTTTCAAAATTATAGTAAAACAGCTACAATGAATGAATAATAAATCAAACTTATTTCATAAATTTGATAATGAATGTGTTGATAGAAATTATAATCTCTTTCTGTGTTATTTATTTGAAATATATTTATTAATAAACAACTATGAATATTGCAGATCAATTATGTTGATGCTAAAAAACGTTATTATAGACAGAATGTTAACAATTGAATTTCAGATATATTTAAATATTGGTAACTGTGAATGTAAAAAAGTTCATAATTTATGATATCATAAACTTAAAAAAAGGTTTTAAATTGAAAATTTGAAAAATAAAATATGAGTTTTGGTTTTGCTATTAAAAGTTTTTAATTTTATAATCAATGAAGGAGTATGTGTTGTACAAAAACATATAATGAAAACCTATTTTAAATTCTAGTTTCATCTCCATGCTAATATTGATATGTACTACTAAAATATGAATATATTTTCAAAAATTTCATAAACATTAAAATAATTATAAGATTATTTTTAAAGTGACAATAATATATATAATTGATTTGAAATTATTAATTTAAAATAATAATGTAATTATTAATTTAAAATAATAATGTAATAATTTATTTGAAATTGAATAATGTTATAATTAATAAAATAACGTAAATTTGAATGAAGTAATAATTAATTTGAAATAGTATTTTAAGTTATTAATGAAAAATTATAATTCATTTGAAAACATTAAACATTTCCTAAAATTACACAAGGTATGGAAAACTATAAGATTAAAATAATTTAATATTTAATTTATAAATCCTTTTTGTTTACTTATTTCAAGAAAATATTTATAATATTTTAAATCTAAAGTAATTATTTAAAATTTGAAAATAATATCTAGCATTAATTTATTGCACAGCATTTTTAACTTTACTGACGCACACTTAAAGAAATATTGTTGAAGTAAGAAATTTCTAATAAGGTAATTTATTGTATGCTTGTCACCTACTTGCTTAAGTAAATTTACTCTATCTAATAAATGTAAAATTATTCATTTGCTTTATTAATAACATATTTCATTAACAAAACAGTTTACAGCCTTCCATTGGAAGATTAGAATTTAATCTCAGTAAAGGGGATTTCTCCAATATATCACATCAAAAGCTAAACCTGGTTAAGCTCACGTGACTATTGAATCAGTGTCTTGATGCGGGAACTAAGACATATATTTGAAGGGTTTTGCAAGCGACACCTCTTCTGAAGGAGAGCCCCTGAATTTGATGAAGTAAGTTAATCTTTAACCCCTGGTCCATTTTGTGGAGTGAGTGGCATCCCCATCCCCATTTGTGGGGGGCAGAAGGGGAAGTTGATGTTCGAAATCGATCTTTCATGAAACCGCTGGGAGTATTGGAAAACGTTTAAGGGTCTTCGTGAGTTAGACATCTTCTGCTATGACTTCTGCCTAAGTCTCTGCGCTCTTTATAATTAAGCTATCCTCAAAGCAAAATAATTTTTCAAAAAGATCGTTAGTGCTTGTGATTGGATTTAAGTACGCTCTGTGTTCCATTCGAACTAACTGAAACTAAGCAAAGCAGTAATTCGAATCTGTATAGCATGTCAAATTTAGCCAAAATAATTGGAAAATTTTGTGCTTTCAAAATGATTGAGATTAGCACAAATTATGTTTAAAAATCAAAATAAAGAGTTGTATTTTAAGAAATATTTTTATACTTATATATTTGTTAAAACTAATTATGTAAAAAATGATCTCACACACAAACTATTTTTAAATAACTTAATTATGACATAAAATGATTAATATTTTAAGAAAAATTAATATGTATTAGATAATTTAAATAACTATACATAATTATGTATATGAATATTAAAATTAATTCGTAAGTTGAATGAACATTGAAAGCAGCATGGGTTTATTCCTGTTACTAAAAATAAATGAAAAATTTCATTTATTCCTTGAATATAGTTTATATTTAAAGAATATACGTGAATATAATACAAATATTTGAATTAATTTTAACAATCATTTTTATACTCACATATGTTTAGGCATTATTAATGCTTTAAATTCAATTTAATTTTCTTTTTCACATAAAGCACTCAATCCTGGAAATTGTTGTAATTGTAATTGTTGAACCTGTTGTAATTGTCCAACCATTTATGCATAAATGATTCCATTAGTATCCACATGAAGTGGAAAAAATATATGACATTGGGTCATTCGTATTTCTATATTTTTTAAGAAGTTAATGGTTTGAAGTATAGCTTTGAAATCTTGAAAAAAGGTAATCTTACACACAGCATTAAATATACTTCTGTTTTTTCTCAACATTTTTGATTGAAAATGTTTACAAATATAGTGGAAAAATGAAGTTCTAGCTTCAGTATTAAGGGTATAGTATTTAAAGAGGATCATAAATGAGTCAAATCCTATTCAACTTGTTTTAGCTGATTTGTTTTTTGAATTAATATTTTATGGTGCTAAAAAGAAAATATCAGCTTCTTTTAAGAGCAAAATTAAAAATTAGTAAATATAAAATATCGTTCAAAAATTATTTTTCAATCCAACTATTCTTATCTAAATGCAGCATCTGTTATATGTTGATGTGGCATGATGTGGATATATATATATGTGTGTGTTTGTGTGTTGAGTTGTTCCAAAACGACCGCATAGACTCTGCAAAGCTAGATCTCTCGTTGGGAGTACATAAAAACTGCCGAGAAAAGCATTCTTGTACGATTCCTAGTTTACGAGAAAAATACAAAAAAACAAAGTATGGCGTCACTTCCGGTGCAAGGAAAAAAGCACTTTATTGAACATTTCAACAACATTATTTTCATATCTTTCCAGGCGACAATGTTTAAAACATTCACTGCGCATATGGCGTCATTAATGCGCGCGCCAGAGTGACGATAACGAGGTGGTGAACTGGTATTTAAAAGGCTAAATCCTGCAGCAACCGGTAGTCTTCGTATGGTGGCCATGTATTCCGTCGTGACTACTGCGCATGTACTTCATGTACGGCCGATGTAATGAAATACCTTATAAACTGCTAGGGAGCATGCGCCGAGCTGGCAGCTGAATGGTTAGCGTTCTTGCCTTCGGTTCAACAGTTCGTGGGTTCGAATCCCACCTTGGGCATGGATGTTTGTAGTGGTTAGGAATCCACTTTAAACCGTAGGTACCGGTCTAATTATCCCTCCTGTGCAAAAAAATGACCGTTGAGCGACAAACAAACAAACCACGCTAGGGAGTATGCCCGTCGATATCCGCTGGTATATATATATATATATATATATATATATATATATATATATATATATATATATATATATATATATATATATATATATATATATATATATATATATATATATATATATATATATATATATATATATATATATATATATATATATATATATATATATATATATATATATATATATATATATATATATATATTATATATATATATATATATATATATATATATATATATATATATATATATATATATATATATATATATATATATATATATATATATATATATATATATATATATATATATATATATATATATATTATATATACATATATATATATATATATATATATATATATATATATATATATATATATATATATATATATATATATATATATATATATATATATATGTATATATATATATTTTTTTTCAGTTTTATTACCTATTCTAAGTTTTCTAAATTTCACTTATCAATTGAAAACTTATATTTAATAATAACTTTGATAAATTTAAGTAACATTTATTACTGCAATTTCAGCAAGCAACTATATGTATATAAATATCACTATTGTATTTTATCCAACTCTAATAAAAATTGAATTTTTTAAAACACTTGAAAATATCTTAATTAAAAGATTTTATGGAAAATGACACTTGAATTAATGAATGATTTTAAAAATTACCAAATACAGCACTTATGGTAACATGAAACTAATCACAAACAGTTTAATTACTAAGATTAAACTTTTTATTTTAAATTCTATTAGAATGAAAGTTAATTAAAGAGAATAATTTAATTTCATTCAAATAAAATTTAAAATAAAAAGTTGAACTAATTTAATATTTATATATATACTCGTATATATAGGAAAATAACGTAAAACATGACATATAATTGAATTCTCTTCGTAAGCATTAAAATATAATAATTGCTATCAGATTTTTGATGCAAGTTTCAGATATTTTTGAAGTCATTGCATAAAATATTGAACCAGATTTTCAAAGTGAACAAATTGTATCGATCTCGAGCAAAAGTGGCCAAACCACTCCAATATTTAGTCATTTCTATAATACTGGTATTCAAAGTCATGACAGCCTATACACAGCGAGAGACGACAAGCTTGTCAAAGGAAAAATTGAAAGAAATTATAATCGAGAGTGAGGAAAAACGAATGGCTATTGAAGCTAATTCTGCTGTCTAAAGAGCGAGCAACTTCTTACAAAACCACTGCAGACCTCAATCAACATCTGAAATCTTCAGTGTCACTGATTAAATTTAGGAGGCATCTTTATACGTAGAACATTTAACATAGTGCAATTCAAAAGCCTCCTGTAACAGATTTTATTATTAAATATCATTTAATATCATCTAACATGTTATTGTTAAACATCATCGTAAAATAGAGTAAATGAATTATTGAAAGAAGGACATATGATCCAAAAAATTGTCTTTTGAATGAATCTATTTTTTTTTTTTGAAAAAAGACATGTGGACAGCACACTTCCACAAACATGTGATCATAGTTACCACCATCCAGGTATCAAGCATGGTTGCCTTTCTGTCATGATATTGGTATCCATCTTTATTATGGATTTCTGATGAATCAATTGTATTCTTGAGAAAAAAGGATCATTTCGGGGAAACAGATGAAAAATTTAACTGATTACACTGATCCCTGTACGTAAATTTTGTTTCCTGTATTAGGTTGGATTTTATAGAATAATACTCCTATCCATATATGGAATTTATCTTATCACGATTTGATGGGTGTGACAATAAAGTAATGTATTTACTTCGGCCCACACAGTCACCTGACCTCAAAATGTTGTCAATGTTAGAATGAAATATACGTTCAATATGACATTTAAATCCTCCACCGTTATCTCTCTCTCTCGCTATTTTTTACATTATCTCTATTGAGAATGGTACAATATATTACTCTTAACATAGTTCATCATTCATATGAATCGCTTCTTAGGGAAATTCAAGCTGCATTATTCTTTTAAAATGTAATCATACATCATACTAATATACTAATAGAGAATAAATAATATATATATATATATATTAATTATATGTATGTATTTATATATGTATGCATGTAAGGGTAATAGAATTTATAATTAAATTATATCTGCATATAAAATGGTTACAATTAAATTGCAAATTAATTTTGTCATGCTTGAATATCTTATAATATTTCTATTTCTATAGCATATAATTTAAGTCTGAAGGTGTTGCTTTTCTAAATGTGGTAAATATTATTGGTTCAACACACACACACTGTATTAAAGCTTGTATGAAATATATTATTCCCTGGCATTCATTTAACAAACATTTACAATATTCTTCAATGTGATTACCACTCTAATTTTAATGGAATGATTGCTGATATATATCAAATTATTGCTTTATGATAAGTAATAGAGCTTGGATATTGGAATCAAATATTTTGCTCAGTTGGTAACTCCCAATGCACATTTTATACTTAATCAAGTAACTTTGCCATTTAAACCTTGTGAGTTAAAGCTAATCAATATATGATGGTAAATTTACCTTTGCTTCCACGTTGGAATATTATAATAATCAACACATGCTTTAACTATGTTACTGTCAGCCGTTCCATGAGCTTATGTAAACGTATATTATGATAATGATAATATAATAATGAAAGAAAGAGAGATATTCAAAGGCGATAATCATAATATGCTTAGTAAAATATTTATTTTTTTAAATCAATAATAGCATCCATCGTTATTGTTTTAATCAACTGTATTTTATTACATTTTGTGTAATTTTAAGATATGTTGGAGCTGTGTATCGATTAAGAGCAAATTGTAATTAAATTATTTAAGGCTTGCATCTAATAAATGTGACTTAATTGATATTAATAAAACTATTAATTTTTAAATTCCTCCATATTCTTTTATCTACTTTTCTAAAAACAAACCTATTCCACACAAACTTTGAAATAAAACTTTGAAACAAAACATTTTTTACTCACCTAAGGTATTAAATTAAGGATTAAATTTTTTATCTAAAGTTTAATCTTAGAAAATATTTAGATTCCTTAAAATGGTATTATAAATGCGCTCCTCATTTTATGAGAGTTATTACTTTAATATTTATTTATTATAAACTTAAAAATAAGGCTGTCAAAATTATAGAAATTCTCAAAACAGTTTAACATATCAAAATCTCAAATGTGATTTATTATCAATATGAACGAATAAAAGGGAAACGAAATACAGGAGCAACATTACTGATGTAAAAATAAAGTCTCTCAAAACTACAGATTGTAAATTTATCTTATAATTTCTATTTGTAAATATCAAACTTAGAGCTTATTTAAGCCAAATAAGCATAAAATCTAACATTAAGTAGTTAAAAGTAAAATTACATGCGTTTCTTATTATTTGAAAATGTGATCTACCGCATTTTTGAACAGTATTTCTCTATTTATGATATATTCTAAGCTCCTCTTTTCATATAAATGTATGTGTTATTCAGTCCTAAACTACTCCACTATTGGTTTGGATCTCAAATATATACTTTGAATTATTCAAAGCATTTTAGGTCTATAAAACTGACATTTTTGAAGTACTGTATTTCAGAATAAAGGATCTTAGGAATCATAAAGTGCAAGGTGAATATGATAAAGAAAAGTACTTTCCTTTTCTTTATCTTCGATTTTATGAAAAAATTTAAAAATAAAAGATAAAACATTTGTTATTTTTGTATGCATCCAATTAGCTATGGAATAAAATTCATTGAAATGTTATTAAGAAAGAAATATAATATACTATAGTAGGAAAAAAACTCTCTATTTATTCTAAAATTTTTATCGTTAGTTAAAATTAAAATGGATGAAAACAGCTTATGTTACACATGAAAATGATGTTGGCATATGATATGAACATCAATTTATTTTGAAATATGTTTTGTTCACATAATGACATATTTAATACAAACATATAAAAATAGCATACATAAAAATAGCATATGTGTGTACTAATTCTAAATAAGTTATTAGAATTTTTAATTAAAATTTATATGAATAGTAATTGAATATTAAAATTAGAAATAATCACATTCACTTCAATTTCTTCTAATATTTCCCCTGCAGATAAGAATAATTATTAAACCTTTATTAATTTTAGTTACATTCATCCTCTTTAATAAAGGAATTTCACATAAATAATTGTATTAATAATATGCCCATAATACATCATTATTATTAATACATACATCATTATTATTAATACATATATCATTATTAATGATTTTTGTGAAACTATTCAAAAACTTTTCCGAGATGTAAAATTAATAAATTGAATTTTACAAAATTAATATTATATATAAAAATATTTAAAAAACTTAGGCTGCATTTCAGAAATACTAGATTTTTTTTTAAATTAAATAAGTTCATTTGTAGCAAGCATTTTACTTTTTTTAAGTTTAAATAAATGTTCATTCTGTATAATACATGTTATGTTAGAGTTCATGTTTATTACTAAAATATAGTGTTTAACATACTTTGTACGGATTAAGAGTAATAATAAAATATATAAAGTTAAAAGTTAAGAATCATTATCAATATAAAGAAATATTATTGTTCTTTGAAAATGTTCTGACAGAAGATATCTTAGCGAAAATAAAATCATTATAAAATTTTGAAACGGAAAAAAATGGGAAACTATATCTGATAAATTCATTAATTGTGAACATATTTACTGAATTAATTATAAGATTTTTGTTGCATACTGAAGATATATTTCTTGAAATGAATTCAACATAAATGTAAAATTTTAATATAAATTTTTTATTTGTAAGCCATTTTCAAATAAAATTAATTAAAACTGTATTATTATTAATCTTTATAAATTTATTTATATGAATTAGCATGGATCAGTAACGATGAATTTTGTTTATTTTTTAAAATTTTCTATTATTTATGATTGAATGAAATAAACTATCGCAAAATTCTTCCATTGAAAAATATTCATTTTTTATTATTTTTTGAACTATTTTCGTATTAAAATTTCTTCAATAATCATGAAATTAATGCTTTCAATTAGAACAGTATTTTACAGCATGAAATTTCTTATGTTTAATAATTTAAATCTTTTAATTTGTTATTTCTCGAGAATATAAAAATATGGCACAGGTGCCGTATATCCAGGATGCCAAATTCTGAGATTGAAGATTTTTGGTGGATTTTCTTATGTATCTAGCAACCTCGTTCATACATTTGGATACCTATAAGAATTATGCAAAAAATTCTATTTTGGTAACTGTAGTATTTACATCATCGCTCACGCACGATACGTCATCTTAGCAACATTTCTTCATCGCCAAAAAAATTCAGAATTTGGGATCATGGATTATACGGAACCTGTGCCAAAAATATTTACTATTTGAATTTCATTTAAGTCCGTAATATTTTTAGTTATTAGATTAGTTTTAGTAATTAGATTTAAGTTCTAAGAAACAGAGAGAGTGTGAACCTGTTAATATTAAATAGGTGAAACAGTTAATATTAAATAGGTGAACCAGTTAATGTTAAATTAAATATGAGTACAATAAATTTGACGTGCTTAAAACAAGTTTACATCAATTTATTTGTTGGATCGTTCTTTACGCTAAAAAAATTAATATAGATCTTTAGTTCGAGTTATATAAATATTGTGAAGAGTATGAAAACAATTTATAATAGAAATTAAATCCAAAAAATGTATAGGTTAGGAATATGATTTTAAAAACTTTTAGAAATCTAGTTGGGCTTATATGATGGGGTGAAGTGTTTTAGTTTCTGGGAAAAAATTGTTTTAAAGTATTCGTTATTCAACTGAATTTTACAAACCTTCACTAAATTTAGATTTTTTGTTTATATTCGTGAGGTGCTCATACTTCAAGTTAATATTTTAAAAAAATGATTTTTACTTTGCTGTATTTATGTAATATGATGAGTATTAAGGCCATTTCTCAATGAATGAATCACTCAATACTCGGATATTTCTCATTTAGTAATACATTCAATATTCATCTATTTTTCATTGAGTGATACATTCAATACTCAGGTATGTATGCTCTACTTCTGCAAAGGAAACTTAATGAAACCATCACCTAAATACTAAACATTTTAAAAACTTGGCTGTATAATTTGGAATGCAATATCATAATATTTTCCTTTTTTAAAAGAAAGTCCCATTATTTATTTACGCATTTCCCCAAATGTGGTGACTATACCATGATGTGGTACAGGCGTTGGTTGAGATTATGCCTTATAACTGCAACAATGGTTTAAATCTTCACCACAACTAACGAATTTTAGATTTTTTTCCTCTTTTTTGAATGCAAGTGAGTTTGCTTAAAATATATAAAACAAGAATATAAACAGATTTTATTTAATTTGCAAAAATTCGTTAAAATATATTTTATGTAACAAAACAGTTAACATATTAAAATTATTTAAAGCATTTTATGCTTTTCTGGAAACTATGGATTTTTCTGAGAAAATATTCCAATTTATATATATATATATATATATATATATATATATATATATATATATATATATATATATATATATATATATATATATATATATATATATATATATATATATATATATATATATATATATATATATATATATATATATATATATATATATTTAAAACTATTAATGTTGCTAACTAAAATTTTGCTTGAGATCAAAATAAAAATTAATTTTTATAATTTTTTCATGTGCATTTATAATTATGATGTGTGCATTTATAATTAAATTCGAGTTAAATTTCATATAATTTTATTTTTAAAAGGGATTGTATGAAATAAAATGCATATATTTCTGTAACAACGTAGATTTTACTTTTTTAAAAAAATATGGAGAAAAAATTTTATGTATACATTTTATTGCAACTTTTTATGTTATAATTAAAACAAAGTAATAAATATAATTATATATGATATATACTTTAATGAGGATATTAAATTTTATTAAAATTTCACACAAGTTTTCTTTTATTTTATGTATAGCAACAAATACTACATATTCCTAAAAGCAGATTTGCATTTAATGTTTTAATAAACTCCTTTAGTTTTAAGAAATGCAATTGATTTCATTTCTGTACTTATCTATAAAAACAAAGTTTTAATTAGATTAATTTAATTTAGACATAAATGGAAAATAAACATTTAATTATTAATCTTAAAATAAAAGTTAAGTAGAACTCAACTTCCCATTTACTCCAATGTGTGTGTGTTTATTAACCTCACAAATAGTTTCCACCAAAGTGCTTCGAAACTGAAAACAAAGGTTTTCCAATAATAATTCAAAATAAATAATAATAAAATATAATTGAGTTTTCGATTCTCTTTTCCATTGCATTTAACCCAACTTCTCATTGCATTAGCTTTGAAGACCATCATTAGTCGGGAAATTTTACGTATATATGTATCTTCGTACGTTGCTATCTTTCGTACGTTACTATCTTGACAAGCTGACTGCATCAAATTAACAATCTACCATTCGACTGAAAGGCCGGGGCTATTGAAGGTAGCAATTATCTGCGATACAGACGTTCTTTGATATTATCTTCAGCCATTAACGGTGAAGAATCCTAAGGTCAAGTGAGCCTAAATCCTTTCAGAAAAGCTTTCATTTGCAGTAAAAGCATCATTGGAATCGTGTCAATTCGGATGAAAAGTGACACAAGTGCAGGTTTTCGATTTATAACCTAATATTTACCCTTCAGCTAATTATTACAGTCAAAATTTAGAAAATAGAATTCAATGCAAAAACTATTTTTTTATTCTTATCATAAAAGATAACTCAATCGAAATTAATTACTAATATGAATTATAGTGAAATCCATTATTTTCATATGTTAAAAGTATAAAATAAGATAATGATATTTTACTTGATAATTTTAAATTTAATGAAATCAAATTAAAATTGAATGTACTCTATTATAAAAAAGAACAAGATTTCTGGATTTTTTTGATATCAATTGAAATTACTCTTTTAAGTTTATCAAACGCTAAAACCAGTAAATTTTTGCTATTAATTTTTTTTTTGCATTTGTATAATACATGCAAGTATTTGTTTTCTTAGTAATTTTTAATTACAACATGCATCATTACATAATATTAATGCAAAATAACAACTAGAGATAAATATACAAATTATTTTACTCTTTTTTTATTGATTACCCTTATTTAAAGGTAATTTTAAATTTTATATGAAATAAACTTCATATTTATGATTTGTACCACAGTTGTAAGAAATTTTATAATGCAATATGTACAATAATTTTGCCCTTTAATACTAAAAGTTATTCGAAAATGATTAATATCCATGGAGTTTTAAATTCAAAGCTTATTTTCTATTAATAATTGTATTTTCTCTAACACAAATTTTAAAGCAAGAAAGTAAATTTATTCCATAAGCATATACATATATTTCATAAAAATATATTCCTAAATTATGAAGATTTCATAAACTTACATAAAAATTAATTTGTGATTTTTAATAAAGTTCATGTATAAAATTAGAGCTTAACATTTTCACACTTTCATCCTTTTTTTAATCTTGAAATTCTTTTGAACTAATTTTATACATATAAGATATATTTAGTTATGATTTCTTCTTTATCTTAAAATCTAAAGAATAAGACATTATCTAAAGGATCTAAATAATATAATAATAATATCTAAGTATGATATTATATATATATAAGTATGTGATTTTGAGTATAAAGATTATGTTTATTGAGCATCGTAAATTCAATATCATATCTAAATTATATGATATCTAAAGAAGATGATATTGGGTTTAAATTGCTTACTAAAAGCTGAAAAATATGAAACGATGTAACATCATATTTAATTCAAGAGAAATCAATGTTTATGTACAAATAATCAGAAAATGGACGCTTAAACGAAAATGTTTTGCACACTATTTTGTTAAGCCCATTTAGATACAAAAATATTTTACAAAAAATTTCTGATTTAGCTATTTATTGAATTATTTATTTTATTTTTTATACTATTTCTTAACCAAATTTCATTAGATTTTTTTAAATAATAAAAATGAAAATATCTTTAATTTATTTAGAGCAATGGATTTGTTTAAATCCGAAATCAGTGGCTACGATAGTAATAATTTTAAATCCCACTTTTTGATGATAGATTTATGCTCTAAAGATGCAATATTCATTTTTATAGTGTGTCAAATTTATTAGTGATTTTACAACTTGAAATTAATAAAATTTTAATCTCTTGAATAATTCATTCTTAAATAGTTGTATATTACAAACTAATGTATAAACGCACAAGATTACGTAATATAAAATATTTTTCTCATATAAGAATATGCGATATTCAGTATTATAAATATTATTGTTTACTTTGAAATTTATAAAGAATGGCTCTGACGCTCTCGCACCTTGGAGAACTGCGCCACTTTCCTTCATGACATTGCTTATAGAAGTTCCTTTCCAACTAATGGGTCGTGCTCTAACAGATGATTGCACCGAAGTGGTACATTACAATTAACTGTCCCTCTAATAATCCACTGAAGGCCATAACGACTCATGGGAAAATAACATTAAGACTGAGCCAGCATTTCATTATCTGCGCCCTTTTCTCCAAAAGTACACACATTCAAACTCTCCTCGCAGAAATGTAAATGATATAGTAATTTCTGTGATTTCTGCTAAAGAAAGAACTTTTCAGAAAGGATGAGGAGAAGGAAAATTTTAAGATGTTTCGTTTTTGGAAGACTCAGGTGAAAGACTCCTCTAAGGTTTAATCCGAGTTTTGAAGTGCATTTAATTGGAGCTCTAGAAGTTTTTGGTAGAAAATAAAAAAATATTAGGGGAGATTATATGCAGTGGGTAATGCTGGAAGAGAAATATATTCAAATACATGAATTTATTCCTCTTAGTTTCAAATTAATTAGCTTAATTAATTTATAAATAATTATTGAATAGCTATCCATGCCTTACATTTTTGTTTATATTCATTTCATCCGATCGCATTGGTAGTTAAGCGGAGTCTTCATAAGAGTTTTTAAATTCAGCTCATTTATTACATTTTTCTATTTTCATGTGGGAGTTATTATTATAGATAAAATATTGAGGGATATTATAGTGGAAAAATAATATTAACGAAGTTATTTCTTATATTTTAATGAAATATACTTGCTTTACAAATTTAGTACATTTTCTTGTTCTTTCTCTCTCCCAACAATTATTTAAATTCTTGTTTTTACATTAGAAATCCAATGTATATTTTTTATTGGACAAATATGCATTAGCACTAAATATATTTCTTTTTTTTTAAAAAAAATTAAGAATTCTTATTTTTTATTGTTTTTGTAAAGTTTTCTTTATTTTTATTCTTCGAATTATAATTATCATGTTTCTCAGGGAAGCAAAAATACTTTCGGTTTTGATATTAAATATAGTTAATTACTTCTGAGACAATTGTTTCAAAGTCAGTTTCACAAACAATATTTTTTTAAATTGTTGAGAATAATCTTATCGTCATTGTAATTTCATAGTATTAAGTGAATATTTTTACTATCATCAACAAATATTTTTACACAAAATTCTTTACCGTCAATTGTTATAATAATATTAAAGAATAACTCTATTCTAAATTTTAAAACAATAACATTAAAACGACAAAATGAGAAATATTTTTATTTTAAATTTAACGAAAGAAGTATTATTGTGTTTGGAAATCCTATTATTTATTCAAATCATTCTTAATATAGTTTATAAATGATAACTTAATTGAAAGAAATATATCTGTTTACATTTATACTATGTATTTACGTCTCTTGAAAAATGTAACATTTTATAAATAATATGAGAAATGTAAAACATTATTAACATTATATAATTAAAGTAAGCATTGTCAATATTACAGAACAATAGAAAGCATTATTAAATATTTAAAAATATGCTTATCTATCACTGTTTAAAAATGGTAAGTTTGATAAGACAGTGATTGAATGATTAGCACTCTACCTTTAGGTTCAGTAGTTCAATGGGTCACCTTCAACAGTGATACGCGATATCTACACCGGACCATCGGAACTTCAAACTATCCGCCTTCAATGAATTTAATTTCCTGGGCAAAAGTTTTCCACTTTAAGAAAAGTCCGGAGCAAACAGATGTTCATTTTCTGAAACTCTACCTTTGGAATATCCACAGCTGTCAGATACTTGTCCAGTTATTGAAACACTTGTAGTAATATCAATATGTGGCACAGGTGCCGTATAATCCATGCGCCAAATTCTGAGATTGGTGATTTTTTTGACGGATTTTTTTATGTATTTTCTTATCTGACAACCTTGTTTTTGTTACGTTATACATATGGAGACCTATAAGAATTATGCAGAAAATTCTATTTTGGTAACCCTAGAATTTACGTCATCGCGCACGTCATGATACGTCATCTTGGCAACATTTCTTCTTCGCCAAAAAAATTCAGAATTTGGAATCATGGATTATACGGCACTTGTGCCCAATATTTCACTTAAAAGCTATCTATTCGAAACCTAGATTTAGAATAATCATAAAACCCTTTAGGAACTATCATTCTATCATATTTATTGACTAAAGAAATTAATGGAGAAATACTACTTAGGACAAAAATTTTATAAAGTTTGAAAAACTTATGCATAACTAGACCTTAATTATTTTAATCGTTAATTAGTCTCCTTTTCAAATGAACTTTACTTCGAGTTTTGAATTAATAGTAACTTTTATATTAATTTCATTGTAACTAAATTAAATAAGGTGGTACGTAATTCATTAAAAATATAATTAATAATAAATGTCTTAATAAAAAATCACGAAAAATAACAACTGATGTAGTTCAGTATAAATATTTTTTTATCAAAATATAAACTGATAATTTAATTTTATAACTGTAAATAACCAAAATTTTGTAAGATCGAATAAAAGAAAAATTGCATACTTGAAAAAAAAACTAATTTTAAAAATTTTGTAAATTTAAAGGTGAAAAATTCTGTTTTTCAGTTGTACTCATAATATTTCAGATTAAAATTATATTGCACAGGTAATTAATAATATTCAAGATGTTTTTCTCTAAGCGACTTTATTTGTTATTAAATTTAAGTTAAACTTATGGTTACAAATTTAAAACTTTTAAGTGAAATGTTAAATATTTAAACTATTTTATAAATTTATCATCTCAATTAGACATAAATCTCAAAATACTACAAATATATTATCAGTTTTTAAAATCTTTATTTGTAATTTAATATTTGTATTGG
The DNA here is from genome assembly GCA_037975125.1 of Latrodectus hesperus. Taxonomy (NCBI): domain Eukaryota; kingdom Metazoa; phylum Arthropoda; class Arachnida; order Araneae; family Theridiidae; genus Latrodectus; species Latrodectus hesperus. Next base: position 116,908,823 of record CM075853.1, on the reverse strand, counting down.
TAAATTAAAAATTGAATACATTAAATGTGGTTTGGGTGTGTAAAATCATTAAGTTAACTTATCGAATGAAATATTAATTGCTTATGTGGATAGCTTCTAAATTCACATAAATTGGATCATTTTGCCACACTAATTATTTCTTTTAAAACTATATAATTTTCTTATCTTTTTCAAACGTAAATTCAAACAAAAGTGTTTTTAAAATTATTCATCCATTGAAATATAATGTGAAAGAATCATCAGATTAGTAGGGCAAAAATATGATAGCACTTATAGAATAAAAAATTGGTATTATTCACATTGTGTTAATTACATTATGGTAATACTCTACAAATCAAACAACCAACGTAATAGCTATAATATTAAAGATATAAAATGCGACTGATGAAAAAAGGGATTTACATTTTCTGAGGTAGTTTATGATACTCTGCTTGTAAAACTTGGAATATAGAGCTGTCTTTTCAATTGTAACATAATTTTAATTAATTTGAAACTCTTCTTGAACTGTACTTGTATAACGCATAAGAATTTTTCATTGTGTACCAGTTTTTAATAGATTTTATTACTTGTTGTGTGTGTGTAACTTCAAGTCCTTCAATATTTTGGCAATCTTCACCGGAGAATTTTAAGTTAATGCTGCTCTGGAGATTTCACTTGTGTGAACAACTTTAAAATACAATCGTAAATGTTATGATCAAATGCCAATATGATTGGACAGGATTTGAATTGGCTGTTAGATTAGCTTCACTCATCTCTTGGAGGAAAAGTTTAGTGTTTGAAGTTAACATGCAATTAACGCAATTTCAGTTGTCATTTTACCAACCATCCATATGATCAAAAGTTAATCAAAATGTATACCAAGTATAACTTTATATCAAATGATTCCTGATAACAATGAAAACTAAAAATTGACCATGTTTGTTTCTCTTGATGCAGACATACAGAGATACATGGGGTGAAAATAACAATATTATGGTCCTTTGAAATAATGATATAGTGGTGTGTCTGTTGGGTTAAATTCTGTTTTCTATCATACGAGTATAAGGCTTGCATGAGATAATGAATACATAGTAGTGGTAATGATGCTGATAATCTGTGGTGTTACTGACATAATTTTTAAGCTCTCGAACCCATTGAGCAAGAGTTGGGTTTTTGACGTATGTTACTGGTTAGATGATTACATAAACACAAATTTCAAAAGATTCTATAAGGTTATATGGTTCTATAAGGTTAATTTAAATTCATACTTTCATCGTAAATACTGAGAGTATTGAATTTTGCATTGGCTCATTTTACAGCCTGATTTTAATATATGTATTTCACTTATTTAATTTATAAAATTCAACTGTATTTTAAAATATTGTTATGTTTTCTGTAGGAAGATAGATCGAATATATGGATTCATTCCACACACATACACATACTGGCCTAGGTATCAGAAACCTGTGATATTTCCATTTTAAGGCTTGCTAAGAAAGAAGTATATATTTTTATGACATCAGTTATTCATCATTAGGAAGGGGTTTAAGGATGCATTTCAATATAAATAAAGTTCAATGGGTAAAACAACAATTTTTTTTGAGAAAAGCTAGTTTTCATTGACTTTAAAGATTGTAAATCTCACTTGATTCTCAAAAGCAGTAATATCAAAAGTCTTTAAAATATGGAATCAGAGATTCTAAGTCGTTGTCAAGAAAACGTAACATGTTTCAAGCAAAACTTGCCCACAGCATATCAACATCCTATCCGACGAATTGTATAGCATAATGCTTTAAATGATTTAGAAGGCTATGTTGTTCTTTAAATGAAAAACAATTGTTATACAAGGTTCTTCCTAACATAATTTAGCTCCTACCGTAAACAGGAAATCGTTGCGGATAGAAATGCATAGTCAGGTGGCTGTGAGAAAAACACTCATTTCTCCCCGAAGTGCAAAAATTAATTTTCAAGAGTATTGGGAAAGAAGACACATTTGATTATTCAGAAGAGGTGAGGTCATCGAATGAATCATGCCATACCCTATTTTGCCGGCATGGGACTTTCCGAATTCGAGGAGGACCTCACAAACGCATGTATACATCTTGTCTTACTCGTGCGATACAAGTTCTGTTGAGAGTATAATGATAATAGGCATGTTTTGCGAGCATGGTATTGGTAACCAAGTGTTCTTGGAAAGTGGAAAAACAGCCTAGATATATGAACATCTAAGGATTACGATATCACATATTTTTATTTAAATGGTGACGGATACTTTATGGATGATCATGTATCTATATATCGTGTAAGCAGTGATCAAAATTGAATTGATGAAAATTTTAGCATATAACTTTTAATACTTTTTTTCATTTTCCTCAGCCAGATATTTGTCCCAAAGTAAAGTATGGAGTTTGGTGGAGCGATGTATCTGACAGTATGCTTCTCTATTCTCTAATTTGCATGATCTAAAAGGATATATATATATATATATATATATATATATATATATATATATATATATATATATATATATATATATATATATATATATATATATATGTAATATATATATATATATATATATATATATATATATATATATATATATATGTAATTATTACATTACTCAGCTTCAATCTCATTTTATTGATAATTAAATTTTTATTATCTTTTAATTAATGACAAAAAAATTTTATAATAAACTTATATTTAAATATATTCATCTCAATATTATGCAATAAAATGTCTATTATTTATCAAAACAGGATAACAACACACTCACAGTACGAATTCATTTAAACAGAATATCACAATTATGAACATTATTCCTTATACACTCCTTATTTTCATTTTTCAGAATGTTAAATAGGATATTAAGTAAAATATGTTTTTAATCATTGAATATCATAAAATGCAAAATAATATTGTTTGATATTAAATTATCGGCAAAATTATAATTACTATTTAAGAAAGTGATGTGGATAAACAAAATTAATAGTCTTAGAATTATTTCAGATATTCAGAAATATATAATTTCCTGTAAAATTCAAAAACGTTGAAAAAAGGGTAAAATTAATCTTTTTTCTAAATCTCAATTTTATTTGGGAATAAGTAATAAACATTAAGGTTATATTATATACATAACAAAAACTTAATATTATAGCAAAAACAGATATATAATTTAAGCAATAATATAACATCTTCAGAGTATATATACAGTAATTAATTTTTTGAATTAAAATTGCTCTATATTTAGAACTTTTGGCTCTAATAATATGTACCATAAATCAAAGTATTAAGATGATATGCTCATTAAAATACAATTTCTAAAAACAATGTTGCATGGGGTAAAATGTGTGTATAAAATGTATGTATGTTAAACAAAGAAACTTTACAAATATAAAGATTTAGAAATATCTAAATTGTCATTAATTTGACCTTCTTTTAAATTATTTTCTTAAATGCTCAAATTTAGCCTTATCGACTTCTTTCTTTTTATCTTATCCAAAACTGTTCTAATTAATGGGCACAGAAAATAAAGTTTACAGTATTAAGATTTGAACTGCAATCAAAACCAGAAATGTCGAAATCCTTTGGGACCAGGAAGCGCAAAATTTCTAATTCTAGTTTATGTATGAAATCTCCACTAATTGGTAATTACTGCAGGTTAGCATTTGAGGTAAGGAGCTAAAGATTAAAAGCTTAAAATCTTTTAATACAAGCTCAAAGGAATTGCAGCAGTACTAATAATTTCTAACAGTACTTTCATTACTTAATTAATTCTACATATTTTAGACATTTATTAGTTTTTTTTTAAATTCGCATTATTATTATCATGTATAAGCAGTTAAAGTAAGAAAAAATTTTTTTCATTATTTTTTTTTCGATTTTTTATAAGAAAGCAAATTATAAAGAAAAAACTTGAAAATGGACAGTTGCGGTTAATTAAACAGTTTTTTAAATGATAGTCTCTCAGACTATAAATATAATCAAAAAAAAGAAAAAATTTAAAAATAAAAAATGAACTTTTTTAACTTATATTTCCCTTATTAAAACAATTTTATTATAACAAATTAAGTTTGAATCTTAATTTTTAAGATAAAACTAAAAATATATAATTAAAGCAAATTAAGTAAGAACTCAGTAAAATTAAATTTTTGGTAGGAAGTAAAATTTACGATTTCATTTTCATTTGCATTTCTTAAAACATTTCATTAATCATGTTTCATATTTTCGTAAAGATATTGCTGATTTTCATAATAAAGCATATTAAATGCTATTCAAAATAAGTTTGAGATATGCTTGAATAAAGGATTATTATTTATTTTAAATAAAATAGTATAACGTTTAAATTTTTGCTTGAAAAATATTTCTATTTAATTATAAAAATTTACTTATTCTTTAATTTAAAATTGTGAGCTTATGGATATTGTTATATTCTCTGAAATGGTACGCATCAGAAAAAGAAACAAATTGAAAAGTAAGCTTATACTTATTCATAGTAAAAATAATTTATTTTGTTTCTTGAGTTTTGAAATTTAATTCAAAATTTGAAGTGATTTTTCGGTTTGAGAATTCCAAAACACGTTACGAAAATATTGCTAAGAAATTAATACTCCACATGAGTTATTAATATTTTTAAGTACCTAACATATGTTGTAACTGTAAGAGCATGCCATTAGCAAAGTATACCAACAATTGTGAGTTCATTTTATTTGTAAAATAACCAACAACTTGTTGTTGTTACTAATGACACTTGGACAAGCCAAGCTCGCTATGCCTTGGCTATGCGAATTTAAGTCAATTGGAGGCGTCTTTCCTTTTTAATCAGAGCACCATGAAGGTGAAGTATGACTTTGCTCTACACACATGCTATAGGTACCCGTTTATAGGGTAGGCAACCATTCACACCTCATTCATACAAGGAAAGGATAAAGACAGGATAGATTGAGAGAGAAAGTACATCCATGCATGAACCGAGATTCGAACCCAGGACCTCCTTAACCGCAGTCAGGCACGCTGACCACTAGACAAGCTGGGCGACCCCACAACTTGTATAAATTTTATATGGCAATATATATTCCTATATAAGAAAAATGTGTGGGAAGTTCATCACCAATGAATTAAAAATAAGATACATTACCATATAACTTCTGACTGATCAACTTGTGCACCGAAATCACTTCAAGAATTTTGTATGATTTTTCATACTTTATATATACATTTGTATTGTATTTATATTGTATGTTTTTTCATACTTTATATTATTGGCAAGTCAGAGAACTTTTGGGACAGTGACTCCGGTCATCTCGTTTAAAATTATGTACTGTATTCACCTGTCCTGTCTTCGTCTCATCTCTATTTTGGGATTATTCATGTGTTTTATGCGTGTTATTCCTTGTGTTTGCCCTGCTATTGGAAATAAAAAATATTTATATATACAGGGTGTCCAGAAAAGGACTCCCTGATTTCAAAATTAAATATCTCGAAAACAAAGATCGATAGAAGAATGCAGTAAACGGTATGTTTATAAAGAAAACTGTAAGAATTTTACACAGCAGTTTGAAATAATAGTTACAAAAGCTGCAAATAGATGGCGCTGTAGTCGTCATACGTAATGCTTAGTATAAACAGTGATTCGAAGCTAGGAGTGATCAGTTTCACTATTGAAGCGTGAAAGGAGGTTCGTGTACCGGAGGAAGAGATTAAAACCATGTACTCCATTGAACAACGCGTTTTTCTGGTGCTAGAGTAGCAGAGGTTAAAAGAGTCCTACTGCAACAAGGCGCAGTTTTCAAGCACGACTTAATGTTCCAAAAGGAACCGATGGAAAACCATTCGAACCGTACAGAAAACCATCCAAATTTCAACGAACAGGCAGCGTGACTAATGATCTAGAGAGGAATGTTGGCCGCAAGCAAACTGCAGTTTCGCCTGAAAATGTCGCTATAGTTTCTGGAATTATTCTGCAAAATCCAATATCATCCGTCCGTAGAATTGCATCTGAGAATGGTTTGAAGCGCTCCAGAACGCAGAAAATACTGAGAAAGAGCTTACACATGTTTCCATTCAAAATTCAAACTCACCCTTACGAGCTGTGCAACAAAGGGTTGACTTTGCTAATCAGATGCTCACAATGATTGATAGTGAAGGATTTGTTGTTGGCTGCATCTGGTTTATAGATGAAGCACACTTCCACCTGAATGGATTAGTGAATAAACAGAACTGGTGATTTTGGGGTTCCGGAAATCTATATTGGTGTGAAGCGAAACCCCTGTATTCTCCTAAAGTTACTGTGTGGGCTGCAGTATGCAGCAGAGGCATTATTGGCACTTTTTTTATTAGAAAAACGGTTAATAATGAAGGTTACGTTGCAATTTTGGAACAATTTATCGCTACACAGTAAGTATTAGAGGATCGACCACGTACTGAATGGCTTATGCAAGATGGAGCCCGACCACATCGTACCGAACAAGTGTTTTGCTTTCTTGATGACTACTTCGGGAAACGAGTCATTGCTTTAGAATATCCCAAATTTACTGGTGCAGGCATGGATTGGCCTCCATATTCTCCGGGTTTGACTCCCTGTGACTATTTTTTGTGGGGCACATTGAAAGACATTGTGTACCCGAAGCATCCCGCCACGCTGGACGAGCTTGAATCGGCGATCTGGGTGGCATGTGAATCCATTTCTGTTGAGACATTACGAAATGTGATGGCAAATTTCATTCTTCGTTTGCGCCACTTCTGTAGTGCCAATGGTGAACATTTTGAAAACATTGTGATATGATTTTTTGCAAAGAATGTTTTCATACGATTATTTCATTTATGTATGCTGATATGAGCTGTACAGCGTACAGCGCCATCTGTTAGCAACTTTTGTAACTATTATTTCAAACTGCTGTATAAAATTCTTACAGTTTTCACAATAAACATACCGTTTACTGCATTCTTCTATCACTTTTTGTTTTCGAGATATTTAATTTTGAAATCAGGGAGTCCTTTTCTGGACACCCTGTATTAATGAATTGAAATATGCATACCTTTCTTTCCAGAAAAAAATGTTTTATATTGATTTTAATCAGGAGAAATTAAGATATTAGAAAAACCAATTTCATATTCTATTACAATCTTTTAATAAATATCAATTAAATTGCTGCTAATATCTATTTATTTCCTTATATAAAAATTTAAAATACATAAAATTTAAGAAAATATGATAAATTAAGAAAACTATATACTATCACTGAAAAATCTGTATCACTATCATTAACAAAATTGAAATCACTTTTAGAATTTGAGAAATCATGAAGAACATATGCTTTGTCAATCACTCTGAGCGTTTCCTAACTAATATTTCTGATTAGAAAAGGTGGCGTACAATGTAATGAGAAAAGTTTACAAGTACTTCAAATGCCGCAGTTTAGTGGACAACTAACGACATCTATCTTTCAAAATCTAAATTAAACATCTCATACTCTACAATTTGTTTCATTGGTTAATCCCTGTTGAGGTAATGTGCGCTCCCCAATAACTTTGCAACTATTGTGTTGCCTATGGAAATCGTGAGATGAGATGGCAGAGGATGAAATTTTTTGCTCTCTTGTCTTTAAAGTGAAAAAATGTTTTGGCAGAAAATCCTGATCGTCATACAAGTCTGGCAAAGGGGTGCATTTGTATTAATTGCTAAAACACGTTTAATGAACAAGCAAAGAAATTTTTGATATTTAGGAAAAGTAAATAAATATTTCTAAAAATATCAACGCTGAAAATCAGATTACATCGTTGCATGCTTATACTGTATTTTAGACTCCTAATCAGCAATACTATTGTTTTTAACATCATACATTGAAACTTTATTTATTATTTCATTATTTAATTGATCATCTTCATCGAAAAATCTTGCACTAAAATTTTTATATGGAATTTACACTTACAAGAATATAAAGTCTAAAATGATAAATACGTACCTTACTGTTGTTATTGTGCTTAAGTAATCTTTTATTAGAAAATGAGAGAGAGAATACGTTTTTCATTGAAATCTTTACAAGCTGCAATGTAATTTGCAATATAAATATTATAATCACAATACAGGCTCATGCATGCATTTTTATTTGTTCTTTACGAAAGCACGATGCTTCGTGAAACAAAATATTTTCAAAAATTAATGTTCCTAATTATCTTAGTTAGAGTAATTGAAATAGAAAAAAGTGTTGTTTTGTTATTGCACATTTACTACTGGTTATCATGCAATGATACTTTGGAAAAAAAATTTAATTTCCCTTAAAACACATTTCATTCATAAATCACAAGTAGAATAAAGACTAAAAAAAGGAATAATGCTCGAGCATTTATACTTTCGATTTATATAATATTATCAAGATTTCAGACAATTATTTTGCAAGATATTTGAGCACATATTAAAGTTAACTTACCAGGTAGAATGCCTTATAAATATGTTGCTATTATTAATAGTTCACAAGATCAGTGTCAGGTGTTACAAAGAAAGCCCGAAAAAAACCCCATTCCTGATAGATAATCAGGCAGGAAAATAAATGCATCTATTGTTCAGTAGTGACTGTGGTAGAATGCGGTTTCATCTACTCTCAAGTGCGATCTAGCCTCAAGGATTCAATGAATACAAATTCATATTTACAATTTTGACACACAGTTACAGTTAGTCCCAATTTTTGTTACAGTTAGCTAGATACCTAGTGGTAGGGCAGAACTCTTCGGAACGCAAGGTTCTTGTTTTGATAACATCCAAGCTAATGTTGAACAATGAGAGATGAATGTCGCTTTTTCGCCTCTTGCAATCATGTCTGTCAGAGTGGATGCTTGTGGGTTTTCCGGGTTTCCTCCCTTGCGATACATGAATATGACCCTCTATCTGTAGAAAGTTCTCCCAGAAGTCAATTATGTGATGGATTTTAAACTGCATTATAAAAATCTTAGAGCGTCACCCATAAGTTAAATATCTAATCCATTAAAATGTGATAGAAATTGGATGGAGGAAAATTGTTGCAAGAATTGAACTCTCAATACTTTTGAATTTCTAAAAATAAATTTTTATAGCACAATGAATTTATCTAAATATTTTAGAATACGTTTATTTTGAGTAATTATATACTCATATAATTGAAACTTTAAATGTATTTCTGATTTAAATTTTAATTTTTTATATATTCCCAAACTTGAATAACATTAGTTTATAGGAAACACATGGTATAATTTAAGATTATTTAGTATTATTTTTATTCAAAAGCGTAGTAAACATAAGAAAATATTAATAATTTCCTCCAAACTATTTAAACTTTACTGTAAATGTTAATTTTTGAAAATTTTTCTAAAAATAATTAGCTGCAAGTGCTTACAGCATAATTGCATGTTTCTAAAACAATTTGTTACATGTCTGTTCGCTAAGTTTAGTAATTTTTTAATCTTTTTTTCGTAGAAGGAATTTTAAATTAATTATAAAACTAATTGCGGCATTCTTGTATGTAAATACGATGTATTAATTTATAATCTATTGAGAATCGCATAATTCACTTGTTCTAGAGAATTGTTTACCAGCTATTATGAGACATAAGTATGGGTATTTATCTTGTCAGTTATGAGAAGAGAATTTAAGAAAATAAGGCCATTTATGAAATATTTTAATAGGAAATTTTAGATGATTATACAGTAGCGCCATCTACAAATGAATTCGAGAGTTAAAATTTGAAAAATTTTCATTTAACTGTTCCAAAAATGTTTTTTTTTCCTTGTTAACTATGAAAATATATTTAAAAGTTTTATCAGCTTGTAAAATTTTTTTCACAGTAATTTATTATTCAATACAAAAATAATTGCATTATCGATATTATTGCTTAAACACAATTATATTTAAAATGCATTTATTATTTTTTACAAATGTATGATAAGAAAATAATTTTAATAGTATTCATAAGAAAAAAATGTGATTTATTAGAATAATTTATTTAAGAAAATGTTGAAAACGTTTTAATTTGTAATATCAAATATTTTATTTCGTATTTCATTGCTTATGAATATTTATTAAGAATTCATATAATGCTTCTTTCAAATACATACAGATGTCATATAATTTTAAAAGTTTGAATGTTTATAGAAAAAATTAAGCATCAAATATAAAAACATCTGTGAAAATATAACTTCCTGAAAAATATTGTGAAACTTTCTTATAAGCACTTTCAGTACGATATTCCATAGCTGTGTTTTTACAAAAAAAAGTAGGCATAAAAATTAATTTTATTTCTATAATATAAATATTAATTTAAAAATTTAGAAATGTCACAAAATTTAATTATTAAAAATACTGATATTTATATTAGTTATTTAAATATAGTACATTGGAGAAAATTTTGATGTATAACTTTTATCACGTAAACTTGCATGTGTTTTTGATAAAAAAACACAGACATTTTTTTAATATTTTTTAAATGAGAAATAACATTGAAACATAACACATTTATATATTACTTATAACCATATGATATAAAACTAATGATCCTTTCATTAACCTATTTTATATTAGTACTACAGGAATATCTTTCTGTACAGTATTAATGATAATTTATCAATATTCTACGTAAAGGGTAATGCTTTATTAATTTCTGTATTTTATTAAAGCATCATCATTTACATAGAATACTAATAAAATATCATTAAAATACAGCAATTAATTCACTGACACATTTCAGCAAGATCTTTTTTCTAAAGTTGAGGGACATGAAACTTCTCACTAAAATTATTAATTCTATACCACTCTAAATCACTACTATTGTTTTCTTACCTTGGTTTGGTTGTCGTTCAACGGTCATCTTTTGCACACGAGGACTAATTAGACCGGGACGTACGGTTTAAAGTGGATACCGAACCACTACAAACATCCATGCCCAAGGTGGGATTCGAACTCACGAATTGTTGAACCGAAGGAAAATGCGCTAATCATTCGGCTGCATCTTTCTTACCTTGATACATAAGTAATATAAATATATTATAGAATAGAAAGAATAATATAAACATATAATAGAAAGGCCGGCTTTCTTACCTTGATACATAAATACGTGTTTGATTCTAATAGAGAATATGAATGGCAATACATGTTTTACTTTTAATTAATTAGAAAATTTTCTTTATTTTCCGGGCATAAGAATTTAAAATTCACATTTTTTTCAAATATTTGAACTGCACATTGTGAACCGCATCATTTTTGTAAAAGCTTTTGCTTATAAGTGTACAGAAATTATAATTCTTCCTTGATATTTAAGAACATCCCTTGTTCTTACAGAACTGGTGAAAAATGGAAGCGTGTGTTTTCTTATTTTCTAAATGTCCTTACAGACTTGGAAACGTGTTAAGTTTCTGAAAACTTCCTTAAAATTAACAGACTGTTAATTTTCGTCATGAAAATTGTGAAAAGTGTCGAAATACATTACACAAAAATTTTTATAGTTGTCCGAATAAACCATATAATACGAAAAACCAACTTTTTAACTATGTTTTAAATGCTTTCTTTTTTGTCTCAGAAAATAAAGATTCCTGTAAGTCATTTGACTCATCTAAAGTTTAAGTGCATAAAACAAGAATAATGTAAGAGTAAACATTAGGAATGTTGAAATGTGTTTTTAAGATAATAACTATCACTACAAGAAATATTAATTATTTTTAAAGGATTCCTCAAAAAATCTTTTGTGAAGTTTCAAGTAATTTGAATGCAAACCTTTTTTTTTTTTTTTTTTTTTTTTGAAAGAGCCTATAAATTCAAACACCGTGAATTATTATTGCTGTTCAAACTGTTGGTAACTTATAATTGAAACAAATGCACTTTCACAATGATATTATTATTTACTATAAGTTTCAGCAGGTATATATTTTGGTAAACAAATTTTGAAAGGCAATGCAACTTATTTGACCAGAAGTAATCAAAAACTGATATCACCAGGACTTAATGACATGATCCAGATATTATGTAATTGAATATAATGAAGTAGGATGTAAATTAACTAAATGGTGAAAATGTAACAAAAATATTTCTTTCATAAACTATCAAAAACTCATTTAATGTAAGATTTTAGTATTATTGAAACAAATTAATTCTTTAAAAATGTTAACCAATTAATTGTAGTATTTAATAAATTTTAATAAAAGCGCAAATTAAATTATTTGATATATATATATATATATATATATATATATATATATATATATATATATATATATATATATATATATATATATATATATATATATATATATATGATACATATTAATCATTTAAGATGAATTTGATAAATGTATCATTTAAGATGTATATATTTCAGAAATGTTTTCGAATGTTGGATTTTCCAATCTCAAAATTTAAAGCATTATTATCATTCACTAATTTTATAATAATATTATATATCATCAAATGTTATGTAAGAATATATGTTATTTTAAATTTTATTCAACATTTAATCATGATATTGAACTTACATTCAAATATTTTTATGATAATGAATTCGGCTATTGCAAAATATTTTACATAAATTAAATTCGTAGAAACTAGAAAATGAATTAGTGGACATCAAAGTGGAGCTCACTTCAAACCGCAGAGAATATTCGTATTTAAAACAAATCTCAAGTGACCAAATGAGTTGACAAATGACGGTCTTCTCCTGAACTATCTCATAAGTTTACTTGACAGTTCTTTCCTTCTATGACACTTGTCCTCTTTAGAGTGGCAACACCGCAGTTAGTAGTTCAAGCCTCTCCGGCGGACTCTTTTGCATGGTCATTACTTTAATTCCTTTGTCGAGGTGCGGTAATCTTAATAATGACATAGGTTCTAAAGACAGTGGGGATTTTTACGGTTATTATACCGAAATCTTTCGTATACAAATAAGCTCTTAAGATTCGTCGCCCACACAATTCCTGGATTGCTTAGAAAACTCGTTTGCGAATTCCCTGCATGCTTTTACGCTTGTAAGAAAATTCGCTGCCACATCTTGTTAATTATCATTCTTAGAAAATAAAGACGGGAATACCCACAAAAGCAAGTGCCTTACATCAATTAATGACTTTCATTTTAAAAATTCTTTATCAAAATTTTAAAGCATTTTATTATATTAAAATATTATTAGGAAATAGATCTACATGTGTATTATGAAATACTAATTATTTAAAAAAACAGCAGCTAATACTAATATTTTGTGAATGGGAAATTCATTTAAGAATTATGAAAATTATCAATTTATCTTAAGGAACACACATGATGCATATTTATAAAATTTCTTATCATGGAATATATATAAACAGTGTAATGTGTGAAATTAAAATTTAATTGATAATGGTAAAATTTTTTATATAAAATGAGAAATTATTAATTTTATTATGATAATGATAAATTTTTATTTGATTGTTAAGGTAATGCATTATTTATATAATTTTTAATAAAATACATAAAGTATAGAAATTTTGAAAATGATTTTAAAATATCAAATTAATATTTTATCATTATTTTTCAAAAAAAAAGCAATAAAAAAATTTTAACAGAATTAATTTTTTCACAATTATTTTTTGCGAAATTTTGAAAGACTGATTTTAATGTAAAATGTCTTGTCAAGTTTATTTATAACAACTGTATATTGAAATAAAAAACAACTACTATTATATTATTTTTCCCCGTCTAAGAGTGTGGTATTAAAAACTTAAAACTGACTTACCTTTTTAAGTTATGCTATTTTCAAAAAATAAATAATAGAGCTGGGTATAAATATAACTAACAGATTCTTCAAATGTAATATATTTTAAGAATAAATGGCAAGATAAAATGCAAGAAAAAATTTTTATTCGTAAATATTTCACGAGGAATATAGGAATAACATTTTACCAGAGACTAATTAGCATTTTGTAATTTATTCTAATTTCTAATAATAAGTATATATTCGTTTAACAAAACTAAAGAATATATTTTGAAATAATGGATTTTATCCTTAATGATAATATAAGGCTAATTAAATAAAATGTGTAACATTAAAAGCATAAATATTTTTAACCAAAGATGTAAAATGAGTTTAATCATTACAGGTGAAATATAATAATCCTATGATAAGCCTTTTATAATATCTTCTTAAGCATTTATGAATGAAAATCTTCTTTGTTTAGCATAAAAATGAATAAAATTAAGTACATGCAAGCAAAAAATATTAATACTAAAAGACTTACAGAATATTTTTTTTGTTCAAAATAATGGTAAACTAAAAAGATTTAATAAGATGAAAATGTTTGGCATGCAATGAAACGAAGATTATAAGCGCTTTGTAAGCTGTATTTATTTCTGGAAACAAAAGTCAAGAAAAATGCACAAGAGTACAATAAATTATATTTCTTAAAAACTTTGTAACGTTTAGTAACAATTAAAGTAAGTGAATGAAACATTAAGTTTCATAATTTATAATTTCATTATATAAGCCTACCAAAGAAATTTCTTTACATGATTTTTCATTTTTCAGTAGTTAAATTAAAATAAAGACTGCAAATTACTGAAGCACTCTTCGTTGCAAAAATTAATCATTCATATTAAGGTTTTCATTATTTATTTTTTTAACATGGAAATTTACCACATACTAAAGAAATTTAAGGAAATGAAGATTAATCGCCTTATAGTATAAAATATATTATTAGTATTTTAAATGAAATTTATTAAAATTTCACTCGCATTCCATGGTTTCTTTAGAAATTACAAATTCAAATAGTAATATTTAAAATTACAACACTTTTCAGTAAAAATAATTTTTCAGTTAGCTACATGACATTAAAAATATTTATTCCTCTATTTTGAATTAAGCATTTATATTTAACCCCCAAATATAACTTTTTAATAAATAGTATTAAAGTGATTATATTTTATAAATAAGCAAATGTGCCTTAATACTGATATTTTTCACTATCAAATAGCGAGTTATCTTTCCAATAAATTAAAAATGCGAAAAAGCTTAAAATCAATTTTATTAAAATATTTATTTTACAGTCATTTAAGAACAAATGTCTCAAAATACTGTTTTAAAAATAAAATAAATGACTATAAGAATGCGTTATAACGATTTTTCATACCAACTTCTAAGCTTAAATTTCCTTATATATATATATATATATATATATATATATATATATATATATATATATATATATATATATATATATATATATATATATATATATATATATATATATATATATATATATATATATATATATATATATATATATATATATATATATATATATATATATATAATATATATATATATATATATATATATATATATATATATATATATATATATATATATATATATATATATATACCTACAATAAAGAATGAAGTAAATTAAATTAAAAATATGAAACTAGATTTATTATTTTTATCAGAGCTTTGATTATTTGTTATTTAATAAAATGTGTTTAAAATCGTTATTAAAAACAGTTTTCTATTTCATTACATTTTTCTGCTAAACATTATTTTCATCACTTGTTACGAACATAAACTAAATAACAGAAGCAACACTTTTCGGTACTTCATAAATCAACTAAATCTGCTCTAAGCTACTAGATATGATCTAATCTTTCAACTAAATGCAGACTTCCTTTCCTTTTAATTAGAAGAAATTTCTAAGGAGAAAGTTCATGATAGGATTACGACTTGAATACCTCATATCATCATCTAGTTCTTTATAAAATTACTATTTTAAAAATACATTTTTAATTAAGTACACTTCGTCTTGTTTTTTAGTATTCCTTATTAATTTATAGTACTTAAAAAGGACTTTTCTATAACACTTGATTTTCCATTAAATCAAGTTCTCAACTAATTAGAATATACGATAAAATGATAAACGCAAATAAAATATATGCATTTTAAAAGAAATTTAAACTTCAAAAATTTTTTCACCTTTATGCTTTTATTAGATTTAAATTTTTTGAAGATCACAAAAGTTGTTTTCTTTCATAATGTAAAATTTTTCAAAAATATTAACTTCAATTTCTCTTGGTCACTCAAAACTCATCTCTAAAATTTAGTGAAACACATTAACCTATATTTGCAATGCTATGTTACAGTGCACTCATTCTTTTTAAGATAAGTTAATGGTAAAATGAGTGAAATTTTAATATGACAAGCAGATTAAACATTATGAAACTAAGAATTTATTTTTCATTTGCTTATATAATTTTAAAAAATTATTTTCTTTTCCGTTTATCATTTCAGCAACTTTTTATTATTTTAAATTTTATTGATGATGATAAACATTTACTTTTCTTTACAGTTCACTTTACACATGAATTCAATCAAAGAGTCTAAATGTTAGAAACATTTTGTATACATTGCTGTAATTTATGTTGGTATTAATGAAACTTACGTAATGCACAAATAAATTACAATAGTTTATTTTAATTAGTAAATTTAAAGTACAAAATTCAATGTTGTATTTCTCATCTTTGTGATCATTAAACTTCATGCCAATGGATGAAATTTTTTAAACTGGTAATGAGATTATATTGTTTTTGTTAAACCAATAAGCAGTTTTTTCTTATTCATTTCTTTGATTATATAATTGTTAAAAAAGGGACTGTATGAATTAATTTTAAGAATATGAAAACAAATATTATTAATAAAATTTTATTATTTAACCAAAATTCTTGTTTTAGTACAAAGAAACAATATTTTGCATCAACAAAAATATAATTTGCCTAGTTTTCAATTATAAATCAAAAAATAAAATAAATTGTAAAATAATTATAAAAATTTTATTATTTATCTATTTAATTTGAACTCCAAATTTGTTATTAATGTTTCATCAAATATTCTAATTAAGAAATAAACTTTGAACAAGGTCAACGCATTTAACTTTTATATATAAAGATTTTTCTAAGCGATACTATGTAATCTCACCACCTTCTGAAAAAATTGATTTGATAAATAGTATGCCCTTATATATATATATATATATATATATATATATATATATATATATATATATATATATATATATATATATATATATATATATATATATATATATATATATATATATATATATATATATATATATATATATATATATATATATATATATATATATATATATATATATATATATATATATATATATATATATATATATATATATATATATATATATATATATATATATATATATATATATATATATATATATATATATATATATATATATATATATATATATATATATATATATATATATATATATATATATATATATATATATATATATATATATATATATATATATATATACAGGGTGTCCCGAAAGGTGTTGCCAAAATTAACGTGCTGGTCTGTCATACCATAGCAAACAAGATTTACATAGGAACTTGTGTTCTAAAATGCAAATAGCGACCGCTAGAGGGCAATGTTCGCAAGCTTATGGGAGAGTGGGAAGTGTGATTATTTCAGGCGACGACGCTGCAGGAGAACGATGAATCAGTTTTCTAATGAAGAATTGGCCGATATGATTTACGCGTATGGTGCTGCGGATGGAAATGAAAGAGCCACGGGAAGGATCTACTTTGAGCTCTTCCCAAACAGATGTCAGCCAAGTTGTGCTTTGTTTGGACAACTGTTTCGAAAAATGCGCGTGGTAGGAGCTTTCCAGACAGGTAGCCACATCGGTCGAGAACGCACTACACGCACACCTGTCGCCGAGGAAGCTGTTTTACGGGAATTTGAAAGGAACCCGGGAACAAGCCTCCGAGCTATCGAACGCGTCTTGGGTGTACCTCGTTCCATCATTCAGCGCATACTGCACGAGGACAGGCAACTCCCCTACCACATCCAAAGAGTACAGGCACTGCGCGATGATGATTATTCCCAATGCGTTGCATTCGCACGCTGGTATTTGCAAAAACGGGTTGCACAGATGGATTTTCCATCGCGGATTTTGTTTACTGACGAAGTGTCTTTTACACGGGACGGTGTTCTGAACCTGCACAACATGCACGTGTGGGCGCATAAAAATCCAAGATGTACACGTGCTCATGCAAATCAACGACGCTTCAGCATAAACATTTGGGCTGGTATTATCGGTGACAGGCTAATTGGCCCTTACCTACTTCCTGAACTCCTCGATGGGAATAACTATCATACTTTTCTAGAAAGGGTGTTGCCGGATCTGTTGGTTAACCTTCCAGCAGCTACACGACGAAACATGTGGTTTCAACATGATGGAGCGCCTGCGCATTTTAGCCACAATGTACGGGAATATCTCGATAGGACACACCCTGATCGCTGGATTGGCAGAGGCGGACTAGTCCCATGGCCACCGCGATCCCCTGACCTGACTCCCTTGGATTTTTAACTGTGGAGATACATGAAATCCTTGATATATGAGATTCCCGTGACATCGGACACGGATCTCGTCGCCAGGATCGTGGAAGCGGCAGCAGGTATCCGTGACATACTTGCGCATTTTGAGCGGCTCCGTAATTCCATGCATCGACGTTGTGAAGTTTGCATTGTTGCGAATGGAAGGAAATTTGAACATTTTCGGTAATTTAACCATATTATTTAATAAAAGACATATTGAAACCTCTTTCGGCACCATTTCTTTCTC
This sequence comes from Latrodectus hesperus, assembly GCA_037975125.1. Taxonomy (NCBI): domain Eukaryota; kingdom Metazoa; phylum Arthropoda; class Arachnida; order Araneae; family Theridiidae; genus Latrodectus; species Latrodectus hesperus. The sequence continues at coordinate 116,890,191 of CM075853.1, read as the reverse complement.
CCCCTTTACGCCGGCAAACATTGCCCTCTAGCGGTCGTTGTTCACATTTTCGGACACAAGTTCCTATGTAAATCTTGTTTGCCATGGTATGACAGACCACCACGTTAAGTTTGGCATCGACCTTTCGGGACACCCTGTATATATATATATATATATATATATATATATATATATATATATATATATATATATATATATATGTGTGTGTGTGTGTGTGTGTGTGTGTGTGTGTGTGTGTGTGTGTGTGTGTGTGTGTGTGTGTGTGTGTGTGTGTGTGTGTGTGTGTGTGTGTGTGTGTGTGTGTGTGTGTGTGTGTTTTGGGTGTGTATAAAAGAGTAAAATGCTGGACTTCTCCTATTTTTTAAAATGGTCAATCCCTTTTAGACTGGAGCTGTTTATCAGGAGCAATCGTGGCTGAAACATCACAACTCTTAAGCATTTCTTGAGGTATGGGATCTAAACTCATGCTAGCATATATAAAACGTAGCAAGAGGAGCTTCGTGTACCAAAATAGTGTATGGAAAAAGTAGCTGAGCGAAAGAGACCGACAGGTGTTGAAGTGGTTTGGAATGTCTAAAAAACGAATAACTGATGCAAAATTGACCACAAAGCTTAATCAGTATTACTATATTAACTTCGATTATTAAAATTAGAAGCTAACTTCATAATCAGAATATTTATAACAAAGCAGAAACTTCATAGTCACTTGTCAAAAATATTATTAACGAACGTCTTGTACTGTGAAATCGTACATACAAAATCTGTTCAATTGATAAATGGAAGAAAATGATATAGCCTGACAAATCTATTTTCATACACTATCCCTACAGCTAGAAGAGTAGAAGTCATCTGCAATCGGGATTCACTTTTTCCAGTTGTCAAATAAGTAGGTGAATCCTTCGTAGGGGCTGATGTGTCGAGATTTTCTTGTGGACCGAAAGTAACATAAAATAAAGGCTCACTGGGAAGAAGTAGAGAGAAAATTTAGCTGATCAGGGTCATTCCAAGATTGAAGATTTTTTTTTTTTTTTGCAATGCATGCATATTTTCTGTAAAATGTGAAGTTTTTGAACGATTTATAATCCCTATACATGAAGAAGCACTTGTTCAATCAAAGTTTGATGAAGTTAAACATCTACTTTTACCAATGCACTCACTTGATCTTAGTATAATTGTTATGGTCTATTTTAGGCCGTTTAATAAGGATTCCCACCGTAATTTCACTCATATATTTTATAACACACCCATGAAGAATATTACAACATTCTTTTGAATATTCAGAAAAAATTTCTATTCAGCATTCCTAAAAATCGATCCTTAGACAAATCCAAGGTGTATTATTGTATTGTCCTAGATATAACTACTACTAATATATATATATATATATATATATATATATATATATATATATACACACACACACACACACACACACACACACAGAGTATATTAGGAATGGCCAAAAAGTAAAATTGTTCACAAGTGCTTTAAAAGCCTTTCAATAGAATTTGCGGGGTTGAATTATCGACTGTCTGGAATGTAGACATACGAAGCTGGAAGTATCCGAGGAACTTGGAATCGCCTAGATTGTCATTTCCAGGCTTTGGCAATGGTTCCAAGATGATGGTAATGTGAGTAGACGTTACAGCATAGGTCGCCCGGGTGTTACAACGCCAATTGAGGACTGGTATTTGGCAGTTACTGCCAAAAGAAACAAATAGAACACAGCATCAGACCTGTCTCGCCAGCTCTCTTCAGCTACCAGTACGATTGTTTCAAGGCAGACCGTGTACAGAAGCTTAAATCTTATTGGTCTATATATTCGTAATCTTGTCAGATGTGTTCCATTTACTGCAACTCAATATCACCTGTGGTTAGCCTGGAAGAGAGCATGCATTGTGAACACCACAACAGTGATCTTATGTTTTCCTAGGAGCACAGGTTTAGTTTTCAGTTTGATTCTCGCCGGAGTTCAAACTGAAAACTAAGTTTCAGTTTGATTCATATGGAGAGGGCCATGTACCCGTTACCACCAAGAGAACATTATTGAATGAAACCGTTATGGAGGTGCAGGATTTTTCTGTGTTCCCCAGAACTAACCTGCATGTTCAGAATGTAACCATGACAGGCCACATCTATCGGGATGTCATTTTGGAACAAAGTGTATTTTTTTTCATGGCGCAATATGTGCAGAATTTCTGTTTATAGATGACAACACCAGTCTTAATCGTGCAAACATTGTAGACGAATGCCTTTAATCGGAGGATATCACATATATGGACTGGCCAGCATACTCACCGGATTTGAATCATATAGAGCACGTGTGGGATATCCTTGGCTGACGAAATTTAGCCCATCAACTCCCTCCCACATGTCTACTGTAACTGCGGAGAGCATTGCTTGATGTGAGTGGTGTAATATTCCCCAAGATCAGATCGATAATTTGATACTCAGTAGGTCTAGGTGTTCTACGATCAGCATTGCATCGTCTGGGAGGCATACTATGTATTAATCACCATACCAACCATGTTATATTGGTTTTTGTAAATTGGTTCTTTTTTTAAATTAGCTACAGGGAGTAAAAATCGCAATTTTTATTAATGATGTCAAATATATAGCATCTTTTTTGCTCTTTAACTTTTGTTTAATAAATAGACTTTACAAATAAGTCACATTTGTTTTCCTTTTGTCTTTTTATTTGCCTGAATTTGCATTATCCTTAATTTATGTACATGACTATATATATATATATATATATATATATATATATATATATATATATATATATATATATATATATATATATATATATATATATATATATATATTATATATTAATATATAATATATGGTAGTTGTAGGTTATGTATAATATTATATACACGCAATTTACATGTGTGTGTGTGAAGCAAACTTTATGTAGATTTGAGCGCAAAAGCAAATATGATATGTATTTTTTTGATTAAATAAATAAAATAATTATTAATACAAATATTCTCTCTTTTTTATATACTTTGTAAACTACTGTATCTCATAATACATAAATTGAACATTGTAGTAGAATTGAAAGGAAAAATAGTATCTCAAAAACTGAAATGAAAGAATCAAATCTCTAGCAGAATATTTTTTCACCAATAATCAAACCTATGGAATATTCTGTAGCAGAATATTACTTTTCTTAATTCTTTGACAATTGTGTAAACCTTTGAAACATGTTTTGACAAATTTGTATGTAATGTTGTTAGATTTGAAATGACAGGAAAATGCATTGGGGCTAACATATCTCTTTTATATGGAAAATGTAGACATTTTTATCTTATTATTAAAGTTCGTAGTTAATCTAAAGTAAAAAGAATGAAAGAAATTTATTTAAATTGCTTAGACGCTACAACATATAGTAATGCATATGTCTCTACATACCTTATTTTCATAAATTCTTGAAATTATGTTTAGAAAACAAATGCTCATATAAATATGAAACATCATAACATAGGAATCACAGTCATCTTATTTAAAATCATGAATGGAGATTGAATCTCAAATTGAATTGTTCTAGCTCATTAATCTTTTATTAATTTCTAAGAAATATTTATTTATTTAATTTTGAAACCATAAATAAAAAATTTCATTATGAGGAATGTGATTCCCAATAAATATATCCAATATGATTGAGAAAAAAATCTTCCCATAATCTTAAAATTATTATGTATAGCAAAACTGCGCTACAAATATTCTTCTTTGTTCATACACTTATAATAAAATAAATTCTTTATATGTACTTCAGATTTTAAAATAGTCAGTTGAAAAGTAGAATTTAATGCTTATATTCAATAATCTTGATAATGAAGATCTATGTGAATTATGTATATTGATGAATTATTTTTTACTTAAAATTTATTCAGTGTTTTGTTTTATAGAGTTCAAATATTGGCTATATACCGATTCATTTCACTTGTAATTAATACTTCTAATAACAAATTGACATAAAAACTTGAGTAAACTTATCATTAGAAAAAATTCCATGTATATAAAAATAAGATGTTTATGAAAATAATACATCATTTTACCATATTAGATATCTTTAAGTTATTTGGTTTGTTTAAAGAAATTAATTCGTAAGTGACACAATATTTCGTATTTTAAAAATACCTTATATAACAATTTTTTTGTATATCGTGAAATGAAATGTTTTATTTAATTGATCCTTAAATTACTATGAAAAGCTTAAAATGCAAAAATAATTACATTTAAAAATTATCACAGTTTTAATCTCGAAAAAATCTTAAAAAATTCAAGTAGTTTTATGATTAAGTGAATGAAGCAATATATGACACCAGATAAATATCCTCTGAGTAAATCATTAATTTTTATAATTACTGATTTTTGTATTTAAACGCAAAATGAAAAATTGAGGAAAATCAGTAACTACAAGATATTTTATTAAAGATTAATTTAAAAACACATAGAAATGAAATTAATTATATTTAAATTTAATTGGATTTTTTAAAATTGTTTTTATCATTAAGTGTAATTTAAAGTTTCCATAAAAATTACAGAATGTAAAAAAATACAATTTTAGTTTTCAAATATAGTTTTTATGTAAAATCATTCAAATGAATCAGAACCTCAGGAATTAAAATAAAAATAATTAAATGATAATTCACTTTTTTAAAATTTAAAACTTATTTATTTCTTTTATTGAGAAACTCGACTTTATTTATTTATAATTACAGTAAGACCCCGCTTAACGCTGTTTCTTTTTGCGCTGTTTCGGTTTAGCGCTCTTTTATTTCAACCCGGGGATTCCATGAAATCGCTCGCAGCATACGGGGATTCCTCGAAATATTATGAAGCGATAGGTTTCAAATACATATTCGAAAGAGTGTACTTGTGTTTCTTGTTAGGTGCGGTATTGTACAGACATATTTTTATTATTGGAAACATTTGTTGACATTATTGTAAGTAGGTATAATTTACATATTTAATACTATATTACAGTGACAAATTTTTTGATCTTTAGTTTTTACTATGGGTGATAATGAAAAAGAAAAGAAAGCAACCAGAAAAAGCATTTCACTCAAAACTAAAATGAAAGTGATTAGAAGATTAGATTCTGGTGAACGTCAAACTCTAATTAGTGCTTCATTGAATTTGCCAACTTCAACAATAAGGACCATCATGAAGAATAAAGAAAAAATACTGTCGTCGGCAACTACAACTACGTCAAGCTCTGCAACTAGAATTACCCGCTCTAGAAATAATATCATAGAGGAAATGGAAAAACGACTGTCTATATGGATTGACGACGAAATTGACCGCAGTATACCATTCAGCCAATCTATCATAATGGAAAAAGCTAGAAGAGTTTTTAATTTCATTCAGGCTGAGACAATTGACACAAGTGAAACTTTCGTTGCTAGTCGAGGATGGTTTAATAGATTTAAACATCGAAATAACCTTCACAACATAAAGATTACAGGAGAAGCAGTAAGTGGTGATACAAAAGCGGCAGCTGAATTTCCAGTGATATTAAAAAGATAATTGAAGAAGGAAACTATCCTCCAGAATTGGTTTTTAATGTTGATGAAACAGGCACCCAAGAGCGATGAAAGGCACATCCAAATCAACTTTACCTGTAATTTGGAAGTCTAATAAAAATCACGGATAACTGCGAAAATTTTCCAGGATTGGTTCACTGAACATTTCTTCCCGTCTGTTAAACGTTATGCGAAATTAAAAAACTTGAACAAAAAGCACTTCTGTTAATTGATAATGCTCCAAACCACCCAACAAATTTATCAGACTTAACAACATGCATTCCAGTCGAAGTGTTTTTCTTGCCGCTTAACACAACTGCCTTAATTCAACCAATGGACCAAGGCGTTATATCAAATTTTAAGGCTTATTACTTGCGGCGAACCTTTAAGCAAATGTTTGAAAAAACAGATGGAGAAGGGAACCAGTCCAAAAGAGAATTTTGGAAAGACTACAACATCGTGGATGCTGTAGAAAATATAGGCCTTTCTTGGAATGAGGTAACAGAAAGATCTTTGAAAGGAATATGGAAGAATATTTGGCCGGATTTAAGTAAGAGCGATTACGTTAGACACTCTGTCGATGTGGATTAAATAGTGGATGAGATAGTGAAATTAACGAAGGAAACCGGTTTTGAAGAGGTAAATGTGGAAGATGTCGAAGAAATAATTCAAGAAGCAGCGGCTAGTCTTTCTAATGATGAGCTCAAAGAATTAACTGAACAAGAAGAAAACAAAAATATTGACAGCAGTGATTCAGAAGAAAAGCAAAAAGAACTTTCGATGGCGTTTGTAAAAAGGAGTTTGTCTACCATAACTGAAATAATGGATCAATTCATTCAAAATTATCCGAATTTTGACAGGAGCTCAAAAGTAAGGCGTGGTGTTAGATATGCTCTATCCGTTTATGAAGAACTTTTAAAAGAGCAACGCAGCAGAAAAGGTAAACAACATTAGATGATTTTGTCACAAAAAGGCAGGACACTGAAAACGCGGAAGGCTAACTAAATCTGACTGACTTAGAATTTTATTTGTTTTTTTAAGAATATTCGTTTTGTTATTTATATTTTGTTTTTATTTTTGCAAGAAATAATAATGTGGTATTAATTTGGGCTTTAAGAAATAAATGTTTGGTTTTATTTTTATTAAAAAAACATACTTTTTAAATTTAATATCTAACCAATTTCCTAGCCATCTTCCCCTAACCCCAATATTTACATGTAAAGATAGCCTCGTTTAGCGCTGTTTCGCATTACGCTCTACTTTGATGAAACGTATCCCCCGCGTTAAGCGGGGTCTTACTGTACTTAATTTTCAATTCTGAACTCAAACATTCCTCGTGAGATTGTACGACAAGTTCAAACAAAATGTTTTTTGAGCATGATAATTTTAATTTGCCATTATATCTTTAAGATGAAAAAGTTTAATAGGAAATGATTTTTTAATATCTCATATTTTTGAGATAGTACTGGACATACTTTGAATTTATAAGTTTTGAACTGTAAATGTGAAGTTTAAAAAGAAGCATTGAATAGTATTTACTTTATAAATATTTTTATGCAAATTAAAATAATTTTTATAAAGATAGCTATTATCAGTAATCTTATTATAAAATATTACCATTTGATTCCTGAGAAAAAACTTACTCTAAATTTCGAATACAGACATTTCAATGTGCATTTCAATCCTTTTACAAAAGAAAGCAATTGTTTGATTTATTAAAAAATACTGTATCAAAAGCATTTGGAAACAAAAAACACACAGTTTGCATTATCTGATTAATAATGACGATTTATATAAAATGAACTTCCACAAAAAACTCATTGCAACTTCTTTTCAAAAAATTGCAACTTCTTTTAAATAAATCGAAATTTATTTTATAACCTTTATTATTAATATGCATAAACATACATACATATATATATATATATATATATATATATATATATATATATATATATATATATATATATATATATATATATATATATATATATATATATATATATATATATATATATATATATATATACATACATATATATATATATATATATATATATATATTTATATATATTTATATATATATATATATATATATATATATATATACATATATATATATATATATATATATATATATATATATATATATATAATATATATATATATATATATATATATATATATATATATATATATATATATATATATATATATATATATATAACCATAAAAAAATGTTCCGATGAAATAATTGCTTCTTAATAATGCTAAATAAATTATTTTTTATATTTGTCATACTATAAAAACATGTTCAGATTAAATGCATTGCTATTCTTCTCTTATGTATAAAATAAATACATAAAGGAATGTGCAGCTGATACCAATGTACAGCTTAAGTAAGGAAGAGTATTAAACACATAATCTTTAATATATATATATATATATATATATATATATATATATATATATATATATATATATATATATATATATATATATATATATATATATATATATATATATATATATATATATATATATATATATAATATGTGTAAATGTCACGCAGAAATTTTTCTACATCTTGATGAAATATTTGATAATCAAAATGCTTGATACTTTTTATACAAACCAATTCAAAATAATTTTTGTATTGATAAGTACTTATGTATTGATATTAATTTCCGTACAATTATAATAGCTATAATGAAAATGTTGTAATTTATACATATTTTACGAGGAAAGAGAAGTTTAGTTGCTTTATCATGGTGACTTAACTTTGATAATAACATGATATCTCCTAAAGCAGAGAATTCTATAATTATCGCACTAAAATCTTCGGTCCTCGAAGAAAATGGCAAGATTCATTATCTCAAGAAACTCTTATCATCTTGAAATAGTCTTTATAATTTGTCTCTGTTATACAGTTGAAACTATTAAAATTTGTTAAATATGTATGATAAAAGAAGAATACTAAATAAAAGCTTTTCATGTTTAGCATAAAAGATAGAAAACCAAGAAAATAATATTTTTTAAATATCTGACATTCTTTGACTAATTTAATTTGCATTCTTCAAAATAATCTAAACAATTTAAGCAATTATTCAAACTATTTAATATTAATGAAATCTAAATTGTGTAAATATATAGAAATATATTAAGGAGTATCTGGAAATTACTTATTGCTCATTAGTTTAGGAATATTTATATAAATTTATTTTGGAGCAAATTCTATATATTTAAAGTATAAATTTTTTATTACATACTTTTATAATTAATTTTAAAATACATTTATAATACCTATATATAAACTAAAAACGTATTCACGGATACTTTTTTACTTCATATAACTGGGGTAAAGTGAACATTTAAATACTTCTTCTGATACAAGAAGTCTTAACATAATTATGTATTTTTCAACATAAGAGCGAATATATATCACATTATATAAAGTTGTAAATTTTACGAAAACGATGTACATTCTGCTCAATTTATAAAATATGTCCTTATTCATTGGAAAGATACAAGGTCATTTAAGGCAAGATATGAAATTTATGATAAGTGAAACAATTACCATGATAAAATAAAGTAATGTATGTAAAATTTTATGTAAAATCAAATGTTATTGATGCAATCCTTTATGGGGAAAATAAACACATGACAAAAGAAAGTAATGTATGTAAAATTTTACGTAAAATCAAATGTCATTGATGCAATCCTTTATGAGGAAAATAAAGACATGACAAAATAAAGTATTGTATGTAAAATTTTAAGTAAAATCAAATGTTATTGATGCAATCCTTTATGAGGAATAGGAAGCGTCAGTATTGGCACAGGTCATACAATGATACCTTTGCGATGATGATATCTCTTAAAACTGTGAGTTAAATGCCAGGGATATGAAACATCAGATATATATTGTATTTACAAGCATTGTTGCTGATTAGAGAAGGATAATAACTAAACAAAATAAGCAATTTTTAAGTTTACAGTGTCTGGAAATAAAGTGAGTTAGTTTAAAGTTAATATATAAATATGGTTATTGTTCAGATTGACGTATGCTAACAAAAGAGATTTTTATTTCCTTAGTTAATTGAAAATTAAGAAGATATTATTTTCAACGTCGGTCTTGTAATGGAATTCAATCAGCTGCATAAAATCTTGTACCTAAATGAGTAACATCGTTACTAATAAATTTCAAGTAAATTTACTTTAAGAAACCAAGTCAAATGAAATCATCGTCTCCTTATTATTTTAGAAATGAATAAATTTCTGCGTTTCCTAAAAAGTATTTAGAAATAAAATATTGGCATTTATATATCCTATTTTGAAATTTTAATCCGTTATTAAATCGCTATTTTAAATAAAAATTTGTATTCAGACATTTTGGGTTACATGTACTTTTTAAAACATTTGAAATAGCTTTCTCAATATTCATTGAAATAATAATGCATATTTAGGAATTACATACTTTTCTAATAAAAAAGTTATGCTTCTTTTATAATGACAAAATTAATACAAGCATTTTGATCAAGGATAAAAATATATTTTGATTTAAATTATTTCAGAACTTAAGCATGTCTTATCCTTTAAATGTCTTCAAATGATTGAAAAATAAATTAAAACAATTATATATGAAATTTTTACTGATATTTATTATATTTCACTGTATTTATTTTCAATGTTGGTAAGTTTTCATTAGCAGCAAATTAAAATCAAACTGATCAACATTAAAGCTACAACTTCGTAATAAAAATATTAAACAATTAGGAATTCCATAAAAATTAATAGTGATATAATAAACAAGAAAATCTCAATTTATTTTTCTCACAATTTTTTAAAGATTCTCTCTTAAATACATATTTATGCTAACATACTTATCAATTTTAAATAATAGTGTTACAACAAGATTCATAATGCTCAATTTTGTAGTAATTTTAATAAAACTTAAAAAATTTAGTTAAGAAAAAACCTTATATTTTCTTTCAAGTACATTCATTATATTATTAAGTAACACATTCACGTATTTGGTAACTATTGTATATTATTATTCTTATTAATATATTTATAAAATAATATGATTTAAAGAAAATTTCTATCAGATAGTTTTAATAGTTTCCTGGAAAGATATTCTAATGCTGCACTCGGTTGAAATGTCTGTGGATATTTATCTCAAAATGTATACAATGTTTGTAATTTCAAAAGAATCCCAAATGACGTGAGACGGGACAAATGAGACTTTTCCATTAAGCCGACTATTCTATATCTTCATTGAGAATTGCTCTTTATTTTCGTGACACATGCGTTCTTCAGAATAATAAAGTTGCAGTTCATTTAATAGTTACTGTAGTCGTTACTTTAATTTCAGTTCTGACGTGCAGTAATTTTAATAATGACTACTGATCTGGGATTAAGGAGTGTAAAGAGTACTTTAAGATTATTATACTGATATTTCGTATACAAATAAAATAAGAGTTTGTCACCAACACAATTTTCAGATTACTCAGAAACCTCATTTGTAGATTTCCTATTTGTTCTGCTCCCGAGAGAGAAATCACTGCTATTTCTTGTTAATTTCAATTGTTGAAAGGCGAAATGGGCTAATTATAAAATTGCTTTGCATCAAATGTACACTTTACGGTATATAGTGCAAATAAGAACTGTGAAGTTAAAATAATTTCTCTATCTATTTGTAATATCTTAATGAAGGTGATTGCTATTAAGCTGTTTTGATAGAATAAATAAAAATTTAAAGTTTATTGTTTCGATGCAATAGTTTTAAGAAGCAAATCAAAATTTAAATAAATAAATCAATGCGCACAAATTATTTAAAAATAAGGAAGGATAGATACTCTTTTTGTACGCATTATTTTCACAATTCTTAAATGAATTTCATATTCACAAATTATTGCTATTTGCTGCGTTATTTTAATAATGAATATTTCATAATACATGCAGATTTGTTTTCTAATAATGTTTTAACATAATAAATTCTTTAAAATTTTGATAAAGAATATTTAAAATGAAAGTCATTAATTGATTGTATATTTAATTTAAATTTCTAATTTCATATTGTGCTTTTTATGCGTAGTTGGAGAATAAAATAACACTTTTAAATAAACAGTTTTACAAATTTAATTTTATCCATAAACGTTTTAGAAATGTCTTACTCAACATTAGCAAGTTAGAGATAAAAACTTTCCATAATAAAATTATTTAGTTTTATAAATTCATAATTTTTAATAATTTTTAATTTAAATCTTTTGAATCTAAGATTTTGATGCCCGGTTAAAAAAAGAAATAAGACTGAATAAACCTTTTACACAGCACACACATTTCTTCAAGGAATTATAAAAAATAAATTTTTGAGTTATAATAATTCTTAAAATGAGTAATGATTCACTCGTTTCAACATTATATAATTGGCTTGCATTACAAAATGTTAATAATTACTTAAGATAAAAATTAATGTAATGATATTTATTTTGAACTTAAAGTTTCCTTTTAATTAATTTTGAAATTTATCAATCACAACTGGATTTGATAAACTAAAATATGCAGGTCAAAGATTAAAATCAAAGTTTAAAAAAGTTTTTAATACTAAAAGATGGTAATTAAAAAAAACTTATTTTTTAAATAAAAATTTTTTCGTAAAATGTAAGCATGATGAAAAATAAAATTTTATTTGATTACCCACAATTACCTAGATATATGAGGATACTGTTTAACATTTAACTATGATTTATTATCATAAGTTGTTACCCGCAAAGAATTTTTTATTATTTTTATAAATAAGCAAGATAAGTATAATTCAAAAATTTCAAACCAATTGATTTATTTCTTAGTTTCTAACCTGTTCTGATTCTAATTTTTATGAATTGCATTAACAATGTACAATTCTTTTATATAGTATTTATTATTGTAGAAAATTATTTATTCTTTCATTTTCTATATCATTTTCAAATTAATACTAAATTAAAGGAAAAATAATTGTTTATTTTTTTTCAATTTTTTTGCACAGATATCAAGAAGGTAAGTTACAATAAATCAATTTAACAACTTTCATAATTTTTAGAACTTCCACATATTTCCTCTATGTTTATTCTCTTATAATTTATTTGCTTAAGTAATTCATTAAATCAATTAATATAGTCTCAGTGAGATTCTATATATATGATCTGATAAAATTACAAAATTGTGTAAATACAACACTTTTTTCACCTTTTTAAATTTAAATCAATAAATGTCGAATATAAAATTCTTCCTAAAGAATAAAGTGTTTTTAATATGTCAGATTTTGAGAATCTTGTATTGAAGAAGCATGAAAAAATTTTCCAAGTAATTTTAACAATAAAATATAAACACGATTTAAATAATTCATTCCTTTTATAATTTGCATACAAATACATGAACCAAACGCATCATTTGCATAAAATGAATTTAGAAATATAGATAAACTTGAAGAATGAAGATTGTAGAAATGTAAATAATATTTACCAGTATTCAATCGAATGACTACTTTGTAAAGTAGTGCAAAATTAATAAAATATAGAAAATAAACTGAATAATAAAGTTTCAATACATTCCTAACGATTTGAAGGAGAAAAGGTTAAATAAAAGAAATCACAAGAATAATAACTTAAATTTTTGAATTTCTTACGTATGAACATTTAAATCTAATTACATTTTATTTGAATAGCATTCTTATTTCCTCTTTGAGGAAAATACTAAATTTCGATCATATTTTCATGATCCAGTGTTAAAAGTTAAAATTTTGGAAACATGTCGCTTTAATTGGCACATAACTTTTAATATCAATACAATATTATTAAACGAGGGATTAAAGTAGTGAAAAATATTCAACAAAAGAGTAATATAATACCTTAGAGGAAATAATGAAGTAATTTCATTCACGAAATTCGCTACCTATATCACTTTGTAATTCACATTTTTCATCTATCAAACAGTTCTGTGTAACAGACATCATCAATTAAATTAATCTTATTAAGCGAGCACTTCATTTTCTGGACCATTAAGTGGATCATATTCATTAGAAGTTCAAAGAGATTCTATTTAAAGACAAAGAAAGGGGAAATAAATTGTTCGACAGGTAATATTTCATGCTAAGGATTATTTTTAGTGAAGTGATTCTTCTTTTATTAATTTTTGATATTTTTTAACATAGATTAAAGAAAATCTTGCTTCCAGAGAATTTGAATGGTTCACATAGGGAAGATTGAAAAAATATATTGTGCAATAATTTTAACCAAACTTGAAAATAAAGAATACACTTCAAGTGAGAGAGATTTTGAATACTGAAAAATGTTAAACAATACCCACTAAATATGCTATTACCATTGTGAGAAACTGTTTGAGCGAGATTTTAAATTCCTTTGATTAATATGTATAGTTATTAATGTATTTTATAATAATATTTTAAGTCATAATACTTTTTATTATACATTCTTAAAATTAAATAAACTTACATTTAAATACTTTATGATTGATAGGTTAGTCTAATTCATTTATGATATCTTTAGATCATTTTCGGTAAAGAGAGATTTGTTGTTGCTGTTGTTGCTAATCCCAGATGATCAAGCAATGCTAGACCATCTCCATAAAACCCATTATTTACAACAAGTCCAAAACTAGTGTAGGATCTTTAAGAATGTCACTTTTGGCAAAATCCAAGCAGTTTAGAATATGGGTAGGGGAGGCCTACACGGCTCCGCACCAGTGGTAATCCGGGTGAGATTTAATATTAATTACATATTTATGCGTATGTGTACCAAACTGGCTGCTGAAGGATTAGTATTCTTTTCTTTGTTTCAGCTCGAATCTTATGTCGGACATGGATGTTTATAGTAGCTCGAAATTCTTTTTAATGTGGATTCAAGTATATATATATTTTGAATTAGAATAATTTCAGACAAGCAGTAATTGAAAAATTACTGTTACCAAATATGGATAAAGTACTTTGAACTTTGATCGGATGATATCATCTTATGATCTGTTTTCAAGCAATCCCTGATCATTGTTCCCCAACTTTCTTAAAATGTCTGAGTATTTGTCATTTTAGATCTCCTTTCTTGAAAATCAGACATGTTGTAGGATGCTGAATTCTTACCCTTACTTTTGAATGTCCGTTTGTATTCCATTTTTAATGAAAAAATAATTACAAATTAAATAATCAATAATTCTTTAGTAGAATTGTCTCTTTAACAAACAAACGTCCTGTTTCACAAAACAAAAATCAGTAACATAATGTATCTTTGGGAACACTGCAACTGCATTTCAGATTTTTGGAAAATGGCAGAAAAGTTTCACTAGCTCTTTACTAACAATGCACCAATGTGTGACATTCCGAAAAATTCTTATCTCCCTGAAGATATGTAAGTGATTTGGTGCAGTCACTCGATAAGCCTGAGAAAATAAACTGCCTTTTCCTTGAAATATTGAGCTATTGACACCAAGTAAGTCTTTTTTCCAAAATGTATTTAATTCGATACTTTTGTTTGCGAAGATTTCTGTATTAATCAACCTGGCATTGTCATGGAAGAGGCCAGACTTGGTTTTTTGACTGTTGTAGTGTTGAAAATAAAATGAGTCGCAAGTAAAATTGGTTATAATTTTTGACTACGATGAAGAATTAAACGATGAAGAATTACGATGAAGAAGATTAAAACATTTACCTTAATTCAATGAAAAGTTGTTTAATTAAATACTTTTTATATCGAATAAATTTTAACATAAATGAAGCTGCCGTAAAAAAATACATAAAGGGATGATTTTAAAATAGTTAAATGAAATTGAAAAAATTTAAAAACATCGTTAAAAATATCGTATAAAATTAAATATAAATGAATAATAAATTTTTTAAATAATTTTATGTTTGAATATACGTAAAATAATAGATGAAAATTAAGAAGTAATCTTTCTTAAAAATGGAAAAAAGAATGTGTGATAAATAACTGTAATTATTTAACTAAAGATAAAATTAATGTTTTACATCGTTAAAACTATTGTGTACGTTTAACAAAATATTTTTTAAACGAAAATTTACCAAATTTCTTAATATTAAAAGAAAATGACTCCTAATTACTAAAAGAAGAGAAATTTGAAGAAATTATTTACAATATTTAAGCAAATTGAAGATTTTTAAGTATAAAAATATTGTATATTACAAAATAGTATACCTTTTTATTGAAAATGTTAACTTCTTATTTGTTTATTTTTATAAATGTTTAAAGGAAAATATATTAATATAGTGCAAAAAATTGATTAGTATGTCTACTGTTTTGTTTTATTTTAATTTCTTCATTATGTAATCAAACATATATTATGTCATAGCGTATAGTACATAGGATTATGCAAAGCATTTTATTTATTCTATATAGTTTAAGAGAATTTTTAAGTGATGTTTAATATTTGATACCAGTGAATAATGCAATGATAACTTCAAAAAATAATCTTGCTAAACAACAAGGAATCAGTTAGTAAAATTAATACTATTACTGAAATAATAACAATCGCAATTTATTTCTCCAAGATAATTTTTGTAAGAAGTCAATATATTCACAGTTAAGAAATTTGCAAACAAAGTATAAAATGCATTAATAATAATTAAACTCATCTTCAAAACGTCTTTTACTTTAAAGCAATTTAATCAAAGCTCAAATGTAAAATCTTTTAAATTTAAAGAACTTATAAAGTACGTTAATTACAGTTTCCTTCAAGTATTTCTTTACTGTTGCTCAAAAATATTTATTTAGTGTATGTTATAGAGAAT
Source organism: Latrodectus hesperus (assembly GCA_037975125.1). Classification (NCBI taxonomy): domain Eukaryota; kingdom Metazoa; phylum Arthropoda; class Arachnida; order Araneae; family Theridiidae; genus Latrodectus; species Latrodectus hesperus. Next base: position 116,873,862 of record CM075853.1, on the reverse strand, counting down.
ATTCTTAATTGATTTTAAATTATATAAGCACTCTTTTTAATGAGTTTTAACAAAATTTTTAGCAATTTTTTTAATTAAATATTGCTACTTATTCACTTTTATTGATAAAACATAATAATTTTTATCTGCTAAAGTAAGGAGTTAATTCTATTAAAAATAAAAAGAAGTAATGGAATTTTAATTCATGTATTTATATCGTTACTTTAAATTGTGTCAATTCGAAAAATAGATACCGAATTAGATTATATTTTTTATCTTTATTTTCCATACAATCGATCTATTTTAATAAATTAAATAATGGCATCGCTATTAACATAATAAAAGTGCATATTATATATGACAAAGGATGCATAATTACATTTGTTTCCGGAGCATTTATTTCAAAGCTTTCGGTGATCTTAAGTTTCAGATTAATTGTGCGTAATCATTTTCAGCCATTCCTGTTCTTACTTTTGCAGAGAAAATAAAGTAATATGTATAAATTTCTTAATGCATTAAAATAGGCATTAATTTTATTTAAATTGTCTTCGCTTTCCAGAAATGCCACTCCTGAGACTTTAATAATTCAAAATTATAACACTTCTCAAATGTTGGAGCAGTTGATATAGACAAATTTTATTAATATGATATCAGATGTTTTTGAAATGAAATGTATTATTTAGGAAAATTTGTTAAGCTTTGTTTGAGAGTAACAAAGAATATGCAGTTTAATAAAAATAATGAAAAAAGTTTCCTAAATTCTAATGAATCTTGGTCATTATTAAATACTTATTTATAAAAGTGAGAATTTCCCTTTATTATATAATAAATGAGATATTTAGGAATTTTGACTGCGCTGTACATTTAATATTTTACATAAAGAAAAAAAGTTGATGATTGTACAGTTAAAGAGAAACATTTATTACAACAGTTTATTTTCATTATGCATTAAAAATATTTCAATAATAGGGGGAAAATAAATAATGATGTAGTTATCAAAATGTAAAACAAATGTTCATCAAAATATACTTTTGAGTTAAAGCAGGTCTATGCTGCAATAAACAGATTATGACTGCTGATGCACAAGAGGTTAGGCCTATGCAAACCATATATATATATATATATATATATATATATATATATATATATATATATATATATATATATATATATATATATATATATATATATATATATATATATATATATATATATATATATATATATATATATATATATATATATATATATATATATATATATATATATATATATATATATATATATATATATATATATATATATATATATATAATATATATATACTATATATACTTCCCTCTGAAAATAAATACCATCGATTCCCTCATGTGGTATTCTGCTAATAGTGATACGAAATCCATTTTAAATAATGAATCCCAGTACATATATCCATTTTGCAAAAAATAAATTAATAAATAAAAAAATATTCATAAAATGATAAACAAAAACAAAATATAACTTTTCTGTCTCGAAGCTATGTGATAACGCTTTAATACGGATTAGACTGTTCATCACTATAAGACCTTCTAATCTCTTATTAATTACCTTTTCAACAAGATTATGCTTCCTATTTAAGAAAAGTATGATGTCAAAGGAAATATACAAGTGTATAAATATATAAGTGTTCATTGGCTGTAAGATTTTTTAAGAACATACTTCGCCAATAATGTCACTTCTGATGTAATAAGTAACGACATAAGTCATTCATGATTTTTCAGCTTTTATCTTGTAATAAAATTAGAAATTAGAGTTTTATTCAATTAAGAGTGTTATCATTCAACTATAGATTTGAATCATATATAGGTGATTTATATCAAGTCACACACACACACGCACACAAAACATTGAATCAAAATTCATTATTGTGAGAAATTATTATTGGTTACTTATTTATCTAATAACTTTTCACACAAACGAATTCAATGAAACTTAATTTTTCAGTATTTATATGCTTTGCATGCCTTAATATGTGTTAAACTTAAATGAATATGTGTTTCACAAAATCTATTTTACTTCTAACAAAACTTCAACAAATATACAATTATTAATTATATTTGTTCTTTTATAACAATGTATAAAAATCTACTTTCGTTTGCAAAAGCTAAAATTTTTGAATATTCTGTTTTCTAAAACATCAATGTTACAGTTTTTATTTTGAAAAGAAATAAAGATGAGATGAAAATTTTAAGAGATTATATAAGTGAAGCCAAAAAAAATATTAGTAGGTAATATTTTTATTCATGTGCGATCATCTCGTATTAAATAAAAATTTAATTTATATGGATGAAATTTCTATGTAAAATATTGTCTCTTATCAAACCTGAAAATCGAAATTTTAAGTAACAATATCAGAAATTTAGTACTTTTATTCAAAAACAGCAGTTATAATATGATACGTTGTTGTCTTCTAAGAAAAATCAAATAAATATATTGAAATTTTTTGATGAAAATTGTGTATTTTCGTTACTTAATAACGACAATAATATTTTCAAATATAAATTGTTTACATTTTTCTAAACAAAGTATTAAAATGAAATGTACAGATGGCAGCACTAAATAGTAAACGTAAAGATTCAAACTGTGAATTTACTTTGTTTTTGAAATTATCTAGATAATAAATATGTAGTTTGGGATATAAATTGTAAGCGAAAGCAGAAAATTGACTTGTTAGTTTACGAAAAAACAAATCTTTTTCTATAAAATATAGTTCAAATTGCTTACATATTTTGCTAAAATAGTTAAAATGAAAATATGAATACTTTCCACTTTTTATGTGATTTTTTTCAAATAAAATTTTTCTAGATAAAAACATCATTTTTACAAACATTAAACAGTTTGCAAGCAATAAACGAATCAGATGATATTTAATTTATTACTTTGATGATATTTCAATGAATCAAACACCACTTTAAATAATTTAAGAAATCCAGATTTGAGAAGGTTTTACATAAAAAAGTTTCTATGAACAAACTATTTATTATAAAAATAACATTTTTATTGCTAAAATATTTTAATTCATTCAGTTTTTCAAAAAGAGGAGAAAAAATATATTATAGACATTATCATAAGGTAAATAAGTATTTAAAGTTAAATGAAGATGGCAGCACTAACTAATTTTTCTAAAATATTATTATATTAAAGTTTTATGAAATTATTGTTGCTGGAAATACAAACTTGAGATAAATTTGTTTGAATTAAATTATTTCAATTATGGAAAAAACTATTAACAAATATTTTTTTTTTCATTTCCATGCTTCATTTCTAAAATCAATTTGAATAAAATATTTTTGAATTTACCAATAAAATATTATTTACTCATAAAATTTATATATATTTTAAACTCATTTTCATGCTTGAATGAATCTAATATGTAGGCATTATTAAATACATAATCTTAATATTTAAGGTCAAAAAACTAATTAAAACTACTCACACAAAAAGAAAACAAAAATAATGAATTTGAATAATTTTTTAATTGGACTAATAATTTGTAAGCGCATTTTTTAATATATATATATATTCATATACATGCATATACATATATAGGTATACGTATACATATACAGACAGACAGATAAACAAATATAGATAGATATAATTGTTCAGAAAATTAAAAACAGATGAACTAACTCCCCAGCACTACTGTCCACGTTGGACCATGACCTCTAATAATTCGACTCTGAAGCAGAATTAGATTTCCTATTCATTATTTTCAAGTTCTCTTGAGATCCTTTTCAATCTCTTCAAGATATATATCATTTCCTAGGTCTTCTTTATTTTCTCTGACCTTGACACTGACCTTTAAAAACTTTTTTCGGTCAACCTGTATTCAAAAATTCTCTTCAAAGGTCTCAACTGGCTTCCTTTTCATTTAATATGGTTTTATATACCTTTTTTTTCCTTAAACCATTTTTGTAAATCATAGTTATATCGTTTCCTCCAAACATCACCAGCCGAAAAATGAAAACAGTTTATTTCATTAACAAGCGAATAAGCAAAAACACTAAAGTGAACCATAAAATTTAAAGTTTAAGGTAATATAAATTTTCAAAAAGAAGAGACGTCCAAGTGATTTTTGAATAATCTGTACTCATCTAATAATTGCCATTGTGAGAGTTGGGATAGTTTTTTTACAGCAATTGGGACAGTTTTGGGGTAATTAAATTGAAATGTAAAAAGTTCAATTTGTTTTCTCATATGGTTGTTATGTTGACTACTTTGACATAGGAAACTAGCGGGATTTAGTACAGTATAATTGCAAAATAGAGAGAGTGTGTCATCTATATTTTTAAGATATAGATTTTGTGTTTTATAATACGTAGACAGTTTTTAATTTTATTCTGAGATAGAAGGTGGATCAAGTGTGATCTGTATAAAACAAAGCTGTTGCTGATACTTTGCATTTTGGGTATATAATGTTGATTTTTTTCTCTATCCAGTTATATTAAATAAAATTGTTTGTTTCAAGTCTCTGGTTTCAGTATACAGTCATCCTTTCTCATCTAATAAGTGCCATTGGGGCAGTAGGGACAGCTTTTTTACAGCAATTGGGACAGTTTTTTATGAACAATGTGATTTTACATGTCACAAGACTCCCTGGGGTCAGGTGCACAAACAGAAAACGAAAGTTTACAACATTAATTGCAGGGGTTGAAACTAGAATTTTCCCCCTTCAAATAGCGCAATTTTGAAACATGAGCCACTAAGATCTATCTATCAGATTCTTAAAATTAAGCTTTGACTTCGATTATTTGATAGTTTAACAACTAAATCTATTTAAGAATAAACTTTTACAAATTAGGAAATCTGGGAAAATTCCAAGCATCCATTTTGGCATCTTTGCACCAGAAACTGAAAAACAAATTAACACCATTCTTCCATGCTTTAACAATAGCTTGTACAAATCCTGTATTTTCCTCTATGAGGACTATTTACTTATCATTATACCGTGGTGAGCATAAACTTTATCTCCACATTCAAGTTTCTGTATTTTACAAAAAATATAATATTTAGAAATTATTATATTAAGTCACCTCGATGACTTATCAGCATGACTTACACAAATCGCTTTAAATCGTATTTACAATTTTCATAATGTGAGCAATATTAATGTTTAAATTATGTCTCTACTTTGTATAACTATTTCTTTTTTAGTACACTTTGTCACTGCGACCATGGTGGTCACTCAATTTTACTATCACCATGTTTAGAAAGAACATTTAGAATTTATTTAAACGAAAAAAATATGCGAGAAAATATATAAATCATTTTTTCCTTTGAAAATTCACCTCGTTTTAAATATATTGCCCAACTTATATATACTATAATAATCCAAATATAGAATAATATGAAACTGAAATTGGTCTATATCTGTTTCATTCCTTTACACAGATAAAATAATATTAATTATAATACATAAATTACATAAAATTATAATACATAAACTGTATTTTAATAGCATTAAATTGACATGATTAAAAATATATACGATTTCACTAATTTTTAAAACAATGATAGTCAATCACTTATAAAAATTATAGGTTTTTTAGATTGTTTTAATAACTAATGACAATTTTACTATTTGTGTTAATGTTTAAAAGATAAGTAAACAAAGGAATTAAATGACTGCTAATGTAAAAATCTAATCTGTCTGAATGTAAATTTGTCTCACTGATGTAAAAATGCAAGCCACATTAATTTAAAGGCAAAATTTACAGTAAAATTGATGACTAATTTAATTTTGATAAAATATGCCTCATTTTAAAAATATTCCATTATCTTCCTTGTTGACTAAAAATCATTCAACTACAGAAATACAATTTTAAATGCAGCAGAGAGACATAAATTATACAACCTCTTCCAAATATAAAAATGTTAATTTTTACATGAAAATCAGAAATATTTTGAGCTATGCTTTGAATTGCTTAAGAAGTTATATCCCTGTATTCTTCATAACTTTGCGAACATAAATTTTTCAGTACATTTTATATTCTTTGCAGAATAATAACTTGTAAAACTTTCATTATGCACCAAAAACTTTCAGATTTAAGACTTTTAGATTTAAAAAAAACATCCTAGATATATAAAATAATCTTATTTTAATAACGTTTCCAATATGAAAATTTTAATTTATAACGCAAAATACTTTTGTAAGATAACAAAAGAGAGTAAGTGATAATAAAAGGCTTTATTATGCATTTAATCTCTATTGTATTAAAAAGTGACGTATAATTTTTACTCTGAATTAATAGATGGCAGCACAAACACAGTTGAACACAATTTCAATTTTGGAAAGAAAATCATCTTATCATTTTGAAAATGAAAATGTAAATCAATTCTTTAATCTCAAAATTTATGTTTTGTATTTAAGCTGCTTGGAAAGCCAAGCAAAAGCTATTAAGAACTTTTTTATAGTGTTTACAGTTTCAAGATTTTTTTTAATTTTTAAGGTAATTGATGAATAAATTTGTTTTATTATTTGCACTGACTTAACTAATTTCAAGTGCAATATATATTTTACATCAGGGGTGGGAAATCACTTTTAAGCGCAGGCCAAAAGGAAATTTTCAGAATGTCTCCCGGGCCGGAGGACTATACCGCGTACGCTGAGCATGCGCGAATGTTTTGGGTGGAGTTTTTTCCTTACTCAAGAAAGTCTTTTGACAAAAACACTATAAGTATCATTTTAAGGCATTTGGACACAGAAATTTGGCAGTTAATAAAAGATAATATAGTAATAACAAATTGTCTTACTTAGGTGTATATGCAAACAATTTATGCACAGTAAAATGCCACGTAATTTTTTAAAAAAATATAATGCTTAATATTAAATAAATGGTTATTAAATAAATCAGTTAATGAAATATTTTATTTTGATATTTATATACATCTTAATGACTAAAAAATAAATATAAAATAAATATAATATAAATATAAAATAAAAAATAAATATAAAATAATAAACTATTTTATTTTGATTATAGCTATTACATTTTTATATTTATATTACATTTTGTACATATAATAGAGTAAATGGAATTATAAAAAAGAAAAGACAAACATCAAACGTTAAAATAGAAAAGTTTTAGTTAATGTGCAACGTGAAATCTGGAATGTTCATTTGATATTATTTCTTCAAAATTTGGATCCAAATCACTTATTGCAATCCTTAATACCGAGTGTAAGTTTTCGTCAGTAATTTGTGATCGATATTTATTTTTCGTGTAAATCATTAACGAAAAAGTTCTTTCACAAGTATATGTTAAACCAAATAAAACTAGGTAGCATTGTTAAAAAAATATTCTGTATTCAAAGTATCGTAGAAAACACTTAACTAGTTTGAGGGAAAATTTTCTTTTAGTAAATTATTTTACTGTAAGTCAATTAGTTCTAGTTCAATTTCAACAGGAGCTTCTTGCACGTCAAAATTGAAACGTTGATTAATTAATGATAAAGAGGTTTTTCTATAGCTTTGAAATCTTGAAATCTTCTTTGGAATTCAGAATGCAGGTCTTGTGTTATTGCACTATATTTAAGAAAATCGGTTTTTTCAATGTTTCTCGTTGTGACTGTAATGAAAGCAAATGATTTAGTGATTTGTTATAAAAGTTTTATAGTAAATAAATTGAGTTTTATTATAAATGCTTTGATGTTTGAGTGAATATTGAAAGCGAATTGGTTTTTTCCTTGTGGATTTATATTTAGTTCATTCAAATATTTTTCAATGTCTACTAAAAACGAGAAATCATTAAGGCGTGCCTCATTTTGCAATTCAGGAAAATCATGTTTTATTTTATCGACAAGAGAAGGATATTATATTATCAAGTAAATATTGAAACCTGTCCAAAAATTTACCGCGATGCTAAGCCATCGCACAAGTGTAATAAGGAATTTCGTTAAAATCAATTTCAATTTTTTTCAAAAATTCAATACTGTCGATGATTTAAAGCATGTCCCCAGATAAAATTCGCAACTTTTGTCACAACAGTAACGACGTGACTCAATTTCAAGACTTTTCTACATAACACTTCTTGATGAATAATGCAGTGTATAAATAATATATTCTATTCTGGTTGCAACTCTTCTATTTTGTCACTGATCCGTTTTAGTAAGCGCACATTTGTCCCTGTTAAACTAGGACAGCCATCCGTAGTGATGATTACTATTTTGTTTCTAGTTAAAATTACTTTAACTAAACACTCTTCAACAACGATAAAGAAATCTTCACCAGTAGTTCTATCTTTCATTGGATGCACACTAAGAAGTTCCTTTCTAATTTCCATGTTAATACCTCGGATAAATATTTATAATTGACTTGTGTCAGTAATATAGCCGGACTCATCTAAAAACAGTGAACAATATGTGAAATCAGCAATTTTTGTTCTTAGCTTTTCATTCAGCAATTTTTGTTCTTAGCTTTTAAATTTTCTGCAATATTTTCGATCCGTCTTACTATTGTTCTTTTCGAAAAGAGCTTACATTTTCAAAAATATGTTTCTCTTCAGGACAATATATCTCCGAACACTTGTATCATGCATTGTTTAACAAATTCTTCTTCAGTAAAAGGTTAACAGAACTTAGCAATTTTGTGTGCAACAGCATAACATGCTTCTGTGGTAGATTTCTCGATATTACTTCGTTTGATAAAAATATTTTGTTGCTTATTCAATTTTTTTGTCATGTTTTCTGCTGCACTTTGAAGTTCTTTAAAAGAAAGTGATGCACATTTTGGATGTTTTGATTTAAAATACCGGTTTAAATTATATATATTCCTTGAAAACCTCAATTATGTGTGTTTCCTGGAAAACTAAACAAGTTTCTTATCAACATTTGTAAAAAGGTATTTTACCGTCCATGCTTCATTGAAATTTCTACACTCCAAATCCACTTTTCTTTTTATAGAATGACTCATTTTACACAAAAAGGCATAAATTATTACAATAAAATAAAACCAATGTTTTAAAATTTTACCTACAAAAAGTCCACTTTTTCAATTTATTATTATATTTACAAATTAACAAACATTAATCTCAAAAGAAATGAAGAGTATGCGACTCGTGCTAAATCAAAATAAACAGTACGCGTGCTGCGGTCTGTCATCCCTTGAAGAGTGAGAGAAGTGCACGTTCAATTCTATGTAGTAAGCCGACCACACGCTTTATGAGAGTATGTATGTTGCATACATTAAAGTAGGGATACGGTTAAAGCTGTTTACAAATTATAATACTCTCTATTATTTATAAATTTTTCATTATTTATATGAACACTTAGCATACAAATACTGTTGATTTCAACAAAATCGCATATAAGAGATTAAAAAAATTGCATACAGGACTTTTCAACGGGCCGGAGAAAGTAAGCAAAAGGGCCGGTTCTGGCCCGCGGCCCGGCTTTTGTCCACCTCTACTTTACATGATTTAGAATAATATGTAACTAATGAATTATCCTAAATCATGATTTCTGTTATAGAAGTATTTATAACTAAAAATAATAAGAAAGTTGGAATAGAAAACACACTTTCTTCAATGAGAAATTTTATCAGGTCCTGCCTGATTAACAAATTGATAATAGTTTCCGATTTTTTTTAATTAATCCATGAAAAAGTATGACAATTGAAAATAATTCTTAATTTATTTGAAAATTCTTCCAAAATGTTTTATTTTTAAATTATGTACGCCGACACACATCAACACATTTTTGGGCATCTTGCAGTTCAGTATAATTCGAAAAGATAGTTCGCAAAAGAGAAATCATCCAAAATGTATTATCATCCAATTGTAGTAACTCTCAAATTCTACTATACGTTTTTGGTCCAGGTCTAATTATGATTATTTTTCAAACGTCGAAAACTGCTCTGTTATATTTTTCAGATAGAGAATAAATTGTTTTATATTGATATAGTAATACAAATACAGTAAAAAAAGGATTTTAACATATCATGAATTAAGACAGTTGATCCATTTTCAATACAAAATTTAAAAAGTTCAGAAGAAAAAAAAAACTAAAACAGAATGAATTAGTTCCTAAAATATTTAAGTGATGCCGACTCATACTGAGTGGTTAGTGCTCCTGACTCCTGAGCTGTGGTTCCCGGGTTCAAATCTTGGTTCGGGAATGGATGCTACTTTCTTTCTCTGTTCTCTCTGTCTTTTTTTCTGTGATGATGTATGAATGTGACCCAAACTATAAACGGGTTTGTGTTGGTATGGCGCGGGTAACGCTACTTGCCTCCGTGATTTGATTCACAGGTGCCCGTTGGCCTTGTTGTGGCATAGGGTTCGTCACCCAAGTGTCTCACAATGTAGGCTCCAGGAAAAAAAATATTTAAGTGATTGATGTATTATCTCTCTCTTTAAATTAATTCCCAAACTTAGAATTTACTAGTTATTTTTCAAGATTTCATCAAATACCAATAGTTTCTTCTGAAAAATTTCACAATCTGTAAAATATAAGTGAATATTCAATATGTCTTTACCATTATGCTCACGTTGCGTATCAGAAATATTAAGTTACATTCCTGAAAAAATAAAATTAAATGTTTGTTTTGATATTTTAAAAGAGATAGTTAAAAATTCAGATTATTCAAATATTTCGAGTAAATGTACAACTGACAGTAATATTAGGATTAAAATAAGGAATCTAAAAAATGCATTAACTAATTTCCACGATTTAATTATTTTTGTGCTTAAAACAAGTGGAGAAAAAAGATTTTATTTATGAATTCATTAATTTAACTTAAAAATGGTTGCTCATATCTGAAGCAAATATATTTTTATGAAGATTAGTTAACTAGAATATTTTTTGAACTTAAATAAAATAACTGGTTCTCATGTTTATATTTAATTCTATTTCAAATTCATAATACTAATTTTCATTTAATTACAAAGCTTCCTTTTATGACCATATTTTAATTTTAATTTTCCATATTCTCAAACACTTACAATCATCTTTATAAAAATTTATAAAATGAAGACCATTTTTAATCCCTTTAGAGATTAACTAGAGGCTGCGTTTTCCAGTGTTACACACTCTTCACTGTGATTAATTTAAACAATGCTCACTTGAATTTAATTTAGATTAATTAAACAATATTTTCTCGAATACATTTTCACGATTTATGTCTGTAAAATATCGCCGCAGTTAAAAAGATGGAGCGAAATGCCTCATTTTTCTCAGTCTCTAACTTAAATAGCAGAGAAACATATAAATTTTCACACAATTATTCTTTTTAATATTTAATTGTGATTTTATCAGCATCAGTTGAAATGGCTTTAATGCGAGTGAAAAAGAATTTAGCGATTCTTCCATGGAAGAAAAATGATTTCCAATATTATCTGACGGGAAAATTATGATAAAAAAGTAATATCGATAAAAATGTCTCTGCTTAGGTTTAATTTTGAAGCGATAAAAGTTTCTAAATGCATTTAATTGTACTCCCTATATAAAAATAAATTTATCGATATCTTTGTGCCATTAGAAAGAATAAAGTGATATATTTGTTTCTATGGCTTTTTGTATGGAATCTGTTGTTCATAAATTCTTGCGCATTATTTTAGATCTGATATGTTATTTAGATAGAAAGCAATTCTTCAGAATTTATAATTTTGCTGTGAAATATAATGCAAGAATTTATCATTTGATTTATATTTTAAATTGCCTTTTAAGTTTTATAAATGTAATTAATTTTATAGTGTCACGACGACTTATTTCATATAGTTAGAAATTTACTCCAAAAACTGGCTGAATAATTACCAGATGCAAAATATATTTAATTTACTTTATAGCTCTATAATCATTATCTTGAAAATGAAGTTATTTAAATTATTTTCTTAATTTACATATTTTATATGAATTACATATTAACATAAATTTTGCTTATAACACAAATGCTTCTAATGAAGAATGTCAGAAACAAATTTAAAAACATATTTCAGAAAAAAAGCAGTCAGCGTAATTTTTTCACAAGAAAACTAAATCCAAATGCAATTTTACTTACTAATTCCAAATATGTAATCACATTCTTTTCATCAGGAATATTTTTTTTGCAAAAGCTCCATAAGTATTTTTCTTTCATTCTTGGAAATTAAGCCACAATTGAAATAACAGTGAGTGTGGCAACGTGTATGTTATGGTTGCTGTTTTTATTTCTCCTGTGGCTTCGCTTTTTATTCGTTTACAGTTTTTCAGCCAAACAACTTTTGCTACATCAGTTCTCTACTGATGTAGCAGAAGATGCTTGATTGATTTAAGCATTTTCTTGGCATAACTTTTCATTATGCCAAGAAATCAACTTCTGCTACATAAGTAGAGAAATGACATTCAAGTCTCAAAGGCGAATTTCCCACTACTTGTGAAAAACTGTTATGAGCTCTACTACGGTTATGAAGCTGGTGATTTTGATAATAGGAATATGTTGTGTAATAATAGTTAAGCTACTGACAGAAAGGAAATATGGTATTCCTTTTCCATTCCGTCTGTAGCTTAGCTATAACACCCCGTTTTCAGTCCCTATGTTTTGGAGAGAACAAAAAGGATCATTCATTTGACTGTTATTTCAGGATAACACTCATTAGAAAAATAAAGTCCAAAACAAAATATAGAATAAAGTATTACAGTCAGGCATTTGTCATGATACCCTTGTTCATAGTAAAGAATCCGGTAAAGAATTGTCCAAATTTTATGATTATATGTGATAAGTTCATCTCCGATCAAGCTCACACTAAAGATGATGGAAATGGGTGAAGAGACCCTACCTTTGAAAAGGTAGTTCTTCAGAACCTCATTTTTTATACTAACAATGTTTTAATGACATTAAAAAGGGAATTAAAGTTGTCCAAGTAGTCGTTGGAACTTTTAAGTTCCAAGGTCAAAAGGCTGAAAACTGCTTAAAGAAGACGTACGTCAGGTATGCATTTATTGTTATCGACATAGTGGTTCTAAGGACTACCTCTTTAAAGAAAGTGGAGTATTTTTTCTAATAATGTTGATTCAATAATGAAGATCTTTTGGATGTCAACACCAACAATAAGAGGGCGAGTTTTCATAATCTGTTCAAAAGTTAAATTGAAGGTTTTACTACGGCATAATGTAAATAAATTATCAACAATACCTTTTGCTCAAACTAGTGATATGAAAGGAATATAAGAGTATGAAACTGTTGTTAAGAAAAATTACGTAAACTAAACATAGCTGGAATATATGATGTAATTTACAAGTCGATTGTGAGAAAGACACAATTTGTTTTTGTTGAATAAGCCACAAAAATATGCCCTATAAGGAAACAATGACCTGAGCTTGACTTCCTTATTCAAGGATATAAAGAAAATATACCAAATGCTCTTTAAGTCGTCCCCGAAATAGTGTTTTTACCCCCAAAACATATAAAAATGAGGCTGATGAAAAATGTTTTAAAAATTATGGAGAAAAGTTGTGAGGCCTTCGTGTCACTGAAATCTAAATTTCTTAAAATATGCGTTGTGAAATTAGAGGAAGGAATAATAAAATCGCAAATAAGATCAATAGTATTGTATGGTGAACATTTTGTTGAAACAATTGAATCTATTCAAAATCGAAGCGGGAAAATCATTTAACAATAAAGTATTCATTGTGGATTTCTTGGCAATGATAAAGAAGAAAATAGAAAACAATGATTGACCTTCTGGCTTCATAAAAAGAAATGGGCTGTAACACACCCTTAAAAATTCCTTCTCTGAACTCCCATTGAGTATTTTTCCCCGAAATTCTTGGTGCTGTCTCTGACGTGCATAGTCAGCGTTTTCATCAGCAGATTGTTATCATGGGAAAGAGACATCAAGACAAAAAGAACCTCAGTATCTGGCCGAAAAATAATGGACAATGAAGAGCGTCACCCTGAACGCAAAATGTAGCAGAAAATCAAAAAATACAACTTTTTTGGTAATCCAAAATGAATTGAATATTTATCATTAAGTGTTTCTGATGTATCTTATAGAGCTTTTAAAAAGTGTCAAAAATCACCCCTCTGATGGAGAAAATCTTAACACATATTTAATTTCTGCAGACACAATTCCGTTTGTTTAGTTCTTGCGAAAAACTTTTTTTCAGTTTTTTTTGTTGACTAGTGCAATTAAAAAAAATGAGAGGACTGAAAATATTTTTTATTTAAATATAAACTTGCTGAATTTCTGTTGAAAAATATTTGGTGTCTCTTCTTGTGCATTAGTACTAAATATAAAATTTTACAGATTTTAATAGCAATTCGTTGTGGATGAAACTATACTAGAAATTAATTAATTGTTTCTTTTTTATCATTTTTGAATGTAGGAATCGGGAAAAAGTTGAGATTTAAGGTTTTAAGTTTTCTCCGTAAGACTTTCTCCATTAAATATTAATATTATTTATTATAAAAATTGTTATTGAAATTAAAGTTAATAAGTATAATTCAGCAAGTTTGTATTGCTATATTTTTACCATTTTTTTATTTAAATGTATATACTCAATTCTAATTTTTGAATATCACCCCAGTAATGTTTCCTGTAACACACACACACACATTTTGCCTTATGTATGTTATTATTCTCCAAATCAACTTAACATAACATAGGAAATTTGAAGTTTAGATTTGTGCTTCATTTAATAGCTATTCTTTCTTTGTTATTTAAATATTATTATATTAGTTTTCTTAAGATAAAACTAGTTTTCCTGATAACATAATTGTTTGATTAACTATAATAATTTATAATTTAAGTTACAATATAATAAAGTTTTTTTCACTTTAGATTGTCAATTTATAATTTAGTATAAGGCTAGAAAACATTTGTTTTTGCAACCATGCAAAAGTTTTAAGATATTAGATGGGTTCGAGAAAATAAAAGAACTACCATAAACAGACAATAGTACTCCAATTACAAGTATCATCAATTTAAAGAGGCTGGAATCTCAAAACACATAAACTTCTTGAATTCTTCAACGACCCCATTTCTTTAAACGAACGTTTATTTAAATTAAGAACTATCCAAATTTTATGAGTTGCAAAAATAATATTTGCATTGTTTATTAACTGAATAATTATTTATAAGCAGCACTTCTTAATTATGATGTCTTTAATTTGCATTAAGCATTTATGCAAGTTTGTTGCAAATTTGGTGATTAAATCATGTACTTAGATAAATTAAATTATATATAATTAAATATTTAAGTAAAACTTTAGAAAAGATGTTTTTAGATTTTAGATATAAAATTGTTTACATAAATTAATCTTTATAGGTGGAAAGTGCTATGAATCAGAACTAAAATATTTTGTGAACTATTTTAAGGAAACGATTTTCCCTCATAGATATTCTTCTTCTTCTTCTTCTAGAATTGGGTTTGTATATCATTGGGCACCTCTGCTTTTATCAGCATTTTGTACCATTAACTCCAAACCCAATGCTTCCTAGTTCCATTTGCTCGGGTCACCCACTTTATTAATAAAGTCCGATAACCCTTTAATGGAGTCTAGGTATAACTCTCTAGTATAGATGATGCCTAAAGAAGTTAATCTAGGGAGGGCAAGAGCCTCACATTCATAAATGATATGCTCTGCCGTTTCCCCTTGCGCATGACATTTCCAGCAGATAAGGTCTTGCTGAAACAGTTCCATCTGGTCAGAAAGTCAGACATGCTAGAGATAGCTTCCCGACTTTCACCAGAAGAAGATGGTTTAGAGGTCATTTCTACCTCAAGGGAAGGATTGATAACTGCCCCTTTACAAGATTGCCTCTGAGTTCCCTTGTCTTTTTCAGGAAGGTCTACTTCAGAGGCTTCACCTGCAAATGCAGAAAGGTTTTTATTACTTGTGTCTTTTCAGCCACAAGATAACAATTAAAAAGCTCAGGTAATATAAGTCCACCCAGCATTGCCTGAGTTACTGGGCAAGGCAAATTACTCTAGAAGTTCGCCAGGCAACTAGAGGCTCCGTTAAGACACCAATACCGCGGTGCCAATTAGCCCTAGGCACGGAACGCATAACACCAGGGTTTACGGGAGCTGGTTCGCGGCCTCTTATTCAATATTCGAGGCTATCCTGTTATTCCTACAGGACTTTCGGCTATCCACCACCTGCCTACGCGCCTGGTGGCTAGCTCAAGCCCCAGAGGGGTACGCATACCCCCTGGTTCCAGGCTCATAGATATTAAACCAAATGAAAAATAATAATTGACATAAAAGGCAAGTTTTAGCCATAAATGAAAAATCTATTTAACTTGAGTAAATATTTGATTGTTGTATTTGCAGGTCCCACAATGCACTTATAAAATATATAGCGGTAACATTATTTTTTCTTTTAGTAAGAACTTGTGATGATGTTATCGTATTACTTTTGAGAAAAGACTATATTTTATCTTTAATTCGTTAAATAATATTAAATTTTATTACTTTTAAATCAAATTTCCTTTTATGATTCTGCACAACTTAAATAACGAATATTCTCTTTGATAAATTAACATATGAAAATATTTGGTTCAAAATATGCATACAATTATCGATATTTTCTTAAAATATATTTTGTGTAAAAGAGATAAAGACACAACGAATACTATTTTTTGTTAAATAACCAAATATATATTAGACACTTTAACAATTAATAAACTGAATCAAAGTTTTTATGTTTATATTTAATTTGAAATCACAAGAAATTACTAAAATCTAAGAAAGAAATATGACATATAACAGTTTTAAAATCATTTAAACTTAGAAAATTTACTGTGTAAATAGGCCTTCAAGTTAAATGAAGAGAGATAAATACTTCCGATACCCAACAGTAAAACAAATTTCACCAGTGTGATCCGGCTTTTCCGGCCTGTAATGAAATGGTGATTTCTGAATCCTTCGCCGTGGAGAAGCATCTGTCTTAAAGTCACATGGTTAATTGAAACCATGAAAGGCTTATTTCGAGTGAGTCACACGAATTAGACTACAGGAATATTAAATAATGAATGTAAGTCAAAGCGAGGAATGGATTTCTTGACATTTATATTTTGAATATGCTTTTTTTTAATGCATAAATATTATCATATTTAATGAAATATATATGTTAATTGAACTACTTATATTTCAATATATATGATAGTTTATGCATTCATTTCATTACATATGATAATTGTAAGAGAGGATCATTAAAATAGCTATTACCATGCAGGAAAAATTATTCAACATTAAACGTTTAGTTTAACTCTTTTTCCTTATTTTTACTGGTGATACATATTAAAATTGTTGTTTTAATGTTTTTCTTTTACTGTGTGTGGGTTTTAATAATACTGTGTGTTTTAATGAAACCAAAGAAAAAAAAGATTGTCAAAACCTATAAACTAAATTTAAGTATTTCTTGAAAAAAGTAATAATATTTTTATTTGAGTAATGTGTATACTCTATTTGTAATGTACTCTATGATGTAATGTACATAATGCGTAATGTACTCTATTTGAGTAATGTATAAAAAGTTACAACTTTTATCTTTTCACTATTTTAAGCAAATAGAATATATAAATTTATTTTTAAATTATCAAATGTATATAATCGCACCGAAAAGTACATCACCAACTTAGTTAATTGTTTTATGTAAAACAATGATCAGTGAATATGCCATAGTATTTTTTATGCTTTTCATCTGTTCCTGTATGATAAATTGAAATGCCAATAAATGGTTGAAATATTAATAAATCTTCTTTAATAGCGTAACAAACTATTACAAGTCTTAGCTGCCTCTACAGCACGCTTTTTCCAGCCCGGTCTGTCCAGAACGACACTTTGCCAGTTCCTAAATTTCAGTATCTTGAGGTCATTTTCTGTGTCAATTTGCCACTGTTGGGGGTGTTCCTCGGGCACGGGATCCTTCGGGGCTCTTAAACACGATATTATAGTGGGGTTGTTTTCCCGGTTTCTCCAGACATGGCCAAGCCACCGTAGCATGTTGCTTCTGATAACATGGGCAATCTGGGGCAGGTTATACAGTCTATACACTTCAAAATTATATCTAGTTTGCCAGCAACCCTGTTCATATACAGGCCGATAGGTAGTTCTTAATACCTTCCTTTTAAAGTTTCCAGAGTTCGTTGAATATCGACATTTAATGTTCAGATTTCGCTTGCATATAGCAGCACGGGTAGTATGAATGTACTGTAAATTCTCAGTTTTGTTTTACTGCTGATAAATTTAGATCTTAGTTGCATTTTCATCCCAAAAAAGCATTTATTAGCTGATTTTATTCTGTTGGTGCTTGTTTTTATAGTAATAAATACCACTTTAAAATAATCTGCATTAGTAATACCAATAGCAATATTTCATAAGCACAAATTAAAAAAATATTTCATATTCAATTAATAAAAGCATTTATTCATTCGCTTATCATTTTCCTTATTCTTAATAAGTATTTTATACCGTTTTTATAACAAGTCTATAAGTGTGGATACCCTCTGTTTAACAACAGTTGATTGGGAGCTGTAGTTTAAGGTGCTTGACATTGAAAACCGTTTAAATCATCGAGTTTATGTGTTTATGATTTTTTCTAATAAATTTCATAAATCATTGATATTTTTAAACTTGCTTCTGTATAAAAATGTTTGTTTTAGTTAAGTAAAGTATCTTCAAAGAGATCATTTGATTTGATATAATACTTACAATCTATTATTTTTTGATAAGCTAGTAATCCATGAATTTAGAATATGAATATGTTTAATGCCTGTTTCAGAAAATTTTAAGTTTCCTGGAAAAAACAATTTTAAAAATGAATTTTAGAAATTTCTGATTAATTTTACTCATGTGTAGTAGTTGCATATTTAAATAGCAATTCCATTTTTTTAAAATGTAATATATTGCTAATTTTATTAGTAACATTCCTACACTCTTTTGGGGGTCTTTAAATACTAAAAATTAGTATAAGATTAATATATGTAATTTCTTAAAGACATTCCATTGGCAATTACATTTTATTTATGCAATTTGTTAAAACATTAAAAAAATTATCATGATTAAATATAAAATAATTATAATTAAAATATATGTTATATAATTTATTTTATAATATGTTAAAATTCGTTTGAAAATTATAACTCTTTATTCATAAAATTGCAATTTTTTCAATCGGAATAAAAAAAATACATATGTAAATTTTATAATTTTTGTTGAAAAATTTAAAATCATTAGCTCTAGTAGGTAAAATAATTATAAAATCAAATATTTTTTAGATATATATTTTTATTTTGATGTCCTCTATAAAATATCAAAAAAAGTATAAATACATTTACAGTGTAGCGTACTCAGTCTGGGTAGGCTGAACTATAGGTAGGCAAGTGCCGCTAAAGAATCAGGATTATGCAGTTCAATATTCTTGACTAAATATTTATTTACAAATACTTGTCCGCTCAGGGAGATTTTCGTGAGAAGTGTTAGAGACAAAACACTTTTAGATCGAAGTTCTCCCTCAGATTCTACAAGGACCTGCTATTTATATACCAGCTTTTCCCCAACATATAGACTCCAGTAACATCCAGATCCACCTTCTGATGTGACATTTTGATTCATATTTCCAGCCAATCCTACGTTTCGAGTAAGGAAAGTGTGAAGAAGCAATAAATCCTTTGTATTCACCTGGCCCACTCACCAGGTGATTTCAGTTTGTTTTGAGGAATTATATTTGTCATGAAGGACTTAATGGCCCTTCATGAATCCTGTTTGCAGTTCCCACATCATCCTCCAATCACTAATAATCAATTGTCTTTCGCACTGTGTAGTTTCTGGGATCCAAACAGGAAACATCAATCTCTTTCATAGCTGCAAAGGATTAATTAAATTGAAAGTCTTGAATCAACTAGGAATTTGCAAGCAATAACGGTGACGTTTTAATAGACTTTGTACTGCATAAGGAAATATATATATATATATATATATATATATATATATATATATATATATATATATATATATATATATATATATATATATATATATGTATATATATATGTGTGTGTGTGTGTGTGTGTGTGTGTGTGTGTGTGTGTGTAAAGGTATATATATATACTTTTCCGCACTTTGGTTTATGTATTTAATCTATGTCTCTGTCAATCAAGTGAAATAACACAACAACAACGAAATTCCAAAAAAATCTATTTTTTGTTTCATAATCGCAGTTTTTAAAACTAAGTATCATTATGTTTTAATATCCATTTTGATATTGTTATTCTTCATTCTACAATCTATTTGAAAAGTTGAACTTTCGGATAAATGATTAGAGTTCTGGTCAATAATTCATGGATTTGATTCTAATCTCTGCTGTGAGTTTTTCAGTAGCAGATTGTTCTGGTGGGAAATTTCAGATAATCTTCCAAATCATATGTTGAAGCAAGATCATACAGAAAAAAAGAAACATTTCTATCTATCTCTAATTTAGAATATCACCTATGATTTAATTTTAGAACTCCCAAACTTAATAACACAGCCATACCTCAAGCCCATGGTATTATATATCAAAGGCAGTACCTCAAAGTAACATACTTCTTTTTACCTTGATGAACATGATAACAGTTATCTCCTATGATTTAATTTTGGAATTCCCTAGCTTAAGAGCACAGCCATACCTCAAACTCATGAAAATTATATATCAAAGGGAGTACCACAAAGTAACATACTTCTCTTTATTTTCATAAACAGGATAACATTCGGAGACTATATCAAATCTTCAACAATTATCTCAGATGGCAAAATAAGGAATATTGATTTTCCAATATATCCAACCTTCTGAGATTGTTGCAACGTCACTTACTTGACATGAAGTGGAAGTATACAGTGGAAGAACTCATTGCATTTAAAAGACGTTTTACAGAGAGGAGACTACCGTATTCATTTATTTCAAGGAAGAAAAACTTTTGGGATAACTTTAGAGCAAAAAATGACTAAAACCTCCTTTCAAATGTTTGGTTATCCTCTCCTAAGAGTCGAAATACTTTCTCAGGTGTACATGCAGAATATACGAGCGCAAAATGTTTTCTCGTTTGTCTATAATAACCTGGGACAAATCTGGGTCCTTCCAGTTGAAATAGCTCTGTTCTATCACTCTTCAACAGTGAACCATGTGTTACATATGTGCAATTATATCACTATGACTATTTGTTTTACAAATTTTAAAGATAAAAGTAAATTATTTTAATACATGTTATATCATATATAATAAAATTGCTGTTTGTCATAGGTTATAACAAAGGTAAAAGTGTTATCATTCTGTTTCATTTATAAACTTATTGCTTTGATGTTACAATTACAATTTATTTAAGTTAAAAATGTTTTATGTTCTTAAATAACTTACATGAAAATCATTTTAATACTGTCAAAATGTAGTTTTAAATTAATATAAATGAATGAATATAAAATATTTAAATTAATTGTGATTTAATTAATTTTTTATAAATATTTAATACATAATTTATTATTTTTTTAAGTTCTAAGAATTCAGTATTTCCGAAAAAAATATTTCTTAGGGTTTATTACTGCAGAAATTTTAAAGGCGAAATTTTAAGAAAATAAATAGACGTATAAAAATCACGTACAAAAGCAATGAAAAAAATCATTATTTTTTGTAGTTTTAAGAAACTGACTTATAACACACTAAAACAGTCTAATATAATTCATTATAACTTGAAAAATATTAATATTTTTTACAATTAATAAACTAAAAGCGGAGTCATTAAAATGCTCTTGAATTTGTTAATGAATATATGACAAAAAATAGTTCTATTTCCACCATTTTTTCCTACTACAAAAACTATTTTAACTATATTTGTTTAGTTTCGGAAACGTGAATAAAACCAAGGATAGTTCATTGCATAAGTATAATTTTTTGATCATAGCAATAAACAAAAGATATGCTAGTTACGCTTTTGGAAAACATTTATATAATATTTTAAGGAACTTTTATACACAAAAGATTAAATAAAATTTAATTTTTTAAATTAAAAATTAGAGTATTTCATGGTGTTGTTTGCATTCAAATATATGCTTATCCCATTTTGATAAAAAATGAATTTAAGATTTACAGAATTTTATATTTCTAGAAATATAATACGAGATTTTTTATAATTTTTAGTAAATTTAAAAATTTTCATCATTTTAATTAAGATTCAGTATTTAAAAATTAAAAATGCAAAATACACACATTGCTTATAAAGTGCTTAATAAATAGTTTTCATACATGTAATAAAATCGCATAGTAAAGTATATTTTTGAACTTTAATGCCGTTAATTGAAATTTAAATAATGTTAGTTTGAATATTTTTAACAAGCACATGAGGTAATTTTAAAAACAATAAAATATTTATGTGGAAACTAAAAGTGAATTTTGTTTTGTATTTAAACTAATTTGAAAACTTCATATATATTCAAGTATTTTATATTATTTAAATAATTTTTTATATTTCATGAAAAAAAGACTTTTTGTGTTAGTAACGTAGAAAAATAAAACAAATTAATGTAATTATATCAGTGATAAATATATACTAATTAAAGGGATTGAAAGAGCAAATGAAAAAAGCCTTTTGATTATATCCAAAATATTCAAATCAAAAATATGCTCATAAAAATGTCATATGGAATTATTAATGTGCATTCTGACTGAATGTTTATTTAACTATATATTAATAGCATGTGATTATATATTAATGCGAGTATTGATATAATAACTGAATTTTTGTATGCTTCAGATTTTGCGTTATTATAATTACGCTGGAGTAAATTAAATATGAGAGATAAATATCAAGAGGTAAAGTTCCATATAAATATCATTTATATGGATTGTGGTTATTGAAAACAATAAGTATATGAATGAGTTTAAGCAAATACATTGATATTAAGAGATTTGTAAAAATGCATAAAAGGAAGACAGCAAAACATTAAGATTTCTCAAGAGAGTATAATAAAATAAAAACCCCTTTCAAACACAAAGTAATAAAGTGCACTCATTGGTCAAAAATTTGGAAATTTATTTGATGCACCAACAAAGTATACCTATAAGCAACATTTTTGCACTGTATATTATAAAATTCTTTCTAGTATAACAATTTAGAATTTATTTTATTTTAAAATGTGTTTTTTAATTCAATTTGTAAATATATTAATTTTTAAATTGCTTGTAACTAGGTTGAATATTTTATGCGATTAAAATAAACTACACTATAGGGTTTATTTCTTAAAATTTGTTCTTTTTAACATGTTTTCAGTTTTTGTATACATATATATATATATATATATATATATATATATATATATATATATATATATATATATATATATATATATATATATATATATATATATATATATATATATATATATATATATATATATATATATATATTTCAGTTTTAAAAGATACCTGTCTATTGTAGGATGCATAATGGATTTTAAAATAACCAAAATAACTGTATCTAACTCTGCTTCTATTTTTAGACTATAATAAGGTGTTTTTTTTTCTTCTTTTGAAATACACTTCACTGTTCTTGTTTTTAGTCATATAAAACTACCTTCTCGTAAAATGTAATGCAAAATTGTAAGTCAATCAATGTATTTAATAAGTTAAAAAAAGGGTCAAAATTAAATATATTTTCAGAAACAAATTTTATGAATTTTTCTGAGAACAATAATGAATATAGCATAACTTATTTACATATTACATTAAAATACAACTAATTATTAGTTTGTACTGCTTAAATTTTATTTTTATTACAAATATATGTAAATATATGTAAAAAAATATATGTAAATATATTTATTATAAATATATGCAAATAAAAAACTATTTGTTAAACGCTTTTTTTAAATTATGATATAACTAATAACCATGAAAAAATTTTAGTTTTAAGAACATTGTAAAAGAAATAACTAATTAATTAATAAGAAGATATGTGAAAACGGAGAAACGTTTACAAGATTTTTATCCCATGTGATACAATAAGATATATTTTCTACATTTCTATATTTTCGACATTCGACAAAGAAATATTTAAATTAACAAAATGTGTAATTTATTGTAAGATGATGTTAAAGCTGAACAATATCGAGCTAATTTTAATGTTATTTGATTATCAACATCATGCCGTTTTTTAAAGGTAGTAATTTATCTATAACCAAAAAATAAATTAATAAAAAGTATTTATCTTATGAAAATTTGCAAGATTTTTATAAAATATTTACTCAATAGGAAACATCTTCATTTCAAAATCATTCATTTTATTTTTATTAATTGTGTTATCATTAGAATTTAAATATATAGAAGATTTTATAAAATTATTTTTGAATGAATCATATCAACATTTAATAATTTTATAGACATTAGTCAATAAACATGCAATAGAAAAAAAATAATTAATATTGGATACTGTTTGCATTTTTTAACTTTCAAATTCGTACTTACTTAAGAAACTAAATATTAATTTCGCATTTATAAATATTTATGCATGCACTTGAATTAAATAATAGTGAAAATATTGTAAAAGTAAAACAAACTAAAGTTAATTTACATGAAAGATTTCTTAGTTGATAGAAAATTATGTTAATTAAATGAATAAATTAAGAACATTTTCAATTCGTCACTTATTTATTTAGCTTAGCTGAAAGCTTTCTTTTGAGAGATTAAAAGACAAATATTTATGTTTAACAGAAGTAATTTAGAAATTAAGCAATTGAAATTCATTTACATCAATTATTACTTAAATTATAGACAGTGAAATTAGTTTATATACAACAATATTTTTATAAATATATTTTGGAGAATTTTGTGCATTAATAAAATATGTGTTTTATAAAATATTATGATATAAAATTTTATTTCTTGAAAAGTTTCTATAGATTTAGATTCTGAAAAAATCATTAGTGTATTCAAAAATTTACAATCAATTGAAAGGCATCTTTCAGTTTATTAGAAGGAATACATTAGCGTTTTGGTATTTTGCTTTCTTTAAAATTTTACTCATGAAAAAACAATATCTTCAAATGAAAAGTGCTTTATTTGTTATTACTTCCCTTTCAAAATGGGTATTTTCCTTCTGCAATTTGTTTTATTACCTTGAAGGTTAAAAGTCACAGAGAATATATGTTTAGGATTTTTTAAAAAATTCTTTGGAAATCAATATGAGAAATGAATATTTGAAAGAAAATATTGGCTCATACATGATTAGAAATGTTTTGATGATAAATATACCTATTGAGTAAACACAATTTTATATATTTTAAATGAATGTGCCAACAAATAAAAAATAAAGATATGAGCTTTAATATTTAACATAAATCTTTCTATTTCACAAAGCAAAATATAAATAAATATTTATCTTCTTGAGAACCAAATTTGAAATAGGTTTTTAAGCAAAAAAACATTTTTTTATAATAGTTAAAAATTATCATGTTTACAAAATTTTGGAGAATGTCTAATATTTTCAAACTAAGAAAAATGAACAAAAACCAAGTTTATTTATATTTCGTTAAAAGAGTTTCAAAATATATTTTAATTTCAAAGATTTTAAGCAATTAATTTTTTTCAAGGGAACCAGTTTTTAAAATAGCTGTTAAAGTATAAAAGCTTCTATAGATTAGTCACTAATAATATTTTGTCAAATAATATATTATTCGAAGAGCCAAAACACTAAATAATTCTTTATATATAAATGCTGAAAGCTTGAGAAAAAATATTTAAACAATCAACAATTCATCAAAAGATCAAAGTTGAATGCGATGGTTTTCTATATTTTTAATATGTAAAAGAAACGAGATATCAGAACATATTTAAACTGAATTTTTGATGAATTACAAACTAGACTTGATATAAAGCCAAGTTATATATATATATATATATATATATATATATATATATATATATATATATATATATATATATATATATATATATATATATATATATATATATATATATATATATATATATATATATATATATATATATATATATATATATATATATATATATATATATATATATATATATATATATATATATATATATATATATATAAATATATATAATGGGCTCTAATTTTGTATATTTAATTTTTTTATTAGTAAAAACACATTTTAATATAAATTTGGAAGCATGTTTTTAAATTTAACTTCCTACACCTCGTTTGATCGTTAGAAATAAATTAAAATAATTTTTAATAATCAAAAAATCAATATATTAATTTTATTAAATATTTTTATAGTCATTAATTTAATATTTGGTGACTAAATATTACCAAACATTTCTGTATCTTAATCATAAATTAAAAAAAAATGATATAGCATTTGAAAATAAAGTTTTGCAGGCAATATTTTCAATAAAACTATCTTAATGTTTTTAGATAAATATTAATGTAAAAAAGTTATGTTTTGAGAAACAATTATATTAAAGAAATTTGAATAAATATTGTTAAAATTTAATGTGTATAAAAAAATCAATTTTAAGTCATACAGGTAGGAATTTTAAAGTAATATATATTTTAAAGTAACTTAAAAAAATGCTTATCATAGTTAAATTAATGTTCCTAACTCAGGAAAAAATATTGTGCATTTATTTGTTGCAATAGCAAAGAGAAATATTTGAGTAAACTATATGAGTTGAATATTCGTAACTTTCAGCACCATATATTTGAATGAATTAAAATAAAAATTCCGAACTGACTGTCGATTTTAATTAAGTAACAATGATGTGATTACAAGCATCAGAAATATCATTAAAATATAGATGACTCTATTAATTCAAATCATTACATCCTGTTACATATTCCTTCCTTTGCATAAAATTTTAATATGCTTCTATAAATTCTGATTGCATTGAGACATTTTATTCCATATCAAAAAATGATGAGTGCAGTCAAAGGTCATTAATTTAAGCTCCTAAATTTACTTCATCACCAACAAAATCTTTACCATCGCTGTAAAAAATCCGCTGGAATATTTTTGAATACATCCCTTCAAATTGAGGCTTATTCCAAAATCTAATTTATCTTTGTTATTTATCATTTTAAATAATCCAACCTATGTATGTTTAATTAAAGAAATAGTCCTAAGATATTTGCTTTGGATAATTGAAGAATAATTATGTTCTTTGGAGAGCTTAGTTTACCTTTGGTATGTAATATTACAAATAATGGAACCACCATGTATGTAATGAGATAGATTTCCAACAGTATGTTTTTAATAAGTGGCGAATAATTATCAAATGCATTTTCAACACAGGTAAAATATATTGGACCACTTCTGAAAAAAAAAAAACATATATCTTTTGAAAAAAAATAATTTTGTACTTTTTGCATCTTTTTTTATTTAAACAATAACTGGAATAAACATGTATGCCTGAAGTTGAGTTACGTTTTAAAACATCATTAATATATACTTGACAATAATGAAGATATATAGAGATTTTTGAATTGTTATAAATTGATAACATAAAGCAGTAATTGAAATTTGAAGTCTTGGGGTTTTTCTCAAGATATATATTTATCGTATTAAAATAATTCATTTTGCTATCAGTAAATTGATATTAAATATTAAAAGCAAAAAACCGTTTCCAGAAAGATAAGGAATTTCGTAAGATATGGGGGAATTTTAATGTTCGTTCGTCACATGTCCTGTCACAAGGCTGATTATGAAAAAATACATTTTGCACCTAAAAAGTATATTTTATAATGAAATAAGTACTCTTATCATCTTTAGAATGTTATACAATAAAAAATGAGCGTATTTATTTTTATATAGATTGGGAATTTCTAAATATATCGGGGAATTTTGAAATTAATGTTCACGGGAATCAGAAGTTGAGTTAATACAAAAATACTATGCGTAAAATACAAAAAGACACTTTTTCTCTAAAATTTACTTTTTCTTTAAAAACAAATACTTGGAATAGCTTTAAAATTTTATTTTCTAACATGTACAGGAAAGTTTTTATTATCTAGAAAATATTATGAAAGATACATAAAAAAAATTTAAAATTCATTGTGCCCACTTATCTCATATCAAAAATGTAGAACAACTTTTGAAAATTTAACGTCCATGGGACATTGCTTTTTTAACTTTGCTATTATATGTTTTCATAAAATGAGCCAATTTTCAAAATTCAATGTGAATACTTCAATAAGTTTATGTGAGAGAATTAGTTCCTATTTTAGCTCACAAACACTCTATCAACGACCCATGTGGATGACCTGTAGAGAAACTATGTCGATGCGATTTTTTAAATTCTTTATTTTGTAAAGCAAATTAAATGCAATCATTGGTTTTATTATATGATTCATTATTAAATGCACATAAGCGTTTTCTTATAGGCAAGGAATTTCGGTAAGATTATCAAGTAATTTTGAATTTCATGATCAGCGCATGACATGTCGTGTCACACGTTACTGAATAAGAATAAGCCACATTTCCTACCTAAAAAGTATTTTTATAATAAAATAGGTACTTTCACTAGCTTTAGAATGTCATTCAATAGTAAATGAGCCCATTCGTTTTATATAGACTGAGGATTTCTGAAGATATTGGCGAATAATTAAATTAATGTTCACCGGAATCAGAAATCACTTGTGTCACTTGGGTCCACAATATAAGTAACACCTTTTTCTCTTAAAATATATCTTTTATAATAAAATAAACAGCTGAGTTTGATTTAAAGTTACATTCAGTACTAATTACAGCAAACCATTTTATTATGCACTTGACAATAATTAAGTTATTCAGAGGTTTTTTAAGTGTAATCAACATATCACTTAAAGCAGTAATTGAAATATTTGAAATCTTAGGGTATTTCTCAAACTATATATATTTATCATAATAAAATAATTCATTATCACTAGCACGTAAATTGTTATTACTTCCAACTAATCCAATCTAACTAATCGTTAAAACTAATCGTTTCCCTATAGACAAGGAATTTTGAAAGATATCATCGAGGAGTTTGGTATTTTATGATCGCGCATCACATATCCTGTCACAAGGTGCAATAAGAATAAGCCAATTTTCCTCCTAAATGGTAATTTTTAAAATAAAATAAGTACTCTCATGAGCTTGAGAATGTCATTTAGTAGTAACTGAGCCCATTCGTTTTTGTATAGACTAAAATTTCTAAAAATTTCGGAGAATTTTGAATTAATTTTCAGGGGAATCAGATTTTAATTGTGCCACTAGGCGTAATATACACAAAGACAAAATATATGTATTTTGTTTTAAAACAAATACTTGGAATAGCTCTAAAAGTTCATTTTCTAACATGTACAGGAAGTATATCTAGAAAACATTATTTAAGATACATAAAAAAATTTAAAATTCATTGAGCCCACTTGTCTCATATCAAACAAAGTAGATGGGCTTTTGAAAATTTAACGTCCATGGGATATTGATTATTTAACTTTGCTATTATATGTTTTCATAAAAAGAGCCCATTCTCAAAATTCTATGAGAATATTTCAATAAGTTTATGTGGGAGAATTAGTTCCTATATTAACTCACACACACTCTATCAACGACCCATGTAGACGACCTATTGAGAAATTAAGTAGATGGGATTTAGAGAGTTTATTTTATAAAACAAATTAAATACAATCGTTATCTTTATAATGTTATTCAATACAAAATGCACAAAAACGTTTTCTTATAGACAAGGAATTCGGTAAGATATCGAGAAATTTTGAATTTCATGATAGCGCATCATATGTCCTGTCACAAGTTACAGTAAGAATAAGCCAATTTTCTTCCTAAAAAGTATTTTTATAATAAAATAAGTACTCTCATTAGTTTTAGAATGTCACTCAATATTAAATGAGCCTATTCGTTTCTCTATAGGGTGGCAATTTCTAAAATAGTGGGGAAGTTTTGAAATTAATATTCACTGGATTCAGAAGTCACTTGTGTCACTTGGGCCCACAATATTGTAACACCTTTTTCTCTTAAAATATACTTTTTGTAACAAAATAAACAGCTGCGTTAGGTTTAATTTTGCATTTTGATTAAATACAGCAAACCATTTTAATACATTACCCAAAATTGGTATAAATTAAAAAAAAATCACATCCTCATTCTATTGACAAATTTATAAAACAATCTCAGGCTAAAATTGAGCCCTTATTTTGATTTACTGAAACTTAAAATTAAGATTTTTCGTAAACCGTTTCATAAAATAACCCTTACTTTTTGTATATTCCTTTCCTGTAACTGATATTCTTGATAACAAGCATTTTTTCTTATTTTATGTTTGTTTGAGGTTTAATTGTGATCGTAGTAATAAATGCCTAAGTTAGAACTAAAGATTTAAAATTTAAATATTTGAAACATGGAAAATCACTACACAAAATTATTAATGTATATAATTTTTGTATAAGCAAACAAAAATATTTCTAAGTAATTTAAACCTCTTTTATTAAGACTTGAGTATGACTGATGTCCCCATGTCATTATAATTCTATTTCTGTTGAAGTCATGCTGACAACTATTAAGTGCAGCTGCTGAAATGGATTTAAATCGATGAACAATGATTCTCAGTTGATTAATTTTTTTTCCAGATTTTTTCATTACAAGAACTTTTAAACAAATAGAAAATCAAATCAATCAAATGTTTAATTTATTAATTTCAACAAACAAAATAAATTAGAGAGCATTTTAAATAAATAAATTAATATGTTTTCATTCTATTGAGTATGTAATTGAAAATGTCATTAAAATCATTTAATTTCTGAAAACCATTTTATTGTTAAGCTTTTAAAAATATTTTTTCATAAATTTTTTTTAGTATTATTAATTTTTATAGCATCTTATTTTTAAGGTTTAAGGTAAAGTATTAAACCAAGAATCATTGAAACTAATGATTAATTGATTAAATTTAAATTTACATTTTGTTTGACATTTGAAACTTAATTTCTTTAAAAAGTGTAACAACCTTTCAAATAAAAAATATACCGAAGAATTGTGTGTTTCTGTCAAATCATTAATAAATAACAATGAGAAAAAATGTCTTGGTTAACATTTCTAATGACAAACCTCGACATATTCAAGTTTAAAAATTTCAGTTCCAAATTAATTCCGATACATAAAAATGTAGACTAAAACTATTTTTAATTTGGCATTGAACACATTCATAAATTTTAAATTTACTTCAGCAATAAAACATTAAATCTCAATATTATGCATAAATCGTAATGTGAATAATTATCATTGAGCATTAAACTATTATTATCATCATTCATGAATCATGCATGTGTATCTCTTAATTGTGAAGCAAAACATTAAAAATATATAAGCATCTACGGTAAATATCATTAAATGTAAATAAATAATTTGCTATCAAAATGTTTAAGAAAGTTATTAAAATAATTATTTATTAAAATTACGCAATATTTGAAAATTTTTGAAAACATTGAGGTTGTAAAAAAATATTGGTAACTAATATAGTCTTATAAATGAATATTAATTCAATATTGAAAGTACCTACACAATGTTAACCATAAAATATTTAAAGGTAACAAAGATGAATACAGTTTCCTAGTTAAAAATGCTTCAGATGTTTTTGTTTGAAAATAGAGTTGTTGTTGTTACTTAGTTCTGGATGTCTAGCTAGGCTAGATAAAACCGAAAATACCTAAAATGTCTAAAAAATGTGATGGGTCCCTAAGGACATCGTCTTTTTTGAAATTTAGGCTGGTTAAGATATGTTCAGAGGAGGCCACATAGACGGAAAACCAAAGGCAGTCTAGAAATGTCCTTTGCCCCTGCTGAAAGGTGATTCCTCTCGTGTGCCCACTCAGATAGCGGGAAAAGACAGTTTGATAAGATCTTGGTCTATGAATGAAGGTCTTTTGGTGAAGTACCAAGGATGGTTGGGAGAAATTTTCAGAAAATTATTGAATTTAGTTTTTGCCAGTGAAGATATCTCATTAGATGTGAGCTCTCTTCCTGGGTTTACTCCCTTCTCTGACGCCGATCTAGCCAAGAAATCCGCTCTTTCATTCCCCTCTACTCCCACATGTGAAGGGATCCATTGGAAATGCACTGTGCGTTCGGGTGACAGTCTCTCAAGAAGATTTAGTATGTCCAGGCTAGTTTGATCTCCAACAGTGCTCCAATTTAAAAGATGCTGATTGAAGCACGACTTCAACTTCCAGTGCCCTAGACCTTCGGGTCATTAAAATGCTCACTTACTCTTTACCCTGAAAGTAGAGTTAAGTTAAGAATATGGATTTTATGTATTAAATGCTATATCTTAGTGGTTTTGCATATTATAGATTTTTATTTTTATTTTCTACAATTTAATTTTGTTCTTAAACATGTTGCAATAAATATGATAGTAATCTTGTTTATTAAATTTACAGATATAAGAAATTGAGTTCAAGCATGTCTTTAATATTTGCCCTTAAATTACGAAAAATTTGATTACATTAATTTATTTTAAAGGATTATTCATTTAAACATGAATAGACTATTTATAAGCATATATTTTTGAATTATTATCGCATTACCTTACCTCTTTTAAGAAGTTTCATCTGGTTTGACAGCAAAATATATATTCTCTGGTCTTTAAAGTCTGGTGTCATTCTCTGGTGTTCAAATCGTCAAAATTGGTAGTTGATGTTAAATTATATGTTCTGTGGTTCAGTTAGTTACTTGTGCAAAATATAAAAGTAAAATGATAACCAAGATGAATTTTATAAAAAAATTTAATTTGTTTTTATAGAAGAAAAAAATATGATCAAAATTTTCTAAATGTACCCAAAGATTTTACATAAAATAAAATTTACATTCTGTTGTAAAATCTAATTTAATAACTTTGCATATAATAATTTCTTTCAATAGAAAAACTTATAACAAACTTTATTGCATAATTATTTTAATAATATTTTATTAAAATTAATTATCCGTTATTATTATTATTATTTTACTTTTCATTACAGTTTGCTTTAAAATTTATAAAATGGATTTGATTTTTGTATAATTATAGCATACATTTAATCTCAAAATTAATTTTTCATTCAAATTTTAGTTTATAAATTATAGTATTTCATAAGTCATTTTCATTAAATATTCATCAGTTATCATACATTCTATAATTTATTATTTGATTTTCCTGTTATTAAATCCAGAAATATATATAAAATTTACTCTCAGAACTATTTATTGTATTAAACAAAATTTTTACCTAGTAATAAAATAAAAAATATTGAATATTTATAACATATCCAAATATCATATTAATATTTTCAAATAGAGTTCCATTAGATTTAGATTAACATATATATAGTTTTTGAAAAAACTTTAAATGTTAAATAACTTGTGACAAAAATATTAGAAAATTATTGATATACACTCTCTAAGTTTTTTTTTAAGCGTAAAAGCATTATAAGTTTTTAGTAGTTTACGATGGAAAATTTTAACTTTAAAATTAAGCATATACCATTGTAATGTTTAACATATCTTATTAAACACGTTTATAATTATCTGAGTTCTACACAATATTTAAATTAAATTTCATATTTCTTATAGAAATATATTTTTATTGATCTAGAATCATAATTGTATTACAGTCTGAATATATAAATACTAATCTGTTTAATTTCTAAATATTTAATTCTTAACCTGTAAACATATAGTCATTGTGTTCAAGTTCAAATCCATATTTTTAATATAGAAAACTGTACATAAAAATATTTGTACAGTTTGAAACCAAACTAAAATAACATTTTGTTTTAGATTTTAAAGTAATTCATTTAACTGTTGAAATTTTTATGCTTAATATACAACAGCAAATGTAATGTTTATCCATTTTTTTAATTAAAGAAGGTGGAAATATTAAATTTGAAATATAGAAAAAAATCATTTTACACACACAAGCAATGAAAATTCATAAAATTTTAAAAGTAAAATTTTATAGGATAATATAATTTCAATTGTTCATCAAATTGGATTGTTTAAAACATAAAAGTCCAAATGCAGTTGACATTCAATGCTTATATGTGTACTAATGGCATTTATGGACATATTAATAAATTTTTAATCGTTATTATTGATCATTACTTATAAAACAATAAATATATATTTGATTAAAGTATTGCTAAGAAACTTGTTTACAACAATGTAAAGTTTAATCAAACTCACAAATTCAGTTGCAAATAATACGCGACGTATTTGGCTACTACAATTTTACGCTTTATGTGTCACAAAAATGAATACTCTGAAAACTATGAAGTAAATATTCCAAAAGACGTGCATAAAGTGAGAAACATCAATCTTTTATATATCCACCGATTGATTAAAAAATAAAATCTGATATTTTTATTTCCAAAGATTGTATTATGAATTACATTAATCCAAGAATATATACTAAACTTATTATTATGAAATATACATGACAATATACATTTTCATATTAATTGCTTCATTTCTATAAATAATAGACGAATATTAGCTTGTTCTCTATGAAATTTATGTATCAAATCGGAAATCTCGTACAATCTTCTAGTATTTATAGCTTTCTTGAGTTTAGCAACAGTTTTTTGTTCTTGGATAATAAATAGGATTTTTTTATTAGAGTATCCGTTAATTATCAACAAAAACATTTCGCATTCTCGGATTTCTGTAGTCAATATATACGTCAATATACATTAGGTTGAAATTTACCCAAATTATGTTGGAAACATTTGAAAAATAAAGCCAGTCATTAGTGTTATATGAAACCTTTTTTAAGCTTTTTAATATCCTCTACGAAACATCATAATCATTGATTTTTTTATTTCCTTATTTTCTGAATTATTATCAATTTTCAGAAGAAAAAGATCTTACTAAAACAACTTTTTTCCTTTTAGGTATAAATGAATGCTAAATATTTTCATAAATCTGAAATTTGAAAAAAGAAAAAAATTGCTAAACGAATTTTTTTCTTCCTAATGAAGCTATTACTTTAAACTAAAAGAATTCTTCTCATTATTAAAACAACTTTTATGTTATTTATGAGTAATATCTCTTCAGGTATTTGTGAAAAAATAATTATTTGTTGTTCACACATGAGAAGAACCCCAAAAAAAAAATAAAATAGGTGTCTTTGTTCAGTTTTAGGTTTTCTATTTTTTAACCATAAAGGTAAAATTGTACTCTTCACCAGTAATATTTTTAATTATCAAGGGCTGAAAGTTAACAGAAAAATTTTCAATGAATACGTCTAATTTATTTACAACTTCATTTACTCTCTGCCAGAGCAAGCTAACATGACTAGAATTACTTGTTCAATCGGGATTTCAAATTCAAGTAAACACTAATATTCAAAGTGGAAATTGAATTGCGGAAAAACTGAACTGATTGTTAATCAATATTTAGCTTCCAGTTTTGATTACTGAATGAAATCAAGTGTTCATTAGTTGATAGAGATGTATTGATATGTTTGTTCATGTAAATCTATATACTTCTTGAGTATAGCAAATTATTCTTTCTAATAGATGCATATAGGTGGCAACATGGACGTCTTTGGCGTTGTTGACGAATTTTACTCTTCCTGCGAAAATTAATTAAAATCTGTTGAAAATGTGTTTAGTTCCAGATCAAATATGAATCAACAGATGAAAGAAGTTGAAAAAGAATGCTTTGAGTGAGTTACGTGGTCTTATTTACTCAAATTTTGATATATTTAAAAATGTGCAATCACGTATAGCTTATGAAAATGTGTTAATGAAAGTATAAGATAAGAAATCACATGCAAGTGTAATGGCACCACCTGAAGACACTTTTCAAAAACAAATGAGCGTAGGAAAAAAATGTAGTCTCATTATCGCTGTAAATGAATGAAACCCTTAAAGCTGAATATAATAAGAATACCATAAAATGCAAGTCAATACAAGAAGCAATAAACTTGGTATCAAAAACTTAAGAAGTCTCCCAAAAGAATAACTGTTGGTTGAATGTGTGTCTGATGATAACCGGAAAAAATTTCGTGACGCTCAGACTGAAAATTGCACCTTTCTTTCTTCAATTCTTGCTAAACGAAAATATCCTGCTATTATTATTAAACACGTTCCTGGCCCAGTACATGATGATAAACTTATCAAGGTCTTATTTGAGCAACATTCTGATATTTCAGTACCTGAGGAAGACATTTCATAGTCTAAAGTTCGCTTAATGCTAAAGAAATTTGGGGATTCAAGACATATTGTTCTTTAAGTTCATGCTAATATCCGTAAACTACTATTAAAACTAGGATCTCTCAAGCTTGACTGGTCTATGTGTGAAGTTGAAGATTTTGTTAATATACATAGATGTTTCAAATGCTTGAGTTAAAAACATAAAGCTGTTGATTGTAAAAACCGCCTTGCGCCAAGTTTGTGTCAATT
This sequence comes from Latrodectus hesperus, assembly GCA_037975125.1. Classification (NCBI taxonomy): domain Eukaryota; kingdom Metazoa; phylum Arthropoda; class Arachnida; order Araneae; family Theridiidae; genus Latrodectus; species Latrodectus hesperus. Next base: position 116,837,497 of record CM075853.1, on the reverse strand, counting down.
GCGCAAGATTTAATAATAAAACTAAAATTCCTTCTAAAACAGTTAATATTCATCATAAACCTTATGACAGTTACTGCTCGAGTGGGATTTTCATGAAGATATTATCAATCTATCATATTGATTATGAACAATAGATATTGTTCTCTTTTGCGTTTTGTTCAATTAAATCTACACAAATCTAAAAATACTACGCAGCAGCTCATTCTCTATATGGATACTGATAATACCGATGTTGCATTAATCTAAGAGAACCTCACTTTTACAAAGGGAATCTTCCCGGGTTTCCTAGCCATTACAAAATATCTTTTGATTTCCAATAAGTTGTTATAAAATCAATGATCATTATTTGATCGAATTATTCTACCCTTGTTTATCATGATTACTCTGATTATAATATGATATCCGTTGAAATTACTGTAAAGCACTAGATTTTATTCTGCTTTCTTATTACTTTGTTCCAGGCAAAAATATAGATGCTGATTTACAGAAGATTGATTCTTTCATGTTTAATACTAATTCTTCTCGACTTATATGGGAAATGGACTCTAATAGCAAAATTAATGTTTGGTTTAGTCCTTGTTTAGATGCTAGAGGAGATAAACTTTGTGATTTCTTCAGTACCAAACAACTCTTTGTAGTTAATTAGAATTTTGGCTCTACTTTTAATTCAACTCAAGGATCTAGATACGTTGATATTACTGTTGGTGGGGAAAGTTTATTGAAAGGTGTCATCAATTGGTCTATTCTTGACTACGACAATTTCTGACCATATAATGATTTATTTTCAAATTACCTTGGCTGATAATACTACAAACACTTTACACCAAAACAAGCCTCAAATCTTTGACTGTCGAAGAGCAAACTGGTTTCTTTTTCAGTCTAAATGTTATAAGGCAATAAATAATTCTAATATTGAGGAGCAAATTTCTACTTGTAATGACTCCATTTGCTTGGAGATCTTAATTTCTGAGCTTCAAAATGTCTTGATTTCCGCCGGAAGAATAGCTATTCCTTTAAAGCATAATGATAAAATAAAATATTCCTTGGTGGACATCTGAAAGAGCATGCATGCGTAAAAATTAAATGCTACAAAACGTCGCATTCAAAGAGCCAAAATCCTGATTGACAAGAAAATTCTTAAAACCAATTTCCTACACCTTAAAGAAGTGTATTAGAACTTTATTAATAATTCAAAATTAAATTCCTGGGAAAACTTTCTTTCTGATGTTAACCCTACAAATATATGGTAGAAAATTTATAAAGCATGAAGAGAAACTTTAGTAAAAGTGTCAAGATTGCTGGGATTGAAACAACTTCTGGTCACTTCACATCTTCTTTTGAAGAATCTCCCAGTACTATCTCGAATTTTTCATTCCCAGATGACAATCGTTCAAACGATAATTCCTTTCAACAAAATATTCGAGAATAATCTAACAAGGCCTACAATGTAGAAGACCTTTTACAGTCAATGAGGTTAATGCTATTATTCACGATTTGGCCACTGGAAAATCTCCTGGTCTGAATTCCCTTTCCAATGTAATGATTAAACACTTTCATCAGTGTTCTCTTTCAGTTTTCCTGCTATATTCAATTTATGCTTTAAATTTTCTCCCTCCCCTGCTCTTTGGAAAAATGCTAAAGTTGTCTTAATACCAAAGTGTTTGAACTCAAAGCGACCGCATCTTAAGAATATTAGGTGTATTAGCTTATTGCCTTGCATTGGAAAATGTCTTGAAAGACTACTTACAAACATACTAAGATGGCATCTTAGCAATCGTAATTATATTAGTGAAGACCAATATGGATTTACACCGCAGAGATCTACAGAGAACGCACTTCTGAGACTTGATCACATTGTAAAGTAAGGTAAAAAGAAAAATTTGTTCCCTATTCTCCTTTCATTGGGAATAAAAGGAGGAATTTTTGTGACGTGAGTCACAAAAATTGCCACTATCAATGTTTTTACGGGTGTTATGGCCACTACCAATCTTGTTATGGAAGTTGTAGATAACATTAAATATCTTGGCGTTGTTGTCGATAATCAACTTCACTGGAAGGAGCATTTGAAATACATTTAGCTAAGGTTCACATTCTTACAAATGCATTGTATAGAATTTGCAATATCCGTTACGGTATTAAATTCGAAGTTTCAAAACTGATTTATAAATATGGTATTTTTCCCGTTATTCTTTATGCATCGCGGATTTGGGGAGACAGTTTGGAGAAAAAAATAAACCGAAAACTTATCAGGAAAGTACAAAGGAAACTGCGCTTGAGGATTGTTAGAGGATATAAGAACAATCATTTATGATGTTCTCTTCATTCTCCCTGGTCTTCTACCTCTTGTTGTTGTGATACTTTATCAAAATGATGCTTATCGTTATGCTTATAACTCTTTTTCTAACCATCTTAATGGCGATTTAAATTATTCTTCTATACCTCATCCATCGACAAGATTTCCTGCTCTTCTTGTTGCATTTGATAGCGTTAAGGAAGAATACTATGATCTTATTTACAGATGGAAGTAAGGTTAACAAAAAAGTAGTTCTTGCATACGTATGCTTTCAGAATAGTTTTGAAATCAGTCATCAGGTATACCGCATTAATGGCCATTGTTCCATTTCCCAAGTGTAATTACTCTGCATTAATCTTGCTCTTAAAGATGCCACAAAAATATTTTAATTTTCAGTGAATCGATGTCATTTCTACTGGCTCTGCAAGATGTAACAAGCTTTGAAAATCTTATTGTAGAAGTCCAAACTTCAATTCACATGTGCAATATCAAAAATATTTCTTTCAGTTTCTCATATGCCAAGGGTCACAGTGGTGTATATGGAAATGAGAGAGCAGATTTTCTGGCCTAATCTTCTCTTTCACTTACAAATAAACTCGATACCAGTCTACACAAGTCTTTTTTGAAAACCATTACCCAAAAGAACATCATGACAGAATGGACCTAAGGTTTAGTTTCCTCTCTCAATCGTATAAGTGGACTAAGTTTTTTTTCTCTTCAGATCCCTGCAGAATTAAAAACCACTGGTTCAACACTGACTTTAAAATTCCTCAATTCCTCACTAGACATAGAAAATTCAACAGGTGCCTGCACCGTTTGCATATTAAAAACAGTGAGGTGTGCATGTGCAATTCCGGGATTTGCAACCCTGTAAACGTTCTTCTTGAATGCCCATCTGTTTCACAAAAAAGGAACGAGATTCGTATAGTCTTAAATAACAGATGGCTCCCGATTTTGGCCGACATAGTGAAGAAAGATACTTTTGTATTTTTTAAAAATTTATCCATGCTGTAATCTAACTCCATTTTTTGCTTTTATATATATCTCATTTTTTTTCTCTGTGCCTTCTTTATTTCTTTTATTTTTACTATTATTATTTTTTATCTCATGATTTATTTTTGATTTGTTATGTAGTATATTTGTTGTAATTTTGGGGCCTTGTGGTATTCTTTGGTGCACAGGGAGATATTTTTGTTTTCCCAAATAAAAAATACATAAATAGGCGTGTTTGAATTTCTTGGTCTCAAATTCTTGATAAATGAAAGCATATAATTATTCTTAAATATCTCTAATTTTCTTAGTTTTTAAAATTTTTTAAGGTATTCATTTTAGGATTTGCAAAAATAAGGAAGAAAATAAGAAAGCCATGCATATAAACACTCAATTCAAAATTTACACTTTATTTTCAGTAATAAAAAAGCGCAAATATTTCTTCTATGTTATAAATTTAAAATGACGATTTTCTTCCAATCTGTTGTAGTAAATAGTCTTAAACCTGATAATTCGGCATGAATTCTTGAAAAATCATATCTAAAACGAATATTTTAATATAGTCAAAATAAAAATAGAGATTAGTTTAACAGTTTAAATTATAAAAAAATTTTTTCTCTTCAATTATATTTGATTTTTATGCCATGAAAATTTCAAAACATTTACTTACAGATATTATTTACATGTCCAAGATTTTACTTACAATACAGCATACCAACAAAATGTTTTTAAAAAATGAGAGACTTCAAAACATTTAGCCACTTTTGTTATTCTGAATTGTAGATGTAGAAATGTAAGTCTTAAAACGTTTTATGGCATTTCGTTACAAATAAATTAAAGACCATTATTCATAATATATTGTGCATAAGTAATTAAATAATACTTAATAAGCAAATAACTATAAAATGTTAATATATATATATATATATATATATATATATATATATATATATATATATATATATATATATATATATATATATATATATATTATTATTATTATTATTATTAATTATTATTGAATGCATTAGTGAAATATTTGTTGAAAAGTGACACTTAAAAACACATTCTTTACTTGAAATATAAATTTTTGATGGTATGTTTTATTTGATTTTCAATTATATAAGATATTTTTTTTATAAAATGTAGCATATTTTAAAGTTTGTTCTTTTATCTTACCTAAACCATTGAGCTTATGTCGCTGATGGAAGATTGAATTCTTGTACATGTAAATGTGCATGGTTTTCTTCAGGAATTTTAAACTTGGAAACAAACAGCCGGAACCTTCAAGCTAATAGAGCTAATCAATCACTGACAAAAGAAAGACCACCCTATCAATCTACAAGTAAAGTAACGTAAGTATAACAATAAATTCTTTCATTTTTAATAATAAAACTATTTATAACCATCAATTTTATCAGAAATGCTAAATTACGTATCAAAATAAATCAATATAGTCGTATGTAAATTAATCATACTTGTAAGAATAAGAGTATTTTTTAATCAATAAAGATCAATTAGTAAATATTTATTTGTATTTTTTCACCGAATGTAATTTAAATAATTTATTTTAAACAATGAAAATCAAATAAAAATAAAAAAAGTTCAATAAAATATGAGTACCTTTAAATTAATTAAAATTTTTATTTACATTTGTTTTCATTAAAAATCATAATGGATGGATAAATATAAGCAGATTTTATAATTAATGTATTTTGTAAATTGTTATTTATAATTTTCTCTTCAGCAAACACATGAGTGAATAATAACACAGTTACAAGATATCAAAACATAAAGGTTAATTAGGTTTTGAAAACATATTATAATTTCTGAGAATCTTAATAAATTTTTACCGATAACTAAAAACAATTCTCAAAATTGTTAAACTATTACTAGGTAAAATATTATTAAATTTTTAAATAGCCTGTCCTCTTACAATAGTGATTTAATTCATTAAGTTGTGTCATTTTATTTTCATTTAGTTATTGTTTGAATGAACTATTTGCTTTCTATTTCTTACAATTTCATTTTAATTTTCTGAATAGGCATTATCTTAAAATACAACTTGATAATAAAAAGTAATTTCAGTTGTAATTTGAACTTTTCATATTAAAAAGACATTTCATATTCTAAATTATGTGTTTGAATAATTAAAAATTTTTGTGACTAAATATGAACAAAAATACAAATTATAATTCCTATTTTCTGTGTGTTTCCTTCTTAAATTCCTGCCTGAAAATATTTCTTTCAAATAATTTATACAAACTATAATAGTACAAAATGTATCATTTTCTCATAATTCATTAAATAAATGTAATAATTTACTATTTTAGTGCTTTAGAAGAATGTGAAATTTATTAATACCTCTCAAACATAAAAGAATTATAACAAACTAACATTTTAAAGAAATCTTAAAATTCAAATGAAACATTGATCTGTTATAATTTTGCATAATAATCACAGAAATTTAAACTCGGGAATGCAGTTTTTTAGAGTTGTTTAGTTTTAAATTAAGGAATTTATAAATGTAAGACGACTATAAATTTCATTAATTTACTGCATTTACTAGGCCTTCTAAAATTCTTAAAGTTATAATCTTTAACTATAATTTTTAAATGTTTCTTTCGAAAATACTTTTAGAAACATATAACTTTTCAATAACTTTCCATGTAATAAGACAAGTATCCAGCTTAGATTTTCTCTGAAACATTTTTCTAGAAAAATAATAATTCCATTATTAAATTAGATACTTTTGAACTAGCTTTCAATATGAATTTTTTCATGCATTTTAATATGCATTTATTCATTCTTTTTCTATAAAATTGTGGTGGTGGTGGGACTAATCCCCATCTGGTCAAATGGAACTAGACCAGATCTATGAGATCAAAGACAGCCAAAAAGTCCAAAAGCAGATGTGGACTCCCTCACGAGAAAACCCCAAGCACTTCAAGATGTATTGCGGGCAAAACGGAGCATTGTCGCACTTGGGGCATAAAATTGTACATTTTATATTGTTAGAAAGGAGGAAATTGAATTTTAAAGTATTTTTATTACTATAACTACCACATTAAATAGATCGTTCTTTTTATGGAAATGAAATCTTTGGAAATAGGATTGTGTACTATCATTATTTTGTTCTATATATAACAACAGGCATTAATAAGAAATTTAGCAAATGACTGCTAATTTGCAAGATATAATAGTGAATTATTCTATTACACACACTACTTATTGCTCTATCCATTCATATATTGCACATAATTTTTAAATGTCTATAAAAATTATTCATTGTTTTCCTTCAGTTATACATTATACAGTTTTTAATTTATGACAATTTTTCATTCTATATGAAAAATAATTTCAATTTGTTTGATAAAATTCTCGTATAATTCTAAGAACTTCAAGTAGTAAAATAATTCACTTATTTAATAAAAATTTTCAGCTATTGATATAATTTTAGTTTTTAAGCTAAGTTGAACCATATAGGTTTCTCATATTAGATACCAGGATTACATTACCATATAATCAGATTTATCTACAGTTAATTTAGTTTTTATTCTCCAAAAATATACTGAAATTGTTAAGAAAAATTTTCAGTCACCAATAAAAATCGAACAAGTGTTGGATTGTTACATAAATTTTGAAACTATCTTATCACTTTAAATACATTAAATATAAACTTTGTTTGACTTCAGCTAGCAGAACTTTTATACCATAGTTCTTGTTAAATAAAAATATTTTTAATGTCCATATAAAATATATTTTACTATCCAATCATGGTTTCATTGTTCCATTTTAAAATGAATCTTTCATTCACATTCAATTTTTATTTCTTATGAATGAAAATTTATAACTTGAAAGGATTAATTTCGAGCACTATGGAACGATTCCAATTCATGGAATCTTTAGAAAGCATGAATAAAAATATTCTGTGCTAAAATTAAAGAATTTAGCACAAATATTAATTTAAAAATATAAACATATAATATGAGAAAATACACAATTTTTTGTTAGTTCTTATTCACATTATATATTGAAAAGTGTTAATAGCACATGTGCTTTCAACCTCCTTGAACAACTTATATTAAGGCTAAGATATTGTGTATTATTCATAGAGATAATATAATTCTTTAGCTCTGTATTTTTATATCTAAGAATATATTTTTATATCTAAGTATTATATATACTTTATATGTTTCTTTTTACAATCTGAAATCAAGTTTATTTCATTAAAAAATTTTTATGGTCAAAACTCTTATGAATAAACAAATTATTTTTACGATGATTATTTTGAAATTTTGGATTATTGAATATGTATTATTTAATATCGTTTAAAAAGATTTGAATATGAAATGAATTTTAAAATTTAAAATTAGATTTGATAGTTCGAAAATCATTTAGTTAAGGAAGTATAATTTTATACAAGCATTGATGCATATGTGTAATCTGATTTATATATTTGTGTGTGTTAGGTGGTAATTGAAAGGACTAATTTCTAAAATGTACTATTGAGAATTCTGGCTCAGTGTAGAATAGAATGGCCCTTAGTCTGGCGAAACATTTGGCGATAAAATTTAATTTCTAGTAACTCAGGTAACCTTGTCTTTTGTCTTTTGTGTAGGGGCCATCGTGTATGTCACATGTTGACGCCTATCTTGGTGTCAAAAAAATCGAAGACGAAGAATCAAGGGGTACCCGATTGTAAACTTTTACCGAGAAATTAACGAGAATTAAAAATTAAAAATGTATCTCTAAACACCATTAGTTATCTAAAATACATGTAGATTAAAGTAATTTAATAATTTATTTCAGTAAATCTAATGTTGATTTTAATCAGAAATTTACTATGAAATTAAATATGATGATAATATATTTGACAAATCTAGATTTTCTGAAAATACGCAAAATTCCTTTACTCTATAGAAGTTAAATAACAGCGAAGTGTTTAATTCAGAAACAATAACTGTTTTAATTATTCAATTACACATTTATCTCCATTTCAAAGAAAAATACTTTATCTTGCTATTTAACAATGAGAGGAAAAGTTACTGACGATATATCATTGAGAAGATAATATCTTTAATACTAATTTTTTTAGAAAAATTACAGATAAATTATTGCTTCCATAAGACATTCTTAGATTTTGTTAAAGTGAAATTGTTGTATTTATTCGCAGTATACTGTACCATATGAATTTCATTTTCTTAAGATAAATATACTTTGATTTTCGAATCATATATGAAGCAAAATACATTATATGATTTTTGGTATTGTAGTAAGTAATGATGTCTCGTTTTCTTTGGTTTGGATGTCGGAAAGGAAAGAAAAGTTTGATTCTCATTTCACAGTGGACTATAAAAGTGATATTATCATGTTTGGCTCTATTTACTAATACAATAATGAAATCAATGACTAAGTTCAGTTTTACACTCACCGATTAACCATAATTAACAGACATGCATTTGTATGAGCAGTGTTTGAAAATTTGTTAAACAGATAAATAAAACCATTACAAGTAAATTTCAGTATTACATATTATTAATTCCAATATTTTATAAAATTTTTAGTTATCAATATATCTACAGAAATTTTTTTGTTTACAAATACATTGAAACAACAATTTTGAAATTAATTAAATAATATATAAATAAAAATGTCGATGAAATATGAAAAAATACACAGTCAAATCACATTGATGTGACCATCTGTCAAAAATCAGAATAACCACCTTTCGCAACGAGAACTGCTCCGAAATCAACAATAAGAGACATTTAGGTACGGGAAGATGAATGTTGATCCCTGCAGATTCAAATGCCGTCGCCAGCTGTTATAGATTAAGCGGATGACGATTTATACCACGAAAAATCTGATCGAAATGGTCTCACATAATCTTCAATGTGAGTTATATGAGTTTGCTGGTCAGGTGGAACGGTCAACTCATCCTGTTGCTCTTTGAACCACTTACGTACAATATCACATACTGTATGATACCTCATATCCTGCTGGTAAATGCTATTATTTCTTATATTTATTAAATTTTTAAGAAAACTGTATTTTTCAATTTCATTAAGAGTAATAGAATTTTGTGGTTATTTTAATCAATTTGAAGGTTTCCTGCTTCTTTCATTTAAGCATAATGAATTAAACTGATTAATTTTAAGACATTATTTAATATTTTACTGCTAACATCAGCCACCCAGCTTGTCTAGTGGTCAGAGTGCCTGACTGCTAGACAAGTTGGGTGGCTGATGTTAGCAGTAAAAGGGATGTCCTGAGATTGATTCCCGGTTCGGGCATGGATATATTTTCTCTCTCTATCTGTCTATCCTGTCTTTGTCCTTTCCTAGTATGAATGGGTTGTGAATGGTTGCCTACCCTATAAACGGGTACCTATGGCATGAGTGTACTGAGGAAGTCCGACTCCACACCAAAATATGGTTCAGTTGAAAAAGCGGAAAAACGCACCATATAATTCCAGCCTAGCTGTCACACGACAACAACTAATTACATCAAGCTATGCACTTTTGGTACCTTAATCTTCTACAACACATATATTACACATTGCTATTTTTACTCATGATAACTTTGCTGACATGATATCTTTATTGGAATATATATCACTATTATTTTTAAATAATATGCTATACTACCTGTAGCTATCATATTATTAATGTCTTATGATCCCATATCATTAACAATTATTTTCTATTAAATTTATCATTATTTTATTTTAATTCTTTTACATACCTTTTGTCAGCTGATATGTTGCTTAGAAATCGATTGAAAAACTATTGGAATGAGATATGGGATACAACTATGGAAATTTGACACAAAGTCTCTGATATAATTTAATTTTCAGGGTTGTTAGCTTACACATATTAAGAAAAAATTCTGGAAAAAATAATATAAAAATATCCACACTTTTCTAAGTTTCTCTCAAAGTAGTTTAATTTGAATGATTATTTTTTAATTAACACTTGATGAGTTTTTGTGTATTCATGTGTTATTCAACTTCTGATAAACCACATATCATCTCATTGCATTAAAAATCCATGGATGAATATGATTAAATGTGAGATTCGTTTTCTAGAATCACTAATATTTTTGAATAAAGCTTTATCTTCTCATTTCTAAGAATCTTCTCATTTCTAAGTGACACATTTTTAAAATTAAGAAAAATAATAGATGCTCTTTATATTGAATTTATTGTTAAGAAAGTCATGTCTTAGGCTATAACTGTATAAATATTTGATTTACTTTTTAAAAATGAATTTATGTTTTAATAACTATAATACTAGATGAACACGATAATTTAAAATTTCTAAAGAGATACAAATAAAGTCATTATGGTCGAGATAATTGTAAAGAAAATTTAAAAGTATGCTTTCAAGACTTCAATATTACTCCATTCAATAAAACATTTTTCAATTCAACCTTGCCTGAATGATAAAGTTTATTATTCATTAAAAATCAGTTTCTTAACACTTCTTAAAGTAGAAACAGCCATCTTTCGGTTTTCAATAAAAATATGAAGGATAAAAAAATCTGATTTTAAAATTTAATGCTCAATGAAATGCATAAATGAAAAGATATATTTAAGAATGGATTTCTTTACCTTAAAAGCCAAAGATTTTATTTGCAAGCTGATATATGTTTGTCAAATTGACATTCATGAAATAGAGTTAAACTTCCCCAAATCATCAAATTAGTTATGTGTAGAATACATTTAAAAAACCTTAAAAAATTGAGTATAATTAAAATTAAATAAAGAGGAGCCACTTTTTTATCATTATAATCAGTTCTATCTTGTATTTTCTTGAAAAAACAAAATAAATCGTCAAAGCACTAAAGTTAATAAAAGACCACAAGTTATGTTATCTTGAAATTACAATTATTAATATAATAATTTAATCTATTTAGATTTTTATTGATATGATTGAGCTAAAGATAAAACACAGCCGCCGAACTTGTCTAGTGGTCAGCGTGCCTGACTGCAGATAAGGAGGTCCTAGGTTCGAATCCCGGTTCGTGCATGGATGTACTCTCTCTCTATCTATCCTGTCTTTGTCCTTTCCTTGTGTGAATGAGGTGTGATTGGTAGCCTACCTTATAAACGGGTACCTATGACATGTGAGTAGAGCAAAGTCGTACTTTCACCTTCATGGTGCTCTGATTAAAACGAAAAAAGCTCTCAATTGACTTAAATTCGCATAGCCAAGGCATAGCGAGCTTGTCTTGTCCAAGTGACATTAGTAAAAACAACAACAAAGACAAAACATCCCTTATTTTAAGAATAAATTTTTGTAAACTATATCCATATATCTTACCTTGAAATAAATAAATCTTTCCTTGAAATAACAATAATACTGCAGACAAAAGATAAAAATTTTTTGCTCAGATTTATAATTTTTAGAAGTTATCAAACAATACAACTGCAACTAAAAGTGTTTGAATCTATGTAAAAAGGCAGACATAATTTTATAATTGTATGCACAATACAATCACATTTTTAATGACTTTATTTTTGTAACAATATTTCATAAATATGACAAAAATCTGGGAGAAAGTATTAAAAGAATCTCGAAAAACTAATTTATGAAATGGTTAGAAAAAACTCATTCTACAATATTTTATATCTTTTCGGCTATTTAAGCCAATTTTCAAGATTCAAATCATTAATAAAACAACACTGATGAAGAAACATTTTTAACCGATAAAGTGTTGGATAAATTGATTACATTAAATTTTTCTCTCTTCTTTAAATAATTTCTTAGAAACTAAAATATGTCTTATTTAGAAATATATGTTTTAGAATACAGAAAAGTGTTTCTACTATGGGCTTGATTTATTAGAAAACTAAAAGTTTATTACTCTTTAAAGGTTTAATATTTATAACTTAATTTTTAAGAAACTAATAGGTTTATGTATTTTAAGGTAGATATTAAATAAGATAATATGTCTTACAGCTCAGAAAAAATTAATCATTGATGAATAGAAGGAATCGTCAGAGATGTTTTGCTTTGAGAAATGAGAGTGTGATAATGTCATGCAAATTGTCATAATAATATTTCAAATAAGTTACATAACGAATGGTAATTCAAAGAATCAGTTGTAGCATCTTACTGATGGTAAAATATTAGCATAAGTGAAATGACAAATATCAAAAGTATCCTTAACTAATTATTATTAAATTATGATTAAAATCAATTACATACTTTTTACCATATGTTACGTATCCCTCATGTAGATGAGATCAACTTAATAAAATTGACTTTACGATCCAAAGCAAAAATAATACAACGTAGATGCAATGGTTTTATATTGGCCCAAAGTTCTATTTCAAATTTAATGTATACTAAATCAAATTTTTTTGTGTGCAAAAATTGTCTAGATAGAGATAAACAATTGAAAATAAGATAAATGCTAAATAAAGGTATAGCTAGTTGTTGCAATAGATTGTTTGGTGATAATTTTATCGGTTAAAATATGCATTATAGTCACAATTTACCAAAGGAAGAAAACAACTAAATGGAGCTAAATTTAATTTTGTCACATTGAATAAAATGTACTATTACATTATACTTATTTAATCGATCATTGATAAATATTTTCTACTAGAAATAAACACGTTGACGTTTCTAAACAATTTTAATACGTTTTATCAATAAGTGATAATTGTTTAGTTTATAAAATGTATGCATTATTTTTTAATATTTTTAAATAATAGCATTCTTAAACAATGCATGGTGCAAAAGGAATATTTGTGACCGTAATTTATGACTTTTTCATTTCTTTTACTACGATTATAAAAAACGGGGGCAAAATGGAAAAGTACCAAAAGATATAATAAATAAAAAAGAAAATAAATTTAAATCAACAAGAAATTTATATTGATTAATTTAATGATATTTTTACTTAAAAACTCACGTTTCGTTATTTTATATACATTTTTAATTTAAAGTATTTTCATTTAAATGGAGTGAGTTTTTTTAATAAACACATAACACTAACTACAAGTTTCCTGGTTTGCATAAAAGAAAAACTATCATTAAATAATTGCAAATGGAAAAAAAATTAAGTTTTTATTGGAGTAGTTGATAAGAAAATATCTCTGATAGTTATTTGATACAAAATCTTTATTTACAAATTTAGATAATAAATACTTTAAATTTTTCAAAAACATTTAAAAATATGTATGGAAACACTAAATTAATTACTCCAAGAACAATATGACTAGCAGATAACTTATTTTGTAATGAGCTCACTGCAAATTTGTTTTTGTAAAATAAATAATCGGTAAATAATGATTCTGTAATTACTTGCAAATTATTTATGTTGCGAAGGCATAAAAAATGGTGTTTAAAATATTCATTTTGTTATGTTAAGTTGATAAACTAATACTTTTAATTTTATTAATATATTTTTAAAATAATTTAGATCGATACAATAACCAATAAAGGAAAAAACCATGAATCACTAAAAGAATTAAAAAAAACTTTTTGTAAATATTCTAATTAATTTTAATAAATTTAATATTCCTTTATCATTAATTGTGCTCACCTATGTTGTCATGTGTCGCAAAATAAACAACCATTTATATCTCATAAAAGGGACGTCAAACAATTACAGTACTCTTCTATTGATATTTTACGAACAAATAAACATTTATGTCTTGCGATACAATTATTTTGTTGATCTTCTTAAATGTTTGAAGAATATTATATAAGCACTAAAAAAAGCAATTAATTTCTTTTTACGTTAATTAGTTGTCAAAAATAGGGTATTGAGTTTTTATGGAAGTAATATTATTAAATAAAGAGACAATTAAATTAAAATTAATTTTAATGACAGTTTATCCAAGATGTCACTGTATGAAATTAGTTAATATTTTTTTAGTTTTTAGTTTTGTTTCGTTTGATTTTTTTATTATTATTATGCCGAATGTTTATATTTTAGTCAATGGTGTGGTTTATTTTTGTTTTTCTTAGAATAATTTCTGTGCTAAATGTTGTGAATATTAGTGACTAAATATATTTTTATTCTTAACAAAACATTTTCATTTAAAAACTTTATTTTGAAGCTAAGAATTTTTTTCTGTGAATCTTGAATATTTTTAACAGCTTTCTCACATGTTTACATCAGAATGCATTTTAAATCTTAGAACCGAAAGTATATTTAATTGTAATGTAAAACGCACATAATTCTAATATACATTATTCTAAACTCTAATTGTCATGTTTAATCCCTCTGACTGCTTTATGCTCTGCATATTACTAAATTTGAGTTTAGTGCATCATGATGTACAAACATTAATAAAATCAAGCTGATCATCTTTAAAAATGACTAATTTTTCACTTAGAATATTTAGATGAAGAAGTAATATGCAGATTTATAATGAGTTTTAATAAACCTTAAGGGTATGAAAGAATACCAAGAAGTTTTAGTTTTGCTTATTTACAGTGTCAGATAAAACTTAAAACAAAAAATGACACATATTTTCCAATTTCTACTATTTCTTAGTTGGAAGTATGCTTTATCATGATATTAAGTGAACAGAAACACACAAAAACATTATTAATAATTAACACTTTTGTTGCTGATAAAATGTTCTTGGGATGTAATGAACCCTTCCTAAAATATTCTCCTTTCAGCACTGCCACATGGAAGATAATGGCATCATAGAAGAGATCGCGGCTTATATAGTAGGGCATACAATGGGTGTGTCATCTTTGTCCCGAGAGTAGGTGGATTTTTGTAATTTAGAAATAGAGACCACAAGCAGAAGGTTCTAGACTGCTATTTCACAAGACATTTCATTTCACATGGAGGAAATAGCAACTTCGACAAATTTTACAAGCTCCAACCGCCATTAGTGAATAGGACGGATCTTCAGTTAGTCCAGTATTTAAATTCATTAAATTTTGGAAACAAAAATGGACGCCTTAACCAAACTGTTTACCACAGTCTTTGCAGCTGATATTAATTTATATTGAAAGTGTATGACTTGTTTGTATGTGAGAATTTTCCATAAGTTACGTAATTTATTTATAAATTAGGGCGACGCGTTTCACTCAAATGTTTTACTTTTGAAAGCTTGAACTGTAAAGTCAAGATTCTCTTCATACGTTAGCAATTTAATATTCATCATAAAAGAAAGATGAAATGTGACAAATGTTTGATGCATTAATTATACATGAGCATAAAATTTGCAATAAATCGTTTGGAAAAAATGGAAAACAATTAAATTAAAATTTATGTTTCAAAAGGTAATTTTCTCTAACATGGGAAACCTAAAATGTAAAATAATACTGTTAGTATTAACATAAAATTCTCATAAAGTGTCAGTTTACTAGATCGTTGATGATGATTAATTCAGTCAAATACATAAACTAAATTTTAAAAAAAATTAAGTTTTTATATCATTATTTCTCACACAACATAATTTTAATAATTGATTAAAAGAGAAATTCAAAATACAAATTAAATTCTAGAATTTATGCTTGTAGTAATTTATCAAATGTCCTAAAAGTCAAAACATTTAGGCACTATTTCAAAATTTATATGTCAAATAAATTTTTATTTTGTATTTTTTGCCAATTATATTTACTTCAATTTTTGTATTATTAATTTAATCAGTTACATTTCTTACAAACATATTCGTTTTATTTCATTATAGTTACTTAATTATTCTCCAAAAATTATTAATAAAGTCAACTTATTAATGTTGTGTTTAAAATTTTACCTATCAAATAAATTACAACTAACATTTTAAAATGTATATTTAATTAAATCCTATTAACATTTTTAAATCTTGCTTGAAAATTCTTAATTAGGTTTCTTATGAAAAAGAAATTGTACAAAATGTTTAAGTAGAAGAAATTGCTTGAATAAAAAAACCATAATTAAATATTTGCGAAATTGAAAAATTCTATAGATAACTTTATTGTAATTCAGTTTTTTAAAAGTTTAATTTCTCTTAAGTTTAATGAAAGTATATATTTCTTGAGAAACATTTTTCATGCTCCAAAATGCACAGGATTGCAAATTAATGTGTTGAATAAAATGTAAATGATTTCATTGCTACATAATGTAGTTAATACATTTATAAATACTGTTTATAACAAAATGTGGGGTTTAGGAATTCATTGTTAATATGATATCGATTTATATTCATTTAGAAATAAACATATTATTTCAAATTAATATGCTTTTTAAATTTTATTCAAACATAAACAATTAATGATCTTAAATGTATATTCAGATGCTTTATTAAAAGTGTTTGGAAATTTAGTTATGATTGAATAATTTTCAAATTTAATCTTAACTAAATTGCCAATTATATTTACTTACATTTTTTATTATTAATTTAGACAGTTACTTTTCATACAAACATATTCGTTTTATTTCATTATAGTTACTTAATTATTCACCAAAAATTATTAATAAAGTCAACATATTAATTCTGTGTTTAAAATTTTACCTATCGAATATGGGATGGAGTTTTGCCTATTTTTATGAACTCTCAAATCTATCCATGAAATACTCTTTTTTGCTTTTTGAATTTTTACGTAATTTTTATTTCACGAATATTTTATGTATAATGAATTTCATAAAATAATCACTAAAATATGGATTCCACGATTAAATAGCATATTGTTTTTCTGATATGATACAAAATATCATACATTATTTTAAATGAATTTAGACAATGTTATTAATCTAATGATACACAATTAACTTTTTAATAAAATGATTAGGAAATTTAGTTTCTCTCAGAATATGAATTATAAGAATAAAAAATATTAGAGATATTTAAACTTATAAATTAATGTAAAATGTACAAAAAGTTCTTTCACATACCAAAAAATATTTTAATTTCTAGATTTTCAATCAAATTTTCAAATTTGTAAGCACATACAGTTTTTCATGAAAATATAAACTTTTTCTATTTGTTGAACACTATATTTAACTTCAAATATCAGTCAAAATTAAACTGATTCAAACATATGAAAACAAATACGACATTCTTACAGTTAAATGTCGGAGTCAAAAATATTTTTTGTTAAAATACTTTAAAATACTTTTAGAAAATTCTTAAATGTACAAACTGAAAAGTAATTTATAAGGTAAGTTATAGTTTAAATTGATAATAAAATATATTGTAAATTCTATATATAAACAACAGATTAATTTAAATTTTTCAGTAAAAACTTTTTAAATGTAGGTTCGGTTATACTCTTTTAATCGAACAATTTTGAATATGACTTAATATATTTATCTAAAAAAAGTTTACATTGTGGGGTATGTTGTCAAAACGGAAGTTTACAGTGGGTAACAAAATAATCCCCATTCTGCTTTCTTTACGATTTAAAGGAAATCAACACACACACACACACACACACACACACACACACACACACACACACACACACACACACACACACACACACACACACACACACACACACACACACACACACACACACATGCAGGGTGACAACTTTATACTGTTGACAAAATTCTACTGCTTTTGATTGATTTAATTCATGTCCACAATTTTTATAATAATTTCATTTGCTTAAGAGATCTTAGTGTAAGTAAGACAAATAGGTAGTGTTTATTTCCTTGTTTAAAGTAGTATGCCAAACCAACGATGAAAAAATAATTGCTTTCCTCGAGGCTGGATTAAAGGAAATTCAGATTGACAGAAAGCTGAATATACACAAGCAAACGGTATCACGTACGCAGTTGCAAGGATGTCGAACTTTTCTTCGAAAGTCCGCAAAAGGCGAATGGAAGCATTTCATCTTCACGTATGAAAATCATTTCACAATTGAGCAATCCTATAATCGACAAAACGACCATTACTGGTAATCTGATCATTCTGGAACTTCCAAAAGAGTAGAAAGTTAACAAAAACAACGGTCACTTATGGTTTAGGGAGACATCTGTGAATCTGGAAAACTTCTTTTGGTTTTCATAGATCAAAGCGTCAAAATTAACAAGACCATGTCTTGCAATGAGATTTTACAGCCGGTTTTACTTCCTTGGGCCAAAATACATTTTAAAAACAGATATCTGGACACTTCAACAAGATTCTGCCTTTTCTCATAGGACAAAAGCAACACAACACTGGTGTCAAGCATATCTTCCAGATTTCATAGCTGTGGGAATGTGGCCCCCCTATTAACCTGAGTTAAATTCAATGGACTATTGTGTTTGGTCTATTCTGAAAGAAAGAGAATGCTCTCTAAGCTACATCGAAGTTTGAAATGCCTAAAAACTACTATTAAGAAGGAATGGGCAGAATTAACGCCTGATGAAATCCGGCACATTGCAGAAAATTTCACGCAGCGTTTAAGGCTCTGTATCGATGCCCAAAGGGGCCATTTTAAAATTACTTAAATATGTTGTATCTAAGTAACAAATGACTTATGCAAAGTTAATTTTTTGAAAATAAATTCCATGTTTTTAGTTTAATACAATATTTTTTATCAACAGGATAAAATTGTCACCCTGTATATATGCATGTATTATTTTTTTATTTCTATATACAATATATTTTCTAATATAATTCTTAAAAATGTAAAGACGTTAATATTAGGAACAATTGCAAGCTGTTACTGTGAACATAAATCATACTGTTTGTTATTTTTCTAATATAAAAATATAAATTAATATTAAAATTTAGTAAATAAATTAAAATGTAAATGCACCAAAATTAATCTTCCTGACAAAAATTCTTAATTGTATTGAGGAATAACTTCACAAAATATTTGTTTCTAAGGATTAAAGTAATGATTGGAGTTTTAGATTTTACAGTATGTAATTAAAATATAATAATCCTTCGTATTAAGTAATAACTATAGACTTTATTTAATTAGCTTTCCAGAATATTATTTGACATTTTTATTTCAAGTTTTTAAATTAAAATTTGAATACAGATGTTCAATCGTCTCAAGCTAATGAAACAATACGTGTTTGTTTATGTACTTTTGCAAAGCTTATTTACAAACAGAGAATTACTTTTAATTTTAGAGAATTACTTAAGAGAGAATTACAGAAGATACTTTTAATTTAAAAATACAGTATTTTAAAAATCTAAGATTTGTTACTACTCAAAATAGCATTAACGTTACCAAATTTTATTCACGAAAAAATTAAGAATTCTATTAAGATTAATTTAATACTGTTTAAGGAAATTCGTAAAAAAGTTAAAAAATATTGCAAGTATTTTTTTCCTTTGATGGAAAATAAATATGCATGAATATAAATAAAAAAGAGGGATCTTTATTTTTAATGCATACAGTAATTAAAATTATTTAATGGTTGCCAAAAATTAAAAATTTTTATGATTTAATATTTTTATAAAATACTAAAATAATTCAAATTAGTTAGGATGATTAAAAAATTACTCAAACTGTTTTATGTTATATCTTCAGGCAATTCGCTCATAAAATACAACAGAATATTTAACAATTGCTTTTTTATTATGCATAAAAATGAGTTAGTTTTTTTATATTAGCTTAAGAAATATAGACTCACAGAATGAGTTAGTACTTTACATAAGCTTAATATTATAATTTATTTTTCATATTTTGCTTTAAATCTATGAACAAATATACTCATTCAATTAAATTAAAAGTAATTATAGTTTCAATAAAAATAAAATAAAACATTTCCTTTCATCATATATTTTTTTAAATAGAATATGTTCCATAAAATAAAATAAATATATGCTTATACTTGTTTTATAAAATTGATTTTTATTCTGCTCTCAAACTCTATTCATTTAATATTACCATCATTTTTTATTTTAAAAATTACATTTAACTTCGGTACTTTCTTATTATATTGATATTATTATGTTCATATATGTCCTTTAAATACATTTTTTTCCTATTTAGAAGTCCTAACATGCATATATTCTGATAATATAGGCGCAATTGTGCAAACACTCGGTGACCAAGATATTTTGCGCATATATGCAGTTATTTATGCTAATATTATATTCTCAAGAAAGTTAAAAAGGAATTTCTTATCAAATAATGAAAAAAGATGTATATATTCCCTTCAGTTCATTAAATATATGTTTGGACGGAATCTTAAAATTATCATACAAAGTAAGAGATATTTAACGATTAGCATAATGTAACTATATTATTTTAATTTTTAAGTAAATATACTATTTTAGATTAAATTATTTAAGTAAATTTGTTGTGTTTTCCCAAATTTCAAGAGATTTTAATTTTAAAACCTAAAAATAATTTACCTAGGTTTAATTGTGTTCTTCATCAACTATTATTATTTTATTTTTAAAGTAAAAATTAATTGATTCATTTATATTATATATTATATATTATATATATATATATATATATATATATATATATATATATATATATATATATATATATATATATATATATATATATATATATATATATATATATATATATATATATATATATATATATATATATATATATATATATATATATATATATATATATATATATATATATATATATATATATATATATATTATTGTCAGAAAGTTTATTTTAGGAATAAATTTTATTATAATTTTAAATAAATTTATAGTAGTTAAGAGTGTTTCCTCTTTAAAAAAGTAATATCATTCAATATGCGCCAGAAAACTAACTCTCTATTAATAAGAATTTAAATATTTATCAGTGATATTTGGGCAAAATTGATGCCATTGGGGTTGTTGACGAATTTTATGCTTCCTGCAAAAATAAATGAAAAACCTTTGAAAATGCGCTTATTTCCAGATCAAACATGAATCAATAGATGAAGGAAGATGCAAAGAATGCTTTGAGTGCGTTATGTTGTCCTATTTACTCAAATTTTGATATATTTAAAAATGTACAATCACGTATAGCTTATGAAAATGTGTTAATGAAAATACACGAGAAGAAATCGTACGCGAGTGTAGTGGCGCTATCTACAGAAAATTCTCAAAAACAAAGAAGCGATGGAAAAAAATGTAGTCTTATTATCTCTGTAAATGAATGGAACCCTTAAAGCTGAATATATTAAAAACATCATGAAAACGCAAGTCAATACAAGAAGCAATAAACTTGGCGTCAAAAACTTAAGAAGTCTCCTAAAAGATTAACTGTTGGTTGAATGTGTGTCTGATGATAACAAGAAAATATTTCGTGATGTTCTGACTGAAATTTGCACCTCTCTATCTTCAACACTTACTAAACGAAAATATCCTGCCATTATTATTAAACACGTTCCTGGCTCAGCACATGATGATAAACTTATCAAGGTCTTATTTAAGCAAAATTCTGATATTTCAGTATCTGAGGAAGGCATTTCATACTCTAAAGTCCATTTTACTATAAAGGAATTTGGGGATTCAAGACATACTGTTATTATGGTTCCTGCTAATGTCAGTAAACTATTTTTAAAATTTGGATCTCTATAGCTTTGCTGGTCTGTGTGAAGTTGAGGATTTTGTTATTATACATAGATGTTTTAAATGTTTGGGTTATTATCATAAAGCTGCTGATTGTAAAAACCACAGTGCAACAAGTTTGTGTCAATTGAGCTACATTTAATAATAAAACTAAAAATCCGTCAAAAAGAGTTAATAATCATAAACCATATGACAGTTGCTGCCCGAGTAAGATTTTCATGAAAAAACCATCAATATCTCGTAATGATTATGAACAATATATATTGTTCTCTTTTGCATTTTGTCCAATTAAATCTACACAATTCTAAAAATGCTACGCAGCAACTCATTCTCAATATGGTAACTGATAATATCGATGTTGCATTGATTCAAGAGAACCTCACTTTTACAAAGAGAATCTTCCAGGGTTTCCTAGCCATTACAAAGTATTCTTTGATTTCCAATTAGATGTTATAAAATCAGCGATAATCATTCGCTCGAATAACATTTCTACCTTTATTTATCATAATTACTCTGATTATAACATGATCTCCGTTTAAACCATTGTAAATGACTCAGATTTTATTCCGCTTTCTTACTACTTTGAGCCGGGCAGAAATATAGATGCTGATTTACAAAATATTTATTTTTTCACATCTAATGTTAATTCTTCTCGACATATTTGGGGAATGGACTCTAATAGCAAAAGCAATGTTTGGTTTAGTCCTTATTCAGATGCTAGGGGAGAAAAACTATGTGATTTCTTCAGTACCAAACAACTCTTTGTAGTTAATCAGGATTTCTGTCCTACCTTATGTTCAACTCAAGGATCTAGCTACGTTGATATTACTATTGTTGGAGAAAGTTTATTACAAGATGGCATCAATTGGTGTATTCCTGACTACGACTCGCTTTCTGACCTTAGGATGATTTATTTTCAAACTGCCTCTGCTGATAGTACTACGAATTCTTTACACCAAAACAAACCTCAATTCTTTGACTGTCAAAGAGCAAATTGGTTTCTTTTTCAGTCTAAATGTTATGAGGCTATCAATAATTGTAGTTTTGGGGATCAGTTTTCTATTTGTAAAAAACCTATTTGCCTGGAAAGTCTAATTTCTAAGCTTCAAAATTTCATGATTTCTGCCGGAAGAATATCTATTCCTGTCAAGCATAATGATAAAAGAAATGTTCCTTGGTGAACATCTGAAATAGCATGCATGCGTGAAAAATTATATGCTTCAAGACGTCGCTTTCAAAGAGCCAAAAACTTGATTGTCAAAGAAATTCTTAAAACCAATTACATCCATGCTAAAGAAGTGAATGAGACACTAATTAATAACTCAACATAAAATTCCTGGAAAGACTTTCTTTCTATTGTTACCCCTACAAATGTCTGGAAGAAGATTTATAAAGGCATGAATTGAAACTTTAGCAAAAGGGTCGAGATTGCTGGCATTTAAACCACTTCAGATCACTTCACGTCTTCTTTTGAAAAATCTCTCAGTACTACCTCAAATATTTTATTCTCAGATGACAATTCTTCAAACAATAATTCCTTTCAGCAAAATATTCGAGAACAATCTAACAAGGCCTACTATGTGGAAGATGATGTACCTTTTACAGTCAATGATGTTTATGATGTTATTCACGGTTTGGTCACACTGGAAAATCTCCTGGCCTTGATTCCTTTTCCAATTATATGATTATATACATTTATCAGTGTTCTCCTTCTGTTCTTCCTGCTGTATTCAATTTATGCTTAAAATTTTCTCTGTTCCCTACTCTTTGGAAAAATGCTGAAGTTGTCTTGATTCCAAAGTGTTTGAACTCCAAGCGACCGCACCTTAAGAATATTAGATGTATTAGTTTATTGCCTTGCATTGGAAAATGCCTCGAAAATCTTCTTACAAACAGACTAAGATGTGGTATCTTAACAATCATAATTATGCTAGTAAAGACCAATATGGATTCACACCACAGAAATCTACTGATGATGCACTTCTGCGACTTGTGCACATTGTAAAGGAAGGGAAAAAGAAACATTTGTTCCCTATTCTCCTTTCATTGGGCATAAAAGAAGCGTTTGATGGTAGCTCTTTATTATTTTCTTAATGAAGGAGGCTTATACTCCTTTAAATATTCTCAATCTCTTCCGCAGTATCTTGAACAATAGAACTGCTATTCTCACTCTTGGCAATAAGTCGAAAGTGGTTAACATCTAAAAGGGATGTCCATAAGGCTCTTTTTCTGGCCCATTTCTTTGGAACTTAATTATGAATGATTTACTGAAAAAATTTAATGCATTTAAGAGCTGGAAAATTGCTTTCCCAGATGACTTACTCGTAATTGTTCAGAGAAATAATTTTCCATATTTTTTCAGTACTGCTCAAGATATTCTTAATTTTATTCATAATTGGGCTCCACAGTGCAAGCTGGAATTCAATCATACAAATTGAAAAGTAAAGATGATTCACAAAAAGGCTAACATTGATGCCATTATCTATCTTTCTATGGGTATCAATTTTCTGGAAGATGTAGATAAAATTAAAGATCTTGGCGTATTTTTCGATAATAAACTTAACTGGAAGGAACATTTGAAATACATTTTAGAAAAGGTTAACATTTTACAAATGCATTGTATAGAATTTGCAATAACAGTTACGGTATTAAATTCGAAGTTTCAAAATTGATTTATAAACAAGGCATTTTTCCCGTTAATCTTTACGAATCGTGAATTTGGGGAGACAGTTTGAAGAAAGAAATAAACTGAAAATTTATAAGGAAAATACTAAGAAGAGAGTTCTGCTGAGAGTTGTTAGAGGATATAGAACAATCAGTTATGATGCTCTCTTCATTCTCTCTGGCTTTCCACCTCTTGATGTTGGTATACTTCATCAAAATGAGGCTTATCGTTTTCTAACCATCTTAATGGTGATTTGAACTTTTCTTCCCTACCTTATCCATCGAAAAGTCATCCTCCTAATCTTGCTGCATTTGATAGCATTAGGGAAGAAGGCTATGATCTTATTTACTTTACAGATGGTAGTAAAGTTAAAGAAAAAGTAGGTCTTGCATACGTATGCTTTCAGAATGGTTTTGAAATGAGTCATATGGTGTACCGTATTAGGGATTACAGTTCTATTTTCCAAGCGGAGTTACTCTGCATTAATTTTGCTGTTAAAGATGCAATAAGCAAGCCTTTTCAAAATTTTTTAATTTGCAGTGACTCGATGTCATCTCTACAGCTCTTCAAGGTGTAATAAGCTTTGAAAAACTTATTGTTGAAGTCCAAACTTCAATTAATATGTGCGATATCAAAAATATTGCCTTCACTTTCTCCCCTGTCAAGCGTTATAGTGTTGTGTATGGAAATGAAAGAGCAGATTTCCTGGCCAAATCTTCTCTTTCACTTCCAAAAAAACTTGATACTAGCCAACCCAAGTCTCTTTTTAAAACCACTACAAAAAAGAACATTATCATAGAATGGAACTAAGGTTTTGTTTCCTCTCCTTATTGTAAGTGGACTAAATCTTTTTTCCCTTCAGTTCCCTGCAGAATTAAGTTCCACTGGTTCTACACTGACTTCAACATTACGCAATTCCTCGCTGCGCATGGAAAATTCCATAGCGACCTACACCATTTCCACATTAAAAACAGTGACGTGTGCATGTGCAACTCCGGGAGTGACAACCCTTCTCACATTCTTCTTGAATGCCCATCTGTTTTAGAAGAAAGGAACGAGCTTCGTAAAGACTTAAATAACCGATGGCCCCCAATTTTGGTGGACCTAGTAAAGAAAGAGAGTTTTGTATTTTTTTTTAAAATTTATCCACGCTGTTATATAAGTCCTTTTTTATTTTTATATCTCTTTTTTTCTCTCCGCCTTCTTTTATTATTATTATTATTTTCCATTTCATAATTTACTTTGTTATGTAGTACATTTGTTGTACCTTCGGACCCTGTGTGGTTTTCTTTGATGCACAGGGAGATATTATTGTTTTCCCAAATAAAAAGAAATCTGTGATATTTTATAAATTCAACTGAATGTTTGCATGCGAATTTTATAACTAACATTTCCAATAACTTAACATTTAAAGCAACAAAAAATTTTAATATTCTAAAATATTTATTTAACATTATGTTGATAAAAATTAAATACTAGAAAAATATTGATACTCGTGACTGAAAAATATTAAGTTCCATTGTGTAATTTTATATATATATACATATATATATATATACATATATATATATATATATATATATATATATATATATATATATATATATATATATATATATATATATATATATATATATATATATATATATATATATATATATATATATATATATATATATATATATATATATATATATATATATATATATATATATATATATATATATATATATATATATATATATATATATATATATATATATATATATATATATATATATATATATATATATATATATATATATATATATATATATATATATATATATATATACGTATATATATATTTATATATATATAGGTAGTCAATTTATTTCATTTTAAATATAGTTAAAAGAGAACTCGAAACACCGCTCTCAATAAAATCTAAATTCATGACAATTAGCAAATATCAGTTTAGATACCAGAGAATCAAGCACATTTAGCTGTAGCTGTTTTATTAAATTATAGCAAATAGTTATTTTCAGGCAACAAATTTTAATTTTTTATGTTACAAAATGTTTTTCTTAAGAATAAAACAAAAAGAATAATTAGCCATTAAAATTTTTGTAAAAAG
Source organism: Latrodectus hesperus (assembly GCA_037975125.1). Classification (NCBI taxonomy): domain Eukaryota; kingdom Metazoa; phylum Arthropoda; class Arachnida; order Araneae; family Theridiidae; genus Latrodectus; species Latrodectus hesperus. Next base: position 116,810,982 of record CM075853.1, on the reverse strand, counting down.
ACTACTTTTTCATACATATTCAAAATGAAAAATTTTTTTTCAACAATATAACACACATATTGCCTTCTAGAATAATATAAATTTTAATATAAAACAGAGTCCTTATTCATATTACATAGAAAAAAAATAAATGTAATTTTTGCTGCATTAATACATTGTCAAAAATTAAAAAAAAATTGTTTAATCATTTCATCATTTAAAAAAATATGACCACAAAATTTGCCATAGAATAAACAAAGCAACTAGATTTCAATATTACTTAAAAATTAGAGAATAAATGCATATCTTACTAGATAAAATAAATATCAAAAAGGTTTGAGAAAATAATTTATATGCATATCTTAAAAATTATTCAATGGATATAAAAAATCTGATGTGTCAAATTTATTCTATACTCTGTCACTTTCTGTGTGTGTATTTGAATAGCAAGTATTGAAATAATAACAACATTAGGAAGAAAATTGAAAATAAATAAAAGTTTTAAAACAACAACATGGGATATTGATGGAAAAATCAAGTTCAGTTATCAAAATTGTTGCGTCATAAGTTCGTTGTTGCTAAAGACAGTAATCAAAGATACAAATTCTGTGTGATTTAACATGATTTTCTTATGAAGATATATCACCAAGAATTTACATTTCTGATGAACAAATATTTCGTCAATGGAATCACGCTGATGAAAAAAGTATATCTAAAGATTAAGGCATGTATATCCTGGGGCCTGAGCAGCTACCAGGCGCGTCGGTAGGCGGTGGATCACCGAACGTCCTGTAGGAATGACAGGATAGCCTTGAGTATAGAATCAGAGGCCGCGAACCAGCTCCCGTAAACCCTGGTGTTATGCGTTCCGTGCCTAGGGATAATTGGCACCGCGGTATTGGTGTCTTAACGGAGCCTCTAGTTGCCTGGCTAACTTCTAGAGTAATTTGCCTTGCCCAGTATCTCAGGCAATGCTGGGTGGACTTATATTACCTGAGCTTATAAATTGTTATCTTGTGGCTGAAAAGACACAAGAAATAACAAACCTTTCTGCATCTGCAGGTGATGCCTCTGAAGTAGACCTTGCTGAAAAAGACAAGGGAACTCAGAGGCAGTCTTGTAAAGGGGCAGTAATGAATCCTTCACTTGAGGTAGAAATGACCTCCAAACCATCTTCTGGTGAAAGTCAGGAAGCTATCCCTAGTATGACTGACTCTCTGACCAGATGGGACTATTTCAGCAAGACCCTATCTGCTGGAAATGTCATACGCAAGAGGAAACGGCAGAGCATATCATTTATGTATGCGAGGCTCTTGCCCTCCCTAGATTAACCTCTTTAGGCATCATCCATACTAGAGAGTTACACCTAGACTCCATTAAAGGATTATCGGACTTTATTAATAAAGTGGGTGACCCGAGCAACTGGAACTAGGAAACATTGGGTTTGGAGTTAATGGTACAAAATGCTGATAAAAGCAGAGGTGCCCAATGACATACAAACCCAATTCTAAGAAGAAGAAGAAGGCATGTATATCTATAGAATTAATGGTTTACTGATTTTTGTGTCAAATTTATTCAATGTTTTATCAATTTCTGTATGTATTCTAATATTAAAGTGGTTATAATACGAAGATTAGGAAGAAAATGCATAGAAATTTTGTAACAACCAAGAAATGCAGTGATATAGAGAAGCAATTTGAGTTATTGAAATGGTTGCATCAGGAATGGTTTATTGCTAAAGATAAATTTAATTTTATCTTTGGCAATAATAGATTAGGCATGCTTAAGATTTTTTAACATATACAAAAACATAATATAGTAAATAAATATTTTTTATAAATTATCATAAATTTGATGATTTTCCTTAAAAACTAAAGTGAATGATAAATATAATATTTAAAAAAATCTGAAATAATTATGCAGTAAAATGTAATGTTTTAAAATCATTTCAAATAAAAATCATTAGCACCGAAAATGGTTTTAAAATAAAAGATATAATGATCGATAACGAAGTTTAAATAATTTATGTGTTACTACTAATTATTTCTGAGAAATTTCAGTTATTATATTTTTTTATCTTCATTGATATTTTGAATTAGCTTACCATATATAAACAATATTCTATTATTTTCAAATTAAAAAGCATAAATAATTTTTATACTATATAATTGGAAAGTATATAATATTTAATTTCAGTATCGGAAAAACCTATTTATAAGACTTGACATGTAGTTGTAAACATACTCAGTCATAAAAAAGTGAAAACAGGAAATGTGTTCACAAAACGTTGTTTACATATGCTAAAAAAAAGTCTACTCCTTTTAAATGCGTTCAGAGATTAGATAAAAGTAGCAGTAATTGATTTCTGCATGCTTTAATTATGAATCTTTTAGTTTCATTGACTTTCCCTTAAACATATCTTTTAATAATAAATATTTATAATTATGATTTCAACTCTAATTAAATTCAGATGATTTTAAAATTTATTTCTACTTTTATTAACGCTGAATAAAGTACATTTTGGCACTCGTAAAGAAACACTGTAATAATTCTTCTCTGTAACAAGAATAACAGTAGTTATTTTTTATTCAGGTACTAAATATATGCACCAATGTTATCTGGCAACCTTGAATAAACAATAAAACAAGATCACAATTATTTTAATGTGCAATGTGTTCATTCAAAAAAGTACTTTCTCTGAAGATGGAATATATATATACATATATATATATATATATATATATATATATATATATATATATATATATATATATATATATATATATATATATATATATATATATATATATATATATATATATATATGTATATATATATATATATATATATATATATATATATATATATATATATATATATATATATATATATATATATATATATATATATATATATATATATATATATATATATATATATATACACTACTGGCCATTAAAATTGCTACACCAGGAAAGCGGCACACCACACACGTTAAATTTGCATGACAGGTAGAACTTGCTGTGATATGCATTCATACAAAGCAGGCGACAGTAGCGACATCCACAATGTGTATAAAACCAGAGATTTGACAGCAGATTTCTCATATTCAATTTCCGTTTCAACGTTGTTTTCGGCAAAGAAAGTTGTTGTAATTCCTCGTGTAAGAAGAAGAAATGCCTATCAGCACATGTCTGACTTTGCTCGAGGAAGGATTATAGCCTACCGGGATTGTGGTTTATCGTACCGCAATATTGCTGCTCGCGTCGGTCGAGACCCCATGACTGTTAGCAGAATATGGAATCGATGGGTTCAGGACAATCATACGGAATGTCATGCAGGATCTCAGCGACCCCCCATCACTAACAGCAGAGAAGACAGACATCTTATCCGCATGGTCACAAGGGATCGTACAGCCACGTCACGAACATTGAGTCGAGAAATGGAGTCATTTGCAAGGCAACAAGTTTCTGCTCGAACAGTTCGAAGATGTTTGCAGAAGCATCGATTGTCTGCACGGCGACCATGGCTTCAGCTACCATTGACGCTGCGTCACAGACAAGAGCGTCTTCAATGATGTGAACAGCGACGAACCTGGACGCGGGAATGGCATCACGTTATCTTTACAGATGAATCTCGGTTCTTTTTACAGGGCCATAATGGCCGCATCCGTGTTTGGAGGCATCGTGGAGAACGTGCATTGCCAGCTTGCATTGGACATCGCCATACTGGCCCATCTGCTGGAGTGATGGTATGGGGTGCCATTGGATACACGTCTCGATCACCTCCTGTTCGCATTACCGGCACTTTGAACAACAACCGTTACATTTCCGATGTGTTAAGGCCCGTGGCTCTGTTCTGTCTTCGAGGCCTCCCTAATGCTTTGTTTCAACAGGATAATGCACGACCGCATGTTGCCCGTACTGTTCTGAACTTCCTTGATACAGAACAGGTTCGACTGCTACCCTGGCAGCATGTTCTCCTGATTTGTCACCAATTGAGAACGTGTGGTCAATGGTTGCCGAGCGATTGGCACGCCATCACTCAAAATCCACTACTGTCGATGAACTGTGGCATAGTGTTGAAGCTGCATGGACTGAGATCCTCGTACATGGCATACAATCTCTGTTTGACTCCATGCCTAGGCGGATAAATGCTGTTATTGCAGCCAGAAGTGGCTGCTCTGGGTACTGATTTCTCAAGATCGATACATCCTAATTTCCTGTAAATCTAATCACTTGTTCTTTCCACTATAATGTATGTGTCCAATAAATATCGTTCTGTTATTTGCATTCCTTCTTGGTATAGCAATTTTAATGGCCAGTATTTCAGTATTGTATATATAAATACATAAATATATATATATATATATATATATATATACATATATATATATATATATATATATACATATATATATATATATATATATATATATATATATATATATATATATATATATATATATATATATATATATATATATATATATATATATATATATATATATATATATATATATATATATATATATATATATATATATATATATATATATATATATATAATATTCATTAAAATGTGTATAAATGTCTTTTTACATTTATTTTTAGATTAATATATTAGCTTGTATTTATTAATGGAAGCTATGATCAATAGCCTACTTTCCACTCAAGTTACTTCTAAGAGTCTTACGATGGCTTGTGAAATAAGAATACTTATTTTCGAAATTCTCTTGTTTACAAGCTAATTTTAGTGTTTTTGCACATTTACTAAATATTTTTATATTGAAAATATATGGTAACAATACTTACCTGGGGCTTGAGCAGCCAGCAGGTGCGTCGGTAGGTGGTGGATCACCGAATGTCCTGTAGGAATGACAGGATAGCCTTGAATATAGAATCAAAGACCGCGAACCAGCTCCCGTAAACCCTGGTGTTATGCGATCCGTGCCTAGGGCTAATTGGCACCGTGGTATTGGTGTCTTAACGGAGCCTCTAGTTGCCTGGCGAAATTCTAGGGTAATTTGCCTTGCCCAGTAACTCTGCAATGCTGGGTGGACTTATATTACCTGAACTTTTTAATTGTTATCTTGTGGCTGAAAAGACACAAGAAATAACAAACCTTTCTGCATTTGCAGGTGAAGCCTCTGATGTAGACCTTGCTGAAAAAGACAAGGGAACTCAGAGGCAATCTTGTAAAGGGAATGAATTCTTCACTTGAGGAAGAAATGTCCTCCAAACCAACTTCTTCTGGTGAAAGTCAGGTAGCTAGCCCTAGCATGACTGAGTTTCTGACCAGATGGGAGTGTTTCAGCAAGACCCTATCTGCTGGAAATGTCATACGCAAGAGGAAACGGCAGAGCATATCATTTACGAATGTGAGGCTCTTGCCCTCCCTAGATTAACTTCTTTAGGCATCATCGATAGTAGAGAGTTACACCTAGACTCCATTAAAGGGTTATCGGACTTTATTAATAAAGTGGGTGACCCGAGCAACTAGAACTAGGAAACATTGGGTTTGGAGTTAATGGTACAAAATGCTGATAAAAGCAGAGGTGCCCAATGACATATAAACACAATTCTAAGAAGAAGAAGAAGAACAATACTTATGTGCAGAATAAAAGCATTTCAACGTTTATATAAACGTTAATTAAACAATTTGTGTCCTACACTATGAAAAATTATGTTACAGGTTAATAAATTGGTTGTCACCATTGTGTTAGTTAATGTTTTCATTTTAACAACAAAATTGATATCGTAAAGATGATGTATTGATTTTTTCCAGAAGTTAAATACTATTAAAGGCCGCAATTCTCGTTTTAAAATGAGAATTATAATATGAACTACATGAAATAATAATGTGAAAAATGTAATGTGAAAAAAGAAGTTAAATTATGAAAGAAAGAATTCAATATCTAAATCATGTACTACATAACAAAAATCACATGTCAAGAATTTTTATGCATGCAGAATAACTATTAGTTTAGTCGATAAAAAATATATTTCATAGCTTTTTAGTAACTGAATTAATAGTTAGTAGAAATCTTCAATTAATTAGATGCATTAATATGTACTATTCACCATAATTATTTTTTTCAGTTAATGGAAAATTTCCTAGTGGAGAAGGTAATTCTCTTTTCAAATTACTTTAAATACACAGTTTAAAAATATATTTCGTTTAAAAATATAAAGAGCATATAAATCCATTAAAAATACTTTTATTTCCTAATGGAACTAATGGTTTGATTTTCACTTTATCACTGTAATTTACAATAGTAAAACATTTGTATCATTTCTTAAATTAAACTTATTATAATCTTTGTATATATATTAGTAATTTCATTTTAAATTACAATTATTCTTATAATCCCATGTACAGAGTATAAAAGTTTCTCATTATTGTAAAGAAGATGCATTAAATTAAACAGATGTAAAATTTATATTTCTATCAAAAATAATTTTGTCTCTCTCAAACAACTTTAATAATGTATATAAAGTGTACACAAAATTCAATTATTCCCTCTGGCTGTATATATACATATACACGCTGGGTACCTAGCATATATGTATATATATATATATATATATATATATATATATATATATATATATATATATATATATATATATATATATATATATATATATATATATATATATATATATATATATATATATATTGATAGGCTCACATTGCAAAATGATTTATTTCATTAAACTATTTAGAATCATCCAATCCTTGGCATTATTTTTTTTGCTTTAATTTATTTTACTTGAAAATTCTACTATTCATTTGGATTTGAGAAATGTATAATATCAGTATTTTGAAACAATTTATAACATATTCAGGGAAATATCAAAAACTTTTCTTTTAACAAAAAATGCTTCTTTCATGCTTACTTCTTAGAAATTAACATTTGATATACACGCCGAAAATTACCATTATAAAAGCTTATGAACTGTATTCCTTAAGGTATCATAAAATAATTAACAAAATATAAATGTTTGAAAGAAATTTATATTATGAAGATAAACAATTAAACACTACCAACTTGTTTTTTTATATAATATTTTACATACTGAGATTTGTTTAGATATATGATTCTTTTTGCAGTTGAAAAAATTAAAAGCCTCAACAGATGCGCTTGATATTGTGTGATGTTACATGCTTTATCGTGTAAGTAAATGGCAGCATTAAATAAAAAGGTTATATGAAATGAAGATGTTAAAGATTATTTGTTTTGTTTATTATAAACATAAATAAAATTAAGGGCGCTCCGTGGCTGAGTGGTCTAAAGCATCATCGTTAATCGCTTGAGAGCATAGGAGTGTGGGTTCGATTCCCACCGTGGCCCTGGGTGTTTTCTTCGTTATTCTTCTGTGATTGTACATCTGTCATTGTGCTATTTGTCCTATTTTCGACGAAGACTTACAAGCGGATCTCAAGAATCAAGCATACAAGTCTGAATATATGTAATGTAATAAATAAAAAAAATAAAATAAAACTTTAACAAGTATTTATTTTAAGAGTCATATGTATAAATTCTACTTTGCGTAGAGTTACAATATGCTATCGAATATGTTCTATAAAAATTACTTTTCTAACGTAAGTTACTTTTCTACATACTATTATCATAAAAGATATTCAGATAATGTAATAAGAATTACATATTTCATTATACGGAGAAGATTATTTAAGAATTCCCTTTTTCTATGAAATATATCTTAATTAAATATTTCATGTGAAGAAAATTATTGTTAATGTAAATTATGCCTCTCAATTACATTAATTTAATTTTTAAGATCGTCTAATTCTTAAAGTAATCTGTAATAACACTAATGTTGCAAAATGGCTGGTTAATATTTAACTGCTTTTGTTGATATTTATAACTCAGTCGTAAAAAATAACTGATTTACAATGTGAATTTAGATAGAAAATTTATAGAAATTTAATTTTACTCATCAATAATGAGAGTAATTTTACTTAAATTTATAATTTTAAATTTTCATTACATTGTCATTGGAATAATTTTCTTTAAATTCAGCCAAAATCATAATTAAAATACATCATTTAAAATTTCAAAGGAAAGGTTTGTAAAACACATGTGTGGAAAAATTATTGTCTTTCAGCTTAAGCGGATCATAACTTATAAAGAAAATTTAATTATATTTCTAAAAAGTATGAATTTTGAATTTAAATGTAACCAAAATATGAAATATTTAAGTTAATTAAAATTTGAATATTGTACTTAGTGCTACAAATTTTCTTTTTTCTCCTTTAAAATTCTAATATTTAAATCATACAATTTCTAAGAAGCTGAACCAATAAGGTATATGAAAATAGAAACTCTAAAATTAATCGAATTTCAATAAAATAATAAAATGTATTAAAAATATTAATTGTTAGCTTAAAACAATACTAATATATGATGTAAAACAAAAGTATTTATTCTTATATTAATCAACTTTGGGTGTAAATTTAAATACTTTCTTTGTATATTAATAATAATAATAATAATTCTTTATATATTTATGAAACATATACATTTTATTAGAAATAAAGTCTATATTTTATATTCTTTTATTAATATACATCATATATTCTTTTATTAGAAGTATATTATAGTTTTAAACTAATACTCACGGTATTTCGCTTCATTATGTAATAAATAATGTTCAATAACAATCAAATTTTTCCAAAATTTTATATAATCAAATAACAAATCTAATTAACTCCACCTTTAAAATATATTATAAAACTATATAGCATATTGTTTGCCTTTTAAGAAAGTTTCTCGAAAAATAATTAGATATTTAATTTTGTATACTATTTCATATTTTTCATATTTCACATCTTATGTTTCATATTTCTATACATCTCATTGAAAGATTAAATATTAGAAATGCTTTTTCGAAAAGGGCAATACATCAAAATTAATTAAGAGCTGAAAAGCGCATTAAAATTTTCTAGAAACTTAAAAATATTTCTCAAGATAACAGAAGGAATTTTATGAAATATTTACCTTTAAGCAACAAAGCAAAATACACTGCCTTTTTAATTAAAACAATCTTTGGTTTAAGTATAATTAGCTATTTCATTAAGCAATAATAATAAGTTTTACTTAATTATGCTTTCAGAATCTCCTTTTAATTTATTATTTATTCTTTCAGTTTACATATTCGAAACGGTGCAAAGTGTTTTGTATTAATCCATGAGGGAATATGAACGCAGTAGATAGTTTCACAGCGAAATTTTAAAAATTAGAAAAAATAATTTATTTTTGTTCTCAAAATGTAGAAGTTTAAGAAATTTAACAAAATATATTCTTTTATTCCTTACAATTGAAATTTATAACATGCTTTAGAGTGAAATATTGGGATATGCTCCATATTTTGAAGCTAATTTTAAAGCATTCATGAAATAAAAGATGTAATGGATGGATTACCAGTCCAGTATTTACTTCCAGAAAAAATTACACTTTAAGTAAAAATATTATTAAAACAGTTTATGCCAAATTGCTCTTGTATTAACAAATTTCAAGTGGCTTTTCTTTCACCAAAAATTATAAAACTAATGAAATTATTTTTCATTAAAGATGAAAGGTGTTTAGGATACGGGCTTGAAATAAGTTTTAGGTATTACACATTATTATTAATTTTCAATAATATTTAGGGATGTAAATAGAAACTGTAAATGATATTAAACAAATATTACAGGTTTAAACTACAATTTTTAAGCTTATTAATTTTATGTTATTTTCCTTACGTAAGAAGTGAAATTTTAAAGGTTTCTTTAAAATGTTATGATATGCTCGAAACATTTTAGATAATATGTATGAATGGAATTTATGTTTTTAGTTTACCAAATGTTTGTTTGTGATTGATACAAAGTGGTTCTTTGGAACTGAATGAAAATTTAACACAATGTTTGTAATTTAAATTAAAAATTAATTTAAATTAAAACTTGTTTCATTTTAAAAGTTTAATTATATACTTAATAATTAATTTACACCATAATTAACATTCATTTGTACTTTTGTTTTAGTTATTTGGTCAATTGTAAAGTTTGTATTTGGAGTTTTTCGAAATTTTCCCTCCACAAAAAGGAAGCATGAGGTTCTTTAGTTACTTTTTTAAAATAGTCTCATTTGTTTAACAATTGGAAGAAGAGTAGATTAGTTTTTTATGTATATATGTTATATCCATTTTTGTAAAGTTACAAAAATGGATCGAACATTAATTTAGATGTGATGCAATTTTTCTTTAAAAATATAGAACAATTGTAAAAAATACAAGTTTCTGCAATTGTATCATAAGAATTTCCGCATTTCTCAATACGATACATCCAACAATGCAATCATGTGCGAATGAAACGTATCTTGACTTAAGACACGTACACAAATTACTAACTAAATGCGGCAATTTAGTTGTATAAATGGAAAGAGATTATTCTATATTTTTAAATACAATTTAATTTCATTGTTTCAACTCTGTTTCTATAAATTATACTTTTAAGTTTTCGTTAGAAACTTATATAGAAATAATGTGAAAATTATGATATTGTTATGGAATTGTGTATGAGATGACTGATTTAACAAAATGTATGAATAAACTCCTATATAGAGCAAGAATTAAGATTATAAATTTTACTAAATTTAAAAATACAGTTTAAAAAATATTGTGAAAATTTCCTAATATCTTCGCATTTGACATTTTTTTCAGTAGTTGTAAATAAGAAAATGTGGTTTAGAAAGTGATACTATGTAAGATGCTTTAATTATTTATTATATAAAATAGAGAATTTTTGAAGCGCATTCTATAGAAGCACGTTTTAGTATTAATAAAATTGAATATTAAATTTTTTTGTATAAGTTGTCCAGTAATTTTTCTAAATAGTGTTTGTGATACTAATTTGTTTAAGTTATTCTTTATCATATAGAAATACACAATTAAGAATAATGTAAGCTTAATGAAGTTTTATATGAAGTCAATTACTTTTACTTGCCATAAAATAAATTTTCTGAAGGCAAAAACAATTGTTTTAATCACTGTCTACCAAAAGTATTAAAATTATGAAAGATTTTGATAAATATATGATCCAGTTTTAGCATCATATTATTTAATGAACCGACATCATTTTTTACATAATTTATATAGCACATTAAGTAAATAATTGTTTAATGTTCTGTAAACAGTTCACTAAGTTTTCATATAAATTCTACCCAAAATTCTAAGACAAATTTGTTATCTGCATTTATATTATAAATGATGAAATTAACTGAAACTGTGAATGATGAAATTAACATCTGAAATTAAATACATTATTATAAAAATAATTATTTTAAATTTATTTAAATTTTCTCTTAAGAAAGAAAGAACAGTAAAATCAAAATGATGAATAAGCTAGTTGACATAAATATTTCAGGTTAAAATGTGTCACGTTGTTGAAATATGCAAAGGAAGGAAATTAATACAGATCGGAGTATCTGTCATTGATAATATTTCAATGAAAAGATAACTTTTGAAATAGAAACGTAATGTATTAGTGCTATTTTAATAAAACATGTCAGATTTATTTTAATAATGGTAATATCTCATGTGTTTAAAATTTAAAAAAAACTACATAATCTTTCGAAGCAGGAAATTAATGTCTCTTGTGTTACAAAATATAGTTACAGTTTGAGAACCTCGTTTGTGTTTTTATGCTGTCAACTATGAAGAACAACATTTAGTAGAGAATGTATTAAATATTCTACTTGTTTTTTCAAATCGATTACAAATAATTTATAATATTCAATTTAAAATGATTCATATCTTTCTTAATGATGTCATTTGTTTTATTTTATTAAAATCTTGTTCTAAGTGGTTTTGTTATGTACACAACTTATAATTTTCTAATTAAGAGAATGTAATGTAATAATTTCTAAGTCAAAAGTATGCAAAAGAAATAAAACACTTTTTTAATAAAATTTTTGTATAATTTTATTGGAAAATGTAATTGTAGTTAGTAATTTACGTTCACAAACACACATTACATACATGCGATTAAAAGAAATACCGTTTTATTTAAAAAGGAAATGTCTTTTTAATAATAGGGATTGCTTAATATTTTTTTTTCAAAATTGCAAAAAGTTACCTTATTATTTAAAGATTCAATAATAACCGTTCTATTTAAGAAATAATGTCTTATTTTTAAGAGGGAATATTTAGGATTATTTTTCAAAATTCATATAATAAAACCACAAAAACGAGAAATTTAAAGGGAAAAAATATCATTAGATTTTCTTATAGAATGCAACATAATTATTATACTTGAATTGAAATAAACGTGTAAACAATTAATAATAGATAAAATTCATCGTAATAAAAATTTCGAATAGTTTAAATCATTAGTATGCAAAATGCATTATACTAAATGAATATATATATATATATATATATATATATATATATATATATATATATATATATATATATATATATATATATATATATATATATATATATATATATATATATATATATATATATATATATATATATATATATATAGAAGGTTTTTATTAATTGTAATTTTAATTCCATTAATCTAAATTTTTGTACAAATATTTATTAATTTTAATTTATTTTAAGATTTACATTTTTAGAATATAATATGGAGAGAATGTTATAGAGAAGCATTTCACATAACAATAATGTATAGAATGATTTTAAAATTCTAATACATTTTAAAAACATTATATAGCTAGATTGTGCTAAAATAACAGACGATAATATAATATTTGATTAAAATGGTTTTAACAAGGTTCATTTAAAAAATTATTAAAATATGTGAATTATATTTTAATTTTCTGTAATTTATGTCAAATTAATTTTTATTCACTAGAGAATTGCCTGACAAAAGTTTCAATATATTTGAACTAGAAACACTTGAAATATTAATAAATTTATGTATTTTAATTAAATTATTTTTGAAATAATGAAATCTCTTTTCAAGTGCTTTTTTATAATATCATTATAATACATCAAATTATATTATTATATTGTATGTGTTGAAAATTTAAGTCCGATATTAAGTATGCGGAATCCTTTGTAACTAAAAATTAAATACTAAAAGTTAAAAGTTGAATTTTAAGAAATATAATAATCTCATAATTTTGCAGTTTAAAAAAATTTACATAAATTGCATTCTTAAAAAGCAAGACATACACAATATGAAGTATAAATTAATAGTTCAAAATATTAAAAAAATTATTTATAGTACTGAAAATACTAAAATTTTAAAAGTGATAAAAACTCTGGGAATTTATATATTCAGACTGCCACACATTTTAATTTATGAATTTACCTAATATTGCACAAAAAATAGAGTAAATTTAAAATCCGCCTTGATCTATTTTTTATTTCACATTATTAATTTGAATTTTAATTTCCAGTAATGATTCTTAAATTAAAAATAGCTCACTCTTTCAAATATTCTCATACACTTCAACATCTTATGAATTATTAATAAGATGTTTATGCTAAAATAACATTTTTATTTTAAAAACACTTGAAAATATGTAAGTTAGAGTATAAAGTTTTTGTTATTGCAATATGTGTTGATTAAACTCTGTTTTTCTAAAAAAATAGTTAGTTAGAAAAATACTTCCGCAAAATTAATAATCTTAACTTAATAAATAATGATAAATTAAATTTATTTTGTGTTATTAATCATTTGAACACAAGAGTATCTAAAAGCTTATAAATGAACTTCTCTTAAATAAAATACGTAAAATATTTAAAATATATTCTGTTTCCTAAACAAACTATTTTAAAAATGGAAATAATATAAAGAAATAATGATAAATCTCAAAACATATTGCTAACTTTAGAAATAAATGTACAAATATCAAGTGATATAATTTCTATTTCATGTTGGGAAGTATAAGATCCTACTTGTATATTTAATTTAATGTTATGTTTTTTCCTGATAAAATATAAAACTATGTTTCATGTTATTGGTAACAAACATTATTCTTAGAAAATGACAAAATATGATTTTTCGTTTTTGATATCGCTTTACTAGAGTTTTGAAATTAAATTTTTAATTATATCGTTTTTTGAATAATTTGATAGTTTAAATTTTCATGGGATGTTTCTTTAAGAAACATTTAATAAAAATATTATTTTAAAATTTAATTTATGAAATATTTTACTAAATAATTATTATTTTTAAAATCATAAAAACTATTTCTAAAATTTTTTTAAGACTGGAACGAACGTGAAGTTAAATTCTGAGGTTATCAAAATCTAAATAATTCTGATAGAATTATTTTTAATTAAAATATTTATTTTTACATTTTTGAAACAAAGAAAATAATTTTTGACTCTCTGATTAACAAAGAAAGTTATAATTGTTGATTCCTTATTCAAAAAACAGTCACTATCACAATAATATTTGTGTTTTCTAAATGTTCATTTTTAATTAAAATCCATATAAAACAAATGACAAATTAAAATTTAAAATAATGCTTAAGTCTGATGTATTTATTTAAATAAATTCAAAAGTAAATATAAAATTTTAATAATATGAATATTAGAATTTTGAGGAAAAACATTTGGTAATATAAAGAAAACTTAGAAAATCTTCAAGATACAATGTTCATAGAAGTACTTAAAGATTGCTGAATTTTTATGCATTAGTTGTTATAAAACAAGGGTTACATATAAATGCAAATTATTTATTTAAGTATTTAACACTATATACATGTAATCATTGCACAAATGCATGAGCATTTTTGATATTTAAAAACATTTTTTTAATTTTATATATCAGAAATGAAATAAGCTTAATTTTAAATGTATGGCGAACCATTATGTGAGCATGTTTATTAAAAGAAAATATAAGATTTTGTGATATTACTTTGTATAAAATACAGAATAATATAATACATATATATTAGCTTAGTACAATAAATTTATAAAATTTGATAGTGATAAAATAATGTTATGTTGGAATTCATAAAACCTTAAAAGTTACAGAAAGTATACATAATTTTGCAAAATGATTTTTTGAAAGATTTGACTAATAAAATTTAAAAGCAGAAACAATAAAAATGAATATTTAATAATAAAAAAGGGAGCAAAATGGACTTGTAGAAATTGAGCAAAATGTATTTGTTGAATATATCACATTTATGTTAAAAAAATTGTGTGTTCTCTAAACAAAATAGTTGATTTTAAGCAATTTAAAAACACAATTATATGGGTACTAATAATGAATAGCTATTTGAATTAAGTTCTTAATTCTATCTAATTAAGTTAAGATTATACAGATTTTTTATTACTTTAAAGTAGCAGATGCAATGAGGCATTAAGCGATTCAAATAAGGGATTATTTTTAAAGTGAATATTTAAGCTGAGATTATAATAAAAATTTGCATACACAATTTTTCTTATTCTATGATCTAGTTAAAAGAAATATAGGATTAGGTTAAAATTAGAGTTATATACAATGTTATAAAATAAATTTCGCATTACAAATTGTACACTTTTCTTTGTTACAATGATGATTCTGATTTGCTAAAGTAGTTTCAATAAATGTTTTTATTTTTTTAAATGAAGTATCATAATCAAATTATATTCATTTATTTACATGATTATAGTAATATGCTAAATAATATATCGTTAACTACAGCAAATATTTATATCGTTATAAAAAATATTCACATATAATATATTCTTTTGAACAAGTAATAAAGTAAAATAATTTGAATTGTTTAGAGTACTTATAACTAATAAATTGTATTTATCGTTTACGATAAAAGATAATGATATTAATTTATAGCTAAAGATTAATAATTTAATATTTTATAAAAATATTTTTCTATTATTTAAAAAAAAGAAGGATTTTTTAAATTAAGCATGATAGGATATTAAGTCAAATGATTACTAACGTTAAAAAATATTATTTAGTAAACTTTTGAATTTAAAATTTTAGTTTAATTTTTTTAAAAATATGAATAGTAAATTTGAATAATAATGAATTCTACATAAATATGCAAATATATATTTTTTACAACGTATTATATGTTAAAAAAAGTTTATTTCTTCTCAATTATCTTGAAAGATATGCCAATCAATCAAGTTATTTTAAAATTAAAATTTTCAGTATGATGTGTTACTTAGTTATATTTATTTGTTTAGCAATAAAATAATATAATAAAGTTGTACCTTACTAATAACAACACAATAATATCAGCTTTAAAATCAAATTCCAATATATATCTAGTCATAATATTTTTTGTTAATATTTCTAACAACGAATAAATATCAGATTTAAAATTAAGTATTATTGAGGGTAAGAGATGGAATTTGCTGCTAAACTGTATAAGTATATTAA
The DNA here is from genome assembly GCA_037975125.1 of Latrodectus hesperus. Classification (NCBI taxonomy): domain Eukaryota; kingdom Metazoa; phylum Arthropoda; class Arachnida; order Araneae; family Theridiidae; genus Latrodectus; species Latrodectus hesperus. Next base: position 116,794,617 of record CM075853.1, on the reverse strand, counting down.
TCTAAGTTATTCTTTCACAATTTCATCAATTCGTTCTTTGTAATACATAAATATCATTCATTTCCACTAAAATATGCAAAGAAGTCACATGGAGAGGAAATTATTCCATACAAGAGCTATAAGATATAATTCCTATAAAAGACGGATGTAATATTACAATCTTTTTAATTACACACATTTCCAGATGTTTTTGAAGGAAAAAATCTTATATCTATTTTCAAGTAGAAAGTTGAAAGTCTTTAAATGTCATTTTACTTCAATAATATCTGAAAGTATTTAAAAAATCATTTGAGTAGATCATGAGAATTTTGTCAATCCCTTGATTAGTTAAACTTTAATTATTATTTGATTTCCTTCAATTATTTTGAGAAGAAATTTTCATTAAAATATATGGCAGAGTTCATTTAACTTAATATAACGGTTAAAGTTTATTGCATAATTTTTCCCCAAATATAATAATATAAACATGTAGTAAATTCTAACATGTGGTGTAAAACATTCTATATATATATATATATATATATATATATATATATATATATATATATATATATATATATATATATATATATATATATATATATATATATATATATATATATATATATATATATATATATATATATATATATATATATATATATATATATATATATATATATATATATATATATATATATATATATATATATATATATATATATATATATATATATATATATATATATATATATATAATATATATATATATATATATATATATATATATATATATATATATATATAAATATATATATATATATATATATAGATATATAGATAGATCGATAGATAGATATAGATATATATAAACGTTTGTTCGTTATGTTAGTAATTCAGCTAACATAAATAAAATAATGGAAAATGTTTTCTGCGCACTACAGAATGTTGGTTTCAAGATAAGGTACAGAGCTCTGAAATCAATTTTGAGAACAGCAATGATATATGGTTACTTTAAAGGAAAATCAATTTTCGACGGTGGATTTTATGACAAATTGGTTATACTACTTTCCTCAACTGTTATAAATTTATTATTTTCCTCAATTTTTCTACCATTTAGAAATTAATGTTAGGTTATAAACGAATTGAAGAAGAGTTTTAAGAGTGTAATTAATAAAAGTTGTGCAAAATACTGCAATAAAAATGATTTTAATATTTACATTAAGTACATTACACATATTGTTTATATATATCCAGTACACATGTATCCATAATTGAATAATGGCTTATTTATTTTCTTAAACAAATAATTCACTATTTAATTTATGGTATTATTTAGTAGCTTGTACTTTGTCAAAAAGTTTAATTTTCATGAAAACAATGCTTGCATTTTGTTTTGCATATCTTACAATATAATAATTTCAATTATCTTATGGAAAAAGAAGAATAACCTACGGTATTTGATGTAAAATTTTATTAAACACACTGCAAACAAGACAGAAAAATAATAGTTTAGGATCAAAATGAATTTGTATTTAACTATTAAAATAATATTTAATTCTTTTTATTTTAATAGTTAAATGCATTTAAGTAGTTAAAAACATTTGATAGTTAAATACAATGAAATTGAAATGAGGTGCTATGACGACATCAAAATATTAGAAGAGAGTGTTCGGTAATATATTTCATAAACTACACATAGAAGTGAGAATTCCATTCTGTGTCTGTATGAAGTTTTTGAAGAAAATTATCCTAATCCATAAAAATGCACTATTACATAGTTTCGCCCTCTTTCGGCATGAAACATTACGATTCTCATTTATAACCCCATAAATTACTCTGTTTTGTTTATTATTACTGATATTTTGTTCAAGTACTGAAAAGAGCAATATTATTCGTACAGTTTCCCATTAGTTTTCTGCCTAATCAAATTTTCAGTCTTCTTTTTTAATTAACTAATATTAATTAAATATTTTAAGTATTTAAATTATAAAATTTTAAAAATCCTGTTTTTGATGGAATAATTGCAGAAATTATTGTGCTCAAATTTCAGGTTAAGAAATTTTATTAATTTATTAAGCAGAATCATTGTAATACAATTGATATTACTCTAAATGAAATAATATTTAAAATTTTAATTTTCACACTTAATTCCTTAAAATTGTTTGCACGAATACTTTTACAAAACAAATACAATTGAAACAATTTAAGAAATAATCTTAAATTTTGCATTAACATATGCAACGAGTCTTTTTTAATAGTAAATTTTAAACAAATATCAAAATTCATTTTCATTATTAATTAATAAGAAAAGATAGATTTAAATTGTGTTAGAAATAAACGTTTTCTCATTTATATTTAAAAAAAAACGTTTATGTAAATTAAAAAATGACAAAGTTGTAAAAAAGACATATTTAAATAAGGGAAAAAATAAATGCTCTGAAACAAAAAATTAAAATTACTGTTGCTCTAAAATTTTAGGGTTGTAAACAAACAAAACATAAACTTGATAACAAAAATTTATTGTTATTTTATTCTGTTTCATTTGTATTGAATTCATATATGAACTGAAAAATCAAGACAACTAAATGAAATATATGATAAAATCTATGATCAATGACTTTATATAAGTTGTGTAACAAGTAACAAGAAGTGTTTCAGATAATTAGCATTATTTTTTTTTGTAAAGTTACTTTCAAAATTCCTGATTTAAACAGTTTTATATAAGAGATTATTCATTCTATTTCATATTTCCAAAGTAATTTCATTTGAATAATTAAACGTTTACATTTGTGGAAGAAACAAAAGAAAAATATTTGTACTATGTAATTTCTTCAGTAAATAAAGTACTGAATTGACTTTAAGAAAACAATAATCTTTGCAGTTTATAAAAATATTTAACATACCTTCATTGATTATGTATTCGCAATTATAAATGAAATTATGTAAGAGTTGTTCAAACAATGAAAATATCCTCCTGAAAACTTTGACTAGCATATGTGGGAGAGAATCTTACTGCATAAAGGCGCAACTACTATTCCTTTGAATTCTTGCATAGCCCTTTAAGCATATGAGATTCTGTGAAGAATCTTCTTTAAAATATATAGCGGTGGCAACAAAGTGTGTTCTTTCACTGTAAAGCTAGTTCGTCCTACCTAGGTACTTGTCAAGAGAACAAAACACTCTAATTCACGATAAGACATACATCCATTTTTTATTTGACTGCCTTAGAGAAGTGTCATCTTGATGATTGATTTACTGAGGGGATGTCCACCGACCTGTATCACCTACAGAAACCAGACGTTTGTAGTTTACTTTGTGAATGCTCTTTGTGCTCAGAAATCATTACCATTATTTGTTGCAATACCTTAAAACTAACAATATGATTTTTTAAATTACTTTCAGTATTATTGTCTTAAATATTTAATATAATCCTGATTATTTTAACATATAAATATTTAAAAATAGAACATTTCATCTTAAATTTCAATGCATTTGAAAAATTCATTTGAATTATACATGGCTGTTATACTGTACTTTTTTCTACATACATACTATTCATTCACAAAAGAAATTAATTTGTATTTATACAATAATTGTTAACTTATGTATTACTTGTTAATTGTAAAATGGAATTATGTGAGTTTATGACAAATTTAAAATATAAGAAAAAAGATACATAAGATTTATTTTTAAAAATGATAATTTTTTAATTTATACAAGATTAATAATTAATTAATTGAATGAAAATGTGAAAGCGTTACAAACAGATTTAGTGTTATATTTTATTCATTCTCAGTTTTGCAATGAATCTTTATAGCATTTTTTTCGCACATTTTATTACATTAAAGGCATTATTATTATTATTATTAAATCAAATATATTATTGGTAAAATATTTAAACTTTGTAATCTCTCAAATTTTAATTGATTTCATAAAACAGATAAATTTTCATAAAAGAATTTAAGAACTGGTAGTAATTATTTTAAATATTTAACTGCACTCACGAACAACAGTAACAAATAAAAAATCTTACTTTTAAAAAATATCTTTCATCATTAAAATTAAATAATTTATTTTCTCTTTAATATTCTTTGTTGTTCTTCCAAGTAATATTTGGATGATATTAAGTAAAAATAATATTTATAAAATATAAAAATAAGGAAATTAAAATAAAATATAATTTAAATTTTTTGTCTCTATATAATTTATTTGTAAATTATTTTTTACTGTAAATGAAATAAAAAATAAAAATCACGTATGATACATATTCCGATTACGGTTGTAATTCTGAGAATAGCAAGCAAAACTTAACTTCTAAGAAAAAATTTAAATGAAATAACACATTCATGCATATATACAAACAAAAAGAAAAAAGAAAATTTTGAATATTTGAATGTAACCACTTGAGTGAGTATTATATACGCTATCAATTCAACATTCACAATTTTCCCAGGAAACTTGTACTGATGTAAAATATCAATTAGTTCCGAGATTCTAATCTAAATTCTTCCTTTTGTTAATTGAGTATAAATAGTAATATAAATAGATTATTTTGCTATCTTTTGATGCTATGCTTCTCAGTAATTTCAACTGAACAACTTGTGAATTAAATTTATTATTTGCTTTAGAATTAGAGTTAAATATCTCCTCCAACATTCCAATTGCTACAGTGTATGTTTACACATTTATGAAACATACATTATCAATAAGCACTATGCTATCTTTTTCTTCATGTGATACGATTTTGAAATACCACCGCAATACCACAGTGACTGGGTATCCATTGCAGCACAGTCCCTCTTCTAGTAGAGAATATATATATATATATATATATATATATATATATATATATATATATATATATATATATATATATATATATATATATATATATATATATATATATATATATATATATATATATATATATATATATATATATATATATATATATATATATATATATATATATATATATATATATATATATATATATATATAATACAAATCTCAAAAAATACAAATAATCTCTAATTCTTTTATTGTAACTCAATAATTACCCACATGGGAGTAATCCTACATGTAATAAATAAAATCTGTGACCACTGTTCTTCCCTTCGTATATTTCTTGGGGACATTGCATTTCTTGATTAAACCCAATGATTTTGTATGCAAGATAATTTCTTTGTGCTAATCCTTCAAGTTTTTATATTAAAACTTCTTTATTGCATTTTATCAAAAAAAATTTTGATGAATCCCACACATGTGTTTGCATACATACCGGTATCTATCATCCTATTTATTTATCTTTCTATATCTCTATATATATTAGTATGCATATACATAGTATATTAATCTTAAAATAAGTAAAATAATTTACAATTAAATGTTCAGAAAAGTTATTGGTATAAATAATAAAATAACTAAATTTCGTTTTTAATCAAAGAAAATTTAGAGAAGTGACTACTGAAATAAAAGTACTTAGTAAAATGTGTTATAGGATTTTAAAAATAAAAAAGCTGCATTTACGTGATTTTTAAAAATTTTTAGAAATTAGTTTAAATATTCTTAAATATATACAATTATAAGCCTTTTTAATCGTCATGTAGCAGATTTTAAACACACAATTTTCAAATATCTTGTAATTACGAGTGAACTCCATGAAAATTAATTTATTTAAATTTACTTTCATCTCTAAATACTTTTGAATTTAATAGAATTTATGTCACAGATATGCTGAAAAATTGTATCATGCTCCAATTTATGTCAAGGCTACTTTTTACATTATACTGTCCGGATCAGCAACTTATCTTTCATGATATATCATTAATGTTTTGACGCACGTGTCTCTTGTACTACAACTAGTTAGGTGTCACACTCTAGGATTGATGATACAAGAAATAAAACATGTACGCAACACGAATAGTTCCATGTACGAAACATCATTCAAGACACAGTTCAGTGATTATTTCTGTTATTTTTTTATTTTTGTGACTGCTTTAATAGAGAAATTTAATCAAATATTTATTGATAATGTTTTCTTGATATAAGACTGCTTATACCGCGTTTTTTTACACTTACTTGTATATAATTTTACTAAACTGAAACATTTAAAGCAAAAATAAGTAGGAACAATTTACTTTATTTCTCTTAAAATTTAGCAGCTAAAATTTTTATTAATGTATTTTAGGGAATGCTTGACATTTTTTGGCATACGTAATTCAGTATTTTTGTTAGTTAATAAAATTTGTTTAAGTTATTACTCGATATTTTTTCATCATTCTTGAATTTAAATTTCTGCCGTATTAAAAATGTTATTTATGATATTATCTAGATATCGATGATGCATAATATCACAAGTTATCTTCAGAGCTTGATGAGTAGAAATATATTATAAGGAAATTATATTTTCCTGATATCTCAATATAGAAATATTAAGACATCATGTAATGATCAATGATGCCAAGAAATATAATATCAAAAGTTACACAGATAGCTGGATGAGAGGAATTATAATATGGAGGTAAAATACTTTCATGGTATATTTAGTTGTACATATTATGATATCATCTAGAGATAGATGGTGCGTAGCACAGTTATATCAGTTATCTACAGAATTTGATAAGTGAAACTATAATTTGGGGATATTACAATTTCATAGTATCTTAATATATCCATATTAAGATATCTTAATGTGATTGATGAAAAATAATATCAGAACTTCTTTAGAGAAATTGATGAACGGAACTATAATCAGAAGATATTAGGATAATATTACGTTTATTTCCATTTACTTAGAATTAAATATAATGTTACTTATTATATCTAATATTTTCTAAATCTTGAACTAGTGTGTCAAGATTATTTTGTCTATTAAAACAAACGAGGTACAAGAAACAATTTTTATGAATATCACATTGAATTTTAAGAGTTTTTATGACTGATAATCATAGATCATTTTATCATTTGCATTTAAAATTAATTTTGCATAAAATTAATTTTAAAATATTTTTTATAATATCACAATATTACTTTACTTAAATTTTAATTTATTTTCCTAAAATTATACATGTTTTATATAATGCAAATAATTTTTGATATAAATTACTAATGAATACAATTTTTGTGAATAAATTTTATGTTATTCACTTATTACAATGACCTGATTTCACTTTTATAAACTTATGTTTGCCAAAATTGCAACACAATGAAGAAATCATCATAATTGAATGAAATTTAATGCACAATTGAGTGGTAGTAGTACAAATAAATGATTTGACTTTCAAAACAAACAATAACAAGATAGTGAAGTTAGTATTTTTTATTGCCACCACGTGTTTCAATAAGTGCTGCTACACGACGTGGCGTGGAGTCAATCAAGCTTTCAATGTCAGCCTGAGGAAGAACATTCCATACTATTTGTATGCGTATCCAAAGTTCGTCTGTAAAAGCAACATGAAGAAGATCACAAGCGAGACGGCGACCAACGAAATCCCACACATGTACAATCGGTGACCTATCCGGTGAATACGCAGGCCAAGGTTGAAGCTGTACCTACCTCTATGCAAGGAAGGACTGAACACAGTGCTATAAATATGAGTATTGGCATTATCCTGTTGAAATAGAACGCCTGGCAAGCCTTGAAATAAGAGAACGTCTTGGGGCTATAGAATTTCACTGATGTACCAGTTGTTGTTCAGATAGCTTACAATAAGTAGTAAATGAGATCGTCCATGATATGCTAGGGTGCCCCAGACGATAACTCCTGATGTTCGCCCACTTTGGCATTCGGAAATTCACTCCTAAATGTGGCGTTCACCAGGATATTGTCTGACATGACTGCAGCCATCATGGTTCCACAAATAAAAGTGGGATTCAGCAGAAAACAAATGCTGCGTATCAGTTCGCCAGTCCCTATGCTGGTAGGCCCATTATAGCCGCATGCGTCGATGGCTTAATATGAGAGGGATCTTGTATAAAGGAGTCCTTGGACGCCGCCTACGCTGCAACAGACGTTTACGAAGTGATGAATCACACAATGAAACACCTACCTATTGAACATTGTGCTGCCAGTTGACTGCAGCAAGCTATACGGTCCGTCAGCGGCATGTGGTCTGGGTGTCTATCATTGTACGCTGACGTCAAATTTTCGAGTCCACTTTCAGATTTCAGAGTTGTCCGACACTCGTCCGTCCACTGCTTCCAAATACAAATCACTGTGCTGCTATTTCGCTGCACACGAGCGGAAACTGCACGATAAAATAATTCAGTTCCACGAAGACCGATGATTCTCCCCCGTTCAAAATCCGTAAGTTGTTAAAATCTCTCTCTCTCTCTCTCTTTCGTCGATGAGGCATAAATAACTACTGAGCTAACGTTTACTACTAGCAGATAACCATCGATAACCAAACATGCCTCGCAACAGCCGTTTATTTATTCGCATCCATTCGCTGTTCAGAGGGCGCTACTCAGAATACGCAGGTGCTACAGTTCTGAAATTCTAATCATTTGCATATCATGCTCCACTTTGCATTTCTTGAAAATTTCAATTTACTCACGCAAGTCCATTATGGTGTTGCAATTTTCACACACATGTGTTTATGAATTTTGTATTTACATAAATCTAATATTTCAATCTATATTTGTAAAATTATTAATGATTTAGCTTGCTGATAGCTTGGTGGTATCGGTGAGTGTATGTATCTATCAATAACTAGTGCCTGCCCGTAAGTGTATGGGGCCTCTTAAAAAGGTTTCTCTTTACTGCCCGGTTATCATAGAAATTCCCCACCCATTTTCTACAGACGTTTGAACGTTCTCGCTTAGTAAACTACTGTTTTTCGTTTTCTTCAGCGTTCAGAGGATAGTAATATAGTTCGTATAAATTTCTGAGTAAGGTACAGAAAGCTTATTAATAAACCTGATTATGAAAGTTAAAAATGATTAGTGTTTTATCAACCCAAACAGTTGGGATAGGAACATTGAAAGACTCGATAAGGAGAAATGCAAAATGTAAGTGAAAGCTATGGAGTCAATTATCATGCTCTTGAAAAATGTAAGCAAAAGCTACTATATTCATAAGAATGGTAATTCTACTCAGTTTCCAAAACCAATTTAAAAGACAGAGAAAATATAAGAAATAGGCATTTCATGAGTATAATTCAGGGTTATCTATTTTGTTACAAATCTAAAAAGTAAAGACGTTCCCTTTCAAAAAAACTTTAAGGGAACTGATACAAAATTTACAATTAACGTATGTTGGTAAGAGATATGAAAGGAAAAGAGATATAACATACATCAGTTGAAAATTTGTATTGAAAACTTGTCATCAAACTTTGAAGAAATGGAGTAATTTAAGAAGTTGATTCAAATATTTATGGAATTTAAAATCTTAACAAGAGATCAGATATTTTAATTACAATGAAATGAGACTTCATTACAAAATCTTATATTATAAAATGAGTAAGAACCTCGTAGATGAAACTGAAGCAACAGACTTAGAGTATAACGCAATTAAGAAAGACAATTATTGGAACATGGGAAAAATCTAGTGCTTTCATTGCAATTTCAAAACATGTTCTGCCAGTAAAATAAAGCAATAAAAAAGAATAATGAAGCGCAAAGATATTTTAAGCGATAATAACACCAAAACTGAATTTTACTACTAAATAATGGCCAAACTCATTTGGATGCAGAAGAACTTAGAGATGAAGATATAAGAGTCCTGTTTTTTCCACTTCAAATTTGACTGCTATTTATCAATTAATGGTCGAAGGTATTTTAAATATACTTAAATGAAATTAGCAGAAAATTTCGGTCATACCTGATACAAAAATTTATAATGGCTAATACTTAATTCAGAAATTGAAAACTATAAATCTTTTTGATGTGGCCTATTGAATTTCAAGTGCTTGGTACAATATCGTCGCATAATAAACTGTTGGTCGAGAAAGGAAAAAAATTGCTAAAACACCGTATAATAGCAAGGAAAATATTGTTGCCTTTATGTACCCTTATTGGAATGTATAATTAAAAGTAAAGAAGTATCATTTGATGAGGCAGGAATGTGCTTTCATGTGATGACCAGTATGAAATTATAAATGTAGAAACTATCACATTTGTTAATGCTAATGTTCCTGAAGATAGTAAAGAAAATGAGAACACGGAGTCCCATAAAGTAGCTCAATTTTAAAGTAAAATTTTGGAAGCATTCATTACATTCGCTCAGCCTCAAGAAGTCGAAGTTGTCAGCATCATGATGCTTCCCAGATGGTCAAACTTGGCAGCAAAAAGTGAAATACAATAAAAATGCTAATGAAGATCACTTGTTTTTTCATTGATTTTGAACTCTCTCGTTTAAAAGTTCTGTATAAAAATCAATGGTTTTAAATTGATTCATAAGTTTCAATTTTAGTTTTTTTTTAAAATTGTAATATCTCTTCATTATTAGGACACCGACAATAATCTGTCTATTTAGTTTATCTCCTGACCCGCCTATAGAGGGTCACAGGTATTCTACAGTAAAAAAGAAATAAATAAGTTTTTTATTTGCAGTAATTTGTATATTTTGTATATATGCTGAAAAAATTTAATTAAATTCTAAAAAGATTCAAAAAGAGTTTTGAATCCTTTAATGTAATAGTAATAATGAGAGTATCGTCGCATAATTTTATAATATTCAACCACATAATTTATCAGCTAATTGTTTACAGGAAACATTTCAATCTGGTAATTACCATATTATTTAGCTGATTTCAATATAATATATGTTGTAAATAATTTTATGTTAATGATTTAAAAGTCTCAAATTAAAATGTAGTTTCACTCAGTATATGTTTACAAGTGTAGTATTACTTACACAAATTGAAACATTTTAGTTTATTTATATAGGAACCAATTACTAATGTAAGTTTTCCTTACTAGCATATTTGTAATAAAAATTTTGAAATATTGTGGATCTTGAAATTAATAAATTTTCAACATCAACCAATTAAAATGCATGGGAAGAAAAGAGGAATCATACCCTCATAATGAGGTACGAAGGACACCAATTAATTTTAATGAACGTATTTGATTTAACATTAAATAATACATACTGAGTAAACCAGTAATTATTTTGCAGTTTATTTTCTTTAGTTTTTCGTTATTTTCATAACTTCAAAACGTCTGAAGATTAAAAAGAGTTCAAAAATTATTAGTTCATCTGAAAACTCAATATGAAACGTGTTTTGAAATTTACAAAAAATGCTATTTAAATTTTTACTTGGATATGAATATTTATTTAACTTATACAGAATAGGTGCAAAAACTAGGAAATATATATATCCTAGTTTTTGCACTTATTATAACTGCTGTTCATAAACAAGTGAATACCAGAATTGAAGGCCCACTTAAGTGCCACAGATAGTGTTTTCCAATGAATTACGTTTTATGCTATATCGGGCAGATGGGCGTTGTCATATGCAAAGTAAAACTTCTTATAGCAAATTACCTTGCACTCGTTGCCTGATCAGTGCAAACTCTAGAGGGGTCATTATAATCTGGGGAATAATATTTCCCCCACTTTAAGCTATTTAAATTTACATTGACAATGAAAATGTTTACATGAATATAAAGTAGATTAAACATTGACAAATATTTATATCAGAAATTCACTTTATTATTTACTTATTCTTTATTAAAATATTATTCTTTAGTAAATATTACTTAATTCGCATTGGATTCATTCAAAGAATTTAGATAAAATTCAATTGAAAATAAAATACATGGAACAGCAAAACAAATTTTCATGGGAGATAATATTGCTTATATTAAGTATACTTTTGCTTTATTTTTAGTTTCTTAGGATATAATGAAATCAAGATTTAAATAACTGGAAAATGTGGAAATATTCTTTAAATAAAGTTGTACCCATTAAGCTTAACTGTGTTTAATTCCTGTTTGGGGCATGAAATAGAATATAAATATTTAGACATTCCATAATGATCCTGCAGTGGTGGACATAATTTCAACTTCATTAATGAATTAAATTCCCCTAACTGCCGGAGTAACTTGATTAAGTGTATATCCTTCTCTTGTTTCATGTGCAGAAGGTGGCCTGTGAGGAGAATATTTGAAAGGGTTGCATAACGTCATTAATACTGTCAAAAATTAGCTAAGAAGTCGTTTCAGAAATGGTCTTGAGAACAGTCATCAAGATTGAAAGTCATCTTAATTCTGGATGAGATATTTGTCATGTATTTTGTCCATTTTAAGGAAATTAGAAATTTGAATGTTGTTATAAATCATGAAACAATTATGTTATAGTAAAGCGTGTTTTGATATATCTATGAACCATATTTGGTAAGATTGATATGAAAATGTAAAATTATCGTGAAGGATATTAATAATTTATAATCCATAATTAAAATACCATTATAGGAAATGTGAGATGAAGCTTATATTAATGTCTAAGGAAATGAATGACAAAAATAAATTGTTTGATCTATGTTGTTAAAATTTCCTTGTGTAACATGTGTTAATCTCATAAGCTTTAATTTTTTTTAGTAAAATTTAAACGTATTTATTAGTAGTGTTTTTGTGGTAGAAGTCATTGATTGATGACTTAATTATTTTTTTTGTGTGTAATAATAGAATTAATAATTTTGAAACGTTATAAAATCATATATTAATTCATACTAAAAATAACCAATTTACTTTTTACTTGCATTTGAACATTTATTTTATTTTTTTTTATGTTAAAATCTCGTTTAATCTAATGGTTTGTTTATATGTTACGATTAACAGTTTAAAGGAGCTAACTGTACTTTTCAAAGTAAAACCATTTATTTTGCACGTGTCATTAATAATGTATATATATATGTATATATATATAATGTATATATAATGTATATATATATATATATATATATATATATATATATATATATATATATATATATATATATATATATATATATATATATATATATATATATATATATATATATATATATATATATATATATATATATATATATATATTAAAAATGTTATTTCTTTCTGAAAATAATTGTTATCGTTTACTTTTAAAATATTTAAAATTATATCAAAATAATTACTTACGGTATACATTGACATATAAGAATAATTTTCATTTGTTCTGTTTGTATATAGCAATTATAAATTATAAATTAAAATTATTATTAATATTAAATTTAAATTAGTGAATTCATATATAAGATCTAATATGTTGAACATGTAACTTCATAATTTTTTTCAATCTAATAAATTAAAAGTAACACTAGATAATTTTGAATCTGAGAAAAATAAGCACAAATTGTAGCAAACCGTTTCAATATTATGCACTTTAAAGTTAATTATGTTAAAATCAAGTAAGTAAAGAAATGAAAATATCGCTTAAGATAAAATGTATAATATATATTTGTGCACAAATAATGATTATTAATTAACATTCGCTGAATTTGCTAAAATAACAAAGTTTTTAATTTATTATACCTTTTTTTGATACATAAGAATTTTATATTGTCACTTGCTTAATGTTAATTAAAATAATCAAAACTAATTTTCGATTTTTTTAAATATAGTTTTATATTATAATTAGAATATTAACTGATGAAAGCAAGTTAAATAAAAAATAAACAAGAAATATATAATATTAAATATATGAGATTGTGTGTGAAATAATATAGTTAAAAATTCAGCAAAATTTTAATATATTAATCGGATATGAGTGATGAATGTATTCATTGGCTTAAGATATTTCAACACAGGCCCCTTATTGAAAAATGTCTATCATAATTTTTCCCTGGGATTTAGCAGCAAATATGAGTACCAAAGCAAATTAAGGTGGATATAAAATGAGAATGGAAAAAATCATGGAACATTAATGCTAATTCGTGAGCAATATGCATAAAAATGATATAAAGTCATATCATAATTGTACAGAAAGACATCATTTAATACTAAAAAGGACAGTTGAAATTAAATTGGTACAGGTGTCGTATGATTGAAAGATAGTTAGACGTCGTATGATAGTTGGAATTTGGGAATCTTTGTTGGATTTTACTGTTATCCTTGTTTTTGATTTCTATAGCATAATCTTGGTTTCTGATTAAGATAAAAATAATTAAGAATACACCAAGAATATTTTATTTGCGAATTTTCGTTAGAATTCTTGTGTTGATAATTCAAGGAATTTTTGCATGTTTAAAAATCATAATATTTTATAACTGTAATTTTGCTTTTAATTTGAAAAATTTATTCATTTAATAGGAAATTAAAAATTATTCCAAGATTGAGGTGGTATTATTAATCTAAAAATTAAAGAATATACCAAAAAAATAAATGACACCTCAGCTGTCAAATTTACTGATAAAATTACAGATAAGTGAATCTCTCTTGTTAAATGCAATCATTATTTTCGTTATCTAAATGATCTGTATTAAAAATATAGATTAATTTTTTAACTATCTATCTCGGGAAATGTCCAAAAATTGAGAGACAGTTTTTTCATGTGTAAGCAACTTATTTCATATTTTACTGAAAAAATAACTACAAAAATTTTATTTTAGAAATTTTGAAATATTAATCCTCAGATTTAAAAGAAATTTATAATGTTTTATAGGAATTGTTTGAAGATATTAGAATTATGCACTGTGAAACAAAAAGTCCTAAATATAAATAGAAAATCAGATGGAAAGCAAATAGTTTTATTTTTAATAGTATTATACTTTTTATTCATAATTTAATTCTCAGATTATATTCTCTTAGAGAATATATGTTGTAATCATTGAAAAGCTCTAAGTAGGAAATTATCTTCTTATCATTTGTTAATTAAAACCTAATTTTACAAAAAAATAGTATACAAATCTAATTCTAATTTTAAGTTAACAATATTTTTACATAAATTAGTAAGATATTAAAGAAATTACATTAGTGTATAAATTTTTTATTCTCAGAATTGTAGATATTTAATAGTCTTAAATTTTTAAGCATGCTGATAATTTTCGTTTCTTAATACAGTAGTAAAGAAATATTCAATGATAAATAAACATATTCCATATATTAAATTCAAAATAAGTTTGCAAATTTTATTTCACACACTTTTCATTCATATTCGCATCTATTATAATTAATTTTCTTTGCTGAAGTTTTAACAACAAAAGATTTATTTCATTAAGATGTAAGTTTCTGCTATAGATTTATAAAAGCTACATTTATTTCATTAGCAGTTATTACTAAAGCAAAAATAAAAAATTCTTTACATATCATAATTTTTAAGATATTAATTGTAAAGTTAAGAATAAAATGAAAAGTAAAATTTGTTTTTGTGTAATGATTCTTTATAATGAAGATTTCGGTTTTCATAGTTGAATATCATTATAGATGCAATTTTTATTTATAATACAATTATACTTTGTCAAACAGAGTCAAATCTATATAATTAATATTTAAGTAATCTTAATATGTGTGAATTGTTTCGTAATAAATTTTGCATTGAAGCAAATAAAGAGATATATTTTATTACGATACTAACTATAAAGACATTTATTACTTAAAAATAAATGTCTTTATACTTAAGAATAAATGTCTTAATATTCATATTTAATAAATTAAATTCCCATGCATTGTTGAAGAAACTTCTATCCTTCACTCGAAATTTTAAAACAGGATTAATATTATTCAATAATGAAATGAATTGTAAAAGAAAATAAAATATTTTAAGCACACTCAACATTTTACGAATATTGTAAATACTTAAGCTACAAATTAATTTGTACCGAAGTTAGTAGTTGCGTGAAAAATTGTTATTCAAAAATGCAAAAAAATATTCAATTTTATTTAATTGTCCTTTAACTTAAAGTGAATTTTAATTAAATCATCTTTTGAAAGTGTGTATAAATTATTTTTACTAAAACCAAACAATGTTTTCGAAAATAAATACCTACGATGTAAAAATAATTGTTAAAATATTTATAAAATAACTATACATAATATTTAATAAAATGCATCATTAATTTTTAAATTAAGCAATCATTAAATGTATTGATTTTTCAAAAATAATTAAGGCTCTACTTTTTATTCGTCATAAAATATATTAGAGTAGCAATTAATTTTTTAAAAAAAAGAATGAAAAACTCTCTTATATACAAAGTAAATTTTAATAAAATTATTAAGTTATAAATAACTGCATTTTGTTATTTTTCTGTAATTTCTTCTTTTGTTTGTTTCAGTTTGTAGAATAATGTACAGCTTAATTTATAGAATAAAATAGAAATTCAAAATTTATATTAAATACTTGCAACAATTGCAAATCCAAATTTATTCTAAAACATGATTTTTGCAATTACCTTTTAATGATACACTAAAGTTTATTTACATACAATGATTTTGAAAATGAAATGATTTAATTATTTACTAAAATTATTGTTTTATTTATGTGAAATAATATAAATGACTTGTAAGAAAAATTTCAAATAATTTCAAAATGCGATATTTATTTTATTAGCATTCAATATAGTTTATGTCAGCTTTATTATGAACACTAAAATTAATAGATGTCATATGTAATAAGATGAAGAAAAATAAATCCATTATTTTTTCAGTAGATGGCTGTAGTGATCAATGTATCCGCGTAATACCGATTAAACAATTTCAAATTTATGCTCGTTGTCAACGTGCCATTTCACACTAAAAGTACTCGTTTGCTGTTTTTTGTTTGGTCCATTCAGTTGTGAGTTACATGGTGTTAAAAATGGAAGTGAACAAAGAGAAAATTTGGTACATTTTACAGATTTTCTTTGACAAAGGCGAAAATGCAACCCAGGCGGCTGAAATTGTGATTGGTCTTTATGGTGACGATATTTTAACAGCCAATTATGCGCAATTTTGGTTTCGTCCATTCCATTCAGGTGTTTTTGTTATTAAAGATGCACCTAGCACAGATAGGCCGGTCGTCGAAAATGTCTATAAAACCGGAGAAATGGTCGAAGTTGACCGGCATGTTAGCAGTCGTAACATCGCTCAGGAGATAAGAATCGACCATAAAACGGTTTTAAACCAATTACACAAAGCTGGATTCAAAAAGAAGGTTAATGTTTGGCTGCCACACCAATTAACAGAAAAAAATGATGGATCGAATTTCCATTTAAGAAGCCTTGACCAAACGGAATGATATAGACATTTCTTAAACGGATGGTGACTAGATATGAGAAATGGAACACGTACGATAACCATATATGGAAACGATCGTGGACAAAGAGCGTCGACGAACCTCAAATGGTGGCCAAACCAGAACTAACGGCCAGGAAGGTTCTGCTGTGCATTTGGTGATACTGGAAGAGGATTATTTATTATGAGTTTCTTCCATATACGGCCAAACACTAAATTTTTATTTCTACTGTCAACAATTGGACCGTTTGAAGATAGCGTTTGAACAGAAACGGCCAGAATTGGCCAACAGGAGAGGTGTTGTGTCAATGAGGACAAAGCTACTTTACACACGTCTACAGTGACTCGCCAGAAGCTTCGGGAGCTTGGTTGGGAAGATTTAATCCATCCGCCATTCAGATCAGAATTGGCACCCAGCGATTACCATCTTTTTCTTGCATTGCAAAATTTCTTTAGTGATAAAAAATATTGACATCTAGGAAAGATTGTGAAAATCGACTTCTAGAGTGTTTTGCAAATAGAGTCCAGAACTTTTATAAAAGAGACATTATGAAGTTGCCTTTAAAATGGCATCAAATCATACAACAAAACGGTGCATATTTGGCAAAAAGCGGAGCAATCCGAAGCAAGTTAAATATATAAAGTCCTGAAGTTTATATTAAAATAATAGATTTCTTTTTCCACACCCTATTATATATATAAATATATATATATATATATATATATATATATATATATATATATATATATATATATATATATATATATATATATATATATATATATATATATATATATATATATTTCATTCTTAGTTTATGTCTTTGTATATAAAATATGAATTAAATTTGAATTCATATAATTCTATATATATATATACATAATAAAATTCTTATATTCCTGATATTTATCATAATGGCATAATAAATAATAATATATTTATAAATGTAAATAAAATTAAAAACATGTAATTATCAAAGAATTAAACTGAAGAAGTAAAATAATGAGAAATATAAGAAAATTACATGTAAATAAGACATGTATCTCCTTATTAATATGCATTAAATAAATAAGTATTTATTTTTCCTTGCTACAATTTCACTTTTTTTCATTAAAAATATTGAACCATGTAGTTTTAGAATACATTTTAAAGTGAAATTGACTGATATACCCTTTTCATATGAAATCTTGGTTTTCTCAAAAATTAATTTTGAAATTCTACATGTATTTCCTCGTCAGTCTATAACTGCTTCCTCATTAATATTTTTCAGGCCCGATGCATGAAAAACACAAGTTGAAGTATTATAAGTGTATAAAATTAACTTAAGAATATCCTCCACAAAATTTAGTAGTAATCCTTAATGGCTTTTGTTACATTGTGATGAAATTTCTTTTATGAGAAGAATGCCCCTCAAGATATTTTCAATGTTTAATATTTAGATAATATACAAAGATTTGTTAGGGAATTATATGATTTATTTAACGAGTTCTGTGATGCACACTGACATAAGTTTCGTTTGTAAATCAAAATCCAATTTTTTATCGTTCTTACTCTTATTTTACATGTTTTTGTTAAATTTGTTATTTATTGCATGTGTATCAAGGTTGATCATAATTAAGATTAATGGATCAAGATACTTTTACAGCATTATCATGAATACGATGTAGATTTAACTTGTGACGGAAAAATATTTAAAACACAGATCATGAAATCTCGCGAAGGAAAAAAAATGTAATCACTTTATGAAGTTCATTTTAACATTCGAAAAATAAGTTTCAGCGAAAAAAATGAGCATAAGTAAATTACATAAATGTGCAATTTAAAAAAAAATCTTTGAAATTTATTATTTGACCCCATGAAGCAAATTAAAATCAATTGATTTTAATTCTGAGTAACATATTTATCATCAAATATATTTTGGGGTTAAATATGTATTCTTTGCAAAAAAAGGAACTTAGAAGATTTATCTAAAAACTAATCAGTTAAAATAACTTTATAAATGATTTTTCCCACAAATTGTGAAATCTTAAAATAAGGAAAAGATGAAAAACTGACAATCATATTATTAATGTTCTATAAAATTAATTTCATGTAATGAAATTGCAATACTACAAATTAAAGATTGATTTAAGAATCAAAAATGTAGAAATAAATTACTTTGAAAAATAGGATGTAAAAGATGTAAAATTGATATTACATAAATAATACCAGTTTATATTAAGTTTATATATTTTCATTCAAATGTAGCATCATTAGTATTTATTTAGATTTTAAATTTAAAATATTCAACTTTCAATTGATTATTGTGATAAAAGATTAAGCCTTTAAAAATTTGAAGAAGTTAAAATGTCATTAATCATTTTATTTTCAAAATAGTGTTTTTATTATTTTTACTTCTGTAATTAGCTTTTATTTATTAATTATTTTATTTATTAATTATTAATACATTTTCTAACGTTAATTATAATTATTTTTGAAAATGAATAAATAAATTCAATAAATATCAGCATTTATACTTTCTTTAAAACATTTTACAAATTTTTAATTTGAACTTGCTTAAGGCTAATTAACTACTTTTGTTTAATAAGTATTAGAATAAAAAATATACTACCTTAATAAAAAAACTTTAATTAATTTTTATGACTCGCAGAAGTTTTGCTTATATGTACTTAACATATTTTAATTGTTTAATGCTTACACTTTTTTGCCATTCTTTGTTTGTTGATGTTTTTCGAAATCTAAAATAAAATTTACAAATTATTCTTTACAAACTGGAGTTTAATCTTTTAAAAATATTCTTTAAAATAAATCATTAAATAAATATTTTATAATTTATTTAGAGTTTATTTTTGGAGGTCAAATTAAAATACTTAAAATAATTAAGCCAATCCAGTTAACTTGTAACGAGCAAAAATGAAAAACCTTGCATATGTGGTGAGTCGCTTTGTTTCCAAATTTTGAATATTGTATTTAAAAAATCTAAAAAGATAATAAAAGTTTACCAATCATAACTGTTAGATACCAGTAGCTATAACTAGATCATAGTTTTTAGATTTATAAGAAGGTTTGTGGATATCCTTAGATAATATTTAAACATAACCAATTATAATATTTATCAAGATAAGGAAGTAGAAAATGTATTTACATTTAATTTAAAAAGTTTAGAGAAAAACCTGCTTCAAAGCATTTTGTATAATTATGATACTAAAAGTTTGAACCTCAATAAAATTATAAATTATAAAAGTAAATCATAGTTTAATGGTTTCCTTATAACAATAACAATGTTATTATAATTGAATCAAGAATAGAATTTGAAGTAATATTTGGGCCAGGTTAACATACTTGAAGATTTGTATTGAAATTCTAAATATTATCTAATTGTCTAAATCCGATAATGGAAAATGTTATATAAATTAGAATTAAAACTATACAAAACAAATTACTAATAACTAAATTAAGTGTAAACTCATAACAATGTAAGAAATATTTTAGAGTATTCAAATAAAAATAATACTTCTTTAAATATTTAAAAATACATAAATAAAGAATGAATAAAATAGATTCTAAAACATTTTAGTTTCATAGATATAGATTTTTACACTAATTAAATATATTTTTATATATTTCTCTTACTTACGAAGAAATCATGCAATGAAGTTATTTAAATATATTTTCTTCACTTTTATATTCCAGAAAAAATATTAAAAATCAAGTGTAATAAATAATTTTAAAATTAAATTAAAAAAATATAATGTTCTCATTTATAATATACAAATTAATTTTATTATTGTACAACATTCTGCAAAATATGATTAGTAAAATAATTATGTTTATGTACTTATTAATGTTTATTATAGTGAATTTTTTATTAATTGTTTATCATAATTATTAATTTTCAACAAGGGTAAAATGTGTAAAAGAAAATATAAATCAACTACCAGAAAACATATATTTTAAATTTTTGATTAAATTTTGTTTACTATTTTTTAAACTTGCAAAATAAAATATTCTACAGGCATGCATGTTATATGTGTGCATATTAGCTTAAACATATTATAATGACAACAAACTTTGTACATATTTCATGAAAATGAAACAATTTAAATGAAAAATATACAAATCTATGAAAAATGAAAAGAATTCTTGAAATTAAAATCATGGAAATTTTGAAATTAATCTTACAATTTAAAACAATGATGAGAAACTACAGCTACGTAAATACTATTAATAACAATATCAACCTTTTGTGTGTTAAGAATAAAGTGAAATTAAAAACTGGTAATTTATACATTTAGAAACGTAAAATTAAATTATTATGAATTATTTGTAACAAAAATATAAAATTGTTCTTTCTGTGTCGCTCATTTACTTTTCAAACTTTCACTAGATATTTATATCTAGGGAAAGGTTCTTTTTAAAAGGATTTATATCTAGTGAGGGATGAGAATGTTAAAACAGTATTTGTATGTTTCATTAAAAATATCAAATAATTTTCTTCAAAATTCAAATGTTTTAGTAGTTAGTTCATATTTGCATACTGTTTAATATATAATTTTTTCTAAATAAATTGTTGTACACAATAGAAAATATACTTTAACATTTTTCATAAATTGAGAACTGCATTTGATTATGTATATTCAAAATATTTGTTATATTCATTGAAAGAGATTTTCTTATTAAGTAAATTTTAAAATATAGGATTTTTTCAAAACTCATGTATTTAAAATAAAAAAAGCAATTTCATTCATATACATCCTTTTTTATATTATTAAATAAATCTCGTCAGTGAAGCTCATATATTTGCTTTACATTTACATTTATCTTAAACTAAATGCATTTCAGTCATGTTGTAAGATATATGTATATGATTATATTTGAAACTAGACAAGTAATGAATGAATAAAATTGATATTACAATTTATTTTAAGATTCTACATTTATTATTCTTTATTATGAATTCTTTCATATCACGAAGTAAAAAAAAAATGTTTTAAATGATTTTCGACTTTTGGGTTTTGTTTCCTTTTAAATAAAAAAAGTATATAAGGTGCTATATTGAAAATAATATAAATTTTACTTTATTAAAAAAAATATCTAATATAAGTTTTGATAGATATTACTTTTCGTTAAATTATGATAAATGTTATTAAAAATGCTTTCATAAGAAAGTTATTTAAATAACAGATTTTAGTTCAAAACATATTATAAGAAATATATAATTTTATTTATTTTATGTTATCATATTAAAAGAAATTTAAAAAAATATTTCTTAAATGAAAGTTTTAAATATTATTAAAATCTTACTATATTAATTAAATTCTTAAATATTATATGATTCTTAAAATAATTGAAATCTTATGAAAAATAGTTTTCTTAATGTTAATTATATTAAGAAATTGTGTAATGATTATTCAATACAGACAATTGCCAAAAATACTTTCATATTTCTTAAGAAATTTACTCCACAATAATATCTTTCAGTTTTTAAAAATCAAATGAATTGACTAAATTTATTAATATTATTCTTTGCATATGGGATTTTATATCCTCTTAAAAAATCATAGAACAGTTTTTAGATAACTCATTTTTAGATAATAGTTAGATACGAAGTTAAGACAAATATTTTTAGAAAAAAATATTTTTTATCAATTCAATTTAATATTAAAGTTATTTTAACAAACGAACAGTTAAAATATAAAAATTATCTGTGTATTTGATATCATATATTGTCTACAACATTTGAATATATAGTATGACATTAAAATTTTTAATGTCACAGTTATATGATATATTAATTATACATTTAAATTGCTACTTTCTATAAGGAAATTGTGAAATGTCATATTATTTCATTTCACAAATGCAGTTTTATATATTATTTGAAATTCCCAGAAAAATATCAGAACAGTGTTTTATTGGTAAAAATATTTAACACGTAAAATTAAAAAAAAATTCTCTTACTCAGAATTTTTAAGTAAATAAAATAGCAGAAGAGTAATATGTTAGTTTTC
The DNA here is from genome assembly GCA_037975125.1 of Latrodectus hesperus. Lineage (NCBI taxonomy): Eukaryota > Metazoa > Arthropoda > Arachnida > Araneae > Theridiidae > Latrodectus > Latrodectus hesperus. Next base: position 116,771,451 of record CM075853.1, on the reverse strand, counting down.
TTAGTATACAGAGTTTCTTATGTTATTGAATGAAATTTAAGATACGCTAGGTTAAAAATTGATTTGACGCCAGTGGACCATCTTTTCAACCAATATTAATTTAGAAAAAAAAAAACAAATAATGACGTAAGAACAAACAAAAGACTTTAAATTAAAATAAATTATTTGCACTAATGGTTTACGATGATGTAAACATGTACACTGAAAATAAATATTTTCCAAAATATGTCATAAATTATTATAGTTTCTTAAGAAATGTTTTCAGAATAATAAATTTGTTTTTCAGTTTTAAACTACAATATTCTGAATTATTTTCTGTGCAAAGAATAAGTAAATTACACTAAGTGCATTCCTTTATACAATTATTGTTTAAAAAATCCTTGATTTTTTAAAATAAAATTTACTATTCCCAAATAGTAATAAGTTATTAAAAATATAATTCAATCACATTAAAAAATTGAAAAAAAAACTCATAAGATATACCTGCCAAAAAATGAACTTTCTAGAAAAAGAAGCAGTTAAATATTTAATAACATTAATTGATGAAAACTAAATAAGATAATTAAAATTATCTTATTGAAAAGAATTGTTCAAATTAAAATTTTTTTCAATTTTAATGCCGAAAAAATTCATTTCATTCTGACGTAAAAAATTAAAATGGAGGGAAAATTCTTTTGAAAATATTCATCTGCTCTTCTGCGTAAAGAAGAATTTCTTTGAGAATAATTCCTTTTAAAGGAATGAAGAAAAATTTTCTAATGAAAATTCCTTCATAACTTTCAAAATATTTGCTTTAGTAATAATTTTGTTGCATCATATTATTGTCTTATAAAAAGGTGAAATTCAATATTTTCAAGATTTTCAATACATTCTCTAAGTAAAATTACCTTATTTTTTGAAATTTTCATTAGGATGTTGTATAAATGGATAAGTACATTTTGAATTGAACTATTTTCGAAACACCTAGAATTGAAAATCATAACAAATTTTTAATTTGAAAATTTGAAATCTAATATATATATATATATATATATATATATATATATATATATATATATATAATATTTAAGATTCAAGCTTAATTAATAGCAGAATATGCGAGTAAAATATTTAGTATGTTTTTTGTTTATTATGTTTACTATGTTTTCAAATATTTATTATGTCGGAAAGTGTCTTGATATATTAATGAATGAAATACTTAATCTTTCACAATTATTTTTATCAAAAATTAAAGTATTTAAGTATTTATTAAGTTTTTAGGTGAAAACACATAATTGAGGAAATGTCTCTATGTTTTATGCAGTAAAAATCGTATTATATTGATTAAAATTAAATCATGACCAAAGGTTTTTTCTTATAAAAATAATGAGTCTATGCCAAATTTGGTTATTCTCATCAAAATAAGTCTACTTTAAAAATTTCCATTTAAATGTATTACTGCAACTGATAATTATATTAAAGAATGTAAATGAAAATAAAACAGCAATTTAAAGTCATCAACAGTTGTCATATATTCATAATAAAAAGGTTTTTTCCAAAATATGCTTACATAATTAATGTCTCAGATTTTAATCATCATTATTCACCAAAAGTGCAATTTCAAATTTAATTTCATATGAATTATAATTTTTTTCTGATCTAACCATGCAGCTATAATATTTGAGTTTAAAATTATTAAAAAATATATAGTAAAAATTAATATCAAATTATTTTTATAAATATTTTAAATATTGTAATCAGCTATTGAAAAATGCCTTTTAATTAACAATATTTTTAATGTGAATGGAATAGTTGCGAATAAAAACAACCGAAAGTATTCTTACAGTAATCACGTACGGTTGCTAAGTTCAAGAAAGTTTCTTAAATTATTTTGAAAAATAAATAGTAAGGAGTAATTTTTGGTTAAAAGTACTAGTCAGTCTTCGAGGATTATAATGATTTATGCTTTCTAACAATTTTCGTGTTGATTGCTTATTTTAATAATGAAAAAAAGTAATATAGAAAATGCTACAAAGAATAACCTTTTATTAATATATAAATGTTATCAAAGACACATAACAGTCTAATGGAAAACAAATAAAATTTTGGATTAATGTAAAGCATAATGTTAATCTCTATCATTTGAGTTTCAAACTGAATGCTTCTTAAAATAGAAACCTATTGATTATCTGTGAAGGAAAACGTATCTTATAATTTTATTTGCATGCTCATTGTTGAAATATGAAAACAAATTTTAACATCTCATTTTTCAAGAATTTAAATGATTGATTGATGACTCTATGTGATTTTTAAAACGAAATTTACTAAAACAGTACTTCCATGAAGAATATATTCCTTTTACATTTCGAAATACAATAAAACAAACAAGCCGTATTAAATCTGTTTTTTTTACATATAAAATATACATAACAGATTGTTATGCCTCTTCTGTTATATAGGTAGTACATATTTTTATAATAGTTTGCATGTTTTTGTATTTATTATAATTTTTCTAAAAAATATTATCATCCTGAAAGAAAATTTTGAAATATAACTATAAACTCTGTTACACATACTTAATTAAAACAGATGAACAAATTTACAGAGTGAGTCATAGTTCAATTAAGAACTAAAATAATAAACAAATATTTCAATATGCAATATGTAAAAGTAAATAAGTTCTTTAGCAATGTTTTAATCTCATTGAATATGTAAATTCAGTTACAGTGTATCAACTTCTATTTCCACAGTTGTTACCCTTATACAAGGTGACTATTTAGTGTTGCATATCACTCTACTTTTGGTCCAGGTACAAAAACAATATAGGCTTAGCTTGATTCCAATGAATGGCTTTAGAAATTATTTACTCAATAAGCTCTGAAAATTATCAGATCATGAGAGTTCATTTGAGGTAAAAAAAGCTCTAAGTATTTAGATACGAGATCTGATACAGCTAAATGTAACCATTAAAAATAAAACGTCAACAAAAAACATCGTTTCTCAAAACATAGATAATTTGTTATCGACATTTTGGATCAAGTTAATAAGTATGAAGTTAAAAAGTAAGAGTATATATACATATGACTGTGTGTACTACTCTTATACCACAGTTCATATCATATGTGATAAATTCTTGGAAATTGAAATTCAATTTTATAAGTACTCCCGAATGAAATTGGATTTTAAATGGCTTGATTATAAGTGACACTTATTTGTCGTACCTTCTATTAATCAGTGTTCAAGGATTACCCACACGAAAGCTCAAATTCAAATGAATTTTGTCAAATATCATTGACTTCCATGTCGAACACATTTTAACGATGATATAAGTTAATACAGTATTGCTATATAAACCAGAATTACTTTTTAAAATACACCATTTTGGAAAATGGGTGTAATCAGGTTTAATTCTGAATAGTAGTTTTTCTAACAGTAATTTGAATAGTAGGGAATTAGAAATTATAACTGTAAGCATTACTATTATTACATAAACATAAACCAATGAATAATTCGCTAGAGACACTGGTTTTTAACAAATGCAGTGATTAATAAAAACCGCATTGATAAAGTAATAAAATTAAGAAAAATAATTAAAAATTATAGTTGTCAACGTAACTAGCTATATACAGCTGTGATTAATAACATATTTTTAATTCAATATTTTAAATATTTTTTATTTCGAATGTGTTTATTAATTTTTAAAACTGTATACAACATATATTTTATTAAATGCATGCAGTTATCAGGTTGCAAATGTAAACTTTGGCCTTTCCAACCTTTGGTGTATTAAGAATTTTTTTATACAAAAAGTGGGGGAAAAATTAAAAAATTGCGTAAATTGTTTAGAAATGTCGTGTTTCATTTTTATCACAATAGCTTTCTTGTATGATATTTCCAGATTTTGACTTACAATCAGCTTTTTTGGCTTTATAACAGATCTTGTAAGGCTGGTCGAAACAACTTCTTATATAAAAATTTTCTATCATTTTAATTACTATTTATGAGCAATAAGGATTTAAAAAAACTCATGAATAAATGCATTTGCAAAATCTAATAATTGTTTTCTACATTTCTGCTTAAAATTATGATATCTCATCAATAACTACGTTTTTGCTGTCAGTAAATAGTTTTGTGTTTATTTGCATTTCTCTGTTTACGTTTAAAAGATCTCGGAACTAAATATATTTTGGTTATAATGTTCCTTGTTTCATGCTTGATCTTGAAATAACTTAATTATTGAATTTAATTAATTTTGGAAAGTACTCATTATATTAGCATGAAGTATGTTAGCCAGTGTAAGGCATTTTAAAATAGCTTTTGGGCATGAAAACTGTTTATAATAATTTTGTGACTATATAAATTGTTTATATGAAAATTATTGAAATAACGCCATTGTGGTAAAGCTATATATTAAGCAATTTATAAAATTTTTAAAGCATGTTTAAAAGCAAACATAAAGCAATTAATTTTTTAAAAAATGATTTGAAACACAAGAAATTATTCAGAAATGCAGTTTTCAATTTAACTGATAAGATCATGAAATTAACAGTTAAAAATTTCCTAAAATGTTTAATTATTCAAGAAAATAATAAAATTGAAAAAAATATCAATGATCCACATCAGTTACAAATGCATGAAAATTACATTCTTGTACACAATGGCTTAGAAATAAATAAATGGAATATGAAAGCAAGCAAAATCATAAATAAAATTGTTTAGTAAATTTCAGTATTTTTTTTAGTGTTGAAATTTTTAATTCCATTTTACTTACTAAAAGTAACTATTTTTAAATTTGAATAAAAAATAATGGATATTGCAAGTGTTATGTGTAGCTACCATATCGAGTCCATAACCTTTTATCAATTTATGTATATATATATATATATATATATATATATATATATATATATATATATATATATATATATATATATATATATATATATATATATATATATATATATATATATATATATATATATATATATATATATATATATATATATATATACATATATATATATATAATATATATATATATATATATATATATATATATATATATATATATATATATATATATATATATATATATATATATATATATATATATATATATAAATATATATATATATATATATATATATATATATATATATATAATGTGTTGCATATTGAATAAGACAGAAAGAAAATATGATTGTGAATGTTGTCATTAATATACTTACTTAGAAAATTCAAATTTATCTGAAAACTACTGTTATTCAAGTTTCTGCAGCTGCTCAATATCTGCCCCTCCGGTGATACGACAAATGTCTGCACGATAATCAATCTCCTGCCACTCTCGTGATAGCAGATCCCCTGTGATGGAGTTCAACACCGCAATTATCCTCTGCTTCAGTTCCTTTACGTTCAGAGGAAGGGGAGGTACGAACACCTTGTCTTTAACTAAAACCCAGAGAAAAAAATTACAGAGTGTTAGATCTTAGAATCTCGGCGTTCAAATCCTGCGGCCCAGTACGACCAATCCAGCAATTGGGTAGAAGTTCGTTCAGGAGTTCACGTACGTTATTATTCCAATGTAAGGGAGCACCATTTTGTTGCAAAATGAAAGCAGGAACAGCTCCCTCCAACTTGGGGAGCAACCACTCAGAAAACTTGCCATGGTAAATGTCGGCATTAATCCATTGTTACGCGAAGAAAAATGGACAAAAAACACAACTGTTTGTTAAAGCGCAGAAAACGTTCACATTGGGAGAATCACGCTGATGTTCTAATGTTACATGGGCATTTTCCGTGCCCCAAAATAGCAAATTATTGTCATTAACTATGCCACATAAATGGAACTTTTCTTCAACGGTAAACACCAGTCTTTTTTCGAATCCATTCACGTCGAGCGTTTCTTGAAATTTCTCATAAAAGTCCTTCTGCAATGGTTTATCAATAGATTTTAAAGCCTGGATCATCTGATATCTGTATGGTTTTAATTGGAGACACTTCTGTAAAACAGGCCACACCATTGTAGGAAGGTTATTCTGTTCTCTACCCACACGTCGCATTGATTTTGAGGGACTCCATGAAAACGATTCAAGAATTCTTTCAATCACTTCGGGTTCTGTTGCTTTTCGTCCTGGGATTTTGTTCTTGCATAAGCAGCCCGTATCCTGGAACTGCTTCACCCACCTGTTGATGTTGTGACAATGAGGTGGTTCTTTACAAAATTTGGTGCGAAAATGTCTTTGCACAACGGTGAACGAAGAGCTTTTGGCATATTCGAAAACATAGTACGCGTTCTGCTGCATGGACGCCATTTTGTTTAACACTGCTTCTAGAATCGAGTTCGTCATTCGAGGATTTTTCACTATTGTGAAATAAAACTTGTATAACTGTAGTTGCAGAATAATTTTGTTTCAGCTCAATAAATCCATTACGTCAGTGACACTGCGCTATTATTTTTGTCCAATTCTATATATAATTCTAACTTGATGTTGTTTGACTTATATATTTTATTGTGATATAAAAATTCGAAATTTCCATACTTTTATGTTTTGTGAACTGTGACATAAAAAGTCTCTCGTGAATCACGGCCATCGTCGGAGTATAAATTACTTCATAATCTATCGTTGAACTTTGTTGCATATTATTACATAGTTGTCCATATTTTGCCAGTTTTTGTATTTGTATTTTGAATTGCCCAACTCTCATCACTGCAAAGGCACTTTACCATACTAATAACTAGGACATTCAAAACAACATCAACAGCTGCCGCAAACGTCTTGGCCGGTCTTCCACCCCTGAACCTAACATTAAATGCAACTACAGTTAAGACAAAAGTCCTACAATTGTGCCAAGATGCAACTCTTGAAGACAACACTGCCCTGCTCTTCTCTAACTATGAATATCCGTACAATAAAGATGAATTACATCCGATTATCAGAAGCCATCAAACTAAAATTTTCAATCTGATAAAAGCATCATCTAATCCAGTTATGATAACAACACGATTTAATATTTATACTGACGGGTCTCATTTAGATAATCAAACAGGAGTAGCATATGTAGTTTTTGAAAACTCCAATCTACTGCATCAACATCTCATAAAACTACACAAGTATAATTCAGTCTTCCTAGCAATAAAAGAATCACTGCTTTATTCGATCCAGCATAAACTACAAAGTGTCACAATTTGGACAGACAGTTTATCTTCCCTAAAGGCTTTAAATAACCCGTTACACAAATCCCCAATAATAAGATCGGTTCAAAATTTACTTTTTCACAACCAGAATGTGAACATCCAACTAAATTGGTTAAGAGCACATACTGGAATCACGGGGAATGAGGCAGCTGATCAAGCGGCAAAACAAGCAGCAACCCATCCAACTCTTCCGTTGACACCTTTAAAGTGGACCAGAGCCAGTCTGAAATCAAAAATTAAAAATTATATAGAGCAAAGCTGGCAATCTCTATGGAACAACTCGCCGAATGGTCACCATACAAGAAGACTAATACCAAAAGTTTCATCAGATGTGCTATATTCCAATCCTTATTTAAATTGTATCTTAACAAACCATGCGCCCTGCCCCAGCTACTTCCACAGAATTAATAAATCCAGATCTCCATCTTGCATCTGTGGCCAAATTGGTATACTACTGCATTATATCACAGAATGTCCTCAAACCAAAGATCTACATATCAAAAAATCATCTATTCAAACCAACTACCAGTTCCTAAAATTCTGCACAACGAACAAGTTCTGAACAAAAAAATTAATACAAATAATTACTTTCGTTCATGAAAAAGGACTCCAAATGTGTAAAGACCTGGCTGCTCACCAACAGGAATCTTATAACTCAGAAGCAGAGTCAACAGATTTCGAAAATTAACTAAATTTTTCAATTCAAGTAACAAACAAACTAATCACCAGTTTTATAATTTCCAAAATTACTAGTACATTGTACTTATTTAAATTTCAAGACATGTAAAGAACTAATTACATTTTATTCCTATAAACTTCTAAATTTCATTAACTATAATCAATTTCTGTTCGTAAATTATGTAAATATTTCAGCCATCCTTACTTAAATTTATTTAGATCCTGTTAACATTTATTTTTCTGTTTCACTTGATCCTATCTTATTAATTCTGTTATTTCAAATTTGTATTCCGAACTGTGATACAGTGGTCTACTGCGTAGATCACTGTAGGCTTGAAAGCCCCACCTCTGTAAAGCACTCGTCTCTCAAATAATGTGTCGAGCGTTCTGGAGAACCTCTTAAGGCTCAAGCTCCCAGATTACAGTTCCCAGCAGGCACCTGGCACTCCGTGCAGGGTGTCCGACATTCTAGACTGAAGTAGAGGCACAGCCTGATAGCCAATAGGAATAGAACAGGGCCTCTTCTTCTCGTTGTCTTTCTGTCTGTATTTTGAATTTGTGTTAGGATATTCTGCAATGAATAGCTTAATTACATGTTTCCAAATGATGCAATGCACTATTATATTTACAAAGCAATAGTGTTTACAATGATTAAATAAGTAAAAAATACACGTGTTAAAATGATTTGCTGCTTTATGATCATTTTAAAGGAGATTTGAGAGAAATGCAGTTTTAACGATTGAAATAATCCATAATAATGCCCCTTGTAATAGAGATAGTGTAATAGATAGGATATTAGTAATAAATGTCACGTGCTTTCTTGTAAAATGTCTCTATAAATTTTATTTCTTGTTATGGGTGAATTTCTCCTTACAAATAAGACATTCTGAAGTCCATTCAAGTTTTGAATAAACGCAAAATTCACGGTCCACTTAGCCTTAAATTCGCGGTTTTCATCTTCCGTTTTTCTTTACTGTTTTGGTAACAATGTTAATTGGTGACTATAAAAATATTCCAAATATATTTTTTTTCTAAAACATCCAGTACAAAATTATTGTCATTATTAAATTGATGAAAATAAAAATTTAAAAAAAATCTTTTAAAAATACAATTTTATTAATGTATGTAACTGCATTAAAAACAATAAACCAATAATTTTTTCCATCATCAGAATAACAAAACTTTTAATATGACCAAAAATGGAAGAAAACTTCCAACATTTGAACACATCAAGAAATCGATTATAAATTTTGTACCAGAACCACAAGCAAATATATCAGGTGCAATAAAATCGTATAAAAATACTTGTAAGATGTGCAGCATGATTGAAAAATACAACAACTTTTTAATAAGACAAGGCAACAGCAGGTACGGTAGATATTACAAAACCGTTCACACTGCAACCGCTGGTCTGTGATGCCAATTTGTATCCCCTCCCCCACTACTTTAGAGAAAATATGCGCGCGCATGCTTGTTGTACCTTTGTATCACATCGGAGAACGCCGAAAACATTCGAACAATTTAAGCCGGTAGCTTATACATGGTTTGCGTTTACGTTTATGAAAACCAATAAAATTAAACTCGATGTTCATTGCATATTTTTACAACAATATAAAATTTTAATTATCTATATCTATTTTAACTTATGCAAAAAATTATACACGTTCTGGATTTAAAGTAGAATTTTAATTTATCAAAATAAAATATAATTTTTTCTTACCATTTTTTTTTGCGCCTTCCGTGAATATTGGTGCCGGAGCCACACTTAAGCAGCCAAAGAGACACATGCGGCTCTGGAGCATCACTTTGCTGACCTCTGCACTATTAGATGAGCTGATATAGTATCCAATATTATTTGTATAGAAAAAATCCTACGACTAATCATATTGTATATGAAAGAAAAGTGAAAGTATTGTAACATAAATAGGATTCTTACAATCACAGAAATTGATAGATTAACCCATTCTTGGTATAAAATCAAGAAATATTTACTTTTTTCGTATGGTGAAGGTCTTTCTCGTGAACGTGTGTCCATTGACAAATTAAATAAATTAATTTGATCTTACTTTTTGTTTCATAAATTTAATTCTAGTTTTTTAGTTATTTAATATCAAAATATAATAAACTTTTAAAAGCTCTCTATTCTTATTTCTTCAAAGCAACTTAACATAATAAGAACTTATAATGACTTACTCCTACAAATACTGTATGATTAAATAATAATGTTTCTATTTTTAATTGTCCTTATGATTGATATAAAATGAGAAATAAAAAAAAATTATAAATAAAGAACTTGAAATTATAATAAGGAATTTTTGAAAATAAAAAACTACAATTGAAATATTTTGCACAATGTATTGCACTGAATATTTTGCAAATATTCATGCCTTTGAAGATACTAAAAAATAAAACAATAATAAAAAATAACAAATGTGATTGAAATAAATTATCAGAAAAATTGCTATTAAAAGGAAATACTTTTAGAAAATGCCCAATTTAATCTTTTTTACTTTAAAGTTCTACTTGGCGAACACTTTTCTGTTTTTCGCAAATTATGTAAAGCAGAAGGCGACAATTCTAGCCCAAAGCGAGACAACTTTTAACCTTCATGATTACACTTAGATTCAAGCGGTGTTAAACCTTCGTCGCTTTTCGCGTACATTAATTACATTATGCAGCAACCATCTGTAAATGAGATAAGAGGATGAGAGATACTTTATCAAGCTGTACTTGTGGTCGAGGAAATTTGATGCATTTATGATGCTTAAATTATGTCCACCTCCACCTAAGTAATCATAGAGTTGTCTCGGAATAAGAGTGTCGTCTATTTCATTCTCGCGAATGCACATTCAGAGCTTTAAAATTAAATATATACCTCTTTAATAATCGTATGCAAGGTAAGCATATTTCAATTTGATGAATACACAAATGCTCAAAAGCTGTGGTGAGTTGAAAATGGCAAATTAGTCATAGTGTCTCCCACTAAGCGTGTTATAGAGCTGTTGAACTGAGGCATCCTATAAATCACTTTGTACTGCTAACAATATAGAAATTGCTTAGTGTGTTTGCTTACTTTTATAATTTAATCATAAATCAACTTCCAAGATAAAAATGTTTTAAAATTTAAAATCGTAAATAGTAGGTAAGCAACTTTAAATTAAATACAATTAGAAATGCTGAATATTATAAATTATTTTAAGATTTTGCTATTAGAGGATTTACCTTCCCCAGATAACTATAACAAGTTGGCGTAGCTTTTATTTAATAAACCTTCGTAAAGTTCATTTAAAAATATAAGCTAATGAAACCTCGATTAACAGCCAAAATTGAGACTATGTTGATAATAAAGTATTTTTACAAATCTCAATCTCTGATCCGGCTTATTCGGCTTTATATAGTAATTTGAAAAACTTATAATTCTCTGAAATCCTTCTGTGTGTTTCTAAGAGCGCAGTAATAATTTTGTTGAATTACAGGCAAACTGGATTTTTCGAAAACACAATGGCTCTTTGGATACACAAAAATGAAGCGTATGCAAATGGTCTAATATTCTTGAACATACGATTCATAAACATATAAAATATCATCATCACAAAATTGAACGAACCAATGAAAATCAAACTCTGAAATCTGCCTAAAATTGCTCAGTACCTTAACAAACCATTCGCTCATGATATCATCAAGTTTATTTCTTATGCAAAACTCATTTTCATCAATTGGAATGGTAAGTCATCAGAACAGTAAAACTTGCTGATAAAAACTTATGTATAATAATAAGAGCCTCTAAGGTATTGGCGTTGTTGCTTTGACGTTAGTGCATTTCGTTCAATTTGTATAGTTCAATCAAAGAAATCTTTCACTCATATGCCCTCATATTATATACAGTTATTTTGCAAAGATTATTGCTTGTATATTAACACTATTTTAAGAAAATGAAAGTAACCATTCACTCAAATGAACAAGCTTAGCTATTACATACAGATATGGATAACAGTTAAAATAATCTATTTTTTACACAGGACAATAATGGTGAAGAAATATCGAAGAAGTTAACTTGAATTTTAACAGCTCCAACAAAGATTTATAAATCTTGTAATTCCGCTTGCAAATGTTATTCATTAAATCATATATATATATATATATATATATATATATATATATATATATATATATATATATATATATATATATATATATATATATATATATATATATATATATATATATATATATATATATATATATATATATATATATATATATATATATATATATATATACTCATACAAAATTTCTTGGAACAGTGTAATATAAATTATTGTTTTCATTATAAAATGGAATATTTATCAGCGTCTACTCTGCTTAAACTTCTAATCCTTCAGTTACATTTTAAACTTCTACAAAAATTCTTGGAAAAAGTGTAACATAAATTGTTTTATTTATTATAAAATGGAATATTCATATCAAATTTTTAGATATATATAAGCAGAATATTAATTTTTCTGTGACAATTTTATTGCATCGTATGATACATTTTATTGGAAAATATACTCCCAGAACGTAACATTTATTTTATTAAAATTGTTTTTGCTGAAACCCTTCATTATTTATTTTTTCTATGAATTAGAGAGAAATATATTATGATAATCTATTACTGTAACTGGAATTAAGTCAATTCTCTAACTAACTGATAGCCTATTGCTACTCTTACCAAATTTAATGAACGTCTTTAAATGCTTTAAATTAAATCCAAATGGATTTATACCAATGACAATGTTAAAGTTCTCCTGTTTTTTAAATAACGATCTTATTTGAAGCAGAAAATACTAATAAATTACTGATGAGTGGAATAGTGATTATTTTAGTTACATTGAATCTTCGTATCACCATAGAATTTCGACAACAATAATATGTGATTCTACATTTAAAAATTGATATCTCATTTTATAAAAACATGTATTTCAAATTAATACTTTGAATAAAATGGAAAATTTCAATTTTTAAACCAATTATAGTTAATTATACATATTTTATTATTGTTAGAAATATTTTTTAAGAATTTTTTTAAATCATTTCATATTTTCATATCCTATTTACTTTCAAGACTGTGCTTTTGAAAGAAACAACTAGATTAATATAAACAGAATCAGTTTATTACTATGAAAAAATGTTATTACAAATTTTAGGATTTTTAGGTCGCTTAAAATGAAATATAATGTATTAAATAAATTAAACTGGTCTTGACTTAATTATTAAAAAGAAATAAACAGTTTTGTTATAATCAAAACAAAAGTAATATAATTCATCTTCTTCAAGATCTTAATCAATAGTTGGTTCCTACATCTCATAGATTATACTTCAAATTTTATTTTCAGAATACAAATAATCAAGTTACAAAATGAAAACTATACATTTAATATGGCATTTTCTATAAAGACATTTTATATTTATACAAAAAAGTACTTTATTCATAGCTGTATGCTTGTCATGTACACTTCGTAAAATAATTTGTTAAATGTTAAAGATGTAAAAAATGCTCATATAAGTATATATAACTTAATTTATATTACAAACTATATGCATATTATAAACATATATATGTACCGCATTTATATAACCTTTATATTTGTTTCATGTTTAAAGTATATCTTTGAAAAATACATTGTAAATTAGAATTGAATTGCAAGTTATTAAATAAACTTTCATTAATTCAAGTTAGTTACAGTTACCATATTTAAAATACACATTTATATTTATATCAGAGTAGTAATGAAAAAGATAGGAATAAGCATTAAGAGTTATTATATACAATAATATAAAATGATAACAAAACAATGCTTGAGGTTTATAACACATTAATAAAAAAATTGACTGTTACATGGAAAACAATTTTAATTTCGTAAGTCTTTCTTAATTTTTACTAAAAATTCTAAGAAAAAGTGATAAATATATTCTTTTCATTTTTGTGTCAAGGACTGGATATCAATTCTTCCTCGTAAATAATTCACAAATCAGAGTCTGCTCTAAGGTGTTTAGGAAAGAGAAAAAAATCAGGAAGAAAGTATCCCCTTTTTCTCATTAGATACTTTTGTATCATCAACAAGATAAAATAGAAATAATTTGATTCTCAGTGGATCCTCGAATTCCTGTTTCTATCATCCAGCAAAAGTAAACTAGTTCCAATAGTGCAAAAATAGGCACTGGTTCATCACATAGCCATAGCTAGAAAAATAAAATATATTTATTGGATAACATTAGTATATAATTCATTTAATTTAAAGAAATACTTAAAAGAAATTTTCAAATAATAGAGACTTATTTCCAGAGGAGGAATATATTTTTTCAACATTTTTCAATTTTAGCAATATATTCATTAGTTATTTATTTGAAATCTGTTTTAGTTTCATTTAATGCAATCGTTTCTTATTGTTTGAATTCTTAATTTAAGAAAAATAATCTTATTTAAATGAAGACAAATATTTTTTCTGGTTAAAAGTATTTCCAAATAAATATATACTATTAGATTTGTAATATTTACGAACCTTTTGGAAATAAAGAAATAATTTTTATAGAATGTTTTTAAGAATTATTATTTATAAAAAGGAACATGTCTTTTCAAAGGATTTTTTTATTATTACCAACAATAAGAATTAGTTTAAATACAAATCACGTTTGATTATTGATGTCATTTCCATTAGTTTGTATTGTGGGATTCATAAAAACATAACAGGAAAAAATTAATTTTAAATGTTGTTACTCAAGAGATTCCCTAAGTGTAATTTTAGTATTTAAGAAATATTGATGAGGACAAACTATGTGTATATTTTGTACTGCATATGGATATTTTATATTCACACATACACACATAATCAACCAGTAAAACAGTTTACAATATTCTGTTAAAGCTTAACGTATACTTTTATATTCTCATAAACAGGCTTATTTGTTATTTTAGTTCTCTAAATTCTCAGCAAAGCAAGATGTCTTTACTATTTTACTATAGAAATTAATTTCTTGGGCTTGAGTGGCTATTAGGTTCATGGACCCCGTATTGGATTGCCAAACAAATTTTCCTATTTAAAAAAAATGAGAGAAAAAGAGAGAGAAATGTAAGAATTCGGGTGGGGTATTATGGTTACATTAAATCTCATGGGTATTATACAATTCGTGTTTCAGGTGAATGATTTTGTTAAGTCTCAATCGAAATCCCAATTAATGTTCTGCACACATTTTTTTACTATTATTAAGTCAAAATAAAATTAAAAGACTGATGATAATTTTTATACCTTTTGTGAGAGAATTTTCAAATTTATATCAATTTTTTAAGGTTCACACCATAGAACAGTGACAATTTCTGCTAATCTTTTATAATTAAAAAGCATGATTCAAGAAAATGAACAAGATTTTAAAAGAAATGAAAGACTTCCCTTCACAAAATCTTTTCTTTTTTATGTTATGGAAGTATAATATAAAATATTAGGATATGAAAAGAACTAATTATATTAAAAAACTATTGCTTAGTTTATGGCATAAAACTATCAGTAAAAATTTTATGAAGTAGGAGGTAAATTAGTGAACAGGATAATTACTCCCATGAACGATTATTATGTTTTTAATCATATTTAAAAAGCTATGACTAGATATTTAAGTATACCAATATACGGCTAAGCAAAAGCATGATATGAGCCTTTTAGTATTTATTCAAATTATATTCAAATGCTAAGAAAATAATTTTTAATTAATTAAAAAAAGATAATGTGACTAAAAAATATAAATTCAGGAGTAATTATATTATTTTGTGACTTAATTAATCTCAAACAAAGAATTTCACAGAAAAGTTTGTCATTTCTTCAACTATTTGAGAACAAAAAATCCTTCTTGGAGTGGTATTTTATTCGTTCTGTCACATTGAGTGATATCTCACACTATATTATGTAAAATAGTCCTTGTAAGATCGAGAAAATATTTATTCCCTATTGTGAAACTCAATGTACAATTATGATTAAATATACATTTTAAGATGAAAAAATACTATAACCTATTATATAACAGATATAAATTAAATTGTGTTCAAATAATTTTGAAAACCACTAAGCAATATTTTTACGATATTTTCAACATATTATTTGCAAAAATGTCTAGGGCATTTATATTTTATAGACGCACAAGTGTTATTAAAATTATGTTTATTTGCAAAACATTAAATTTCATAGCCAAGATTAAACTTTTTTTTTTGATTCCATACAAAAAACCTTACAAATAATAATAATGCAATTAATCATATCTGTCATATAAATTCGCGAAGATTGCTTGTAAGATAAGAGATTTAATTACAAATAATTTCTATCTTTCACTATGAATCTCAAAATAATGTATGTACTCAAAATAATGTAATGCCTTTCAAGTGATGTATACACTGATAAAATATCACATCACCTGTTTTTATATCTTTCAAAAAATAAAATAAACTAAAATAAATTAAAAATAAAATACTAAGCGTGTATAAGCAATATAATATAATTTTCTTCACATGTTTACTAATTGAAGTAACGATTACTTTTAAAGCAAGGCAACTGCTATCAAAGTATATCTTTAAAGAGAATCTAAGTGAATATCTGATAATATACTAGATAAAAAGAAAATAATAACAATCCAAAAAAGGATACAAAGTATACTTCCTGAATAATTGTATTTCTTCATTTCTACCCCACTCTCTCATATTTTTTTTCTATAACTCAAAAATAGCTGGATCATAGTTTAAAAGAGAAATTTGTAGTAATACCATAAATTTCTTTTTTACAGTGATTATTTTCATCGCAATCTTTGAAATGCTATAAAAAGTATTAAAAGTAATAAATATATGGAAAATGTAGTGATAAAGTGACTTGATGATTTACGTAATTAGTATATGACCAGGAATAGCATAAGATTGTCATTTAAAGTTGGTAACTTATGTTGCATATTAAATTAAAACCAAGAAACAAATGTTATTAAAAACTGCTCAGATTTAAAAAGATACATTCAAACATTTATGGAAAAAAAAACTGTATCAACCATGAGTTATAAACATGTAACTAGATTAAATTTCCTTAGTTTTAAATATACAAGAAGCTAATTAATTTAAAACTAAATCAAGGGCAATAACATAAACAGTTGAAACTGTCTCTGCATAAATCAAGCTTAACTTAAATGTAAAATCCCTGAAAAGTATTACATTACTGAAGTCAGTATTTGTTACTTTTAGTGAAAACAATATGAATATTAAGAATTAATACTATGCGGAAACTCATTAGATGATAGAATAAAGCCAAAATTGTCAAGCATTAATTACATTTTTCTATTTCTGTCTGCAACCGAAACTTCCCTTCACCTGAGGTACTCGTAAAGAATTAAGAAAAAGTGCTATGTTTTGAAATTATTTCATGTAGTTTGGTTCCTAAAGGCACACATTTAAGAAGCTTAAATAGTATTCGTCTTTGATTTGTGTGTGCTTATGTAGTGAAATTATATTAAAATAATAGTTATCTAATTCTCTTTCCATAGTTGACAATTAATTTCTTAAAATTAGGTATATTTCTCTTTAAACCCTTCCTAAGTAAATTCATTCTTGTTATGGAATATGGAAGAGCTTTTAAGGCAAGAATGGAGATTTGAAAGTATTTTAGATGTCTTAATTAAATTGAAATATGTAATTATTTGAACAAATTAATTATAGTTATTTTAAAGGTAGTTATTTATTACTTCTTGTCACATTAATTTATTTCAAATATCACATTACGTTTTGATGAAATTTCTGCTTAATTCAGAAAGCATGGGAAAGAAAAAATACAAATGTACACAAGATTTCTTTCATGTGTACATTTAATCATTTGAATTCCGGCCCAAAAATATGTTTCATGATATATTAATCTGGATGTAATTATGCCACTAAAATATTCTTTGTCCCAAAGTGAACTTAATTTAATGAAACGTGATTATTAAATAATATAAGAAAATAGAATTCTCCCTTAATTTGCACAAAACCTTGTATTAATGAATTTCTTTTGAAGTATCAAGTAAGGTAATAAACAGTTCAACTGTATTAAATGATAGCAAGTTAAGATAGTCATCATTTTAGGTGTATTACTTATAGTAGAAAATTACAGTCCAGATTTCGGGAAAATACACAAGTATTGATTAATGATTATATTTAAAAATATTTAATGATATTTATAATATTAATTTTTTCAAATATTCTTTATGCACAAAAATGATGTTTCAAGCACGGGAGAGATAAAAATAAACCAAATAATTTAAAGTTATGTTCAGAAATATTAAATATTGATCTTAGGACTTTCGATGCATTTTGGATGTGTGTTACAATCACAAACTGAAACTGTGTTCACTGCAAATAGAAAAAATTATATTTTGCTAAAATCCCAAAAAATTTTTAGTTAAGTTAGTTGATATAATTTATTTAAAAAAATTACACTGCAAAAATAAAGGTGTATGTATATCATAAGTATATTTCTCTACCTCCAGTTCTTTTAGAAGGAAAGCATAGTTAAGAAGTAAAAAAGAAACTCCAGAGCACTTCTCCGTTATAGAAAGTCACAGAATTCAATAACAGTAAATATCATTTTATGAACAGCCTTACAATTAGTTAAAATCATCATTAAATACAGTTTAAATTAATGCATACCCTATAGTCAAAATTTTGCATAAACATAGATTTTATTTACAGTTGGATATAAGAATACAAATAGAAGTTTCATTCTAATGCATTCAGTTGTTCAAAATTTAATCTGTTGCATCTGTTTCGCAAAAGTTTATGTTAAATTTTGAAAAAAAATTCTCACTTATATAAAATCAAATTTTTCTCTTTATATTTTGACAGAAATTTAAAAAGGATATACTGTTATCAATTAAAGATTCCTACATAAAATTTGAAAAAAATTGTTGATAAAAATTAAATTTAAATGATATTATAGTATTTTAATAAGAAACATTATACAAAAATGCAATTGATTTTCTTTATCATACAAACAAACACATTTTATATAGAGTATTTGATGCTATTTATAAGTATTTTAAAGACTATATTGTGTATTAAACTAAAATCAAATTTATAATTAATAAAAAATTATTTTAGATTCAATCAAAAATAATTTCTAAATACAGAAAAAATTTAAGATACTTCTTCAATGTATGGACACTTTTTAATGCAAAGATCAATGGGACTAAACGTTTCATGAATTTCTGAAAAACGTAATTCTTGTATGTGTTCTTTGGCTAATTCAGGGTATTTGAAGTGACATCGAAGTCTAAATAAATATGAAGTTTTGAATGAATTATTAAAAATTACAATGAATAACTGTAAGCATTTTATCGAAAAATTATGTACTCTTACTAATTGAAAATAATTGTGGAAAAATAGTCAGTGTTATTTTATCATTTTATTTTTATTAATTATGATTTTACTAACTTATCGAATTAATTTCCGGCAATCGCTATTAAAACTAATGATTAAATGGTTATTGTGATTTTAAAAGTATTAATAAAAATCGAGTGTGTTTCTTTTATCTCTTTATTACTTTCATTTCATTTTGTAACATTTAATACATTTTAAGAAATATGTATGTAAATATGTGGAAATTTTCCTCTATGTTTAATTTTTAGTTTATTAAATATTTTAATTCATAAATATTAGATAATGCTTTAAACTGTAACTTTGAAGCCTTTTTTTCCAAACTAAAGTGTTCGTAATATATATAAAATTGAAGCTACATAAAACTCATTAGAAAAAATAACTTATTCAAAATATAATTTATTTCAAATATGGCCTATAAATGTAGCAGTTCTACTTAATAATTTATTCAAACTTTAAGCGTTTTTATTATAATAAAAAAAGTCTTATTTTCTTCCATAATATTACATATAGTTTATATCCAACATTAATATATACTAAAATTGAACTCCATAAAAAATATTTATATCTTTCGTGAAATAACCTAAACACAACTTAAGTAAAATAAATAATATATTAAATTCAAGAAGTAAACAGCCTAGGCTGAGTAAAAAAGTTAAAATGAACCAAATTTATTGTGAAAAAGAAATAAACTTAGTATGCTAGAAAATAAACTGCTGAATTAATTCGCTTACAAATTCCTTTTTTTTCAATATAGAATTTTTTTTGAGAAAAGAGTATATTCTGTTGTCAGCACCAGTTTTGAAAACAACAATTAAGAATTGTTTACAAACGAAATATTTCAAGTTATATTTAAAAGGATTTATTTGGATTCTTTTTTTTAAGCTAAAAAATATAAACGAAATAATTCGTAACAAGCAATATTTATTCCTAAAGAACAATATTTTGATTAAAAAAACATAGAAACCATAATTTAAGTTATAAGTTTAATTAAAACTTGGATAGATAGTAATTTAATTGCACAGAAAATATTAAGAAATTTTTAATATTGCTGTATATCCTACATTATGTTTTATTAATGTTATAATTATCATACATTATGTTTTTTGCATTGTTTTCTTTTTTTGTATTTCAGCATTTTTACTATTCATGGATATAACACTTTGAACACAATATCGACTTATGAAAAGGAATAATTTTTTTAATTATAATTTTTTCAATTGCACTCAAAAAAATTAAATTAGGTAAAAATTGATCAAACAAATCATTATATTTGAATAAATTTAATATTCTCTTAGTTAAGATAAAAAAAATTATGGCTTATAAAATTATATACGTATATATATCTTATTTTGAAAAGTTGAAAAATTATATATATCTTACAACATACGGGGTTCAAGTTTATAAAATAATCCATTTCCATTTACATCTAAGAATATTTTTACAATACATTAAACTAATCATTTTGTTAATCATATTTAAAATACTAAAAGCAAGAAGTAAATAAGCTTTTTCATGAAAATAAAATGTAACATACTAGAAAGCTATTTGAAGGATTTTTAATGGTATTTATACTTAAAGTTATTCTTGAAGATAAATTCATGAAGTCAAATGAAAGTAATCTTATCTTAAAAAAGACTCTCTTAAATTGGTATTAGCTTTATGTTTAATTGCCATGTAAATGAACTCATATTCAAACTCTCATAAATCAAATCTCATATTTCAAATCCTATGTTTATGCCTTAAACATCTGTTGTAAATTACACAAATTCATATAAAAACTCCGGTTGTCATAAAACTTATGAAGCATAAATTGAAAACATTAGTTGTTGATGAAACTGAATTAGTTACTTCCAAATTTCATGATTATTATCAGATGCATGAGATGTTGGATCCTCACATTTTTTGCAAGTGTTGATTACATTATGAAGTAAGCGAAGTCATGCACTCACCACCTGTTAAATCTGCAAATGAGATTAGTGAATGAGACATGCATTATTAAGTTGCAGTTGCGGTTTAGATAATTTAATAAATTTATGATATTAAATTTAGTCCTTCGTTGCATTGATTCCAAAAGAGAAGCATCTAAATAACTGAAATTAGAATCACGCTGTTAAATGAGTATATTGTACCATAAAATTAAAAGTGTAAAGTATAAAAATTAAACATGTTCACATGTCATTTTACAAGTTATGTTTAAGATGGAAATAGTTTCGCAAATTGATTTGAAGAATTAATATCATTTTTATATTTAATATTAAATGAATTTTATAATTTTTAAAATCCAAGCATTTTGAGATGGTTTATTTCCCTTTTAAAGACATTTTTGATATTTGAATTCTAAGAATATAGATTTAGTAAGAACTCATTAGATAAAGTAATATTATTTAGAAGCTGTGTCATGTGATTTAGTAAATATAACACGTTCACACACTTTGAAAATAATTTTGATAACTATAAAAACAATTTTGTATAAGTATTTAATTTATTGTAACTTACACTAGCTTAAACTTTCCTCTCTTTATCTCAAACTACTAAAAAAGATATGTCAACATAAATTATATTGAATTATTCCAAAAAGAATGATTTTGCGACATTAAATTAGTAAGGTTTTTTAAAAAAAACTATTTTATTAGAATGTAAATATATATAAATATGTTTTAATTTAAAGTTTATTTTTATTTTTATAACTCTATTTAAATTTTTATTAACATGTAATGTTAAACAGATAATATTTTAGAATATACATAGTTATATGATAAAATAAATTCTTTTTTCCGTGAAAAACATAAATCGCTCTTATATTTGAAGCAACGAATGAAGGAAATTCAGACTTAATTGCTGTATGTGAGTTTTTTTTTAAATATATTCTGCCATACTACTCAAATTTATAGAAAATAAATTACAAGGTGAATATAATTTTCTCGTCGTTATTTTGAGCTGATGGATTTTCTTTCTAAGGACATTAATGTCCACGGTATTCAAATATGAAAAATTTTTCATATTTGAATACCGTGAATATAGTTTCAGAAAGAAATCATTATGATAGAGAAATATTATTTTAGGAACTTATCAAGTAATGTAGAAAATTAAATGCACCTACATACTTTAACTTTAACAAGCAATTTTGTATATATATATATATATATATATATATATATATATATATATATATATATATATATATATATATATATATATATATATATATATATATATATATATATATATATATATATATATATATATATATATATATATATATATATATATATATATATATATATATATATATATATATATATATATATATATATATATATATATATATATATATATATATATATATATATATATAAATATATATATATATATATATATATATATATATATATATATATATATATATATATATATATATATACAATGGGTGGTATACATCCCATTTATATCCAGGATCTGCTTCTTTAAAGAAGCAATTTCAAGTGCATAAAAGAATGCATTGTGTCTGGTGTGTGTTGTATATCTTTAAATAGATTTCAAATATTCATACATTATTTTCGATAAATAGATAAACATTTTTTGACGTTACCCGAATTAAATTAAATACTGATCACATTATTTGTTTTGAAAATTATGTAAAAAAAGATATTTTAAAAAAAATTTTTGCACTTACAGATAATACTTTTTTAAGCAATGTTTTTAGTTTGAATGAGTGTCTAAATGATAACTCAATTTTTCTTTTAACCGGTTTGTTTGTTAAGGTAAGTTGTATGTGTGGAATCATTTACAAAAAAATTAAAGGTATTTTTCACATAATCAGTATATGAACTCATTAACAGAATACACTTAAGCATTTGAATTTTTGTTTCAAAAATTGAATTGATAAATTTTATCTTAGTTAAAATACGAAAATATTTGGTTTATATTTGAAAAACAAAATTATCCCTTTAAATCAGGAAACCCCAACAAGCTCCTATAAAAATATCATCTATTAGTTTTAGAGACACATAACTTAACTATGCAAGTTTTATTTTATTTTCTGTGTAAAATTTCTTAAGTTGTGGCTAGAAATGTAAAATTAGACACATTTTAAATAAATAAAAAAGCAATATTGAAAACATTAAAAGATATGAATTAATTTTGAATGTTTTCAATTTCATTTCAATATTTATACAATTATAATGCAGTACTGAAATACTTCGAAAGATGTAAAATAATAGTGATTCTTTTAAAATTGGATACATATAAAAATGTATATATATCATCATTGAGTGCATCAAAACATATTCAAAGATGCTATATAAAAGTATCATCATATAATACGTTTTGATGTAAGCAAAGGGACATTCATAAATTTCTAAAGTAATTATATTATAAAAAATGTGCAATGAAAATTCTTGATTTCAATGATGATGATAATCGAATATTTGTGAATGGAGGGTAGAACGTTTAAGTAAAAGTTATGTCAAAAATAGTATCTAATTTTTCACAATGATTAATTTAAAAATTTTGATTGGTTTTAACGCTGTATTATTGACAAAAAGACTAAAAATTGTGCATTGTCTTTCAGTTTCATCCGGCTTTCGATATAAAGATTTACAACAGTGGTTAAAGTCCATAATATACGTTGAACAATCAATACATGAGATTAAAAAGCCTTTTTGTAAAAAGCACTTGACTTTAAAACAGCTTTTCCTTATAAGCAAAAGTTATTCTCATAAATAGGAAATGACTTAAAATGTTTCGCAAATATGTCTTGTTTTTCTATGTATGTGAATAATACATTCTTGGAAAAGAAAATTACCTTTTATTTTTATATAACTTTAACGTTTAAGAAACTTATGATTTATATTTCGAATTGTCTGGAAAGTTTTTGGAATGGAAGTTTTACGTAATTTTATGGAAAGAAATTTTCAAAGAACTTTACGGCATTCTTTTAGGAAATGTATAATTCGTTTGAGCTATATTTTATTAAGAAATTACAAAAAAATACTTCTCCAATAAATAAAACTTCTTAGAAACGCATGAAAGTTTTGATTTGTAATAACCTATAATATAAACAATGATATATATATATATATATATATATATATATATATATATATATATATGTATATATATATATATATATATATATATATATATATATATATATATATATATATATATATATATATATATATATATATATATATATATATATATATACATATATATATATATATGCGTATACATATATATATATATATATATATTCAGCAAGTGATCTAACTAAATAACAAATTCACAAATTCATAAGTTTTGCTGCCGTTCAGTTGGGGATTAGTTTTTTATTTCTTTTCGAATATTTGCTATAATTCTTTTACTCAGTGTGCTCTCGTAACTTTTGAAAATGCTATCCAATTATGCCTCAAACATTTTCCGTTAGAGATCCAGAGTAGAGAAGTAACCAAGAAATTATCAGATTTATTTGCAGTGCATAATGACTGGTTCACAGTAAGCATGGTTTCGAGTAATCTTTTTCTGATAAAGGACATTCGCCATCTCCAGAAGGAAATTTAATGTTATAGAAGAAATAGGGCTTCAATGTATCATTGATCAACCATTTACGAAAGATGCAGAATAGGATTTTTCCAGACATCGGCAAGTTGGAGTCGGAAAATATGCTTACATTGTTATTTTGGTTAGCAAATACTGCTCCCCATTTACTGCCAGAATAAAATACTCAAATTGTTCTGGTACTCGCAAAAGGCACTGGCACTTTATACAAGATGCTACTTTGTTTCGCAGTTAAGCACTTTAGAGTGGGTCTTGAATTTTATCAGGCATAAGGTCAACGTCAGTAGTATAAAAAAGAGAGTACTGGCCCATGGGGATCAGGGATCTGCGGGATCTGACTGATAAGGGGATCACTTGAGCCACGCCCCTTCCGGAAGAGTGTGCGGATCCCTCAATTTTTCGATATTCGAGTAAGAGTACGAGGGTCATTTAGGGTGTTATCTGTCAATCAAAGGGGGCGTGGTTTTGTGACGTCACGTGCTAACTTGTGTAAGTGCACGTAGTTATTTTTAGAGTTGAGTTGTTGGGATCCTACTGTTTTTAAAAATTAATTTTAAGTGTTGCCAGCGGGTAAACGGCGTCAATAGCGTACCTACCTCATGGTAACTTATTCAAGTTGAGTTGGGTTGTTGAG
Organism: Latrodectus hesperus; assembly: GCA_037975125.1. Taxonomy (NCBI): domain Eukaryota; kingdom Metazoa; phylum Arthropoda; class Arachnida; order Araneae; family Theridiidae; genus Latrodectus; species Latrodectus hesperus. The sequence continues at coordinate 116,745,996 of CM075853.1, read as the reverse complement.
TTTCTGCTGCTTTTAAAAATTATTTTTGTTTTTGTGAGCGGGTAAACGGCGTCAATAGCTTGCCTACCTCGTAATAACTCATTTGCGTTGAGTTGAGTTGTACTTAAAGTTTGAATTACATTTTATTTCGATGCTTCTTAAATTTTATGTTCATGGCGCCATCTATAAACCAAATAAGGAACTTCATTTTCTCTTTTAAAAAATTTATATTTAAAACTGTCGAGGCTGGGTTCCGAACTCACTATCTCCAAAAGAATTCGTGGGGTATTGATTTGCGTACGCTAACGAATACCCCACGAACTCTTGTTAAAGCGAGTAAATCTTATGCAGACATTTCTTTTAGACCTAAGTAAAATTAATATAAACCAGTTTTCTAACCAGAGAAAACTGCTTACTGACGTAGTTTGACGTCATAATATGAGATTAAACATGTTTCAATGTGATGAGCCATGTTCACACAAGGAGAAAAAACCTGTGTACTGAAATATGCTTACGCTTGGCGGATGAATACAGTTTCTGGACCAATCACAATGCTGCATTGCTCTTGATTTGAAAAATAATTCTAGTTCCTGTCTAAGTGTTTTATTTAGGCTGTTCTACAAGCTTTCGAAAGGCTCTATATATTCAACGGGATTTCAAGTTGCACTCCTTTGATTTTTACAAACATCATGTCTTCACCAAACAACAAACGTGCTTTAAATGAATCAGCAGAAGCGGTAAGTGTTAGTTTTAATTTGCATGTATTTATATTCAAATTTTAAATGTTTTTGTGAATCCTACTATGAAATATAATTAAAACTCAAAATTTCATTTTGTTTTGTAGATTTCTATCAATGCTTCTGACTTAGATGTAGATAAAAGCAGCAAAAAAGTCAAGAGAGAAGAATCTAAAGTAAGTTTTATTTTTTATTTTAAACGAAAGATAATTATTTTATAGTTACTCAGTGTTCAATGTTTCTGAGATATGGTTTATACAGATGAGTAGTTTATAATTTTTGTTTATTTTTCTAGACCACGGGAATATTTTATGAAAATGAGATTCCAGATGATGTATTTCCTATAGGAGACTCCGTTTTTGTGTTTCCCAGTACTTTCCATGGAGTTGTCACAGTACACATTAGAAAGTATCAGAAATATGGAATGAAATATTATCCAACTTCAGAAGGAATTACTCTTCGACCGTGGTGGATTGAACAAATTATGGATAGAGAAACTGTGCCTCAAAATGAGAACCATCTACGAAGTAGTGTTTTCCTTCCTGAATCAGAAATTCAGATTACAAGTAAGGACTTTAAAGTGTTTACATTCACTCGTGTGAAACAAGGATGGAACTCAAAATCCCTTACAATTTCTGCAGAGCAATATAATAATATGCTGCGAAATTATAACAGTATTGCAAATGCTGTTCTAGATCACATGTTCCGCACAGTGAATTTCTTAGATGCTTATCGTTGTGTTTTTGACAGCGTTATTGAAGAAACTTTGCCGAGTTCCTTTGATGTTAGCCTCGGAACCCAACATTTGTTAGAAACCCTTGAAAATGCCGTGCGTGACATTTTTAAGGAGAAAGGTTTAAAAGAACCATGTCTTTTGGCTGAAGAACTATGGGCTAACCGTGTAGAAACTTTTAATTCGCATGCATTTTCTTTAGAAATTTTAGAAATTGCTGATTCGTTTTATCACAGTCTCAGGGAAAATGAACCATTTTTAGCCTTGAAACCTTCTATGTATGTGACAGTTGATTTCCTGAGAAATTTACGTCTAGATAACATTATTCGAAATGTAAGAAATATTTTGTGTCCAGAAGATGCATTTGAATACTTCGAAAATAATGAATGAATAATGTAATTTGATAAAAATATGTAAAAAAATTGAATATTTTTTGTATACAAATTTATTTTGATAATATGCTAAATAAAATATCATTGCTTAGAATTTAAATGTGTGTGTTTATCATTTTTTCTTTTAGATAATATGAAAATGTATTAAATTATATGTAAAAATATTAAATGTAAACATATAACAAATGTATAATCTCATGTAAACAGAGTGTTTTAAATATGGGTATAAATGTAAGTACATTCAACAATTAATATTCATAATTGATTGTTAACACAAATGCAATGGACGCTACTTTGGTTCGGTTGTATAAAGATCCTGAAGTTCCAGGGAGTTTTGGAGGCATTAATAGTTTACATAGAACTTTAAAGGGAAGAATAAAAACAAAAAGTATCAAAGAATGGTTACAAAGAAAGGATTCTTATACTCTACATAAGCCTTTGAGGCATAAATTTCAAAGAAATAAAGTTATTGTTGGAGGTTTAAACGAACAGTTTCAAGTCGATTTAGCTGATTTGCAATCTCTCGCAAATTTTAACGATGGTTATAAATATTTACTCACTTGCATAGATATTTTATCCAAATATGCTTGGGCCATTCTGTTATGTTGTTTGGTTATTATAGGTGAAGTAATTTTAAAAAAGGAACTTTCCTCACTAGGCTTGTGGTCGTACTAGCGGGGCGTTGTGATTCCCCAGGATTTTAGCTAGTAAGAGAGTGTATGAGCAATGTACATAAATGAAAAGAGAGACATGTTCTTAATATATGCAGACAATACTTCAGTTTATTTTTTCACAAAGACATCAACGTAAGGCACATAAAACTATTATTGTATTTACTTACAGCTCAGCAGCTAGGAAAAGAAGCACTTTATAAAAGAAGGTTTAGGCACTGCAAAAAATTTAAGGACTTCTAGTTGCGGCAGGGAAAATGAATCACCATGGAGCTAGGCCTAATGGCGAAACGTGGCAGGAGTCCGAGGGAGAAGAATGGCGTGGGGTCATGGATTAGGATGAAGACAGTCGATATAGGCTCTAACTCCTGAGAGAAGGATCATTCCAGTCTTGAATAATCGCGTATCTGGATCCGTCAAAAATTTGAAACAAGATGACTTTGAGAGCAGCTCCAACTGGAAAGGCGCTACAGAAGTGAGGCAGCTTCATTCCATTTCTCCCATTTTCTATAAAAGGCAGTGAGATCCTCGATGAGGGAAGAAGACTAGAGGCTACCGCAAGATGCAGAGAGAATACCAATGTAAAATTCACCAGAAAAATTCATCATGTTGATTTTGCCAATTGCTTAATATTTTTCTGCTGTCTAGTCAAGAAAGGAAGACCACGGCGATGAAAAACTCCAGCATTCGTCCTTGCCGCCTCGCAGGAGAGAGAGAGAGAAAAGGGGAATTCCCCAATACCGAGGAGAAACATCCTGCTGCCAACGGTTGAAAAGGAAAAGTTTATGTTGTAGCACAACTAGAGGGAGCTGCAGATAGCAAATGCAAATAAGAAGTTGGCAAGGGCAGGAATTATGTGAAGCAACATCACATAAATCACTCCCACACAAGAAAAAAAGGAAAAAAAATCTTAAACAAACAAAGAAAAGAGACAAGACAAAGAAAGAATATGCTGTGACTGAGCATGAAGTAATAAATAAATCATTTGGCATTGCACACCAAAAAATGTGCAATAGGAAGAACACACACAATACTACACAATACAAAATTCATCTAAAACATATACTGATATTTAAATAAATGCATTACACCATAAATATAGGATATAAATTTCACTGTAAGAATGTAATAAAATAGTGTATATATAAGAAAGGTAAGTAGTTGTCTGATTATACATACATAACCTCGTAGAATGATTATAACACTATAATTCTAGATTAAATAAACCATTTGCTCCAGACATAATCCAGCTAGTTCCTACAAAGTAATTTCAGTTAAATATTATTTACAAGTGATACATGATTACATAACACAAACTTTGGATCATGCTATCCATTACATTCCAATCAAGTATAAGTTCTCTTCAGATTTGTATGAGGTTGCCGTAATCGACATTAGTAAATTATGTGTCACCGTACTTACAAAGCAGTTAAAAAAAATTTAAGATTCATATACAGTGAGTATCACACAGTGTGAAGGTTATGCTTATTTATATATGTATATATGTTCTAATATTCATTTATGTGACCTACAATTAGTTCAGAGTTTGAAAAAAATGGCACTGACATTGAAATAAACATATAATACCAGGTACTTTCATAGGCATCAGCTCGGCATAGATAGAGAATTGAAAATTTTGTATAACAATACACTACTTTATTTTTGACTTAACTATATTTAAAGGTAACACTGACCTTCAATCGTATACATTACTAGCCATACAGAGGTGATGACTTGAAATTACCAGACACAGTAACTTGCTTGAGACAAATTGAAAAATTGACCAAATTTGATACTCGTGTAACACATAGGATTATTTATGGTGACTGCGAAGGTTGTAATGATTAGTACTCGGTGATATAGGATTTTGAAGCACTTGAAGATGAGTTTTTCTATTTGGTGCTAAACGGAGCCTATCAATATGGACCTTAAATGATGAAGAGTGGGGATCATTTAGAGGACGAATTGTATAATTAACTGCACTGTCCACCGAAATTACTTCAAAAGGACCAGTAAATTTAGGTTTGAATGGATTTCTAGAACGAAGGTAGACAGTATCATTAATTTGACATGTTCTAATCTGGGATCTCCGTTTTTGTCTTGAATTCTGTTCTACTTGCTTTCTTTCCATAGCTTCATAAGCTAGTTTATAGGTTTCATTTAAATCTTGGATAAATGTAGTGGCATAGCTAGTGACATCTAATTGCATAGGAGAGATTTCAGGGTTAAATGTATCGAAGAATGAGGATAATTCTCTACCAAAGTGTAACAAATTTGGGGAAAACCCAGTCGTGGAGTGAGTAGAATTATTATACATTTGTTGATGAATGAACACTGCATTATTGAAAGAAACGCCAACATCCATCATTGCTAAAATAGCTGATTTGATGGCAGGATTTATACGTTCACTTTGACCATTTGTCTGAGGATGAGATGGGCTGGAATGGGCAAGTTTAATTCCCAGTGCTTTGTTTGTAATTTCAAAGACTTCTGAAGTAAACTGAGTACCCAAGTCAGAAAGAATAAAGGCTGGTCTACCATAATGAGATATATAATTGATCAAATGTTTAGTCATAGTTTGAGAGGCTAAATTATTCAACGGGTAAAGGACCATATGCTTAGAAAAGTGATCAAGGATGGTCAAGACATACCCATTCTGTTTAATTGGCCCAAGAATATCAAGTGAAATGAACTCACTGGGGCGAGTTGGAATCCAAACTGATTGAAGAGGCGCTGGAGGAGGAGAATATCTTTTATATTGTATGCAGGAAGGACACGACAAAACAAAACTTTTAGTATCACTATATATACCATGCCAAAAGTATTTTTTTGAAAGAATTTCATATGTCTTCACTAATCCTGGGTGAGAGAAATGAGCAATTGTGAGAGTTTTTCGTTTCAATGAATGTGGAACAACAATCTTTTCTTGAGATTTATCAGGAGACAAATACTTTACGAGTCCAGTTCCCTCATCAATGAAGAAATCCTTAACCCTAGGTGCTTGTTTCAGGGAGCTGTTGGTAAGAGATTTCCTTATTTCACTTATCTCAGGATCTCGTACTTGCTCCTGTAAAAATGTATGAATTGATATTTCCTGAGGAGCGTCTTGACAACTAATGTGATTATTTTGATGTTTGCAAGTCCATTTTGGATTATTTATCACTGGGATTGCTACCGAATTATGCAATGGGCTCATAGAAATTTGGTTTACTGATGAGGTTGATCTGAAATCGTTTTCCAGTGAGGGGTGTTCAGTCATAGCATCACAATCCACCGGCTTATGATCATTTTCCCGAGTAGGATATGGAACAGAAATGTGCTCTTGATATAAGTTAGAGCTTTCATGGGAAGTGTTCATATCTTGTGCATTTTCTTTACCTACCGGGTGTACTAGACTACTTTCTTTACTTGCAGTCACTTCTTGCTCCACAAACGGAAGTAGTATTGAGTCCTCCGATGAATCAGATATGGCTTGTTGAGAGACAGATTCATTTCGCGATAGGAAGTCAGCAAGAACATTCATTTTCCCTGGTATGTGCTGGTATTCAAAGGTGTATTCACTTAAGGTGAGTAACCATCTTGTGATAATGTCAGCTGGTGATGCAACTTTCTTATAGTATAGTAATGGTTTACTATCAGTTAATAAAATAAATTTTCTATTGTAAAGGTAAGACTTAAAAGCAGTGACACCTTTAAAAATGGCAAAAAGTTCAATTTTTATGGCAGGATAATTTTTCTCAGAGTCACTTAAAGATTTACTGTAGTAGGACACCGGTAATAGCTTGCCGTCATGTTCTTGCATTAGTACCGCAGCAATCCCATTACGACTTCCATCTGTGTTTAAGTAAAAAGGTTTTTCCCAACAAGGGAGTTTAACAAAAGGCTGAGAGAAAAATATCTTTTGTAAGGCTTCAAAAGAATATTTGTGCTCAGTGGTCCATCTGAATCTTACACCTTTCCTTGTTAGTTGTGTAAGTGGTTCAGTAAGTTGAGCAAATGAAGGTATGATGTTACGATAGAATCCACATAGCCCGAGAAAAGACTTCACTTGCTTTACCGTGGTTGGTACTTTAAATTGAGTGATTTTACTTATATTGGCTGATATGGGTTGAATACAATTATGGGTGATGTGGAAGCCAAGATAATTAATTTCTTTTTGAAAAAAAAACACATTTTTCAGGAGATAATGTGAGGTTGTACTTTATCAAAATAGTTAGCATAGCCTCAATTTTGCAGATCATGTCATCAAAATTATCAGCCCCTATAACGAGATCATCCTGATATGCATGAATTCCATATACATTTTCAGTTTTTAGTTCATCAATTAAAATATCCACCAAGGCTTGAAAAGTACTGGCAGCTGTTTTTAGTCCAAACACCATCCTATTATTTGCAAAAGTTCCATATGGAGTAGTAAACGTGACTACATCTTGAAGGTGGTCAGGCAGATGAACTTGCCAGTAAGCATTCTTAAAATCTAAAACTGAATAGTATTTATAAGAAGAAATATCTTGTAAAATAGTGGAAATTTTTGGGAGAGGGTAGGAAGCACATTCAATAACAGAGTTCAAAAGTCGTAAATCCAATGCCAATCTAAATTTCTGGGTTTCATTTGGTTTGAGAGGATCCATTTTCTTTTTTACCAGAATCATGGGACAAGCCCACTCTGTGACATTCCTTCGAATAATACCAGCTTGTTGTAGTTCTTCCAGTTGTTTGATAACTTCTGGTTTCAAGGATTGGGGAACTGGGAAGGGAAGAGTTTTTATTGGATTATGAGACCTAAGTTTTATTTGAGGAGTAATCCGGTCAGTGTGACCTAAAGTTTCCAAAGATTTTGAGAATGCAGCTGCTTTGGACATCAACATTCTCTGTAGTGTTGTAGCTTGAGTGTGTTCCAAATGTGAGAGCTGAAAATCTGAAGTTTTCAACTCTTCTTGTCTTTTTTTTATGACTCCAGGGGAGGCTTGGATATAATTCACCCAATGGCTGTCATTTGTAACATCCTGCTGATCAGGTTGCAAGAGAAAATGTTTAGTGGCAGTGCCTACTTTCATGTGTTTGTTTAAATGAACAGGTTCTGTACTCTGGTTTCTTACAATGGTTGTAAAGGAGTTTTTCTCCAGTTTATGAATTGCTGAATGAATTTCTACTTTATCATTGTTAAGAGTTGGAGTGAATAGAATCTCTTCTAGGTTTTTATGAAGGCTTTGGTCAGTCCTCATCTTTAAAAGCACTGATTGCCCAGGAGGGATAACAGCTTTGGCATGAAGAGAAACTAGGAAATTTGTTTCCTCAGTCACTTTTGATACTGAGCACTTTTCATTGTCTAAGAAAGCAGTTGAAAAGTGATCACACTTAGCAATTCCTTGACTTATGTCTAAGGTCACATTATATTTATGAAGGAAGTCAAAACCTAATATAATATCAAATGTCTGTTGTTGAAACTTTGCAACATAAAAAGGTTGTCTAAAAAAGTGGTTATCAATTTTAAAAGAGATTTCAGCACACGCAGAAAACTTTAAATTGGAATTTACAGTTTTTATTTGAACTTGTCTAGATAAATATCTAACTTTAGTCTTTGATTTAATGTTTTCAAATATTGTGTCGGGTATTAAAGAAATTGTACTGCCTGAATCAAGCAACGCAGTCACAAAAACATCACCAAACTGGACACTGATCATTGGAAGAGGATTAGGTGTATAAACATTCATAACAGCTTCAACAGAACCAATACTTTTAGTTTCCTGGTCCTGCCCATTAGGGTTTAGAAATTGCTGAACTGTGAGATTAGCATTAGAGTTATGCATATATGAATTTAAGATTTTGTCACTTTGATTTTTACGTTTACTTTTACTAGTTGTAGAGGGATAAGTTTTAAAGGAGTTACTGTAAGTCTCAGAAGGAATTCCAGGTTTAGCCTTTGTTTCAGGAGACTTATGTTTTGAGGAAGATTGCTCCCAATGTATCGACCTCACAGTTAGTTTAAATCCTTGTCATTTCTAGCTTGGAAGTGATAATTATTGGAGTTATTTCTTGAAACTCCACGAGTGTCTCGACCATAGGACATATATTTATGTCTGTAATTTTGTTGACCATTATGAAATGAATTAGGAGCATTGAACTCCTGAGCCTGACTTGCTCGAAATTTTCTGCAAACAGACATGGAGTGGCCCCGGATATGGCAGAATGAGCATCGAATCTCAGAGTTATAACTTGATTGCTGGATTGGGTTCTTGTCTTGAATGGATGGTTGGTTGCCTTGACATGCTTGAAAAATGGGACACATGGCCAGGGGATGTTTAAGCTCACCACACAATTGACATTTGCTTACTAATTCAGCTACGGATAACGATAATGAGTCTACCCTCTGAGATAGTCTTGAAATCTCCTCATGACTATGAACTTGGCTATAACTGTCTGTTTTCTGTTGGATAGCATTCACCTGTTGCTGAGCATTTAAATTTAAGAGAGTATCAAGTGATGTCTTTATGTCTTGAGCTTTTTTTACTAAGGTTTGAAAGTTGATGCAATCTTCAGGCAAAAGTTTCTCCTTGATATTCACTGGCAAAGCTGCCATCAATTGAAGGGTCATTATTTGCTCCAAGGCAGCCTTATCTCTCACTTTACAATAAGCTATTGATGTAGCATGCTCGATCCTATGTGCAAGTGATTTTATCGTTTCACCATTTAGAAGCTTAATGTTTTGCAAGGACACTAGGTTTAATGAAGGGTTTGTCTCTGGAGCAAAAAATTCAATGAGTTTATCACAAGCTTCCTCTACAGATGTAACAGCTCTGCATGAAGGGGACTCAGCAAACCATCGTTGTGCTGCTCCAGACAATTTAGTTTTCAAGAAAATTAAAGAAACCTCAGGGGACCATTCATTTAATTTTGTATATTGTTTCATTTGTTCAGTGAACCACACTACTTGTTCTGGGTCTCCAGAAAAGGTTGAAATGTTAAAGTTAAATGACTTTTGAGTAGAATTATCTGAATTCATTATGCTTCGAGATCTAGTTTGAGGAGGCATACAATATATATATATATATATTTTTTAAACTGCAATTTGTTAAGAGAAACTTTAGTAATGTTCTATAATTATTGAGAATGGAAAGAGGTATGCATACTACAAAAGATTCAAATTTTAAACAATAATCAGCCTCAGATATAATTGACTACAAAATTACAATAAGTTAAGTATTATTCTACAAATAAAACAAGTTTAAATTGTGTATAAATGCTGTATAGTATTATACAATCACTACTATAACTTGCGATTGAATATGCCTTAAAATTGTGTATGTATATGGACAGATATTGTATTGTTATATATATATATATATATATATACACATAAATAGCAATCATTCACATTAAATTGAGTAGACCTTATTACACATAACTTAAATATACAATCTGAAAAAATAATCAATTTCATGAGGAAATATAACCAAATTATCTATATCACATTGACTCATTAATAAGAATATAAAAATGTAACACTTCAATGCACTAAGTATATTTAGGTTAATTATGAATACATTTATATTCTAAATATCTAATTTCCATACATATCAATATAACTTATACATTAAATTACATTTTGTAAATACATGTGAATTTGAATGATTAAGAAGAAATGTAGCTTCAAACTTATTATCTTTAAACAGTTATCTATAAATTTAAAGTATATTCACAATGTGTAAAGAAGTATCAACTAAACCACTTGTTTCACAAATCCTCTATTATGACATTGCCCAAACACAACATAGCCAAAAACTCACGGCACCAATTGTTATGTTGTTTGATTATTATAGGTGAAGTAATTTTAAAAAAGGAACTTTCCTCACTAGGCTTGTGGTCGTACTAGCGGGGCGTTGTGATTCCCCAGGATTTTAGCTAGTAAGAGAGTGTATGAGCAATGTACATAAATGAAAAGAGAGACATGTTCTTAATATATGCAGACAATACTTCAGTTTATTTTTTCACAAAGACATCAACGTAAGGCACATAAAACTATTATTGTATTTACTTACAGCTCAGCAGCTAGGAAAAGAAGCACTTTATAAAAGAAGGTTTAGGCACTGCAAAAAATTTAAGGACTTCTAGTTGCGGCAGGGAAAATGAATCACCATGGAGCTAGGCCTAATGGCGAAACGTGGCAGGAGTCCGAGGGAGAAGAATGGCGTGGGGTCATGGATTAGGATGAAGACAGTCGATATAGGCTCTAACTCCTGAGAGAAGGATCATTCCAGTCTTGAATAATCGCGTATCTGGATCCGTCAAAAATTTGAAACAAGATGACTTTGAGAGCAGCTCCAACTGGAAAGGCGCTACAGAAGTGAGGCAGCTTCATTCCATTTCTCCCATTTTCTATAAAAGGCAGTGAGATCCTCGATGAGGGAAGAAGACTAGAGGCTACCGCAAGATGCAGAGAGAATACCAATGTAAAATTCACCAGAAAAATTCATCATGTTGATTTTGCCAATTGCTTAATATTTTTCTGCTGTCTAGTCAAGAAAGGAAGACCACGGCGATGAAAAACTCCAGCATTCGTCCTTGCCGCCTCGCAGGAGAGAGAGAGAGAAAAGGGGAATTCCCCAATACCGAGGAGAAACATCCTGCTGCCAACGGTTGAAAAGGAAAAGTTTATGTTGTAGCACAACTAGAGGGAGCTGCAGATAGCAAATGCAAATAAGAAGTTGGCAAGGGCAGGAATTATGTGAAGCAACATCACACATTCCTTTAAAAGATAAAACAGGTCGAAGTGTGAAACAAGCCTTGGAAGTGATATTTAGTGAAAAGACTCCGAAAATTTTGCAATCTGACGATGGGGTCGAGTTCAGAAACAAAGTGGTTCAGAAATATTTAAAAGACAGAAACATACATTTCTTTTCGACTCATAACCAAACAAAAGCGAGCGTAGTAGAGCGGTTTAATCGAACACTGAAAACTAAAATGTGGAAATATTTCACAGAAATGAATACAAAAAGATATATTGACGTAATAGATAAATTAATGCAAAGTTATAATAATACATGGCATCGTAGTATAAAAATGGAACCTATTGCAGTGAATCATGATAATGAAACCCAAGTATGGCAAACATTGTATGGTAATCAGAAAAAATATAATACACGGAGTGTTATAAAAATTGGAGATACAGTTCGCATAAATAAAGAAAAATTGCGATTTGAAAAGGGATACGAACAAAATTGGACACAAGAAATTTTCACAATTCATAAAATCATACCAAGGAATCCTTTAGTTTATAAATTAAAAGATTTATCAGGTGAAATTATTGAAGGCACATTTTATTCCCAGGAGCTACAAAAAGTCACCGATTCGGGTTTTTATCCAGTAGAAAAAGTGATAAAGAAAAGGAAAAGGTATGGTGCAACCGAATACTTTGTAAAATTCTTAGGTTATCCGGAAAAATTCAATTCTTGGGTGAAACATGTCAGAATGGTATAAATAGAAAGCACAATATTTTAAGCAGTCATTTTAAATCATGTCATTTTATGTGACACTACCTTCTGATAGCTCTTTAAAATATTTTCCTAATAATAAAATTTCTAATTTTATAACACAGTTGCCAACTCCAATAAATCTAAACGGAGAATGGGAAGTAGGCTTATCGGAAATCATTTATCCTCATACATGGTTCAATGTGAATGATAACAGAAATTCATTTATATTTGGTATACCAGATGGAAATATTACTCGAAATGTAAAGAAAACTATACCACCTGGAAGTTATGAGAGCATTACTGATATTTTAAAAGCAATGAATGATGTTTTATTGCATGACAAAATATATTTAGGTTTTAATAAATCAACAAAGAAAGTAAAAATAACTGTAAAAAATGGATTCTCTATCACTTTCAATGATGGTCTGAAACAACTTTTAGGGTTTGAAAACGAAACGATCACGGGAACTGCACACAGTCAATTTGTAGCAGATCCACACGCTGCATTTCCATTCTTTTATGTTTATACAGATATTGTATCACCACAAATCGTTGGTGATGTACAAGCGCCACTTCTGCGAATTGTCAGGGTAGAAGGAAAAGACGGAGAAATAATAAGTCGTCATTTTGACAGGCCTCAATACTTACCCCTGATTCGTCAATCATTTCAAACCATCAACGTTGAGCTTAGATTAAATTCAGGAGATTTTGTACCATTTGAACGAGGAAAAATTATAATTATATTACATTTTCGAATGAGGCAAATACTATAAATAGTTTTAAACGACATATTATGGATCATTTGATTATTATCCGTCAAGATGAGTGTACCATATGTTTGTTGCACGAAAAAATTCGAAGAGCATTATGCTGGACAGTCAGGTTCTGGTTTACCACATTATCGAGGTATTTCTTTCCAAAAAGGATATGGTCTCGGGGGAATATTTCGCCGATTATTTAGAGCTGCTTTCCCTTTTCTATTAAAAAGTGGCAAAACGATTGGTAAGGAAGCTCTTCTCACTGGATCCCGTGTTGCATCTGATGTTTTATCTGGTCAAGATTTTAAAGAAGCTGTAAAAGCAAGAGCCAAAGAGAGTGGGAAGAACTTAGCCCAAAAAGCTCTCGATAAAGTACAGTCGATGGTGGGCAGAGGAAAGTATAAAAGAAAACGTAAGAAGCAAAAGCGAATCATTTCATCCAAAGTTCAGAAAGTGACAGGACGTGATATTTTCGACTCATAATGGCTTTTCTTTTAAAAGACTCACCAGAATGTGTGAAATCAGAGCTTGAACTTTTTCATTTACCCAGTACTCAAACTGTTATTCAAAGTGGACAATGGGTGGAATTTCATCCATTGTCTAATGTTTTTGATGGAGGCCCCGTCGAATTTTATGTTAGTGGCTCAGGTGAAGAATATTTAGATCTCAGCCAAACTCAACTTTATGTTAAAGCAAAAATAATAAAAAAAATAACTTACCCATTGGAAAAGAGGATGACATAGGACCTGTGAACTTGTTTCTGCATTCTCTGTTTTCACAAGTAGATGTTACATTAAATGATCGCATTGTATCTGATTCTAATAACACATACCCCTATCGAGCCTATATTGAAACATTACTAAATCACGGATATGATAGTAAAACGTCCCAGCTTACTGCTGAATTGTTTTACAAGGACTCGGATGATGGATTCAACAAAAGAGCAGCTTTTTTTAAAGACAGTGCTACTGTGGATATGATTGGTGGTATTCACAGTGATATATTTCATCAAGAAAGACTTTTATTGAATTTAGTGGACTTAAAAGTAAAACTTATTCGAAGCAACCCAGAATTTTATTTGATAGGTAGTGAAGGATTTAAAGTAGTTTTGGAACATATTTCTCTATTTATACGAAAAGTTCGTGTAAGTCCTGGCGTCATATTAGGACATGCTAAAGCTTTACAATCAAAAATGGCAAAATACCCCATCAATCGAGTATTAAATAAAGTATACTCTGTTCCAAAAGGAAACATGTCTTTTGTTCAAGATAATGTATTCACAGGACAGATGCCTAAAAGAATTATTATAGGATGCATTGATAATGAAGCCTTTCATGGGTCTTTGAAGAAATCTCCATACGATTTTCAACATTTTAACCTGAATTTCCTTGGAATATACATAGATGGCCAGCCCATGCCTCATAATCCTCTACAACCAGATTTTGAAAAAAATAACTTTATACGAGCCTATCAAAGTCTCTTCTTAGGTACAGAAAAACTAGGACAAGACCGAGGTTTATTTATATCAAGAGATGAATATAAGATGGGTAACACTTTATACGCATTTGATTTATCTCCCGATTTGTGTGACGGAGAACATCTGAATCTTATCAAACATAGTAATTTACGTTTGGAGGTAAAATTTAGCAAGGCATTACAACAAACTATAAGTATTATTGTTTTTGCTGAATTTGAAAATTTGATTGAAATTAACAAATCCAGAAATATTTCGTTTGACTTTGGAAATTAAAAATGAATAATCATCAAATATTTAACGCCCTATCCCGTGATAAGATTACAGCACCGATATTTCAAGGAGTATTTCCATCGGATTTCATTCCACACCTTTCTGAAAGATCAGCTGCTATCGTAAATCAAGATGACTCATCTCAACCAGGATCTCATTGGATAGCTCTGTTTGTGGATGAAGACAAGAACTTGGAATTTTTTGATTCATATGGACATTCACCTTATTTTTATGGAAAAAATTTTACAGATTATGTATCTCAGTACTTAAATGTTTCATGGAATTCTGTTACATTCCAAAGTATTACTTCTAATGTATGTGGAGCATATTGTATTTACTTTATATTCAAACGCTGTCAAGGAATTTCTATGCATTCCATTGTGCAAAAATTATCTGTAAATAAAAGCAATGATTTTCAAATGTTTCAGTTTGTCAAGAAAAAGTATGCTATAAAAATGATTTTTAAAAAGTAAAATAAAAATTATTGAAATAAAAAATGTGTTATGTATTTATTTTAATATATTCACGCCTTAATATAAATAAATAACTTCCAAATATTTTTTATAATTTTTTCTTTTTTAACTTTTAAATTTTACAAATATAATTATTAAACAGAAAACTCCAATTCTGTTACTCATAAAAAATAATTATTATTAGTTTGAAATAACTTCTGGAGGAAAATAAAAAACATATGTAAAACAATAAATTTCAACGTTAAAATAAATATTTATATTTGGCATCAATATAACTTTTCTCCATAGCTTTACAGATAATAAAATGCCTCTCAAGAAGATAATTCTGTCATTCATTATGGAGATTTTAAAGATGAAGCATCCTTTTACTATGATAGTAGCTGGACCTACGGGTAGTGGGAAAACACATTTTGTAAAGAAATTAATCGAACATAGAATGATTCAACCTTTTCCAAAAACTTTACTTTGGTGTTACGGAGCATATCAAAAACTTTACGAAGAAATGGTTGGCATAGAGTTTTATGAAGGTATAAATCCTAATTTAAATCAGTATTCCAATGCTTTGATTGTCATCGACGATCTCATGAGTGAATTGGGAAATGATTCCAAACTGACAAAATTATTCACAAAAGGCTCTCATCACAGAAATGTTAGTGTCGTTTTTCTTGTGCAAAACATTTTTCATAAAGGAAGAGAAATGAGAGAAATTTCTTTAAATTCACATTATCTGGTATTATTTAAAAACCCTAGAGACCGGTCCCAAGTATCACACTTGGGAAAACAGCTGTACCCAACGAAAACCAAATTTTTTCAGGAAAGCTACGAGGATGCAACATCAAAACCTTTCAGCTATTTACTTGTTGATTTGAAAACAGACACTGACGAATCTCTGCGAATGCGTACAGGAATGTTTCCAGGGGATAAATTCTGGATTTATCAACCACGATGATATTTTTTATCATTCACAGATCTATAAATAGAAAGTTTGCGTTGATTCTCTTCATTATTTCTCAAGATGTCAGTATGTGCAGAGCAAACGCTAGAGCTCTTGAAATTAATTTCTAAAAGTAAAAGCGCAAAGCCTATTTTAAAAAAGTGTTCAAATAGTGTTATTAAAACATTGTGTGAGTGCGCAATTAACGTGTTACAGGGTAACATACCATTAACAAAGAATAAAAAAAATCGCTTATCTTCTTACAAGCAAAGTTTACGAAAACTTTCAGACAGAAAAACTCCCCTTTATAAAAAAAGACAGCTGTTAGTTCAACGTGGTGACGGATTTCTCTCAATATTATTACCTGCAGCTATCTCGGTTATTAGTAGTCTCATCCATGGAGCACAGTAAGAAATTTATGTTAGTGCCCGAAGATCGTTATCAAGCTCTTGATTATCTATCAGATCTTGATAAACAAATGAAAGCCATTCTTCAACAAAAAAATTTAACTGATAGTGAGAAAGCTGTATTATATTTACAAATTTTACAAAAATATACAAATATTTCAGTCGAAAAATCTTTACCATCAGAAGGTAATCACGTAATCCAAGAAGAGTCCTCAGTAGAAGAAAAACCTGTAACAGAATTGAAATTTCCAGTAAAGAAAGAATTGAATGATTTAGAAGAAAAGGCGATTATAGCCGCCCCGATGCGGTATAAGAAAATTGTAAAAGAAGTTTTTCAATTTCTCAAACAGCAAAATTCCTTAAAATGGACTCCTGAAGGAAAAATCATATATAACAATAGTATCATTCCAGGGAGTAACATTGTTACTCTCATTAACGACTTTTTAAGAAACAAGAAGAAGGCGCCGGTGGGAAGAAGTGTATTTTTAAACATTTTAAAAGAATCAAGTTTTCCAGAACATTTAGATGTAAATAAAAAATTGTATAAAAATTATCATAAACTTGTAAAACCTGTTATGTATGCTCAAAAAAATCCTTGGATTAAATTTTAAACAAAGAGTATATTTGTCTGTGTTTTATTAACTTTTTGTATCAAAGCAAAAAAAAAATATTTTTTAATATAGCATCTCAGTTTAGTTATTTATTCCTTCAATTATTGATTAAAAATTTTCTCTTTCATTCGCGAAGCTTAAGGGTATTGAAATACATAGGTTTAAATGCATGTTTTATAGTGCAAGAATATATTAAATTCTGTATCGTAACGTCACACTACGTCAAAAATCACGTGAAGTTTTTGTTACAGCTTTTAAACAGACTTCTACATATGTTTTATTTAATGGAAAGGAGTCGCTTCATAATTTATTTGAGCCAGTATGAGTTCCTAGGCTATTTGTTACAGTACCCAAATAAATACCGCTCGAAATCATTTTGAAAATTGTGGGTTCATCTCTCGGCTATCGCAATTTAAAAATTCTAAATTCAAAAAATATTTCTGTATGTATTCACAGATAATGCCATGAAGAGTAACATGGCGTCAGTGAAAATTCTCTTGTGGTGTTCGTCACCCCCTTTTTGATTGATAGGTGACACATTCCTTCGAAATGAATTTGTATTCTTTTATGAACTTAGTAGTACTTACTTCCTTCAACCCCCAATGTTGAATTATTTCCCCATTCTGTGGTGTGTAGGGTCCGGTTTCTATTGACAACATAATAAATCACCTCTTATCTTATTTGACTAATAGGAGGATATGAAAAAAGGGTGGTAAACCGGACTACTGATACCAACAAAACATGATAAGGAAGGGTAAAACGGTGCGAGTTTAAAAGTGTAATACACACAAAACGTGTTCAAAGTTTGTGAACGTTATATCTTGAGTAAAGCAGCGTATGAGAAGTAAGATCGTGATTGAATTATTTTATAACGATTTAACATTTGTGCTACTTATGTAGCGTCGTGTGATGTGAGTTAATTTATAAATTAATTCATTCTAAATTTTGTGCGAAAAAACCATTGGAGTGAAATGGATAATAGAAGCCCGAGAAGTCCGTCATGTACTCCATTGGTAAGTTCTTAGCTAGAATTTCTCTTGTAAGATTTATACAATTATTACAAATGCATTAAATACTTTAAGTCATTGATGAACATATTGTGCGCTTTATTTTTAAGTTTTGCGTTTCTTATTTTGATGTGTAATAATGTGACATAATTTGGTGATGAAATCGATAATTATTGAAATCAAATGTATAAATTATTCTTACAGATTATTATGTTTAAAAATAAAACCTGTAAAAGTTTGATAAAACGGTAAATGTGTACGTTAAATATTTTCGAGAGTTTATAATTTTTCATGTGAATGTACCCTATAATGTGTTGGTGAAATCGTAAAATCAACGCTAGATTTAACAATTAAGAACAACCTCATCGGATTTTAAAGGAAAATTAAAATTCTCAATTATTTTGAAATATACTTACATATTTTTGTTAACAATTTAAATTTGAATTAAAATATTTTTAAGAGTATAAAAGCATTTGAGATATATTTAGATACGCTTATAACCCTGTATGAAATATGTTTATTCAGATTTAATATATGAAATTTCTTTTTAATTTTAAAAATCTATGATTAAATACAAACTAGTATTTTTAATAAAAGTAATGTTCATACTTTATAATAGTAATGCTCATACATAGTTTGATAGCAATCATTGGCCATATTCTAACGACGTGACTGATGCTATGCAAGATTTGGCACCGGTTGTGGAAGAGTTTTTGACGGAAGGCTTTTTTGATAACGACGAGAATGCGATACCGGGTCCGTCTCATATGGTTGTGAGAAACGGAAAATTATTTGATGTAAGAAATCAAAATCAGCATGGAAAGGGAAATAATGTAAGTTAACTTAATTAACTAAAAACTTTTAACTCATAAATGATTTAAAATCTTGAAATAAAAATCAATTTTTTTAAATTGTCATTTTAGGTTTCGACTAAAAAATTTGTTTGTGAAATTTGCGATAAAACATTCAGTCTCAAAACAAATTTAACAAGACATATTAAAACAATTCACAATAAATCCAAAATTAAAACTTGTGTGATATGCAACAAAATTTTCTACCGCACTGATAAATTTAATAATCATATAAAAGCTTGTAGAAATCAAGAGAAAAAATGATTAAAAAATCTATTCATAAGAGAAAAGCCGTTTCAGATCTTGAGAACAGAAGAAAAAAACGTTGTGATAAAAATAGAGGAAATCAGAATCCATGTGCAGTCACAAAAGTTGTAAAAACTCAGAAGATATACCCTAATGAATTAAATAGTAAAGATTTAAACATATTTCTTTCTGATAGTAAAATTACGATGAAAAATATAATTGAAAATTTTTTTCGTGAAAGTAAAGGTGTAAAATGGTATGGTGTTATACATATTCGTTTTAGACGCGCATTGATAGATTCAGAAGAAGATATTTGTTCTTCTTACTTCAGGTCAAACTGTATCACAACATTAAATGATATTGAAATAAATGATCAAATTAATGAAGCTTATGAAAAAATTAAAACTGCATTTGAATCATTTGAAGGTAAAGGAAGCGGATGGATTATAGACAATATTATAGATTTTGAAGTTAAAATGGGTCACTACGAACCTCTAAGAGCCTCTAGTTATATTTCCTTACCATCTTTTATAGACAGGAAAAAGGCTGTAATAAATATTGAAAATAATGACCAAAAGTGCTTCCTCTGGTCAATCTTAGCTGCACTATTCCCAAAGCATAATAATCCCCAAAGAGTAAGTCATTATAAAGAGCACGAAAATGCTTTAAATACTAGTATGTTAACCTATCCAGTAAAAATCCATCAAATTGATAAATTTGAAAAAGAAAATTTCTTATCAGTAAATATTTTTGGATGTGAAGGAAAAGAAATATTTCCTCTTAGAATCACAAAACAAAGAATACAAAATCATATCAATTTATTGTATTTAAGTAATGATCATGGATCACATTATTGCCTAATAAAAAATATGAGCCGCTTACTATCCACTCTAACTAAACATAATGGAAAAATGTATTATTGCGATTATTGTCTTTGCAGATTCCAGGGTGAATTAAACTTAAAAGAACATATTATTTACTGTCAAGTACATGCTCCTCAAAAGGTTACTTATCCTAGTGAAAATGAAAAGTGGCTACAGTTTGATAAGCAACACTACCAGTTACCAATACCATATATAATTTATGCAGACTTTGAATGCCTTGTTGTAAAACAATATTCGTGTAAAAGAACATCTGATGTGTCCTATACAGAGAACATTGCACGACATATTCCATGTGGCTATTGCTATATAGTTATTGGGCCCGATGGAAAAAGTATTGGAGAACCCGTTGTATATCGAGGTGAAGAAGCAGTCGACAAATTTCTGTTTGATCTTTTAAGGGAGGAAGAAAAAATAAATAATATTCTAAAGTCTCCCAAACCTATGGTACTTTCTGATCAAGATCAAAGTGATTTTGAGAGAGCTGTGAGTTGTCACATATGTTCAAAACTTTTAGGAAATGATCGTGTTCGAGACCATTGTCACGTAACTGGAGTCTATAGAGGAGCCAGTCACAATTCTTGCAATTTAAATTTCAAAATAAAGACTAAAATTCCAGTTGTTATGCACAATTTAAGAAACTATGACAGTCATTTGATCATGGAGAGCTTAGGAAAACTGAAATGGAAGAAGATTTCTTGTATTGCGAATAACATGCAAAAATATATCACTTTTTCTCTAGGCAATTTACAGTTCATAGATTCTTTCCAATTTTTAAATACATCATTGGAAAAATTGGCAGAGAATTTAGGGCGAGAAAATTTCCTTATCACCAAAGAACATAATAAACCTGATCATGTTGATCTGCTCTTACGTAAAGGTATCTACCCATATACTTATATGGATAATATAGAAAAGTTCGAAGAAAGATGCCTTCCATCAAAATGTCATTTTTATAATGATTTAACTGAACAGGAAATTTCTGATGAAGAGTATGCTCATGCAGAGAATGTTTGGAAAGAACTAAATATAAAGAATCTTGGTGAATATCATGATATATATGTAAAGACGGATGTACTCATTTTAGCTGATATCTTTGAAAATTTTAGGAAAATGAGTTTAAAAAATTACAAAATTGATCCTGCACATGTATTTACAACTGCTGGATTAGCTTGGCAAGCATGCTTGAAAATGACAAATGTTAAATTGGAATTGATAACAGATCCGGATATGTATTTGTTTTTTGAAAAATCAATGAGAGGGGGGATAAGTGTAATAACAAAAAGGTTTAGCGAAGCGAATCATAAATATTTATCAGACTTTAATCAAGCTGAACCTATAAATCATATAATTTATTTGGATGCTAACAACCTTTATGGTTGGGGAATGGAACAATATTTACCTGTCAGAGGATTCCGTTGGTTAACTATAGAAGAAATTGAAGCTTTAGATATCAATAGTTTGAAAGATAATGATAAGTATGGCTACATGTTAGAGGTTTCATTAGAATATGGAAAAGAATTGCACGACGAACACAATGACTATCCTTTGGCGCCAGAAAATATTTTAATAAAATCGAATTCTATATCTCAATATAGTAAAAATATTGCAAAAAAGTTTCAGCTTAAAGTGAAGGACACATTAAAATTAACTCCAAATTTACACGACAAACAGCATTATGTTCTACATTATAGAAATTTACAATTGTACTTGCAGCTTGGAATGGTTCTCAAAAAAATTCATCGAGTTGTACAATTTGAGCAAAATGACTGGTTAAAACCATATATTCAGTTCAATACTGAAATGAGAAAATCAGCTCAATCCAAATTCGAAAAAGATTTTTATAAATTACTAAATAACAGCGTATACGGAAAAACACTAGAAAATTTGCGCAACAGAACAAATGTTGAACTTGTTCAGACACAAAACAGAATGAGAAAACTGCTTGCATCACCATCATTTCATTCATTCACAATTTTTAATAAAAACTTAATAGGTGTAGAAATGATACATAAAAAATTAAAGCTAAATAGACCCATTTACACAGGGTCAACTATCTTAGATTTAAGTAAGTATCTGATGTATGATTTTCACTACAATCATATAAAAAAAACATACAAAAATAAGGCCACATTACTGTTTACAGATACTGATTCACTGTGCTACGAAATGGAAGACCATGATATTTACCAAGACATGAAAAGAGATAGTCATTTGTATGATACATCTGAATTTCCAAAAAATCATATTGCATTTAGTGAAAAAAATAAAAAAATTGTAGGGAAAATGAAAGATGAACTTGCTGGAATTCCAGCTAAGGAATTCATAGGCTTACGCTCTAAAATGTACAGTTTGTTAACACCATACTTTAATAAGAAAAGAGCAAAGGGTGTACCAAAACCCACAATAAATAGTAAATTGTCTCACGAAAATTATAAGCAATGTTTAAAAGACGGTATACAGTTGCGAAGAATCTCTAAAAGAATTGTTAGTGTAAATCACAATGTGTTTACAACATGTCAAAACAAAATTGCTTTAAGTCCATATGATGATAAACGATACATTCTTGAAGATGGAATACACACTCTAGCGCATGGACATTACAAAATTTCTGAAATGAATAATAATTTTCTGGAATAATTAATTTAATAAGAAATAAAATAAGGGTGGGTTGTGGGATGAAACACTTTGAAGGAAGCGTCCGGCATCCATTTCAACTATTCAATTTTCCCTGTTGATGAATGGCTCTGTCACGCGTGTTTCGGTAACGACGTGTGGGAACCTCGGCTAATGTCCTTCACAACTATGAAAATACGTTCAGGAAAGCAGTAAAAAATAGCATACAATTGTTTCATTATGCCCTTTATTTAGTCTTAAATTATTATTTACAATATAATATAAAAAATAATAATTTAATAGACTTTAAGTTATTATTTTGAGAAATAATTTTGTTTCATTTCCGAAACATCATTTTTTCAATGAAATATAGCAACATTTACAATGCAATATTAGCTATTATTTGACATGCAGCATTGGGATTGGCCCAGAAACTGTATTCATCCGCCAAGCGTAAGCATATTTCAGTACTCAGGTTTTTTCTCCTTGTGTGAACATGGCTCATCACATTGAAACATGTTTAATCTCATATTATGACGTCAAACTACGTCAGTAAGCAGTTTTCTCTGGTTAGAAAACTGGTTTATATTAATTTTACTTAGGTCTAAAATAAATGTCTGCATAAGATTTACTCGCTTTAACAAGAGTTCGTGGGGTGTTCGTTAGCGTACGCAAATCAATACCTCACGAATTCTTTTTGGAGATAGTGAGTTCGGAACCCAGCCTCGACAGTTATAAATATAAATTTTTTAAAAGAGAAAATGAAGTTCCTTATTTGGTTTATAGATGGCGCCATGAACATAAAATTTAAGAAGCATCGAAATAAAATGTTATTAAAACTTTAAGTACAACTCAACTCAACGCAAATGAGTTATTACGAGGCAGGCAAGCTACTGACGCCGTTTACCCGCTCACAAAAACAAAAATAATTTTTAAAAGCAGCAGAAACTCAACAACCCAACTCAACTTGAATAAGTTACCATGAGGTAGGGACGCTATTGACGCCGTTTATCCGCTGGCAACACTTAAAATTAATTTTTAAAAACAGTAGGATCTCAACAACTCAACTCTAAAAAATAACTACGTGCACTTACACAAGTTAGCACGTGACGTCACAAAACCACGCCCCCTTTGATTGACAGATAACACCCTAAATGACCCTCGTACTTTTACTCGAATATCGAAAAATTGAGGGATCCGCACACTCTTCCGGAAGGGGCGTGGCTCAAGTGATCCCCTTATCAGTCAGATCCCGCAGATCCCTGATCCCTATGGGCCAGTACTCTCTTTTTTATACTACTAACGTCTGATTTATATAGTGTGGATATATTGTTTAATCAAAAGCGTCAATTAACAAAAATATAAATATTTTACAACAAAATCTACATGATTATATTTTAACACCATAATAACTTAAAACTTTTATGCTTTAGACTTTTCTGAGAGGTTCAATTAATAACTGTCTCTATTTAAAAAATCAGGAAACATTGAGACTTTTATTTTGGCCTCACTGTTTAGCAAGTTTCTGAAAAGACATTAATATTAAATGGTCTAATTTTATTAAATGTGTCTTTAATAATAAAGATTAATAATTTTGTTGTACATAGGAGAATCCTGAATTGTGTTCAAAATCCTTATTTACTAACGCCATTCCGGCAGCATGAGTTAATTTATTTTTCCCAACATATTTTCCAATCCTATTTGCAGTGCATGTATATAGATGTCTGTCACTTAGTATTTGGTGGTTTGTCCAATATTTATTTTTAGTCCGATCATTATATTCTATGTGTACTCATCTATCCACTAGTACTAACTCAATCCTTCTTTCATCGACATTTCATCGAAATTTACCTTCTTTCATCGTCACTAAGCAATATTATCCATATTGACTAAAGTAAAAAAACTTTTTTGACCAAATCTATAAAAAAGCAACAAAAATATCGTTCATTTGTAAAGTCATCCCCTTATACCTTGTTTAAACTAGTAAGAAATGTAATAAGCTTCATATGATTACTGATCAAACATCTTTTCCGGATTAAGCTTTATTAGACATGGATTTATTCTGTCACGTAGTGTCTTTCTAGATTAATGTATCAAAACATCTATTTATTATGAAGTTGGATTGCTAATAAGAGTCACGGAACTCTTGCAACAGTCAGTGCCATAGATTCAATAAATTTCTAAGCTATTCTGGGGGAATATCCAGGTTATGAACCCTGCAAGGCAATCAAGAAATGAACAAGTATGTTGAGGTGAAGAATTCTTTCTCGTATTCAGACTGTATGTTTTCGCATACATACTCAATAATGTCCATATCTGGAAATTTAATTGGAAAAATTGAGCGTTTCAGCTCGGAAAATATTTCTTATGTCTACTCAGAAAGAAATTTAAACTAATAAAAGGTCATATTATATCTTGCCAGAACTCGATAATCAGTTATTATGTTACTATATCAGTCAAGTATGTCATTCATCGCAAAATATATTAATTATTTATATCACCAAAACTCACATCCATCTGTCACAATCTCTGCAGTGGAACGTCACATCCACTGCAGAGTTTTCTCCAACTTGTACCGATGTATCTAAAAATCTATCTATGTACATAGCATTTTATGTCTCTTTAGATTATAATGAAATATTTCTATCATGATTAATTTTCAGATAAATAAAATCTGGTATTTTTACAATTAGTTTTAAGAAATGCCAGGTATTTTCCTGATTCTTTCTTTTAATTGTCTTTCAACAGAAAACTTGTTGCACATCAAAGTTCAATATATTTATTATGAACCATAGCATTAAATCTTATCTTGATCACTCTACAGCAATCCTAAATATAATATTAATCAACAAAATTTAGTCTTTGTAAATTATTAGTTTGACGGAAATAAAAAAAAATATCTGATAGTTTGTTAGGCAGTTAAAATTGTTTGAAGTTTTCTTAAAACTGACCAAGTAAGAATTATAATATAATTAATTGGACGTTGTACGAGTGGATTCATAGAGAAACTACCGTAAATCTCTGGGAGACGCAGATGGATGTGCAATACCCTTTTTTTTGAAAACCAACCACAATGTGTATATATTTAGTGTAAGCTGCTAAAAGTGCGCAACAGAGCCTTACGTTTTCGATTTCATGAGTGTTTAATACTTATCAGTTTGATTCATGTAACTACGAAGTAAAAACAACGTTTTCACTGTGAACAGTTGGTCGCAGCCGTTGTCACTATTGCACAATATTTCTCTTAGGCAGAGCGTAGTAGTCAGAGCAAATGACCTGTTCATGTAGTGTTAATTCCAACTCAGAATTGAGAGATGAAGTTTTAAGTAACTAAGAAATCTGCCCCAATGAATAAATCTATGAAAAAAACAATATAGACAGTAAGCATCTGTGGGAATTTCCCCACATGTAAACACTTTCCGAGGGAAAATAAGAAAATACTGAATTCGTTGGAAACAACACATGATTTCTGTGATCAACAGTCATGGTCAAGTTTTATGGTCAATGCACCACTGTTTTCATAATTGCTTTAATTTATCACAAGGGGTCAACTGCCTCAAATTAAATTTCTTTCGCAAATCATTTTAAATTTATGTGTTAATATATATATATATATATATATATATATATATATATATATATATATATATATATATATATATATATATGCATGTATGTATGTATGAGTGTGTGTGTTATATCAGAATAACATAAAACATATATAAGATATTACTTTAGAAAATAGTTGAAAAGTAATTTATTCTTAATTAAGTATCCAAAATTGAAACCGTAATTTCTAAACATCATAGAAATAAAAAATGTGAATTATGTGTTTACCAGTAAATATTTATAATGCTAATAAAAGTTTCATAAACATAGAAAATTTACAAATTTCATTACTTAAAATTTTGACAAATGATTTTTTGCTGAAGTTTTACCATTGAAAAGTGTTTATTTGAGTCTTTATTTTGGTTAGAGCTAAAAACTCTAATATTATTGTCAATCAAAGTTATTATTGATGATCCAAAATTCTTTAGTCTCTATTATAACTGTTATGAGTTCTTGTGAAAATATAAATAATTCAAATGATAATTTTTAATTATATTAACCAAGCTAATAGTCAGGAAACTTATTAAGTATATCGCACGATTAGAAAACGAAAAATAAAAACTGATAGCCAAATTTAAGCAATTCATTTCTCAAAATATAAAATTTATTCAAAACTAATATTGTCCTGTTTGCAACAATTATTGAGATAAATTATTCATTGATTAGTACCATTCTAGTGACTACTTAATAGAATTTCCTAATACGAAATACATTTTTTTTGCTCAATAAAATTATAACCGAAAGATTTCTTTTTTGTTCTGATCAGTTTAAATTTTTCATGAGTTCTGAAATACCTTCTATGGATTTTGGACTTGAATTACATCTCTTTTAATTTGAAATTTTGTAATAGGTAATTCATTAAAAATTTTAGAATTCAAACCACCTAAATCTCTTCAATTATAAGCACAATATATTTTCAACCGTAAACTTTATAAGTATTTATAGGAAATAAACTGGTTTTTTACGTCAATGATTATATAATCATATTAAGTATTTTATGCTTTTTTACCTTATAGGAATATATTTAAATAAATTTTTCTCACAATACGTGAAATTACAAAAAAATTCTATTTCTAAAATCTATTTCAAAACATTGAAATATTTTAAATAAAATTCTCAAATTTTGAAATGTCATGAAAAAATCAACATTTTATGGAAAAGATTTTGAAATGATAGAACAAAATTTTATAATTGAAATTTAAAAAATGAACTTAAGTAATAAAATAAGGGTTCAAGGACGTTATAAGTGTCTCATTTTTTAATAACACTGACATCTATAAAAGAAAATATATATTTAAATTAACAAAGTCAAAAATGATTTTCCAATATTCTTTATCATCTATTTTTAAATAAAATTTAATGTTATTGTGAAATAATGAATTCAATGTTTTATTCATGGTATTATCAAAGAAAGCAAAATGTCACCATTTTTGTTATGAGAAGATAAAAAAAGCGAATTTCTCAATCAATACCTTATCTTGACAGCAAACTTACTTTTAAGTTTAAATGATTTTTGTTGATTAGATTTCTATTTTGTGATATACGTTGACAACTTGATTCAATGAATAGAGATATGTTTAATATATGCAGTCAAGAAACCAAATGTGAGTGATTTAAAATATTCTAATTATATATATAATTGTAAGAAGTTATTTTTAACTGTCAATCTCAAATATAGGATATAATTCAATTTTGGATTTTTTACTTGCTTCGTAAAATATTTATTTATTTATAAAAATAATCAACACTTCAACAATTAACAAATAAATAAGAATCCGACAAAAATGCTTTTACTTGCTCAGTTTCTAAGACATGAATATTTTCGAAACAACAAATTATTTCAAGTTAACAACTGCTATATTTCTTTCTTATGTAATAAAATAACATACTTATAAAATTATTTTTTGCTTAATAAATTAAGCCAATTTTTAATTTAAATTGTTTGTTAAATTTAAAGAACATGTTCGACCAAACAGAGTTTTTTACAGTCAACATATTTTTATGTATAATTAAATTACCAAAAGGACAAACTTATTTATTATTACGTATAAAACAGAAATTATTATGTTAATTATTAAGACATTTTTTGTATATTAAGATTTTATGATTTCCTCATTTTATTTTGAAAAATTGAGTAGAGGAAAACGTAACAAGCATTTTTCTTTATAAAAATAGGTTTATCTCTCATGTAATCAAAAATCGTGCCGCCCACCTAATCTAGTGGTCAGCGTGCCTGACTGCAGATAGAGAGGTCCTGGGTTCGAATTCCAGTTCGGGCATGGATGTGTTTTTTCTCTATCTATCCTGTCTATGTCCTTTCGTTGTACGAATGAGGTGTGATTGGTTGCCCACCCTATAAACGGATACCTATGGCATGTGTGTACTGAGGAAGTCGTACTCCACACCAAAATATGGTTCAGTTGGAAAAGTGGAGCAGCGCAATCCATAATGCCAGCCTAGCTGGCAAAAGACAACAACAATCAAAAAACGTAGTATTTATAAAATGGTAAATATATTCTAAGCATATTTTAAAAAGGTTTTTGTTAGAAAACAGTAAATATTGTTCCACAGTTTCTGTATAAATCTCCAAAGTTGTACTGTAAAAATCAAAGATTCTACTATAAAATGAATTTTAATATTATAATTTATGTAAGTAATATCTAAAATTATAATATAAAATACATAAATATATGAAATTAATTCTACTCTAAAATTAGTTAACCTTAGTTCTACTATAAAATCCAACTCTTAACTCCCTGAGAATCGCTTTAACGCATTATACAAATATTCCAATACTTGAAAAGGGATTTAATTATGGAATTAAAAGCAATAATTCAGTATAAAGACTCATTACTTGAACTGAAAATATTTCTATAGTAATTGATGATTGCTTCATATAGACTGCAACATTAGAGGATTCATTGTTGTCTTGTAAAGTACATTCATAGATTCACTTGCAATTGTCAAAGATTAAGATGAACAGAAGTGCCGATTTTGTTCACCTAAGAGTGTGCCTAAGCTTCCCCTTCCCTATACCTTCCATATTTTCTATGACATGAGAAATAAGGGATAGTTAGGGATTTCGTCTCATTATTATTTACCACTATCAAAACTCCAGGTTATTTTCTCTTATTTCTTCACTAGTTTTGTCTTATCATAATGTAAGCAAAATTTGTGTACACCAGATAATGTCACTGACCTACCAAAGTGTCTGGCAATTTTAGCTTATGAGAGAACAGTTTCCCGTGGGCTAACAATTTTGCTTCTTTTTGCAGCTGTCAGTATCAACAACCAGTTTTGGTTGTTGATAGATTAGTATTAAAATACTTGTATAAAGAAAAGGAATTAAAAAAGTAATATTCTATTTAGTGGAAATATTGTACATCTTTCTACAAAATTCAATCCAATAAAATAGCGGTTTTACAAATCAAAACTTATTGTTATTAACTTGTTCTCAAAACAGTAATTGTGGTTGGCTAGGGCTCATTATATTACACTTCAGCATTCATGACAGATTTTGTTTTCACTTCAGACTAAAAATAAAGCATAGCTTTTGGTATTATTATTTTAAATGGACGTTTTTAATTAAATAATGAATCAAGTTTCATTTGATTTGATATACAACTAATTCTGATAATAGAAAATTAAAATCTTCTGTAAGCCCACAAGTTTGAAAAACATCAAAAATTAAAAACGGTGATTTTGGCCAGAACTGTAAAATGAAACTGTTCTATAATTGTTGTTCTATACTGTTCATTTATCGATCAAAATACATTCATGTAGAAACTACAAAATAACATATAATAACAATATAATGTATATATTTATAATCTTATCTTTATAATATAATTAAATATTGTCATGAAAATAGTTCTGTAATTTATAGCTCTATAATATAAAATATATTATAGAACTATATAATTACTGTGTCTCAAAAATTTATAAAAACGATTACAATTATGTACTAGTTATTCTTATATTATATTATAATGAATATAAAAAATATTGTTGTTCATAAATTAAATATTTTTATTATGATGTTATTTAAAATATGGCTTTAGTTTTTTGACGTTTTTAATTAATACAAATATTTTAGTGTCTTAGGAAATCTTCACTGTTAATGAAAATATATTTATTAACATTTCAGTGTCCCAACGTTTATAATAAAAAGTATAAGAAATTATTAATGTATTTATTTAATGATTGTAATGTTACTTAAATGTATTTACATATGTAAATCCATACATTTAAATACCCGATGCTATACATTAAGCTGCATCTTGAAATAAATTATTTACAGAACACATCAAGTAGAAAATACATACATATAAATCAGACAATCTTAAATACAAGTAGAAAAGCCTACTGAAATATTGTTTCAATTTCAGATGAAAATAATTCTCTGCTCGTTCAAAAAATCTTCATTTAATCCAGAACAAAAGCAAAACTTCCGCATATTTTTAAATTAAGAAAATTTTGTTCGTTGAAATGTAATTAAATATTTCATTAAGCAATAACAAAAGCATTTATTTAATTACGCCTCTGGAATTTCTTTTGTATTTACACATCCACTTTCTTTTATTATAATTCACATTGGTTTGTATCGTCTTTTTATATAATAACTTATGTGTATTTGTCATGCTACACATGCTTTTGGATACATTTTCCACGATAATGTCATTGTATGAAACAAAGGAATTTTAAATGTGAAAATTTCTAGTTTTTTAAATTATTTTTAATAGTAACAATTCATTTGGAATTGAATGCATTATTAATTATTTAATTAAATCTGAATACTTTATATGTATGTCAGATTATTTACCAAGTAGAAATTTTTACTAAATAATTTTAAGAAACAGATGAATTATGCTATTTATTTACTGAATAAATACGTTTATTGATAAATCATTTCCCTTTCAAGAATTTGTAGAAAATCATCTGTTTAATGACAAATATTTGAAAATTTTCATCCAAGTATTAATAAATAGATATTCTTTTATGCTAATTTCACTTCATTTAAATGTCTATTAAACTTGTGAAAAAAATAAATGAAAATAAAATAAATTTATTTTGAAGAACATTTTTTGTTCACTTCTTCGGCATGCCTTACGTTAATATTATTGAAAACTGCTATATATGAATATATGTTATACTTATTAATTATGTTCATAAATTAAATATGTTGTTTTATTAAATTGAATGTTTTAATCGTATTTATTAAATTTATTTATGATGTTTTGATTTTGTTTATTATATCTTTTTTTATGTTAATGCACCTTTTTTCTTTTTTTTAATTTCCAATTTAGTAATAATAAGTGCACATAGATACTCTCTACTTTTTGTTAGTTGTGAAATAATTCCATCGTAGAGCTAAGTACGCCATCTGTAAACAAGAGATACTTAGTTGACGAATTGTATCGAATGTGCAAACATGTATTTTGGTTCTGTCGATAGAAAACGATCATTCGATTCTTTTACATGGTGACATCGGCCAAAGGAAGTGTCAAAATTCATGATTTGACCTACCACTGAATTCAATTCTTGATACTTGATCGATGTCTAAAATGACAATTTCCGTGAAATGATAATATAAGTGAACATTTATGGATTAACATCTTTGTTGACGAGTCGATTTCAGAAAAAAGAATATAAAAGGTGTTAGTACCCTTTCTGATAGAAAATTTTCAATCAGTTGAATTAAATGTATACTGTCGAAATAACTAATTTTTTAAATATGGATGAAAAATTAAAAATTTTTAAAGAAAAACATACCGCTCTTAGAGCAAAAATAAAACAAAATTATTGACAAAAATCGAAACCAACATTAAATCCAAAATTGAAAATATTGAAATGTAGGAAATTTTACTGGAACAATTGTTGAATAAAGCGGAAAGCTTAAAGGCACTTATATTGAGATTGAAAATTTGTCGAATCTAGAAAACAATGAAACCGAAAGTGCAACTTGTGATGAATATTAGGGAAATATATATAATCCTTTGGAAAGTTAAACTAACACGTTAAATAAAATATTTGAGTATGAAATCGAAAGAGTTAGAAGAAAAAAAAAACAAAATCGGTCAGACTTCAGGAATGGCAGTAAAGGCGGTCGAAAAAAAATCATTAAAGCTTCCGCGATTGGAAATTCCAAAATTTTATAGAAATCTTACCCAGTTTCTTTAATTGTATTCCCAATTTGAAAACGTGATTCATAACAATCCGGAACTTTTAAAAAAAATCGACAAATTCAATTATCTGAAAATTTCTCTTTCTGGTAGTGCGACAGCATTCATAAGCGACATTACGTTGACAAATGAAAATTATGATGTCGCGATTGACATTTTAAAGGAAAGATTTCGTAAAAAGGAAGTTTTAATTAATGCGCATATGGGTAATATTTTAGACATTAAGGCTGTAAAAAATTCAACTGATTTGTATTCTTTAAGAAAATTGTATGGCAAAATAAAAACGCAAATCAGAAATTTAAAATCTTTAGGTATTGAATCTAACGGTTACGGCAGTGTTCCTCTACCTTTTAGTATTCATGGCCCAATTTTCAATCATAATTTTCATCGCGCCCCACTCCCCCCACACACATTAATAATGTATTTTGAGTATTTTAGCGCTAAACCTACACTCTACAACCTTCATTTTAAACTTTACAAATTACCAAGAATACCGAAATTTATTGACATTTTGCAACACCGATCCTCAGCCTTGAAAAAACAAGAATCCTATGCAAAACAAGAATCCTAAGCATCAACAAGTACACAGACGAGCATGGTTCCGAAAATAAAATCAAGAGAATAATCTCAAGAATACTTAAATTTTTGGTTCTCTAGTACCGAAGTAAATGAAGAAGAAAGCCCCTGTGTATCACATTTGCTATAAAATGTTGGCGGCAGACAGCATGGAACCTAATAAACGTAAACGACATTTGGAAACGCTTCATAGTGAGTACGTTAACAAACCCAGAGAATTCTTCGAATTAAAATCAAATTCATATGAAAAGCAAAAATCATTGTAACTTTGTCTGTGAATGAAAAACTTTAATTGCCTCTTACAACGCTTCATATAAAATGGCCAGATGTAAAAGCCTCACACGATTGGTGAAGAGCAATTGGGGAAGAGCCAGCCGCAATTGAGATTGTAGAAATTATGATTGAGATAATTTTGCAAAACAAATGCAGTCTATACCTCTTTCAAATGATACTGTTGCCCGTCGAATTGCTGATATGGCTGAAAATGTAGAGTGTCAGCTTTTGTCGAAGTTGCGGGACAAATTATTTTCAATACAACTCGATGAGACAACAGATAGTAATAAAGATGCTCATTTCATTGCCTATGTTAGATTTTGTGATGATTTGTCAGTAGTAGAAGAATTACTTGACCAATAAAACCTGCAAAACTGCAAACCAATAAAAATCAAAGCAACAGCACTCCCATTATTTGCTATCTTAAGTGATTTTATGAACGAAGCAAACAGAAGTGAAAAATTGCGTCGGAATATGCCCCGATGGCGCTCGTCCGGAAGATTCCAAAGTATTCAAGAAATTGTGAAACAAAAACGCCACAGTGCGTCTGGACACATTGCCTGATCCTCAGAGAAGTTTTGGCTTCCAAAGAAATTAGTCCTGCACTGTAAAAAAAAACGGAAGAAATACAGTAAAAATCACTGTTATTTAAATGGCTATCATAGGAACACTAATGATAACAGTAAATTTTACTGTTAAATTCAGCCGCAGAAAATCGTTTGCTATTGCGCATGCGCATTGAATTGGCGGAATAAAAGTTTCTTCTGTTCCTGTGACAAATGAATCAAATTAATTTCGCCATTTATTTGCCCGTGTT
Source organism: Latrodectus hesperus (assembly GCA_037975125.1). Lineage (NCBI taxonomy): Eukaryota > Metazoa > Arthropoda > Arachnida > Araneae > Theridiidae > Latrodectus > Latrodectus hesperus. Next base: position 116,712,023 of record CM075853.1, on the reverse strand, counting down.
TTCGCTTAGTGAAGTAGGTGATATTTTGAGAATAATTATTCCTTTAGTTGAAGTTCTATTGAAATTTAACCACCAAATATAAGGTAACGTATATTTTTCATATTGTTTATTATGCAAGTTGTTAGCTAACTTTGATATATATAAATTCTTATAAATTTGACTGAACATTTCAAAAAATTCTAAGCTGAATTTACAAACGATCATATTTACTAGTATTAATTTAGTGTCAATATTTTTTTACTTACTTTTTATTAATATTTAAAATATTTTATAGTAGTTTGGTAACATAATTGATTAGTATTTTAATTATCAATTTTTTGATGAAATTAGAATTGTATTTAAGTGCTTCCATTGTTATAAAATTGCTTAGCTATATTTCTTTCGAAATTAAAATTGAATAATCATCTATTGTTATATTCTTTTAGATATATATTATTAAATATATTAACGGAATTTCTATTTTATTTCGTTGTGGAAAATTCCTGATTTTTCTGTCATTGTAAAATGATATAATTTATTGTATATTAATTAAATATAATTTTTATATTTTTAATAATTTTTTGATTAGAATTTTATTAAAAAATGTTTATTTTTTAATACAGATTGTTAAATTGCATTCTAATTTTTATCATTAATTCAATTCCATTTTGTAACATGCATTAAAATAATAATTTTTTTAGGCATAAATGTTTGTAAATTCTTTCAATAAAATAATATTACAATTAATGATATTTATTAGAATAAATAATCTTGTGTTTTGAATTTGCATGAAATGTAAAAATGCATTTCAATGGAAAATGTAATGTTTTTTTTAATATTTATTTTTTAAAATCATTATTTTATAACAAATGTATAAGAAACATTTTTAAACACATATTAAGAAGTACTATTCGAATTAAGGTGATTTATTTAGAAAATGTAAAGTTTATTATTTTATAACCATAATTAATTTTTTAAATTTATACTACTAATTAGAACATTAATTAAAAATCTGTTTGGGAAATCTTGTTGGTAGTTTGATATTTATAAAACAAAATTTCTGGCAACACATTTTTTTTGAAAAAATTATATTATTACTGCAAATTTCACTTTATTTTATTAAAAAATTGCAAAATTTGTAGTGCTATTTATGATTTATTTACATGTTAGTGAAGAAATCTGAAATTCATAAAAATAAAAGCTAATTTAAAATTATAATTAAGAAACAAATACATGAGTGAAAACTTTGTAATTTGTTCTTGCTTAACATATTTAAAACATATTGTGCTCAAGATTTTTCTAATACTACTGTGCACATTAAATACTACCTTCCAATATAGTCACACTTTTTAAAAAAAATTTTAAATATACCTATGTTTAGAGAAAATAAGAATTTATGAAGAAAATGTTTGATTTGTAAAGGAAGTTTTAAAAATAGAATAATCACAAATAACTTTTAGTAGTAAGACTATTTAGAGTAAAGCCTCTTCTTACCGACTTCAGCCATATTTGAAAGATAGAATAGGTATTTGGAGAGAGAGAGTGTGTGTGTTTTTGTAAGCACGTGTATTTTTAAAAGTTTTCTATTTATCCTTCATTGTGATAGTGTTTAACTGCTGTAAATTTAAATTTTAAGTGTTTAACTGCTGTAGATTTAAATGAAAGACTTAAGTTTGCATCAGCTAACAAAATTAAAAGAATTGTTAATTTCTTAAAAACTTCTCCTCCTGGAGGTTGTAAAATACAATTTTCAACCATTGAGGAATCGGATGGAAAAGAGGATATTGGAGAGTTTATTATTCTTCTATCAGAGAAGACTTGAAAAAATATTTAGAAGTACTGCAGTAAAGTACTCAAAATTTTATTTTAAAAAAATTACTGCTTAGTAAATTATAAATAAGAAATTTAGAAATGAATATAAAAGTTAATCATAAATAAATTAATCAGGAATTTCTTTATTGGTTTTAGATTTCCGCATCTTCTCAGGATGCAATAGATATTACAGACTTACCTTGCACACCATGTCTATTAATTTGTGGTATGTATTATTTATATATTTCATAAGGTTTGAAGTGTTTTAACTCAAAAGCAAAATTTTGTTGTTACATTTATTGACCTCATCAAAAATTGTTTACTCTGCTTACATTCTATTTAAAATAAATCATATGAATATATAAAGTTCTAAAAAAATCTAAATAAATTGTTTTAGTTAAATACATCTTTTTTGATGCAACTTCAATTGTATTCTTTATTTATCTTAAGTACGTATATAATGACGTAAATATGCAGACTTAATGAACAGCAATTTTTTTTTATATTTCCTAATTTTGCACTATTTCATGTAATTTTTTATTGAAATTAAAGTTTTCTTAGCGGGAAATACAACTTTGATCTCACTCTAAGACAACTTAGATTTCACTTTTGAGGTAACTATTTACGAATTACATAAATTCAGTTTTAAGCAAATGTTTTATAAAATGTTATTTCATAAATTTTTGTTACTTTGACACATTATAGCATTTCAATTTTTCTGTTTATTTTCGATGGAAATGTTTTTAAATTGTATATATATGCATGTAAAAGAAATGTTTCCATATTCTCTACAAAATAAATTTTTTTTAACTTAAAATCGGTTTTTGTATGTTATCTTTAAAATGTGGGTATAAAGTTCATATTTCGCACTTTATTTCTAAAAATTTGTAATTCACAATTGGAAGTGTTATGATTTGCTTTTCAGAGGATATAATTTTCGATAACATGAATGAATTCTTATAAAACCAATTCTATATTCTCTTTTAATTAAATCAATTACAAATTAGTTTCTCGAGATAGAAAACATCAGTTAGAATGATTTAATTGAAGTAAGGATTTTATCATTTTCAGAAAAAGTGAGACCTTCATTACCAAAAATTCTTATCATGAAATTGCTAAAATCCTTTGAAATAATTTTTATCATCAAAATGTTTGTGATTGCATAAATGTAACAACCACTTGTTAACTATTAAGAGAAGTATATTTTAATATAAAACAATAAAAATTTCTAAATATTTTATTGAACTATTAAGCAACTTTTCCTCTGAAATATTCAGCTCTTGAAATTTCAAATTAGTTATTCATGTGTCTATTTTTTTGTTTTGCAGGTGCTTGCTTGTTCAACTTTAATCACTCGCGGGGAACTAAATCTAAAAAATATGTCAAGGAAGGAATCCAAGCACGTGTTTTTGTCACTTTTAAATACTTTATACAACTTTAAATGGCTATAATTGTTAAAATGTAAATAAAAAAATTCTTTACAATTATTTGTGTATTGTCAACTATATTGCTTTTTTTCTCAGAATCTTAATTTGCTTACATTATAATAGAAAAAAATCAATTACTTTAAGCAATATCAAAAAGAAAGCTTTTATTGTCTTTACAGTATAATTAAAATACTACATCATTAACTAATTCCCCTTTTGTATTTTTAGTAAAATGGAATGTTTTGTAAGGTTTCTTTTTATCCTAAATCTGTAGAATCACAGATATATCAAAAATCAATTTTATGCTAAGCTTTGTATCTTATTCAATATAACTGCTATTTCTTAATTTTTTTAAAAAAATATGTAATAAAAATTTCAACCTTCTTAACTATTCAATTAAGTTACGATTTTATCCAAGATTTTGAGGTAAGAAAATTAAACAATCTCGTCAGGTATTGAAAGTTAAGCTATTGATCTCAAAATGTTCTAAAAATGACATCTTCTGCAATATAACATTAGTTATGTTTTTGTACTTTTTATATTATATAAAAAATTACTTAATAATTGTTGGCCCATAATTAGGAAATTAGCTAATGTGTTTTCAAAATTGATTTATACTCTACTGTTATCTTTACAAAACATGATGATAGCTGTAAATAGCTTATTGCAGTAGGTTTTGTAGAATATGCAGCAAAATGCATAGTAAAATGTGCTATAAAAATAACAATAAAAAGTGCTGTAAAATAACAATAAAAAGTGCTGTAAAAATTACAGTTAAAAGTGCTGTAAAAATTACAGTGAAAAGGGCTGTAAAATTACAGTGAAAACTGCTGTAAAAATTACAGTAAAAAGAACTGTAAAAGTTTTACGAATATGCTGTAAAATTTACAGCATATTGTACTGGCGCCCAAAACGCCAGCACATTTTGCTGTAAAATTACAGTGCTTTTTTAGAGTGTGGTTTGAATATTGTGTTAACTGCTGTTGTAACCATAGTAAATTATATAAAAATGAGACCCTTGAAATCAAGAATCGTTTCCGCACTTTGTAAAGACATGGGCGCAGTAAATTCAGCGTTACAATTTTATTGCGAGGCAAGTTGGTTATCACGAGGGAAATTTTTGTAAAGTTTTTATGAATTAAGAGTAGAAATCGTCGTTTTCCTAGAAGAGGAAAAAAATCCGGAAGCTGAGAATTTTCACGATAGTTTATTTGTGATGAAATTGAGCTACATGTAGTCGACATATTTGAGAAATTAAATAACTTGAATCTTCAACTGCAAGGAGCAAATACACTTATATTAGATACGAGGGATAAAGTTTATGGTTTTTGTAGGAAATTGTAATTGTGGAGCAGAAATTTAACGCAAGAAAATTTAACATTGTTTGCAAATTTGAATGATTGTATTAAAACTTACAAGGCTGAAGAACAGCATGTAAAAGCTGTTATTGTAACCATTGAAAATTATTTAGCAATTCTAGCAAAGAATTTTAAAAAGTACTTTCTTCTGACGAGAAACTGATATCAAGTTACAAGTGGGTGAGATATCCATTTCAAAATACTCCTGAAGGACTCTCAGTTGAAGTGGAAGAAACCTTCATAGACTTCACAGCAAGCGGTGAAACCAAAAGACAATTGAGTAATAAATCACTCTTTGAATTTTGGGCAGGAGTGGATGATGAGTTTTCTGCACTAAAAACAAAGGCATTTCGCATTCTACTTCCATTTTCAACATCTTACCTTACATTTTCAACATCTTGCTCTGAAAGACAGGCCCAAAGAAGTCACTAATAATTATTAAATTTGTTTTTAATTTAGAAAGTTGTTTTAATTTAATAAGTTAATTATTAAATATGTCGAAATATATTTTGTTTTGTATGTGTGTGTGTTTTTTCCTTTCAGTCACTTAATCAAATTTTTTAAATATCATTTTCTCTTGGATATGCTCGCGCCCCTCCACGGGGGTGCGCCACACAGGTTGAGAATCACTGAGTTATGAAAATATTTTGAGTCCCATATTACTAACTTCTCCCACAGGATATTATTTTGCAGTTCAGTAGAGAAAATAACGATGAAACGTGGGATTTACGTAAACTTTTGAAGCTGCTACAAAAAGAAATTTAGAATCATGAACGTGTTAACTCAATGTTCAGTGAAAAAAAACTAACCCTTGAATTAGAAAAAAAAATGAGAAGGAACAAGAAAGACGCAAGGGTAGAGGCTCCTACACACACTTTAAATAATCTACTCATGAGTTATTGGAGCCAACAATTGAAAGTGATTGTCTATTTTGCAATGTTAAAGGTAAACATTCAAGTGAATTATGTGACTCATTTACAGTAGAAGAGAAGAAGCAATTGCTACGTAATCAAAGCGCTTGAAAAATAACTTTGTTTCTAGAGAAACCCTATTTGGTTAGTGCTTGCAGGGTACAAATGATGAAAATTCCTCATGTAACCTGGCAATGAAACTTTTAGTTGAAAAAAAAAGACATTTGAAGGCAAATTGCAAATTTTTGGGAATTAGAGAGTTTGGGATCGGCGAAACCAGCGAATCAACTGACTGCACTGTTACCGAAGGATAAAATAATTGAAACCCCTAATTTCACCATCTGTGGAATCGAATTTGCTGGACCAATTTTCTTCAAAAATAAAAGACAACTTCTAAGGCCTATCTAGCTTTGTTCACGTGTGCTGTAACACGCGACATTCATTTAGAATTGGTATCCAGCATATCAACAGAAAACTTTCTATTAGCTTTTAAAAGATTTTAATTAAGATGTGGTGTTATGAAAATCAGCTATTCTGACAATGCAAAGACTTTTAAACGTGCTACCAATGAACATCAGAAAATACATCGTTTTCTAAAAAATACCAAATTTCAAGATTTTATAGCTGCCGAAAATATCACTTGGAAATTCATTATTAAATGTGTCCCATGGTGGGGAGGTTTCTACGAAAGGTTGTAAATTGGTTAAGGATCCACTTTCAAAGACACTCGGAAAGCTCTCCTTTCGTTTGAAGAACTTATGACAGTATTAACAGAAATTGAAGCAGTAATAAATGAAAGAGCCCTAACTATTTCTTGAGATTTGGAAAACAAAATTTAGATATGCCCATTAGTTTAATGAAATTAGAAAATAAGGTCTCCACAAAGAATGCTTTGAATAACTGAAATGTTTATCAAACTTGAATATTAAAACAAATGTGGATTAAATGGAAGAATTAGTATCTGTACACTTAAGAAATGCTAATTACTTGAAAACCCTTGAAGTACATCAAGATTTGAAAATTACAGACGTAATATTATTGGAAGGAACAGAAAAATGAAAATTGTTGTGTGACTTAGTAGTAATTAAAGAACTTATAAAAGACAGAGATGGACGTGTGAGAGCTGCTGTTGTCAAAACTGCAAAAACAGATAAACTCAGAAGACCCATAAAACTCCTTCCCATATTGGATCTAAAGAGTGACTAACTAAAATTAAATGGATTCTAACTATTTATTTTAGAACTCTAACATTTGATTTTGTGCTCAAAATTTAAAAATTATTCATGTTAATTTGATATGTATTAGTATGTTTTTTCTCTTTATCTAACAGGAAACTAGTTTCGTTTAGTTTCTTTTAAAAATTACTATCCTTATTTAAAAATGTAAAACTTAAACACTCATATTAAATGACTTATAAAATAGATTTTCGTAAGAAACGGAGTTTTTGATTCACTTGTTGTACTATAAAATTCTGCTTTAATTTGCAAACTAGTGAAATTATAAATTTTTTTCTGATAAAACATAATCATTTGTCACATTTTTCTCATGTATCAATGATTTATTTAAAAAAATATCTATCATGTTAATTTAAATATCTATATATTCTAAAATCTTCTTACACACACACACACACACACACACACACACACATATATATATATATATATATATATATATATGAGTGTGTGTGTATGTAAAATATTTCATTTGTTTTCATTGGTTTTCAAAGTAAAAAAATGCTATAGAACACATGCATAATATATTATTTTCTAATTTAACTGGAGAACCCTTATTAATTTTATGTTGCGGAATTTACTTAATATTTTTGAAATATAATTTGCATTTCAATATTCAATTAATATATTAACTTATTCCTGGTGTTTGTGTGTGCTTGTGCGTGTGTGTGTGTGTCTGTGCAGGTGCGCGAGAGAGAGATACTTCTTTTATTCCCATTGTTCTAAGACATAATAGTTTTTCTTCATGATGATTAAGTATATTTAATACAGTTTCTGATTTTTCATGTTTTATAAATCCGTGAAACTATTACATATGAGCTTCATAGCATAATAATATAAAAGAAATTCTAAGCTTATTGATAATTACGTGTGTATGAGAGAATAATGATAATGCTATTAATAAAAACAACAAATGCGTACAGTTTATTCGAATTTTTTTGTATTTAGAATAATCAAATATGATTCGCATTTTAGTTCATATTTTGGGAAATCTTGGCATTTGTGTAATCCAGAAATGATGATATAACAATAAACACAGTTACTGATATTTCTACAGATTTTCATAACTTATTTATAATGTCTCTAAGTTTTATCTTATAAGCTTATGTGTAAAACTTTATAATATATCTAATATAAAAATAGATTTTTATTTATTAACACTTATTTCTAAATTTGTTAAACAAGATATGTATTAGCTGATTTAAATTTAAAAATACTACGATTCTAACTTATTATGATTATGTAATTAAAAAAGATTTGATACATAAAATTGAATTTAAAATTTAATTTTTATTAAGTTTTAAATACGCATTTACTGCGAAATCACTTTCAAACATTACAATTATATCACTTTAGTGTTATACCTTGTTTGCTTTCATTAATCATTGTACAGAGATAAAAACTACGCTTTCAACATCATGCAGTTTTGATTCCTAGTGTTAACAAGAAATTCGATTAAAATAACATTTACAGCACTTAATAATATCACAACACGAATTAAATTTAGACTAAAGATAAATGAAGGATTGAAATATTAAGTTCTCTTAAATTAAAATTTATAATAAATGCGGTGACTATTTGGTTCAGATATCTCTGAAGGAATGTAGAATCCACATCTTCAAAGAAAGGACATGGTCTAGTTTAATATTGTACAAGGTTGTTCAAATCGAAAGGTAAGAATCACCACTGTAAGCTTTAATGAAAGTTTTATTCAAAGAATTTGCAAGTGGCGTGATCACAACAATCCCATTAATTAACAATCCGCATGATTCATTGTTTGCAGAGCTCCTGAGGTTATAAAGAGATTCAGTTTTTTATAGCGAACTTGATTTCATCGTCCCGATTAAACCACTTCCCTTTTGGATTGTTTTTCTTGGGACTAAACATATGAAAATCACAGGGTGATATGTCTAGACTGTAGGGTTGGTGATCAAGTTATTCTCATTTGAGCTTGGACAGTTTCTTATGAGTAATTTCGAATATGCTTGGGAGGTTCTTATCATTTTGCAGAACCACACTTTTAGTCAGCAGCTAAAATCTTCTTTTCTTGATGGACTTAATTATCAGAATTTCTCCCAGTACACATCAGATTTAGTGTTTTTTTCTGCTTAACGCATCCTGTCCTCTGACTTACTGCCATATAAATTGGACTTTGCTCTCTGCTACACATGTGGTTGTCCGCTCATGCTCCGATCCATCACAGAGACTAATAGTATGCTTAAATGTCTCTCTACGTTCTTTCATAGCGGCATAGAAAAATATGTTAACGGTTACGTTGCCACGACGTTTCCTTTCTTTTCATTTGAATGCTTCTTGCATAAAATATGTCATTGGAAAAATATTTTGACTCGCAATGTATTGGTTTTACTTCATAAATTTAGTTTTAGTTCATTAATCCGGATTTACTTTTCAAATATGAGAGAACACTCCACAAAAACATTTTAATATTTTATTTTGAACTTAGAATAGTTTAATTAATTTATGAAAATGAATTTATGATTTCTTCTTAAATGGTATTTAAGACATACAGTTATTTAAACGCATTTTATTCAAATTATATGGGAAAAATTAATAAATCATATATATATATATATATATATATATATATATATATATATATATATATATATATATATATATATATATATATATATATATATATATATATATATATATATATATATATATATATATATATATATATATATATATATATATATAGTATACGTCATAATTATGTTATTTTTGTATTGTTAAGATTTTTCACTCAAAATTATATATTATTTTTATTCTAAATATATTTTACAATGCAACTCAGTACTTCCAATATTCTGAATACTAAATTTCTTAATTTAATTTATAGACAGATAAAAGCTTCTAGACTCTAAATTATAGAGCTTGTTAATTAATTTAAGTAAAAGTATTATTTATATTTAAAATTTTGAATGAAGTATTTAAATGGATTTTAAAAAAATAATTTTTTTAAAAAGTTTAGATGAAGTGACAAGATATATATCAAGTCCATCTATATCAAAAATATTCCAATAAATTATTCTTGTTAACTATTCAAAAACGCATATATGCACTGTTCTAAAATAAAATATCAACCTGCAATGAATGTTACTCTGTTTTAGTATTAACTACGCTGTTATTCTTTGGAAATAAAATAAAATAAATTTAAGTAGTGTTCTTTTAGGATTATGCTATCCAAATCTCTCTCAGACTCATGAAAATAAATTATTCTGCAGTTTGTTCTTTTTTCAACATTTTAATCCCTATTTTTTATTTTAATCTAAAAATATTTCTACTTTGTCTCGTCAAAAGAGGAAATTTAAAACTGCACTGGTTTGTACTTTTAATCTCTTATAAGAGCATTTTTTGAGGAAAAAATTTTATCGTAAGAATAACACATTCCTCTTTATTCTGTCTCAGAAAACTTTTTGTAATGTTCCAATAACATTCTCGATTTCAATCTCGAATTTTAGCTTCTCTTTTTTGTATATGATTAATTGGATGTATACGCTTATCATTTTAATCAGTTTTTCTTTTTTAAAATAATAATGAATATTAATCATATAATTTTGGTCATTGTAATATCATCATTAATACTCAGGAAAATAAAGTGATTTATAAAATCCTTAAAAATTAACAGGAAATTAGATTTTAAATTTTTTTATGAAATACACAAAAATGCATTTAATTAGAAGTCATTATCTTTGTAGAATATATTTAACATTCCGTCAAGTTTGGTATAAAGAATGTTGATAAATAAATTTATGTAATAATAAAATCTTATTAATTTTATTAAATTACATAATTGAAAATAAATGTAACGAATTTAAAAATGCCCACTTTATTCATCTAAAATATATTTATTAAATAAATAATATTAACATTTCATTTTACCTTGGAGCTCTGACTTCTTTTCAGGTTTTTCCAATATATTTTCATGCAAACATGTATAATAAGAAAACTGTCATGCTAAAATAGTTATTTATTCTTAGTTTAAAACAAAAAATATAATTCTTTCTTTATTTTAAAAAATCTTTAATATTCAGTCAAGCGTAAAATGAAAATGAAAATTAATTTCTCAGCTTTTGGTTATTTCTTTCCGCTAAAGCCAATAAAAATACAGTAAAGGACACGGAGATAATTGGATTACGAGAAAGAATTGCTCATTTGTATCTTTAAAACCTTTTTTTATGAATGCTGCTTTAAAACGTTATATTTTCTTATAATTTATTATAAAATTAATTTTTTAAAGATTAGGATAAGAGACTGTTTCTAATCATATGCTAATAATCCTAAAAAAAATATTCTTTAAAAAATATGTATATATGTATGAATATTAAAAATATTTTCGCTACAAATTAAGCGATTATATACTCTAAATACTTTAAAAATAATATTTAAAAAATTCAAAGAAATTCTTAAAAATGCAAAAAAGTTACAGAAATTAATGTTATTTAAATAAATCATAAATTTAAATAACAGTATCATTGAAAATTTGCTTCAATAAAAAATGCTAAGAAAGGGACTAAAAATTCTTAACAGAAAATTTCAAGGTAATAATCTAAAAACAAAATCTAAACATTAGATTAAAACATTTAATTCTTGTCCAGTGCCATTCAAATGAATAACAGAACTAACAGAAAAAATTGAAACATTATAGTTACGATTAATAACTGAAAAATAAGAATAACCATCAAATCAGTATCAACATATGGATGAACTAAAAAGTATTTAATATTCTGAAAAGTAAAAAAACGTACAGCTTTTAAGAAAAATTAATCGAACCATTTGGATCATAATTTGTGGTTACACACTTATATATCTTTCACATATATATATATATATATATATATATATATATATATATATATATATATATATATATATATATATATATATATATATATATATATATATATATATATATATATTAGATAGATAAATAGATGTGTGTGTGTGATCACAGGTGTATACATGCATGCAACCAGTTGGAAAATGACCATACTCACAATAAAAAATATTATCAACAGAGAAAATAAATCTTAAAAAATGTTTTTATTTTAAGTGATTGTTAATTTAAGGTTTATAAAATACATTAATCAATAAAATTTAGGAATAAAAGATATGTATAAGAGTTTTTATATATTGTTTATGAATTTTTATTGTGGTTTCATCTTTAACTTGGTTATTAGAAACAAGTGCTTACAAATAATATGTAAGTACATGTTAAATTATGAATTTAATATAAATTAGGAGAATATAAATGGATTAAAATAGGTGCATTTAAAACTAAATTAATGATCAATTTTTCATTCGATTCGAAAGATAGAAATGAATGCTCAGTTTTACATTTAATTGCTATTTTTTATCAAACTGTTGTATTCAATTATATTTAAAAGTGTTTTATTTATGAAAAAAATATATTGGTAAAAGGAAATGAACAATGAAATGTAAAACAAAATAAATTCCTAAGCAAAAGTAATTAAAATGGAAAACATAATCAATCAATAATAAATAAAATTACTTAAGTTCTATAAGAATACTAAGCCATGACGGTTTCCTCAAGAGAATGTCTTTCATTACATTTATGAAAGATGACATTTGCATTTCCTAATACCCAGTGGAAAAAGAATACAAAAATGTTTTGAGGAACAACTTTAAAAACATCAAAAGCTAAGAATATAAAAACAAGTTCTCAAATTAGGATTTTAATTAAAATTAATGGAAATATAAGAATTGGAAAATTTAGCTTTGCTTAATACTATTAATAAAAAATAATTCTTAAAATTAAAACATTTTATTGAATTATAATATGATTTAAATTTAAAAAAATAAAGGATTATGGTTGGCAAACTTATTTTCTCTGGTAGAAACCAATGGGATTTTATTAATTAGTGTGAACCCTGTGGTCTTCGTAAATTCGCAGGTATTGCTTGAAATTAATGGTTGAATTTTTAATAAATTTTTATGAAAATATGCTCCATTAGAATATAAAAAAATGATATATACTAAGATAGAAGCAAAGTTTCTTCTATATATACTAATGTTTCGTTGTCAGTGTAAAATTCGGAAACTTTTACAAAAATGAATACATAAATATAATTCTCTTTAAAATGAAAATGTTAGGAACAGAAATGTTTTGCCAAAAACTGTTTATAGCTAAAATTCTTATAACGAATAAATTTTTATTTACCAATTCCAAATAATTTCGAATTGTTTAAAATTTCTAAGTACATAAAAAGCATTCTAATGTTCAATATAAAATATAAATTTATTTTTCAGTTTCTAATAACTTGTTAAAAATTACGTTATAGGTACAATTTTGCTTCCAATTTGTATCAATGATAAGAGATAAACATATACAATCACTAAGTGACCTGCCACCATAAAGCACTACATATGATTTCTGAAATGATATACCCAATAAACCACATGACACTAATAATATAATAATGAATCTTTCAAATTTTATGATGCACGAACTTTTTTCTGTGTTGAAAACCTTTGAGACGTTATTATTTAGTATGATCCTTTGTGGGGGGTGTTCTGTAATTCCGAGGTATGGCTCGAAACTAATGCTTGAATATTTAATAAAATTTTATGAAATTATTTTTAGTTAAAACATAAAATATTAATATATATTTTGAAATTAATATATACCGAAAAAATCATATATATTGAAAATTAAAAATTTTTGGTTATGTACTATTTCACTACCTCCCTATCGTAAGAACAACGCACTACTATAATACAGAAAAAAGAGTTAATATAACCTAGAAAATGTTAGTTTTGGAAGATATATAATTAATTTGTAGATTATATTAGGATTTATGAAATTTTAGAATGACCCGATTAAATTCAAAATTTTAACGGTTTTTTCATTATTATTTATAAAAGAAATTTACCCATCTAAAATAAATTAATTAGAGGTTTATGATTAATTAGTGGTTTATGATTTTAATAGCGGTAACATTTATGAAATACTTACAAATATGTTAAAGAAATATGTTTCTTGAACTTCATCGAACAAATTTCATCAAAGTATTTTAGTAATTTCCTTAATTACATTAGGCAAATAAATATAATAACATTCGTTGTTAATACAATATTAATATTTATGGATACTATACATACGTGTGTCGTTATCTTATTACACCCGTCAAATACTATATTAAATACAGAATTTGTTTCACATAAAAATAGTCACGTTGAAAAGTGTATCATCAGTGTTTTCCTTTCATGATTAAGTTTACCTTCTGTGTTTCCAAACTTGAAAATGTGTTTTTCTTTACATTTTAAGTTTCATTTCGACTGAGGTGGCCTGGCTTCTTCTGCTAAAACACTGTTCTGTCTATACGAAGAATTGTGAATTTGAATTCGTATCCACACAACCGAAGATACATCAAATTCACTAATGGCATCTGGAGTGCGTAAAGTATGTCTGAGTCGCAATGTTTACCGTGTGAAAGGATGCCTCTGGGACGGCTAACCGAGTCTGAAGATCTTCTGCTTGGTCTGTACTTCGTATTTACGAAGACCAACCCTTTCTCGTGATCGTGGCATGCCCAACGGTTGCCGCACTGCATAAAGTTGTTATCTCTTCCACTCATTATTAGCATGAAAGGTGAAAAGTCTAATTGGCACATATTGTAAAAAACTTTCATAAAAATGTTTAATTGTAATAGAAGCAGCAAAATAAAATTTGATTTATTATCATTATTTCAAAACGTTAATTAAAAGTCATAATTTGAGTATTGAAATTTATTTTGCATGAATGCTATATTTGTTAAATTTAGATGATAAAGTGGGAATTAAATTGTAGTATATTGCTATATATTCTCTATACGAAAAGTGAACGCATTCAATAAGGGTACATCTGTCAAATGTTATGGAGAAATTTTCGTTTTTTTATTGTTTTCATTACTTTAGCGTATTTATTGTACTTATCATGATTTATCGCAATGATAAGTACAATATTATAACTGAAATGATTGTGAGATAATAAGTTCTTTCAAAATTAAATATTTCTCTCCCTGTGAAGGTCATATTTAATAAAATATTTAAGTGAATATATTTGAATCTGTCTCAGATGCTATTTCCTATAGTGACATGGCAAGTAAAGATAAAATTACCCTAATAAAAATAAGTATGTAAATTATTCAATTCATTTTTTATATTCAGTAAATGGAAAAATAATTTGGTTTCATAAGATTTTATAAAAAAATTCTTAAAGTATAAAAAATTAAACTTTAGGCCTATTGTTTTTGAACGGACATTCAGGAAATACGCAACTCTAGATTAAATTCAATGTATTCTACAATATAATAATTTGACGAATGAGATTCGTTCACTTTGATTATTATCAATAAATACAAAAAGAAAATTAAAAGTTCAGACTTGCCTTTCTATTCAAATTGTTATAAAATCCTTAAATTATTATAATAATTATTGTACAATTAGAACATATTATACATAAGTTATAAGAAATCATATTACTTCAACCCATCTTAAGCTTAAGACTTACATAAAAACCATGCTTACAATTTTCTTAATACATACACTACCGTATTTGCTTTCAAGGATTCTTTATAATGAATGAAAACAAAGCAATTCTATTTGGAATATTTTGTATTAAAGTTGGATCAAATAAATATATTTATTTACATTTTTTGCACGGAATCAGCTAATCATATATCATTTTTAAACTTCTAGGATTCTTAAGAATTTTTCTTCAACTTGTGGATTTTTCAACCACTAGAATTCTTCAAAATATCCTAATTATTAAAAATATTAATGAATATATACCGTTATCAAAGTTTTTACTCTTTATGAGAAATAAACTTAAACTAAATTTAAAATTTTGTTTCATGTTAAAGTGTGTATTAGAAATGTCAGCCAATTAACTCTATTAAAATTAAATTGTTTTGTAATATTAAAGTTCAATGTAATACTTTAGTTATAATTATTAAGTTCAATGTAATGCTTTAAACATTAAACCTATTTATCCATATTTCTAAAGTACTGCAATTAGCGTTTAAGCAATCTATTCATTAATAATTTGAAAACTTTCACCAAAGTTTGAAAAATATTTTCTTAACACTAACTTGAGACAAAGGTAAAATAATATTTTTTGAAATTCAATATGCATAGTGATTAGCAGTTAACTTCTTAAATTCTCATGAGTTTAAAAAAATACGTCTTATTGCAACTACATACGAATTTCGTGAATATTTTATCACCAAGCACACAGAATACTTTTATTATGAATACTCATGCGACTAAATATAATTAGCTATTTCGGAAAATAATAATATTTCACTTTAGTAGATAAGTGTGTATATATATATATACATATATATATATATATATATATATATATATATATATATATATATATATATATATATATATATATATATACATATATATATATATATATATATATATATATATATATATATATATATATATATATATATATATATATATATATATATATATATATATATATATATATATATATATATATAAGTGACTAACCTGTGGATATCCATAAATTAAGACAAAACATTTAATAAAACAAAAATTATTTCCAATTAAATTATAATTTTTCTTTATATTGAGTTCTTATTAGTGGGATTACCAAAATAATTCAGTTATTTAACATATATCATTAGTAGAATAACATAAAAAAATATTATTTTTTATGAAAACTATAATTTATTAAGCCGAAAATTACTTAAAGATTTTGAATTCAATATAGACTCCAATGTTTACTTCTCTATTGAAGTCTTAAATATAATCACATTTTAAGTTTAATTAATGGAATTATGCAACAATTTTATTTGCAAAGAGCAAAATGAAAACAGGCCTAGAAAAGAAATTTATAATAATCATTATGTGGTTGGTAATGAAAATATCAAATCTAAAACAAATTAGTTATTTTTTTAACTTATGAGAAAAAAATACAGAAAATAATACATTAAATACATTGGAATATTAAAATTTAGATGAAGTAATATTATTCATTAATAAATTTCTAATATATATAACTTCATATATTAGTATAAATATTGCAGTGAAAATACTGTCACTCTTATTTTAAATAAAGAAAGCTTTAGGTTGTATCTAGACACATTCTTCGTTTAGTTTGAAAAGCATACTCTCTGAGATATCAAAAACTATTTAAACCTGATACGTAACTAATTTACAGCTTTGAGAAAAATTTAAAAGGGAACAATTTAAGAAGTTTTAATTTTTTTCTTAATTTTCATTTTTAATTTTAAAAATGAACAATATCCACTTAAAATATCTTACACGAAAAACAATTTTTCATGTTGGTTGCACTCCCAAACATACATTTGATTAATTTACGGTTTACTAGAAGAAAACATATTCGAATATGTATATCCTTGCTGGTGTATGGATTAATTATTTAAACTTATAGACGATCAAAAGGGAAGTATTTTTTCCATCTAGATGAATTACTGACATATGTATAATGACATTACCAGTGGGAATCCATTCTAAAATTTGAAGTATTTGTATATTTCATTCAGAAATTTTAGTTTTAATATAAGAAAACTCTTTTAGGTTTCAATGCGTCATATAAGTAGGACTGCTTTTTTGAAACAAAGTCTTGATTTCGGTTCCAATCACTGTTTAACAATGAAGAAGAAGGTTGCATTTCTGCTTTTCCTATGAGCACTGATAACGGTTATAGGGTGAAAGTTTAAGGATTCCCTCCCTTGCGATTCTGAACCCTTTTACTCTCTTGGATTACATAATATTCAAATCTCTTTCGGAAGCCAATGATATGGAGTGGACTATTTAACACAATCTTCAGTTATCTAAACTAATACACTGTGCCATACATGAGCTACCTTGTAAACTCGTGTTTTGCCTCAGATAAGAATTTTTCTATTCTTCAATTAGTTCCTAACCAAATTTTAATAATTTTAATTAAATAATCAGATTATAAAAATTTCTAAGTGCAATCTCTAAAACCATTAGGTGAAATTTGTAATAATTGTTTTAAATTTTGGAGGAAAAATTTCTCTAAGATTTTGCTGCTCAATTCTAATATTAGATTCTTTAAAATTAAAAATCAATTTTTTTTTAGATTTATGTGGGGTTTGCTTTAGTTTTATTAGTTATGTTTGTTTATATGATATATTTTCACTCTTATATTTGAGAATTAATTATAAAGGTGCTGGTAGCAGAACGGTTAGCGCTGTTTATTTCTTTGAGCAGTTTGTACGTTTGAATTCCACATTGGTCATATATGTTTGTAGTGGTTTGAAATTCACTTTAAACAGTAGATCATAGTCTAATTAGCCTTCGTAAGCAAAAAGGGACCGCTGAGTGAAAACATACTTCTACCGGGACCTAGATTTCAAAAAGAGGATTGTGTGTGACATTGATGATAACCGTTATCTCAGTATAGAATATACATAAATTTATATATTTCTTTTGATTTTTATAAAGATTCTCTGAAGCTATATTTTATACATTTTCAAAAAAAAAAGATTTTTCTGATACAAATATGAACTTTAATTGTTAATTCAATTTCAAAAACTATGTTGATCATTTTTATAAATTGCATTATATTAATTTAAAATATTTATTATACAATATAAGAAGTATTTTTTGTTATGGATAAAGTTCATCAGTTCATCTTAATTTCAAACTCAATAATATATATACTTAGCACAGAACATTTATTATTATCTTAAAGTTTTGAAATGTATTTTCAGCTCAAAATAATGTTAATATTTTGAAACAATACTGATGAAATTATAAATGTTTATAATTTGAAATTATAAGTAGATCTAGAACTCTCAGAAACATTTATGAATATAGAAACACTGAATGTGAAATTTTATTCTATTGTATGTCAAACCGTAGAATTATTTCTCATGAAATATATCAAAAAGCCTATATTAAAGGAAACATTTCCTGCAACTTAAATTTCACGTTTTTTTAAATATTTATTGTAAATTATGTCTGAAATGTCAATAGTTCAAAATATTTTACATTTCCTTGTTTAATTCATTATTTAAAGCAGGTAGAATTTATCTCTGAAAAGTAATCACATGAATTATGCATTTTAACAGTTATTTAGAAACACTTCATGTCATTTAAAACAAGAATCTTCCTTATAATTCTTAAAATATGTAGATAAATAAATTATAATTTAAAAGTTTAATAATATTTGTGATTAAATTCGTATAATATTTTATTTATAAGTAATCTTTCTCGGAATCATTACTTTAAATGTTAGCAATATATTTTGATAGCAAATTTTTATTGTTTTCAATGAAGGTTTAGATTTTATTGGGAGACAAATAAAGTAGTAAACTAAATTTCATAATAAATGATTCATTATGAACGACTTTCTGAAATATATGGAAAATGAAATACTATGGAAATATATACAACTTCGTTTCCATTTCAATTTCTTCAATTTCAGTCCAAAAATATAAGCTACATTAAAAATTACAAATACTTGTAATCAAATACTAAAAAAATCTTATTAAAATGTTTCAGGGTATTTGCTAAACTGTTTATATAATTTAAAATCTATTTTTTTTAAATTTACAATATATCATGATTACTATACTGTAAATGATTTACTGAGCTATGTATTAAACAAATTATTTTATAATCATTTCTGCTTTTCAAATCCCATTTTTATTTAAAATGATATTTAAATATTTCTTGAAAACATCGTATAAAATTATCTTTATAATAGTTCTAATGAAAATAAAATAGAATATTTCGTTAAAAGTATTGGTCAAATATGTAATCAATAAGCATTTTGGTCAAACTTAAAAATGTTATTTTATGTTCCAAATTAACACCATTAATTTAATACTGAAATAAAATTGAAAAATAAAAGTTTATAAGTTTTAATTTAGCTACGTAATATTTTTTTAAATTCAGATTAAATTTTGAGAATATGAAAAGTAGGTGATAAAAGTAATTACCAACATGAAGTTGAAATTTCTTCTTTAAAATGAAAATTTGTAGGAATAATTATTCAACCAGAAATGATATAAATTATTTTATTAGCTAAGTAAGTCATTTTCCTAGAAATTGTTTTAAACTATTAAAGTTAGGAGTATTTTCAAAGATAAACATTGCTCATTATTATAAAACGTATTTTTATTTATTACGCTAAGAATCTGCAAAGATGTTACTAAGCATTTTCAATAAAATACCTTAGTTGTAAATTTATGTCTAGAGTTTTATAAAAGATATTTTAAATTAATTACATGATACAATGTTATTTTCAGTGTAAATTACATGTATACAAAAAGTGGTTAGCGAAATCTTTAAACCATTTACACACACAAGTATTACTGATTATATTGAATAAATAAATCTGTACTTTTGAATTGTTACAGACTTTCTTAATTTTATTGTTGAGATGGTTCTGTTGTTTCTATTTAATAAGTTTTCATTTTAAGCTAGATACAATAATCACAAACATTATTTCTTACTATATTTATTCTTTGTGTTATAAATTTACCAAAAATGTACTTATTAGCATTTCTTCGCATATAATTGTCAAATACTTTAATTATCATCTCTGTTGTAAAGTGAACATGAAGCTCAACATGATCCTAATGTTAAGATTGTTTTCTTCATGGCAAAATGTCAAGGGTTTGAACCAACCACTATTTGACAAAGAGAAATGGATATTACACTTCTGCTTTCTGCAGGCACATGTGTAAGAGTGGTTCCTTGGGAGTTTTGTGGCTTACTTTTAATTCGATAAATGAATCGCTCACTATTGAGAAAATGTGATTACTGAACGTAGTTTATGAAGTAAATATTAAAATGTCTTGCAAAAGCGTTAGGCTATTCACTATACGTTGAGAAAGTGTAGATAAAAATTGTATTTTTTTAATAATATTGTCATATATTATAGATTAATTAATGTCCAATCTTTTAAGAGAATAGTCTAATTTATATTCATTAACTGTAAGGATTATATTTTATTAATGGATAATAAGCGATAAATTATATATATATATATATATATATATATATATATATATATATATATATATATATATATATATATATATATATATATATATATATATATATATATATATATGGTAGTTTAAATGTACTCTTATTCAAAATACTATGTTATAAGAAAATGATTTGTGTGTGTGTGTGTGTGTGTGTGTGTGTGTGTGTGCGTGCGGGCGTGTGTGTGTGTGTGTGATTGATTGATTGAGTGAGTGAGTGAGTGAGTATCACTTGTAATCCAAATATATACTTTCATTAATTGATAAATAGTTTCAATTTAAAAATGAGTAAAAGTAACAAAATATCTTTATATACGACAGCTACAATAATCCAAAGAAAATATCCGTTATTGATAATATTTTCTTTCAGAAGTGTTGTTATTATAAATTTGTATTATATATTTAATTTCCTATTAGAGACATAATGACTGCTTTAACTAATAAATGTATACAGTAAAAAAATTTGAAATTTTAAATTTTCAAGAAATTTATTTTCTAAGTATATTTTTTTCTCTGTATATAATTTCTACAAATTAAACCAGTATTAAATTTAAGATCTTTCTTATAGTTAGATAAAAAAATAAACTCAATTAAATGTAAATATATAGATGTGGTTCTTAATATTTGTAAGAAATTTAATTTCGTTAGTATAAATTTGCATCGTTTTCAGATTATATTAATTAACTTATACAGATATATACGTTTCTATTTAGAGCAATATTAAACATAAAAAATGGAAATAATCAGAGGTACTTAATTAAGTTAACATTATTGCAAGAACACTTAATTCAATTTATAAATTCAGATGCATATTTCATAGCTTTTGATATTAAGGAGGAGCTGATTATGAGTTTTGACTTCTTAAATGTGCTCATAAGGCATAAAAGTCCTTTTTGTGTTAATAATAATTTAGCTTTCATTTTAATTTAAATTTATAAAACAAAATTTGGAAACATGTCATGAAATTTTAAAATATGGGAAATAAATATACTTCTTGTAACCTCGTAGAAATTAAAGTACATACATTTTTTCAATGCAATTTATTATCCATTTTACAATTCTTAATTTCTTAAATCAATAATAAAATTTATTGCTTTAAAGAATTTATTAAATAATGTTGTTATTTCAAAATCCAAAACGGAAAAAGAACTTACTTCGACTGATAAAAGTAAGTATATGTTGCATAATATTATGATTTACTTAACCAATTATTCCTATGGTTGGATACGCATGAAATAATTATCTAGATTTTCTGATATAACTCTTAAAATCATATTTATAAAGTGCCATTTTCAGAAAATCATCATGATTTATAGGGTAATTTCTGTGAAAAACTTTTTAAACATTTTGTAATTTTCAGAGGAAACTGTAAAATTATGCATAGATGAAATGGATATTTCAATTTCAATAAATATAGCTACATTTTATGAAATGTTTTGTATAATGACTAAGAATAAAATAATTGCTTTATATGTATTGGCACAAAACAGTTTTTGCAAATAAAATGCAATTAGTTATTGATTAGAATACACATATGTTCAATTTAAATCGATGTTACAATATGTGTCTGAAAAAATGAATTGTCTTGTTGCATATTTTGCTGAATGAATGTAAAAATAGATATATAGAATTGAGGTAGAAAATTTACCTCAAAGAACAATTTAGATTAAGAACATAATATCTATATTTTTCTATACCTCAAAGAAAATTATATCTATATTTTTCTATACCTCAAAGAATATTTTATCTATATTTTTTTGATTTTCCTTTGAAATGGTAAATAAATAATTTCAGTTAAATATAATGTGAATAAAAATACCGTGATAATTTTGGTTTCTGAAAGATATTGAAACATAAACGTACATATAATGATCGATTATCAAATGTTTCTTCAAAGAGGAAATTTTCAATTTTATCGTAAATTATCTCGTTTAAGAAATATTTTATAACTTTCTTTTAATAAAAAGGTAAAGATATTAGTTATACAAGTAATTAACAATAAAATATATTTTTTCTCATAACATTTATGTTATAAATGCATATTAGACCGTCTAAATATTAATGAGATTATGATTTAATCAGTTTGTCTAAATTGCATTATTCTATATATAATTTTTAGCGAGGTACGATGTACATACTCTCAAATATATAATATACAACAAATAAAGCATTTATGTATTTCTGGATTATATGCTTTCATCATCAACATAATTAAATTATATTTAATGAGAGTAAGGTGTAAGTGTTTTTGATAACTGATGAAATTCAATCATTTGTCTCAATTTTCTAGTTCCTATTATATTTAAAAATAACATTTAAATACAAAATTTATTTATCAAAATGAAAGCTTAATTTAAGCAGCCGAATGAAATTTCACTCAAAATGTATTTTTATTATTTAAGAAAATAAAATCTTAAGAGTTTTGCTTTCCTAAATTTGTATGTTGTTCAATGTCACAACTGTAAACATTATTAACAGTGCACTTCCATAACACATTAATTGATATAATTATATATCAAAATTTTTAACTGAAGAAAAAAGTGGTCAGTGTGTAAATAAATAAATTTAACTAATATTGCATTACGCTGCAATTACTCGAGCAAATAACTAAGAAATATTAATTTATTTTTAACCACTTTTGTAAAAAAAATTTGTTTTTATTTTGAATAAAACTAATTATGTTTTAAAGCACTAAAACTCATTATGTATTTTTTGGGCAAAAGAGTTTGTTATTACCTAAGAAAAAATGAACTATATGTAGTTTTTCGAAAAAAAAGTATAAACTAAATCTCTGAAATAAAATTCACAAAAGTTAGTTAAAATTTCAAATAAATTATAATACTTTACTTTAATAAATGTTTTAATTTATAAGAGTTGCAGTTTCTGTTTAATCAACATAACAAAAACATTGCCATTAGAGAATATTTATTTTTAATTAATCCTTATATAAAGTAACCAATATCAAATTAAAACTTAGAATTAACATTATATATTTAAGTAAGGAAGAGAATAGAAGGAAATATTCAAAATTCATTTTCAACACTCTTGCAAATAATAATGAGGCTTGCTGATATCTGTTAATTGATTGCTTTATTTACCCACTTTCAGTAAACAAATAAACTGGAGGGCACAATTTGAAGACTCTTTGAATTAAAACCCTGCTCATAAACGTCCAAAGTGTTAAATATCTCTTAAGAAAGGTGTGTGCGACATAATTATTTAACACCAACTGTTCGTAATGACCTGGCAGGCGATAGATATAATTTAAGCTTGTGTGTCGGGATCAAATTTCCCGATCCGACAGTGTAACTTGATAAAGCACCTTGCGCTGGCTTATCTCATTTACAGATATTGCAGAAGGTCATATGGATGTTTCAGTTTCTGTGCATAATGCTGGGAATAATACCGATATATCCGGAAAATGTGGTTAGATTAACATAATTCACTGCAGTATCCATTCATCGATAAATATTATAAGTATATTTTTACATATGAATAATTTTTTTCAAGTAAAATATATTATATTTCTTATGTTTATTTTTTTAGCTATTATGTACTGTTTTAAATCTTGAATTTTCATAATATAAATAAGTAGAGTAATAGTTATTTGAAACAAAATATAAATATGGCCTTAGTAATTTCATATAAAATGTTTTCTCATTTAAATCAACTGAAGAATAAATATAAGAATTTGTTGTTGTTTTTGTTGCTAATGACACTTGAACAAGCCAAGCTCGCTATGCCTTTGGCTGTGCGAATTAAGTCAAAAAGAGCATCTTTCGTTTGGATCAGAGCACCACGAAGTTGAAAGTATGACTTTGCTCTTTTTAAGGAGCCTCGTAATTTTAAACCACGGTCAGGTGACGAGGCCACACCTGAACTGGTACACTCCTCTCCACATCCACGCCACACCAGCAGAAGGACTTTGGACGTCACATATTAACGTGGACACGTCCCCAACTCACGTAGTAGTCCCCAACTCTCCAACAACCCAGTGAAGGAGAGTACACCGTGGTCACCCTCCCAACCACTGCCCGCGCTAAATGACGCTTAACTTTGCTGAGCTTACGAGAAGCGGCGTGAAGCTACTGAGCCACTGGAGCTCATAAGAATTTAATAAGACACTAGCACAATTAGTTTTATTGATTCATTTTTATGTTTTATTATTTAATTTTTAATATTATTTGCACTGATCATCAGTTAGGATGATAGATTCTAAGAAATATTAAAAAAAAAACTTAAATATATATAATTTAATTTATGAAAATGGCCATCATTTATTCTATCATTATTTTTAACTTTTATTGAAAAATCAAAGTATGTGTTTAATTTTGAAAAAAATTTATCAAAACTAATAGTTTTGGGACTAATGTTAAATACAGGTGTATTGTTACCCAAACATATTTAATACGTGTTTCGGAAACGAGATTTTTTCGAAATGTCAAAAATTCTGTTAAAAAATGTGTCTGAAATTAGTTTTGTAGGAATTCATAAAAAATATTTATGAATGCATTATTTTAATAACACATTGATTATTTAATTTATCTAGTTTTAGTTATTTTTAAATATTATTTAAGAATTTATAAATTTTAATATCATTCTTGTTTGCATTTCACATTATGAAATACCATAGCAATATAGAGAATTTTCAAACCTTGACTTTAAATATTTACAAGCGTCACTAAAATCATATTTTACAATACACAATGGAGACTAAAATGTAAACTTCTGTAAATTTCCAGGTCTCACAATAGAGGACGTCTAGGTTTCCCGTTTTATTAACTATGGCCACATATACTTTCGGGAGAAAATATAAACGTCCAAAATTTTAACCATATTTCATCTTGTTTATATATGAAAGCTATATTCTTAAAAGAAATTGACTTGACAATTGAATGGAAGCAACTTTTTCTGTTCTTTACATTGCAAAGAAAATTAAAGTGTGAATGTTCCAAAGCCAAAAGAGATATGTTAGATTATCTATGCAATTTCTTTATATTAATAAATAAATACCATATTAAAGATTATTAGATGAAAGTATGTAAGGTAGAATTTTTGTTTTGGATTCAATTTAATAATTTAAAAAATATATTTATCTCAAGAAGCTACGAAAAGTTTATATCCTATTTTAAATAATACAAATTATAAATATTTACTTTTATTTACAGATAAATAAACAAAATTTGTTTGCAGACATAGTTTGTGAAAACTATAAGAAATTTTTAAAAAATAAAATTTTGAATTGAAATGAAGAAACAAAAGCAAAATAAGTAAAATAATACTTTTCTATACTTTTGTTCACAGTTAATAATAGTGTTCTAGTTTGATGCTTACGTATTTGAAGATATTTTTATCCAAATATCAGGCAGTGAAGAAATATTTTAAGTTTTTGCAGTTTAAAATATGTCGAAAACTATACCTTAAATTTTACCATTGTTTAATCCATGTTTTAATAAAATAGTTAGTATGTCTCTAAGCGTATGACATTTAAAATAATCTACTTTTGAAAGAAATTACTGGACAGCAAAATTAAAATGGATGGAAACTACTTCTTATGGATTCTATAAATAGATGTCAATTATTTCTTATGAATTCTATGGAGCAAAGAATATAGCATAATTATGATTGAAAAATTCTGATTTATGCATTCCACATGATTATAATTTTAAGCGCATAAGTTTAATTTGTTAATTGCATTAAAAATAACTACATTAATATTGCGGTAATAAATTACATATTTAAGAATTTTTATTAATATCAAAGTATCCAAATTTATTTTGTAGATAACACGTTGACCAAGTATCAAAGGATTAAATTTTTAGACTTCTGTGAAGTATGGTTTCTGCCAATATCAGTAGCCAAAGTAACCTGCATTGTTGGATATCACCGATGTTTGGTCCAATCGTTGAGCAACAATGAACCACATATTTTTTATCGGTGAATGATCCGGAAAGCGAGCCGGCCAGGGAAGCAATTCAAACACGCGATTGACGAAGAACTCTTGGACAATGCGTACCATGTGTGTTCATGTATTATCCTGTTGAAATATGTCTGTGGGCAAGCCCTTAAAACGAGGAATGACAAATGGCTCCAACACCCCTAAGATGTAGCGCTTGTGGTTTAAAGTACTGGCAATGCGTACTAGAGAAGTGCGAGAGTGATATCCAATACCGCCCTATACCATAATACTCCGTGCAGGAACAATGTGGTGGTGCATAACGCAGCTGTTCAGTATCCTCTTTCCACGGTGTCTCCAGACGCATATCGACCATCGTGGTGTTGCAGACAAAACGCGACTCGTAGCAAGGTAATGTCATTCCATTCTGCAGTCCACATCCTTCTTTCATCGCACCATTGGCGGCGGAGACGTCTGTGGTTCTGCGTCAAGGCTAGACGAAGCAATGGACATCTTTCGGACAGACCACTCTGCAGTAAACGACGTCGAATGGTACGCGCAGGCATTGGATGACATTACTGACTGGATGTGCTGTGTTCGTGATGTGGCTGAGTGATCCGTGACTGCCATGAGCACAATTTGCCTGTTATTACGTGAAGTGATGCACTAAGATGGATGCGATCGAACACATCGGTCCGTCTTACCCTCCTGCATCCAAAGATTACACATCAGTATTACAGTTGTTTGCATTCGTCCAACAGGACTACCAATTTCCTTGAAAGATAATCTGCAATTTCGGTAGGCCCATTATTTTTCCTTTGTCGAACTCGGATACTTGATCAATAAATCATCACTTTTCTACGAGGCATAATTGATCGTCTTTTTGAAAAAAGCAATTGCTGAATTTGTGATAGTCGAAATCTCGGAGCCTTAAATAGTGCTTTGAAGTGGCGCAACAGCCACGAGTGACGTGCCTCTTTGCTGAAATTCTAATAATTTGCATACCTCACCTCCACTTATGCATGTTCTAAATTTCATGTTTTTTGCATGTTTTTCAAGGTGTTGCTTTTACGGTAGCCGGCAGAATATTCTTAAGCACTTAATTCAATGTGCAAAAATATTTAATAATAACCTAATATAATTTGCATTTAGTTTTCATGATAAATAGCAAATAAAATAGACAAATATTTAAGGAGTGATAAAATATTTCTTAAAATCAAAAATTCATAAAATAATAACATAAATCTTAGATCTTAAAAATGAATTTTTTTACCAAACTAAACTCTGTTTATAAATGAAAACTATAATTTCATATGCACTGTGTTGTAAAAAATTAAAAACAAAAATACTTAAAAGTGATTTCTATTATTTTAATGATAAAGAAAATAATTAATTTTCTTTAGTATAAAACTACATGTTTAAATTATTTTTTTTAATTTAAGAAAGCTTTTTACAATTGTTTTTGGAATAAAGTGCCCCAAATTTAGTTTGTTTTGAAGATCATCCCAACATATTTTCTTGTCTGATATCTGAAAGTTTCTTTAAGTTATTCTACATATATTTATTATTTCATAGCACAGAAACGTTGATAATTTAATAGCGCAGAAATGTTGGTAAACATTGGTTGGTAACTGTATTATTTTAAGAAAAAATAAATTTTAATCTTTGCAATAATAGTAAGCTATTTTTTTATTTTAACTATATGATATTAATTCAACTTTATAAATATATACTACTTTCCATTAAAAATGAAAAATGTGTGTATAAGCACATTGTACATTGGTATTTTAACTGTACATATTTATTATTTAATAAATGTTTCATTCCCAATAAATTATGTTTTAATAGTGTATTCAAATAATACACATACAAAACCCTTAAAAATAATACATTGAAACCTACACATTTTCAATGTTTGTAATCGATTGTTTGCTTTAGAAATAATATCTAATTTTTAATTTGAGGTTTTCGGAAGATAAACCAATCATGTGCATAAAATTAACTTAGATTTAATTATCAAAGCATTCTATTCAAGATTTTAATATACTAAATGCTTTGAACCAAAAAATATTTTACGTTTTCCTAAGTTTCATTTTAAAAATGATAAGGATTTTAATTATTTGTTGTAAATTATCATTGCGAATGCCTCTAAATGACGATTAATTATTACTGAATGAATTGCTTAATACATTTTGAATAGCAAAGTGAAAGAATAAATACAGAAACGTGAATATATTTTTGGAAATGCAATTAAATGAAAGTCATTGTTAATGAAATAGCTAATTATGTTATAAGAAAGAAGAATTTTAATTAAAAACTGAAATTAAGCTCAGTTCGCTACTTGTGAGAGGAATTCAGTTACTGAGGTAAGTAAAATACTTTTATGTGAACAGATTTTAATACATTTACGCTTGAATTAACTTAGTGTTTTATTAATTTTCTAGAACTGATTTTACTCTGTTGTTTTGTTAAATATTGAGAATAATTAAAAATATAAAACATTATATAGCATAAAATAATTATAAAAGATATTAACACTTATTAAAAGAAAAAAATAATCAGTGTTGCTCATAATTTTCAGGGTCAAATATTTTAAATTTGGTATGAGTGTGTTATTATATATAAATATTTTTACTTTATAATATGCAGTCTTTGAGTGATCTTAGTTTAGAATTATTAATTTTCAAACATTATTATTTTATCCCAATTTCTATCTAATGCTTTTGTTTAAATGTTAAAACATAAGATATTTTTTATTTATCTTTTGGTTTTGCTTAAAAATGTAATTTTTATAATTGA
This sequence comes from Latrodectus hesperus, assembly GCA_037975125.1. Taxonomy (NCBI): domain Eukaryota; kingdom Metazoa; phylum Arthropoda; class Arachnida; order Araneae; family Theridiidae; genus Latrodectus; species Latrodectus hesperus. The sequence continues at coordinate 116,682,549 of CM075853.1, read as the reverse complement.
AATTTTATACCTATTATTTTTATACCTATTATATTATTAATTATTAATTATTATTAATTTTTATACCTATAATATTATTTTGATCCTCATAATAGAACATTTTACCTTCATATTATAATTTTATCTATTTTTATTTTATTTTTGAAGATAGTATAGTTATCTCTATCAAGCCAAATCAAGACTATATATATATATATATATATATATATATATATATATATATATATATATATATATATATATATATATATATATATATATATATATATATATATATATATATATATATATATAATACTATTTAATATCACCGCTGCTGATGACGTATCCAAAAATTCTGACGGGTTTTTGAAAGTATAATTTTTAAATTTGAATATCGTATTTAAAAGAATGAATATTATACATAAGATTATTTATACTTTAATAAAAATATGATTATTTTTTAAACATCTGAAACAAATCTTTTTTTGTTACTGTTTGTATTACCTTTTTGGTAAAGTATTTGCAGTGACAATAATAACTGCAGTATACTCTTTATAACTTACTTAAAGAAGTTATTTTATAACAAGACATAAACACACTGTTTCACGCGAATATAATGTATTTTTACAGATATAGTCTCTCTCTCTTTCATCTGAAGTTATACTGATAAATATTACACTCAATAAATCTATAACTTCTAATGTGCATTGAAATGAATTAGTATTTATAAAATTATTGATAAGATGTTAATGAAAAAGTATTTGTAAGTTATAATATTATTAAACGGATCTACCCACCTAAAGTGTCCATTGTCGACATGTAGAATCCACAGATACACAAGGTTTTCTTCGTATCTCAGTGCAACTGGAGATACTATTCTTCGCATGAGATTATATGTTTTTAGTCATTAATATTCCTGTTCTGATTTTGGTAAAGTACCAAGTTGAGAACTTGGAGCCGTCTAATCAAAAAATATACAAGTGTGTGATGCTTAGGAAACAAAGTCCCGTATTAACTATAATTCATTAATCAGTTCACTTGCTGAAAAGTGTTGATGTTCCAACTCTGAAGTTTAAAATAAGTTAAATTACTGTTCACGTTTATTTCAGATAAAAGATCGCACCAACTGAAGGTGATTCCCTTGATTTAATGTCGTTTTTAGCCACTTCACAATATAAATTTTTAGCATTTATTTTGATAATCGATATTTAAAGATAATCAAGAGCAATGGTTGTATACGATGATTTCAACTTCATAGCTACCACGAATAAGTTATGTCACATTTTTGATTCTCCGATTGTGACATTAGGATTTGAATCTTAGTAATCTTTAATTGAAGTAGAAAAAATAATTTAATATTTTTAACATCACGTTGAGGACAACCTAACACATTTTAACATCAATCATGTAAATTACTTGTTCAAAACATTATATGCAAAAAATTATATTATTATATTATATATAAAAATTATATACATGCAGGAATACTTTCCGTCAATTAGGACTTTAAACATTTCATAAAAGAAAATCTGAATACCCAGGTTAACAGACATGCATGCAGAAAGAAGATGCACAGCATCCATTTACTTTGGTCTAAAAGTGGATGAGATCGAAACAGGGACCTTTCCCTCTGAAGATATGTCCTAGCATAAGGTCTCATTGAACAATATGAGATTTTTACAAGAGTTCTTGATGTCCTGCAAGTTTTTAATTTACAGCATCATATAATTTATTGTTTGCATATCCTTTTATTTGGTTAACTGTAAAATATGTCTTGAAATTATGTGTGAATATTCCCTTCATTAAAGCGACTGAAACAGTTATTTCACTGATTTTACAAACGTTTAAGTGTTAGTAAGAATTATGTAGCATATCATTTTCAGGAAAGTAAGTAAATATTTTAAAAAACTATTCAAAAGGATTTTATGTGTGTTTCTGATGCAATTAAATCAGATTTTATATAAAAATTTGGTACGAATATCGAATTATTATTTATATACATTAGTATTTATATTTGGTACTGGACTTTTTAAAGGTGTCTGCTGACCTCGGTCAGTGCAAGAACCTGGTCTAGCACTGCTGACCTCGGGAGCATGCAACAACAACAACATGTGTTTACCATAAACTATGTTAATTTTATAATTTATACGAATTCGTATTTTTGCAAAAATTATTCATTTTCTAATTGCAAATACCTTTCCTGTAATGAGTCATAATCAATGTGTGTTTAAAATTGGTGTGTTTATATTTGGTCCACTTCGTGACAAGGGAAAAAAAGGTGCAATCGTGCTACTCAAGACTAAATTATAAAATATTTGTAGTCGAAAGTAAAAAAAAAAAGTATCTAATGCAAAATTTAGAACAAAATCAGCTATTGATTTAAATTGTAAAAGAAATTTATTTATTTTAAAATGTGTTATTAATATATAAAATACCAAAAATTTTTAAATAAAACTAGTTTCTCTAGATTATAAATCTTAGCAATGAAACGGTTTTCTTATTTTCAGATTTAAAGCAATTGGTTATAGATTATAATTCTAAATATTATAAACCCAAAATTCTTTAAAATACGTTTTTTTATAATTTTATGATGTCAATAATTGAAAGATTTCTAATTAAAATTTTCTTTCACAAATATAATATGTAAATACCTTAATTAATGTATGTGGTTTTATACGTATTATGTATTGATTCAATGTTGTATATTTTAAAAACATCGTACAATATAAAACTTCATACATTTTTTATTTTATTTTCTAAATTTATAAAAATTTAATTTATATTTGCTTAATATAATATCAAGCCTATTAATCAGTGAGAAATATATCATGGGATTTTAAGATAACAATTGCGTGTGTAATATGACAGAAGGATACAGTGATTATAAAATTTTAAACTTTGTTGATTAATTTAAGCTTATGCCTTTTTAAATTAACCGTTTTGATATATTATATTTGAAATTGAAATAAAGTTTTATTGATGAGTATTTATAAACTATTCTGTTTTTGTCCTTAGAAGGCTGATTACTTAAATACTACAACTTTCATATATTTTAGACTTAATAAAATATCAAAATAAAACTAAAGTATCTACATTTTGCTATATTTAGTGTTGGCTCTCATAAAAACAAAATTAATGGATATAATAAGTAGACTAAAATAAATTTTCCTAAGATGGTGAAACGTAAGCTAGACTTTTTTTATTCTATCAGTTGTAGTTGTATGAATGTATCAATGTTCTGATTAATCTCTTATATAATACTACTGTTATATAATATACAGTAGAGCTCTAATTATCTGAATCAATTGGAGCCAGACATCATATAAATTACCAAACATTCGATTTATTTGAATTTTCTTTGAAAAAATGGTTCTAGTTTATTTAACTATATTACACAGAAAAAATAAACAAAATTTACATACATTAAAAGAAAAATAACTTTTAACAAATTAAATGAAATAGCAACATTTTTACATGCTGAGATATTTACAAGTGATGTTCATTAATAAGTATGTACACACAGTACTGCAAGTGAAAGTCATTGCTGGCAGAACATCTTGGTCAGAGAAAGCTTTTTCTCAACCAACATCTGCTTTCAGGCAGCCAAAGGGCGCATTCACTTGACGGTGAGAATTTGCATGTTACTCTACTGGGGTTGATGCTCCATCAACTTCAAAGCATATTCAAAGTCACAAATGTATCACTAGTTGATGCTCCCATGTAAGCTTCAACTTTGACATTAATATCATCCTCTTCATTTAGAATACTATCATTTACAATTTGAAGTCCAGGAACCTGATTCTCAACATATTCTCCTATATCTTCAAAACAAACTTCTGCACATCCTGGATATTTCAAAAGAATGTTTCTGTTGTTGTTGTTACTTATGACTCTTGTACAAGCCAAGCTAGCTATGCCGCTGACTATGCAAATTTAAGGCAGTATTGTACGTCTTTCGTTTAACCAGAGCCCCACGAAAGTACGGCCTTGTTCCAAACTCCTCCGATAGATGGCACCATCAGAGGATCGATCCATTGCCTCATATTTGACATTCATCTGAAGGAGAAGGAAATTTTTTCCAGACAATTGCACCCATGATAAATGCTCAATAACCGACCAAAAGACTTTCTATTCCACAGATTTAACTATCACGTATATCGCATGTACTTGGTGGACCTTTTGCGGAAGGACGATCCCATTAATCACTAGGCTCTCACGCGTCCCCAAAGAATATTTCTTAGTTCTTATAGGGACACATCATTCTAACCTTCTTCTTTCTCATATCTTTCCTATTCTTGATCTTTTTACAGTTTATCATTTTCCTTTACTCTAATGCATTTTTCCAACATTCTGAAAGGATTCGGATGATTAGCTATTTGGATAGACGGAATTTGGATAACTGGAGTTTTACTGCACTGTGAAACAACAGCGGATTTTTTTGATAAAATGTATTTTTATGTTAACAAAATATAAAAATGCAAATTTTTCATATATACCCATATATACAGTATGTCCACTAAAGTCCCTTGCCACCCTCTTAACTTCGGAATGGCTGCTGTTATATTCATAAAAGTGATGTCTAGGTATAGTAAAGTAGCCATGCGCTACTGAATAAAACAATCTACCACGCCACCTGGTGGAAAACCATGGAGTTAGCATTCGTATCTTGAAAACGGAGCAAGATATGTAAAAAAAAGTGATCTACAAAGTTGTAGAGCAACCTCGATTTTGTACGAAAAGATACCTTGTAGACATTAATGCACAGAATACAACGGTTAAAATGAGCATTTGTTGTTTCGTGCTGTGACGTGGCACAACGTACGTGTGCATATTTGAAAAAACAAAAAATCATTTTCTTTCACCAGTAGCCGTGAAAGAAAACAATTTACATTTTCCTGATTACACTTTTCACTTATATTTCGAAATGGGAAGAACCGAAGTATTAAAAATAACTCCAACAATTTGTATGCAGTATGCAAATACGTCATGCCTTTTCACCTGAAACAGCTATAAGAGACATCTTCTTGGTAATATCCGAATTTCTGAAGAGCCTGCTGTTGTTTAATCTTAAGAAACTATGTTTCAACATGACGGCGCGTCTGCTCACTAGGCATCTCCAGTGAAGCAGTACCTCGTCAAGGAATTTGGCAACCATATACTAGGTATGACGGTTTCGAAGAATGGCCTCCACGTTCTCCTGATGTGACTCCATTGGACTATTTCCTATGGGGATACTTGAAACAGCAGGTGTATGTGACTCGTCCACAAAAATTGCAGGAACTTAAACGACACACGCGTGTTCCAACGAGTGCAACGTAATCTTCAAGCGATGATCCAAATGTGCATCGCAGCTGACGGTGAGAAGTTTGAACATCTTAAATAAAGTATATTGTTATAACTATTTGTTTATATTTTTCCTTTCTTAGATCGTTTTGTCACGTCACAGCACGAAACAACAAATGGACGTTTTAACAGTTGTATTCTTCACATTAATGCCGACAAGATATCTTTTCGTACTAAATCGAAGATGCTCTACAAATTTGTAAATCACTTTTTCTCTCTATCTCGTTCCGTTTTCGAGATAGGAATGCTAACTCCGCAATTTTCCACCAGGTGGAGCAGAAGTCTGTTTCATTCAGTAGCGCATGGCTACTTTACTATACCTAGACACCACTTTTATAAATATAGTAGCAGCAGTTCCGAAGTTAAGAGGGTGGCAAGGTACTTTAATGGACATACAGTATATATATATATATATATATATATATATATATATATATATATATATATATATATATATATATATATATATATATATATATATATATATATATATATATATATATATATATATATATATATATATATATATATATATATATATATATATATATATATATATATATATATATATATATATATATATATATATATATATATATATATATATATATATATATATATATATATAGATATAGATATATATATATATATATATATATATATATATATATATATATATATATATATATATATATATATATATATATATATATATATATATATATATATATATATATATATATATATATATATATATATATATATATATATATATATATATATATAGTATAACAATATTTATAAAGTTTACTAGAAAATAATTGTTTGAAACATCTATTAAATTTTGAAAATGGTATTGAAATATATCTAAAATAATATTTAAATCCTGAATGTATGTAAATGTTTTCTTTGGTTTTAAACCAAAATTATCAGAAACATTCATATAAATATAACATAAGCTCTTTTTAAGAACAATCTCATTTATTGTTTTTCAAATGCTAAGAAAAAAAATTTTCTAATTCTTAAATTTTTCAATCAGCCAGATTTTAGGGAAAAAAAACAATCTCAAAGTTATAATAATCTCTCAATTCATAGAATTTCTCATTAATTTTTATTGAAATTCATTAAAAATTCAATATTCTAGAAATTTAGTAAATATTCTTTTTAAAGTGAAATAATTATCGAGTTCTTGTAAATGAAGAGGTATTTTTCTATTAAAGAGTTGTACTTTTGCATTTTTATTAAACATTCGCTTAGTATATTCTGAATAATAACATTTATAATTGATTTTGTTGATTATTCAAATACGATATTAATTGGAAATTTAAATAAATAATTTCATCACAAAGACTGTGATAATATTCTTTCTGATAATGCTATAAATTTAAAATTTTAATGGAATTAACTTTTTGTAGAAAAATCGAAATTATCATCGTACTTAACAACATTTAATAGTTTATTAGATTGGAATTCATCATATGAGATTCTTGCTTGATTTAAAATAACATTAATTATTCTATATAAATAAATAGTATAAATTATTTAACTACGTTTATGATGCTTTAAGCGTGCTGTACATTTGATATGTGTTCGAATATTTCCTATATAGAAACATATCAAATGTTTATTGGTGTAACAAATTAAGTTAATTTATATATAATATTATTAATTATATTAAATATATTTACCCTTACTAATATTTTGATAATACTAATATACACATAATAAAACTACTACAACTAATATACACATAATAAAAAATTCACCTTAGGAAACATAGTTATCGGTAAATTTCTTCTAGACTTTTTCATGCGAGTAATGATATTTTATATGATGGAATAGAATGTGCACTTGCATTTGATAGTAGCTTCAAGTTTACTATTAGTTCATACAGCAAAATTAATCACTTTATTTATGAAAGTATTTTGAAAATGAGAATTATGGCACACAAGTGCTTATATGTATCTTTGTCTGTCTTCTTTCTCATAGATTCCCTACACGCTTTTAATCCTGAGGACTAAAGTTATTACTCATTTTCTTAATACACATTAAAATGCGGTCTCAATTACAATCCCTTGAAATATTTATTGCAAAAGTTCATAAAATTTTGTAAAAACAATAGTTTTAGAAATTAAAAAAGCATTGACAAGATACATGGATGATGTGATATAAAAAAACAATAATTGATGATGAATATATTTTTATTCACCAAGCTTATCTCTTTCACGGTATTATTGTTATCTTCATAAGAGCAATATAAAATAAACTTGTTTATGTAAGTAGAATATCATTTAAGTTTTATAGAAGAACAAGTGCCAAAATTTATAAAAAAAATATCTAATTTTTTCAAATCACTAAATTTTAGCTAGGTTTTGAAATGCGAACTTTTCATTTATTTCTTAAGCAAAAGCTGAAATTGTTTTGATTTTTAACTAAGGTTAACATTTTGAAAAGCATTAATAAATATGCTTTTCAAAGTATTTACCATGTAAATCATAAAGTTGGTTCCCGCGTTATTTTCATTTGTATATTTTATGAAAACCTTCATTTAATGCAAGCAATTCATTGTGATTATCATTGTTAATCCCTGAAAGATTTGTGAAACTTACTTTATTACAACAATTCAGCAGCTTCACAAGAATAAGAAATTTTATTGATCTTATTTCTATTTATATGGTTATTTTTATTAAGTATTTATATAAACTTTTTCATTATGATATATATTTATTTGAATATATCTTCCATTGTAAATAGGTAATGTTAAAATAAGTATGAGATTTCTTTAAATCATTAAATTCAAGGTTAGAAAATAGTACTCATCTTATACTATTTTTGCAAATTAAGATCCAGTCAAACAAAATGATACTATAAATAATATATAAAGGGCAAAACACAAATTTAAAACTAAATCAAATCATTAGTGAATTATTTGATAGTTAAAATAATTTAATTTGATATTTGTAATTAAAATGTAATGAACTATGACATATTTTAATTAAAAAACGACGCTTTATAAATAGAAAGACACCTAGCTCTTAAATTTAAAGATCTAATAATAATTTTTTAAGAGATTAAAAGTAGGACCCTAAAGGCTCCAAGGTGTTTAAAATAAATGAAAAAATTATTTAATCGAATAGTAAATTTTTTTACAGACTATTTCAAGATTCTATTTAAATCATGAAGTCTTGAATTAAATACTTGGTGAGACTTCAAGCAGTGAAACAGGACCATTTAAAGATGCAGAATGTTTAAGAATAATTGAATTTAACTTGATCTCTTTCTAAATCATATTTTAAATTATGAAAGATATATTAAGAAAAAGCTTACAAAATATTTGACGGAAATAGAAAGGTATTAAATGAAGTGTTAAATTTTTCAAATTAAATTATTATGTGAGGAACTGGATACTATATATTGTGAATTAAGTGATATCAAAAAGGGATATTTAATTTGAGAGAAGGGGGTATTGCTTAGTTTAGATGTTCAGAAATAATGATCATGAATATATAAAATATGATTCATAAATTTATAACTAGCGAAATTCTATTAAAAAAACGAGTTAGTCTAAAATAAAATCTCTCTATTTTGTGATTAGTATCAATAAGCGATCAGTAATATTTTAAGCAATTCCCTAATATATTCTTATTCTTTTATTAAGGAATATGTATATATTTCTTCATAATCAAATGTTAGTGTAAGACAACCTTAACTCTGATTCTGACTAGTCAGTTTGTCAGGGTTAATGTGTGTCGTCTATAACAATGAAGATCTTATTTAAATATATAAATTTAGATTTATAAGTAAGGTAATATAATGATTGAATAAATAAGCTCAATAAGTGTAATTCAAGTATTAACTCCCTTGACCTGGACACCCTAAATTAAAATTATTCAGCTCTTGTAATGTTAAAATTTCAACATGAAATGAATATTTAATGAAAAATTTATCAAAACCTTACATTAAAACCTTTTAATGCTGTAATCTCCCAAAATATAAGTGAAATATTTGGTGAAAAAAATCATTGTATATAAATTGATGATTTCATCAGGGGATTAAATGGATGAGAAAAAATATTTTTACTTATCTCCATATCGACTGATGATCAAACTGACTTGCAAGCTGCACTTTCATATTCCGCACCAAAATTCCTTATGTAAACAGTTATCAGAAAAAAATCATGAATTCAGCTCTTTCATTTTAACTTTAGTATAACCATACTTTTTATTCTAACTAATGTAACTTTTAACCATGAGATAGGTTATCAATAATTTTATCTTCATGAAAATATTCCCATTTTAACACAATTTTCAATAAAAATTAAAGTACATGCATCAGATCAATGAACCCCATAGAACCAGACAGTATTATAGATCCCGTCAACGAAAATTAGAATATGGGTAGATTGTATATATATATATATATATATATATATATATATATATATATATATATATATATATATATATATATATATATATATATGCATATATATATATATATATATATATATATATATATATATATATATATATGTATATATATATATATATATATATATATATATATATATGCCTTTTTGGAATATATGATAGTATACAATATCACACAAAATAAACTATTTCTAAGTCAAATTTATTTTTACAATGGTTTTTTTCCAAATTAAACTTTTATTATTTAACTAGATAGGTTTGGTTTCAATCAGTTTATACGGTATATTACGGTATATGTAAATGTTTCTTGAATTCCAATTTACATATGGCTCAAGTGTATTAATGAAGTTTTATCATTTATTTTAATTTGATGGAATCATTCTTGTTTCAGTCATTTGGAAGTAGCTCGATATTTTTCTATTGAGTAAAATAAATATTAACGAATACCGTTATTTTACAGGATTTGAGTGAATAATAATTTCAATAGTTTAATTAACTTAATTTTCTATTCCAAAATAGATTTCCTTACATTATGAGTTTATTACATATAGATATTATATTAGCTTCAGGTTATTCATTTTCGGTTCAACAGTTCGTGGGTTCGAATCCCACCTTGGGCATGGATGTTTGTAGTGGTTCGGAATCCACTTTAAGCCATAAGTCCCGGTCTAATTAGCCCTCGTGTGCAAAAAATGACCGTTGAGCGACAAACAAACCAATCAGGTTATTCATTTTAATTAAAGTTCAGAGTTTGTTTTAATTCGACTTCTTGGAAATGGATGAAAACTTGTAACATATCTATAGGTTATATCTATCTATCAATATATATATATATATATATATATATATATATATATATATATATATATATATATATATATATATATATATATATATATATATATATATATATATATATATATATATATATATATATATATATATATATATATATATATATATATATATATATATATATATATATATATATATATATATATATATATATACAGAGAGTATGGTTGGTTGGTATGGTTTTAATGGCGCATAGGTCCATATATAGGACAAGCTGCGCCAATACAGAGAGAGAGAGAAATAATTGCTCTCGCTCTCTCCCTATGTCATAATGATTTTTAAATTTAATAAATAAACTGATATGTTTTACATATAATTTAATATTCTGAAAGTTGTTTGTAAAATTCTGATTAAATATTTAATTATGAATGATACTGGAATAATATATTTCTTTATAGCATTAGTTAGATAATCCTTCTCAATCCGCTTCTGTAAATATAAATACATATTTAGCTGCAAATATTCTGGAATTTATAATTTGATCCATTGTAGAATGTTTGAACTGTCGTCTGAGCTAGAGTGAAATAAAACAGTCACGATCCAACAATTTATATTTGCTAAACAAGAATCATATACGGTCTTAAATGCAATCAAGGATTTTTGTACTAGAACAAAAATTCTTATTACAAATGTATTTTTAAAATAATAATATACTTAAAATATTCACAAAAGTCAAATCATATAGACACATTTCTAAATCATTTTTTGCTTTAATTTAGTAACTAAAATGGAGAGATGAATAATTCGCATTTTGAAAGCGAGATTTGTGCAGACATTTTATTTTGTAAGAATCATAAAAATGGAATTTATCAGTTGTTACCTGATAGAAAAAGGAGAAAATTACAATGCAATCGTTGAAAAAAACTGCTTAAGTACCTAGGAATTTAGTTACACTTGAATACATAAGTATTTCATGAAACAGTAGTTTTTCTTAAAATTAATATTACAAATTAATCAAATAGAACTTTTATTATCTTTTGTACTTTTACACAAATTGGGAAAAATATTATTTTGTTATATTTTGCAAAAACTAACAAACTCATGAATATCCGCAAAATATTTACTTGGATTTTAGAGGATATAAGTAAACAACTTTACTATTTCATTTTATTCCATTGTTATTTTTAACATTTTTGCATGTATCAAATAAACACCGTTTTTGATGTAATTTCTATTGTATATACTTACAAGATATACGGGGTTATTATAAATTGCTTTAAAATATTGCAAATAAATTAAAAGTTATAATAATACTCATCCGTACAAGCAATAATTACATAGGAACATAGAATTGCATTCCAGAAAAGAGGCAGGCAGAAAAGAAAATAGTAGAAACGCATCAAATATCTATCACGAACTTACCGAGAAGAAACAGAATTTTGCTCTTATTGCTTAAAGGAGAAAGCCAGTCAGATTAGACGCTGGCTTTCAAATATGCAATCAACACATTTGGCCTGACAACAATGCACACTGTACAAACGATCGTAGACATTAGCGGAAATTTTCGGTGCACATCTGAGCAGGTATCCTTGGTGATTACCTTGTAGGCCCTTATATTATGCCAGACAGTGTGACAGGAGCAACAAACCGTATTTTCTTGGAACCAGTGCTTCCCAGATTATTGCAAGAGGCTCCACTCCCCATCCTGAGAGATATGTGGTTTATGCACGGTGGAGCCCCAGCACATTTTTCCACCACGCTCTGTAAATTTTTGAATGTCACGTATCCCACACGATGCATTGGACGTAGTGGACATGTATGGCCTCCTCCTTGATCGGACCTCATACCAGTTGATTTTTTCTTCTGAGGGCTCATGAAATGGTTAGCGTAGGAGACGCATGTGGACTCAACTGAATATCTTGTGGGTAGAATCGTTGTTGCCGGGGTCAAAATCAATTCAGCATCAGGAATCTTCGAGTGAGTGGGCCAGTCGTTCATTCGCCTGTGTCAACTGTGCAACGACCCACATGGGTGTCATTTTGAGCATTTGCAGGGAGGTTTCCACTAAACAATAAATATGAAAAACTTTTTGTATTATTCTCTGGTTTACCCAACACTGTTGTAAGTGTTGGGCAAGCACTGTCAGATGGAAATTCTTCTTTTCTACCTATCAGAGTGGAATTCGACCCTAGGTTTCAATGTTTTTATTGCTTGTTTGGATGGGTAATATAAACCCTCTTAATTTTCTTAATTTGTAATAACAATTTAGAGTCACCTTGTATATATATTTACATACATATTGTATGCCTCTGAACAAAATTTGCTTGCCTCTTCTCAAATGGACAATTTCTATAGAACATTTTATTCCATTATCAAAGTCAACTCTTTTTTTTTGTAAATAACAACACTTTTAATATCCTTTGTAAATCCTGTTATACTCGTATCTGTAAACTTGCAGATAATTTTAAAATTTTAGCTGCGAGTAATTTTAATATTATAAATTTCGTACCATATCTTGCCATTGATAAATTTTACATCATATGACGTCTGAATTTCTATTTGACATTAAAAGAATAGTTTATTTTACTGTGGATACACAGTGGGAATATGTTAACGCTAAAAAAACTGTTTTAAGCTGGAAATGATGTTGCGTCAGAGCAACTTGTTTGACTCGAACAAATTTACACAAACCTTCTAAAAAATCATCAAACTAATATTAGTTTAAATTTAACTATTTAGATATCTGGGAAAGGAATTTTGCTGGAGGCACAGTTCCTATTGAAACAGTATTGCATTGCATCATAAGTTAAATCGCAAATCAATAATTCCACTTAATATGTGTCTGCAACAAAAGAGAGTAATTGATCGCGAATTTCATGCAAACCCTTCATCCGCTTATGCAAAATTTGAGATGAATTATTAAACAGCTGTGAGCAGAAAAGGATTTCCGGACCTCACATGAAAAATAAATGATCGATTTCCTTCCCATAGCATAAGCTTTTATTGAATAGTTTCACTTAAAATTCAGCACAGTGCAGAAAAATATTAAACTCAGATTTCTTTGAAATCATTTTATATTAATCAATGAAGTAATTTAAAGTTTTATATTATTATTGCTTAATACATTAATCTTTTATTAAATAAGGATTATGTTTTTCCTTATCTTGCAATGATTAAACTGTACTTTGACATGTGGGATATGCTCTAAGAATAACAGTGTTGCTTGTCTTACGATACATCTGATCTGGAGGTCTAATGACTTTTGTATTTCCAGCTTATATGAAAATTCACGTTGCTTACAGCTCATAGTATTATTTTTATTTTAAGTCCAAGATTTGACGTATTGTTTTTTAATAATATTTTAATACATATCTAATACCCGGAGCCTTATATAATATTTTTAAGTACGATTTATTTAATGCGCTATCATTTTATTCAATATAGAAATACTAAAATTCCCTTTTTAACTTAGATTTCCTTATTTCTGTTACAATTATTTTACTTGTAATTGAGTATATTTATTTTTTTATTATTTTATGTACTTATACACACTTACATTAATGACACGATATACATCACAAACAACTTCACGAACAAATTCTTCCTTTCAAAAAATCTCGGATTATGATAAATTAAAATAGAAATACTAAACATTTTATTTCATTGTTCGAGTTGATTTTTTGTTTATTTGATGTAAAATTTTAAAATTATTAGAAAGAAAAATAGCGAAGAAAATAAAATGCGATGCTTTTTGAAAAATGAAATTTTTTGTATGTTTTTTTTGTTTAATTAATACATTTCCTGAAATTTATGACGAAGATATAAAATAACAATTATTTTAGATATTTTGATGGATTATATGTTGAGCGATATAATTTCTTGTTATTCTTATATGTTAGTTATATACAATTAATAATATCAATATTGTCCAATGTTTAGTGAACTAACAATGATAAATATAGCTATTACTACCTCTCTACTTTTATAGAATATAATAAAATATTTTAATATATGTATATCCAACTATTTAAAAGTAATTTCTCTGTGGTGGCAAAATAATTAATTTTTCCTCGCATTGGCAGAGTTTATGCTATCTACCACATTAATTTTCTAATAGATTATGACTTCTCTCAGATTATTATTAATCTATGAGATTATGACTTCTGATAGATTAATTTCTAATAGATCATTATTAGGCATGACTACAAATTCTATGTCTTTGTTAATAAATCTTGTTGTAATTTTGAATATCTCGAGTTTGTATACGAACTGTACACGCAGGTTTCGAATAGAGACGCTTGGTATATTTATCGAATCGAATTTCTAAGTAACTTTCTAGTCATGGATAAGAAAAAGCCATATTGGTGACACGCGGAGTTTAACCTTAATTCTGAGAGTCAACTGTCCTCACTATGTTTCTGTATCATTTGTGTATTCTACTAGTAAATATTTATAGTGTATTTAGGTACGTAAGAACTGTAATATAGAAGTGTTTTCAGTCATCTGTGATTCCTCTGGGAACCCAATCACAAGTGCATTCATGATCTCCCAAATTATATTAGGAATACTTTTGTGCTGTTCAGTCTTTAATGACTATATATTTGGATTGACTTCTATTTTTTAAGTTATGATGGTTGAATCTGAAGAAGTTTCAGATTTTTTCACAGTTGGTTTCCGAGCACCTCTCTGTTGGGATACAATTCCCTGTTTGTGGTTTCAAACACTATAATGGCAAATCAGATAAACTGGTTTTATGGCTGATGAAATTAAATTCCATTCCGTTGTCTCTGCTGTTGAAAATCCTCCGCTAGACGGCGTGTTTAAAGAACCCGTGCTTGACTTATACGCAAGATCTGATTTAGCACATTTTAGATTTCTCCTCCAAGATATACAATTAAGAGATAAGAAAGTTTCTTAACTTCTACAGAAGATTAAATCTTAGCTAAAGACGATGATAAGGATGATGTGTTAGAGAGTTCGTGATTGTAGCGCTTTCCACTGGAATGTGTCTGACTGAAGAGTGAAGGGATTGCGCGTATGGCGTTGCCAGCATATTCTCCCGACCTTAATCCTATTGAAAATCTTTGGGATGCTCTCGGCCGTGATGTATCTTCACGTTTTCCACTTTCAGCCACTCTTATTTATCTGAGAACTGCTCTACAAGAAGAATGGCTATTGATAATTCTGCGCTGGTTGATTATCTAATTGAAAGCATGGTCATAAGGTGTAAACTTTGTATACAGATGAGGAGGGATCACACACCCTATAAATGTCCTTTTTTCATTTTATGCTGTTTATTTTCACTTTATACATAGTTTTGTTTAAATCTTTATTATGCCATTATCTGATAACTTACAAAAAATTAATATTGTTTTCATTTCTGTATATAATTATTGATTTTATTAATTGCATAAATATATATACTACTTTCCTGGCGAATTTTGTGTCAATATAAGCAGTATTTGTTGGATTTTTAGCATTCATATTTTCGTTCTTATCTTGTGGAAGTGAGTGTATATGCAATTTTAGTTATTATAACTTAGGAGATTTAGATCTAGTTTTTTACAAAACCAAAAAATATTTTATTACTTAAATAAATGGAGTAGGTGATACTAAAATCTGAAATAAATTTTAATGTAACTTAACTCCCTCAATGGTATTGATTTTTCAGGCTGAAACTATTATAATTGACCTCTTTATTAAATAAAACAAAAAATATTAATTGCAATGAAAATTAGAACTAATAATTATTTAAAAGTTAATCGAATTTCTTATTGAAAAGAAAACGTTTCAAGCTTCGATATAATTAAGTGTCATCTTAACACTTTTTATCATAAAATATTTAATAATCCAGAGTATTTTTAGAATAAATATTTTAGAGAATTATATATAAATGTATTTCATATCAGTATGAAAATATTTTCAAAGCTTCCATTGAAACAAAATAATTAGTAAAACATTATTCTTGTAAAAAGTTAGATATTTACTAATATCACAAAGTATAAGTTAGAAAACACTCTCGAAAATAGTGAACAAATTTATCAAAGAATGAGTAAATGTGTGTGTGGGTTGAATTACCATAAAAATAAAAAAAACCTGATTATAGAGAAAATTAAATACTATAATGACGAATTGAAAATATTATCTATGAGTAATGAGAAAATTACAGCCATAATAATTGCCTGTAAAATAAAAAAGTTATGTAAAATGTTGCTTAAGAAAAAAGTCTGCCGTAGACAACAGGAAACTTAAAAGTTTATAATTTTATTAATAAAAAATATAAGCCGTTCTATAAAGAAGACATGGTTCATATTGTCTTAGTTGTGAATTAAACATAATATGTGTGTCACAATGGAATCAATTAATGGAAAACTAAAACTTCATTTCAAAACAATATACTAGTGTAAAAAATTTACAGAATCTAAATATTTTCCATAAAATGTTATTATATTGAAGTCCTATAATGTAAAATCTATGCTGTTGAAATGTACATAAGATGTCCATTCATTTAATATTAATTTAAGACAATAACGTAAGATGAGTTATTCATGTACAAGTACTCCAACTGCATTTGTATAATATTAAATTTTCATTTTCTTTCAAACTGTTAGTTGCCGCACACTATTGCTAATTTATCACTACATCATCTTTTAAATTAAGTAAAATTGGTTGGACTCCATTGGCTTATTTATGTATTCAAATCTCCTATTAATAATTCGCTAACTTGAAAAATGGGTGTGACAGCTTCCTTAATAAAAACTTTACTTGTGAAAGAATAAAGTTTTCAAATAGTTGCTATGTTATTATTTATAAAACATAGCGACAAGGGAATCACACATTAAAATGAGAATAATGCTGTCGGAAAAAAAACTGCAAAAACAACTACAGTAATTTGTTTTTTTAAATAATTGTTTGACGTTAGTTTAAAAAAGTAGTTTGAAAGTTTTATGTAGTCATATTAATGTATTAATGTTCCTTTAAATTGTAGATTTTGACGGAATATGATTCTTCATTAAATTAATTTTGAAATGCGATTCTGTGAGCAACATTTCGTTGTAACTCTAGAACGTTTGTTGTTAAGACACAAAACATTGTTCTATGGGAAATTTCTGATAATATCATGTATATTTATCTATGTATGCATATATATATATATATATATATATATATATATATATATATATATATATATATATATATATATATATATATATATATATATATATATATATATATATATACATATATATATATATATATGTATATATATATATATATATTATATATATATATGTATATATATATATATTAGTAGTAGTTCTATAATATTATAAAAATACATGAAAATTAGTATTTCTGTTTTTCAAATACAAAATCATTTTCAACTTTCATCAGATTTATTGGTTATGCATAAACAATTTTAACATACTTATCGTCTTCAGTAAAACACTTTCGAAAATGATCATTTTCCAATAATTTTTTTCTAGAATTTGCAATAGTGTGTAATGAAATAGAACTATTTACATTACATTTCTAATCAGTGATTAAAATGTCCTTGTGGTATCAGCTCATTTTTAGAATGGTAGTTTCCTTGTTCAAAACCTTACTTCTATTGAATGATATGCGACAGATGTTTTCTTCCTACTTTCGATATTCATACATGCCATGGTGAAATTTTCTGGTCTCTCTCAAGCGATACGTGATTACAACCCTATGTTCAATGAATAGATTCTTTGAAGGTAAAATGGAGTCTCATGTTTTTCAATGGTTTTTATCTGTTACACTATGTAATATTGAATGCCTAATTGTTCTACTTTTCAACTAGCAAAAAATATATTAATTTAAATTTTTACCATTTTAGTAAGAAATATTTTTTTAAAAGTAAAAGGAATTCTTTAATATTATTTTGCTATTATTGTAAACATTTTAGGAAAAAAAGTTGTATCAACACTAATGGTAAATAGAATTATTAACATGAACAAAAAATCTCAAAAATAAATTTATTTCTGAAAAAACTTTGTTGTTTTTCACATCAATTTGTATTACGCTATCAAAAATATAAGTAATAATATTTGACAAAACCAAATGCACTTACTTTACTTTTTTTGATTATATTTACATGCATTAATAATATTTTCTCTCTCATAATGAATCTAACATAGTTAACATTAATTAAAAAATTCTATCAACAAATTACTTGTAGTATTGCATACTTGTCTACAAATTCTGATATGTGAAGCTTCTAAAAATATACATAAAAATTTTGTGAAATGCTTTACTTAATACATGTAAATACATTTTTTAATCAAAAATATTTATGATATCTAGTTAATTTGTTAAACAAACTATATCATAAAACAACAGAAAAAACACAAATTTATCTTCCTTTTTTAATGTTTTTATAAGAAAATAGCATATATTGTGTTAGTTATTAATGCATCAAGAATATAAAGATGTTTTGAAATCAAAATTTTAATAAAATAACTTAAAAAGCAAATCGTGTAGATGCATTTTAACGTACCAATAAATATAAACAAATTATTTTGATTCCTGCGAAAATAATTCATCAATGGTAATTTTGAATATCTTATTAAGATAAAATGTGTTACTTATTAGGGTAAAACGCTACTTTATTTGCTTCAAACTGTTGTGTAAAATATCTTTGTTTCGTATTTATACAATTTCTTAATAAAACCTTCTATAAGAGAATTGCAATAAAACTTAATGTTTAATATCTAAGCTTTCGCAATGTAGCATTTTGAATTATTCTTAAACTACGAAATTCTGGCTCTAAAATCTGATTCATGTTTACGTAAAATGATAAAATAAATCTTTTTTCAAGAAAATGGTATTTGAAAATGGTATTTCTCTTGAATTTATTCATGAATGCCAAGCCGTAGCAATTTTGTTTAAAAGGAGCAACTTGTTCCATACAAGATAAAATGTATTAGTTGTTTCGTTGTTTTCGATCAAAAGTTCTCCGATTTATTAAAATTGATAGAAAAAAATGCGGGTTAAAGTACAATGCAATGGTTTGTTTGAAGAATGTTTTTGCTGCAATGTTTTGAAAAGAATACATATTTATTTGAAGAATAGGAAAGTATGTAAGACATATATCTCAAAGTTTTTATGAAGCATAAACATATGCATTACACAAACAGAATGCAGATCACTCTCAGTACTGCTACTGCATAAATCTTAAATGTTAGTCTAGATTCAATTTAATGTAAGTATTTTATTAAATTTAGGCTATAAAATTTGCTTAATCAAATCCATCAGATTATTTTTTATAATGCTGAATCAAATTTTTGGTAAAATAATGAAATTTAACACTGTATTTTACTATAATTATGACGAAATAAAATTTTCTTTCAAACATTTCTATACCTGTTACATAAATATATATATATATATATATATATATATATATATATATATATATATATATATATATATATATATATATATATATATATATATATATATATATATATATATATATATATATATATATATATATATATATATATATATATATATATATATATATATATATATATATATATATATATATATATATATATATATATATATATATATATAAATATATATATATATATATATATATATATATATATATATATATATATATATATATAATATATATATATATATATATATATATAAATATATATATATATATATATATATATATATATATATATATATATATATATATATATATATATATATATATATATATATATATATATATATATATATATATATATATATATATATATATATATATATATATATATATATATATATATATATATATATATATATATATATATATATATATATATATATATATATATATATATATATATATATATATATATACGTCTATTTTTCATGAATAGGATAAAGTACATGAGTTAGAAATGTACAAGAATTAAACCTTCATTGTTGTTAATAAATTCTTAGTATTCATCAATTTTCTTTCATTTATAGAGGAAAATGATGTTAGAGGATAGATAACTAATGAATTCAACTAATGCATTTATGCATTCCATGTGTCCCAAATTCCAGCATTTATATGCATTATATTTTAATGAAAGTATTTCATTTATATTTGTCGAAGATTAATTTTATATACTGGAGAAAAATCAGTTAAATTTTTCGCATTTTATTTAAAAAAGTTTTTAAGCTTTTTATTGAAATCTCTAATATACATTACTTTTACAAAATTTTCAGTTTTCCAATTAAAGTAATCCGATTGGATGCTGAATGGTATGTGCTTTAAGATTCAGTTCTATAGTTTATCAATTCTATTTACATCACTTGCATGAATATTTGAAATGGCTTATAATTAAATTGAGACAATAAATTCACTCGGAAAAATATCAGTTGTAAGTAAATAACGAGAATAGAGGACACAACCAAACCAATTCATACATAAACGTGAGCAAAAATTGGAAGAATACATTACTTTGTAGGGCTAAATCTGTTTGTAGTTTGTAAAATAAACTAATATTTTTAATTGATATTAAAAATAATTTGTATTGAGTTAAAATCAATTTACTTTATATTAAATTACAACAACTGTGAATATTTTATTGCAGTGATGTAATTTTATTGCAAGAGAGTTTGAAATTCCTCATTGATTTTAAGATTAAATAAACAATTGATATTAGTGCTTTTCTGATTATTACTGCATGTTATATTTTAATGGTTGGTGTTGATACCATTTGCAGACTTTCTATAAAGTAATAATTTTACCGATAAAAAGACAATTATATTAATTTACCTTTTAATTTGTGACATTTATTACTATTAAATATGAAATTTAAACAATATTGATTTATTTCGTCGAGTGTGTTTAAATAATTTTAACCGTTAATAAGGTATTGTGTGTGTGTGAGAGAGAGAGAGAGAACAGATTTTCAGAAATATTGGAAAAATCTTACTGTGTGATAAATCTTTCAATCTTCTAATTAAATTTTATCAAAAAAATTTCAGGAAATAATAATTTTTAAATTAGCCATAACATGTTAAGTATGCTTCTTCTTTTTCTTTGTTTTAAATTAAATTAAATATAATTATTTTTAATGTGATTACTGTAACTAAAATTCCTTTAACTTATTTTACCACACACAATAATCCTCAATACATCTTAATATTATTGATTCTTCTTTTCAGAACACAAGTTGATCAGCAAATCATTTCAGTGTCCCTGTGTAAATGGATATTTATTCTATACTAGTTGATTTTACTATTTCCTTTAGAAAAAATATCTGTTTCAAAAGGAAAGTAATAAAATCAGATAGTTGGATACTACTTGTAATTCAGCTCGCCTTTTGAAAAGGAGAAAAAAATTAGGATAGATTCAAGAATATTTGACAGTAAATCAGTTGGTGAAAAGTTTAAAAGGATTTACCTTCTTTCAAAGTTTTCTTTTTTGCGTTAACGCTAAATCGAATAATCTGAAGACTTTTAACCAGCTCTACTAGTACTTCTTTTATAGTTTATCATGAATATTTCTTTAAAAAAAAACGAATTTATACGCCGAAGAAAATACAAGTCGAAATTAGCTTCATATTTTTAATTTGATCTTTTTTTTTTTGGTCTTTTCCTATTTGAATAATATTTTCGCATAAGCTGATGTTATTTTCTTACTAATTAAGATTTTATATTAAAACACATCCAAAATGTGAAAACTCTTAGTTATTAACTCCATTCCATTTCCGTAAAATATTACTTAGTTTTGAAAAATATAAATTAAGGACAAATATTTACTGTTATGTCAGAAAATCCTTACGCTATCAATAACTTTAAATGATTTTGATAAAATTATACCTCTCATATCATTTACTTACATATATATATATATATATATATATATATATATATATATATATATATATATATATATATATATATATATATATATATATATATATATATATATATATATATATATATACAGAGAGACAGAGAGAACATATTTATAATGAATGATTTAATGCTATTATATGTAGGTTAGTAAAAGGACATGAGCTCCTTCATTTTTTAAATAATATAATACTAAGGAATCTATGTTTATTTGCCATATAACTTATACATTATTTGCATGAAATACGTTTAGGGAGCTTTTAACTTGAATATAACAAAATATAGAAATAGCGATTAGATTATTTATTCGATAGCAAAATAATATCGGTAATGTAATAAGTAATAATGGCAAAGTTTCTTAATTTATTTTGAAATGAAAGATGTTGATAAGTTGCTTCGATTTATAATTAACGACAGTGATGCATTTGATTCTTTAAAATTGCTGCGGCTAATAGGTTAAAATTTTGTCAAATATTTGATATTTAGTATTATTTCTAAATTACGATTAATTATATTTTTTGTTTTCAGATCGGTCTACAGTGAATTCTCAAGAGAAGATTAATTGGATGAAGACCCAAAATTTGAATGAATTTGGAAGAAGACCCAAGTGGAAGCTGGAATTTTATTTATGAGTCGAGAAGCAAACACAATTATCGTTAATCAGAACTCTAACGATTCAGCTTACATTGCATTTTATATGTTATGCCTTTTAATCCAGTTTTATTAAGCAATGCTGTATAATATTAAAAAAGGGAAACTAATATCTTGTTATATTAGGTAATAAACAATATTTAATTATTCAAAAAAATTTGACTACAACTTTCGATGGCATAATCGTTTATTAGCTTAGTAATTCATATTATTTTCTAACGATCACATTCAGCAATAAATTTTTCTTTATAAAAAATAAAAAAATATAAATAAATAAAACACTTTTTAAATTGTACCTTAATACAATGTAAAGATTTCGTCTATTATCTATACTATAAGATTTCGTCAGAATGTATTTGTTAGTTAATTTTTCCATTTACTGTGAGTTACTTACTCTCTGTTGTACAACCTTTTTTCATTTATATATATAATCCTTTCTTTCTTATGTTAGCTGTAAAACATGGATGGCAAATTTCATTCCAGTAAAACATTCAAAGATAATTCATACTTTAGGTTTTTTTAGATCGCTTTTGAACGCTAATTTATTTTTGTATTTCATTTTAAATTTAGTCACCAACATAAATAAAATCTTCTGGAGCTGAAAGCATGCTGTTTTTTTGCGACCTCCAATTTTTTTATCTGATAATTGTTAATCTGATATAATTTGTTACTTATTTTGTATTTTTTTACTAGGTATAACCATCATTTTTATTTTATAACCATATTTGCTAAAAATGTATTCTAAGTTTTTAATATATGGCAGAGATATAAATGCAATTCACTTTTTCTATGGTATTGACAAAATACTGTAAAATGAAGCATTAAAATTAATTTGAATTAAAATTTCAAATATGTAACATAAATCAAATCAAAAACATTTTACAGTACCAAATTCTTACAAATATACCTAAATATTTGCAGACACTAATAAACACTGCCTCAATGTGCGAAACACGTGCTTGAATTTAAACATGTGGGAGATATGTTTCGGAAAAAATATATTTCGAAAAATAACGATGTATACAATTTGTTTAACTACGCGCATAACGCGGTCTTGCACACAAAATGTGGTATTTCAGATAAATTCACCGAAAGTCAATCGAATGAAGAAGAAAATGTTGAAATGTTCCTTTTATTTTTGAAGTTGATAAATGTTGAAGTTGAAAGTCCTTTTATTTTTTCACCGGATTTCTATCAAAAGTGTCTTGAGAAACACAAACACTTATACCAGGTTACAAAAGACGAATGTTTTAATTAAAAAAATCAATCTTGAAATGTGTTAGAAAAGAAGATTCAACATATTTTACAATTTTTCTCTCTATCCCCACCAGCCGCTCATAGAGGACAATTTTAAAATTAGTAAAGAATCCCACACTCTTGTCTTTGAAATGAACCTAGTTCCTTAATAATTTCTCAAAAATGTAGTGAATTCAAATCATAACTATTTAAGACATAAAAGAATTAAAAATGAAATTTTGTTATGAAACACAACTTGTGATTTAAGTTTGGTAGAAAAATGAATCTTCATATAATCTTCATCCAAACCATGCGGAGAAAAATTCGGTAAATTATAAATATATTTTAGAAAGCACAAGTAATCACTGTAAGACATGCTAAGAATTCCCTCATTGAATTGTACATTGAAATAAATATATTTATTAATTCGTTAAATCAAAAAATATGAAATATTACATTTAATACCTAAAAATGATTTACTAATTACTCAAACTATTATCAGATATTTGGTATTATTATTATTTCATATATTTATGTATTCCATTTTAGAACAATAAATGTCTTGAGTGCCTTTTGCTTGATCCTTGCTTCTAAATTACGAATACTTAATTACTTTAGAATATTTCTCTGCATTTAATCAATAAGTAAAATAAATCTTTCGACCACACACACACATTAATGTGAGCTATGAGCACTTAAGCCTAAAGCTCCAAAATTTACCACATTTCCTAAGCGATAGTAATGTAATATGAATAAGTATACTTATTTTTTATGTGTGCATGTTGTTGATTTTGTTATTGCTTATGACACTTTGACAAGCCACTCACTATGTTGTTGGCTATGCGAATTTAAGTCAGCAAGGTGCATCTTACGTTTAACCAGAGCACCACGAAGGTAAAAGTACGACTTTGCTATAAAATTCCTCTAATAGCTGGTACCACCAGAAGATCCACTCCTCCAATTTTGACATTCATCTGAAGGGGAGGAATTTTCTTCAGAACATCACTTCAACAGTAACTTCTCAAGCCGATGTCCTAACCTCTAGGATACTACGGCCCATGTTTGTGTTCATAGTTTCTTTTATGTGTGTTGACATTGAAAATGAGCGCGCTAAATACCATTTTGATAAATGCTGTGAATATCTTGCTTGAAAGCAGTCTTTTAAAATCTTATGAATTGTGTTTATATATATATATATATATATATATATATATATATATATATATATATATATATATATATATATATATATATATATATATATATATATATATATATATATATATATATATATATATATATATATATATATACTTAGTGACAAAGTAAGTATGCAGAGTGTATATGATGATGTCCTATGAAAAAAAAAACTAGAGTTTTCAAATTTACAATTTATTTCGATTACAGTAAAATGGAGCTTATTTACAAAATGAAAAATATTTAAAAGATACAAATATTTAATTAGCAAGATGAGCTTAACTTAAAATAGGATGTAATTTACCTCATAAAAGTAAGAATGCAAACATAAATAAAGACATTAATATTTCAAATTTTACAATTTATGAAAAAAATTAGTAATTTGTTGGATAGCTTTTGGTCTTTATAACAGCTCTCAATCTATATGGCACTGATTTTACTAAATTTTGAGTGACAGAGAAGATGGTATTTACTGCCACTCCTCCAAAAGGACTTTTTTAGATCAGTCTTAGTTTTGATTTCTTGCTTTCTTAATTTGGTGATCGAGATAATCCCACAAGTGTTCAATGGGATTAAGATCAGGTGACTGCGGTGAGGTTTTTAGCTGTTTGATGCTTGTTTTGGTACGTTACACAGCAGCCATTCCCGAACATTCCGAGCAGTATGTTTGGGATCATTATCTTATTGGAAAGTGAAGGATACATAGAGTCTTAATTTAGAAGCACTTTGACTTAGATTATTTTTTAAAACATTAAAATAGCTATATTGATTCATTATTCGATCAATTATAACTAAATTTTCTGCTCCAGTTGCCGCTATGCATCCCCAAACCATTATCGAACCACGACCGTGTTTTACAGTTGCTCTCATGTTCTTTGGTTCTAGAGCTGCATTTGCTTTCCTCCAAGCTTTTTGGTGTCCATCTGACCCGTGGATGTTAAATTTACTTTCATCCGAAAAAATCACGGAATTCCAAAACTTCTGTCCTGCTTTACATTTTCTTTTGCAAAATCTTTTTTTTTTTTTTTTTTGATTCACATTTCTAACAAATGGCTTTCTTTGAATATTTCGACCATGGTATCCTGCCTTCCGTAACACACGGCGAATTGTTTCAGGATTGCATAACTTCGCAAAATTAATTTTCCCATCAGTTGTCAATTTTGTTGATATAATCTTCGGATTTTTTTTCACATTTCCGACAATAATTTGCCTTTCTCGATCCGTGAAAATGGGCGGTCGTCCTGTTCTTGGTTTGTTTATAGTATTTCTCTCAGCCTGGAACTTTTCAATGACTTTTTGCTCTGTTTCAGGACTTTCGTCTATGATTTTACCTATTCGTGATTTTACCCTATTTGGGACTTGCTTTCCTTATACAGCTTTATCATTGCATCCTTTAGATCTTTTGATAATTCTTTTCCACGTGGAAAGCACTGGTGAACTGTTAATGAACTTAAAGCTAAAACCTACAAGCTTTGTAACAGAACTTCTAAACTTATCACTGAAATATGAAAAATCACTAGAAAAGTTTCATTCAGCCTATTAAAAAGTAAAAAATTCAGAGTGCATACATATTTTTGTGATTTAAATTTCTACTGATTGTTAGCAAAATTATTCTTAAAGTTTTTTAAAGTATTATGATTTGCTTTATTTTTCATTAATTTATGACTTGAATCACAGACGCTATAAGCAATACTCTCCAAAATAATATTTTTCTTACATTTATTTGAGAACTAGATCTTTTTCACTTAAGTTATGAGTTGCATGCTTACTTTTGTGAGCAAGTGTATATATATATATATATATATATATATATATATATATATATATATATATATATATATATATATATATATATATATATATATATATATATATATATATATATATATATATATATATATATATATATATATATATATATATATATATATATATATATATATATATATATATATATATATATATATATATATATATATATATATATATATATATATATATATATATATATATATATATATATATATATATATATATATATACATATATGTGTGTGTATGTATGTATATATATATATTAATTTAAATACTTTATAAAAATTTAAGATAAAATTGCTTATAAAATGTTCAAAACATTCTTTCTTCCTTATTTCACAAAAATTGCTATAATAAATTATATTTATAAATTATTTTATTTAAGTTTATGCGTGTGTAATCATTTTATAGTAATTGGTTATGATATCTTGTTAAATTATATTTATAGTGAAGAATTATTTCTATGCTAGTATACTTAAGCATTAACAAATTTTTATTCCAGGAACATAATTGAGCATAAATTGTATCAATTTAGGATATGATTTACTGATTTAAAGATACTAAGTAGTAGTATAGTCCGATAAATTTTCACCAAGTTCAAGTGAAGTACAGAAAATTATGAATTGTAATTTTGTGTTCTATTTACAATAAAATTTCTTAAGGTTTCATTTTTGTTATTTTTTAAGTCATTTGAAGTGAATATCTAATTTAATTATCATCATCTGATTTGATTTCATTTTTTATTCAATCATCATTTCGGTTCATTAAAATTTGGTCATATAGTATTTACAATGGTTAACTGTGTAATATCAAAATTCGTAAATTTTATCTTATATTGGTCAGCTTCCATATGCATATGAAACAAGTCAATTTCGACCACGTTACAAAAATTAAATAGAGATTTTTTTTTATTTCGTTTCCTACAAAAACATTTTAGGAAAGGGCAACATGTGTATTTTTTTAATAAGAGAACTGAGTATAAATTATTTAAAACAACAGTTTTAAAAAGATATATTGTATTTAAATATAGTGTACATATATCTTAATATGAATGTATTTCTCGTAAAGGAAAAGAAAGGTTCTCAAGCACATTTTTAACCTGTATACACCTTTATAAACTTTATATTACGTGTTCTCGTTTTCTCATAACTTATTTTATTTTCGTTCGACTGTTGGTTGACAGTATTAGTTTCTTAAAAATCAGTTTTTTTCTACATTTTACTGTTGATGGGCAGTAAAATGTGAAAAAATTCTGATTTATAAAGGTTACACAGGAGTTGTGCATGGTATTGTCACCTTTCCATTAAAAGCTAAAAATACTAATTTGTCATCCATATATCCATTAAGAAATCTCTACAAGGCTCCGGAAATTCATATGAGAAATCGAACCGTTTGAAAGTCGACAACTATTTGCAAGAAAATTTCTTTGTACATGCAGTTGCATATAATGTCAGTTGAACACCTATGAATTTAATTGTCCTTGGAGCAGCATCATTGACAAAATTGCTATTTGTCCATTTAATGAATCAAAAAATTTAATACAGAAATGCCATAAGAGAATTTTAAGACGAAACATGAATCTGTATATAAAATCAAGTTGTTATTATTTATTCGACAATGTTGAGCAAGTTCCTCACCGAGAGCATGCCATAAAATATATAACCGGAACTACTTTTGTTTACATTATCGGCATCATTTAAAGTAGTTTGGTTTGATTTGTTAGTCTATCAGCGGTCATTTTTCGCACGCGATTGCTAATTTGACCAGGAACTACAGTTTAAAATGTATTTCAAACCAATACTAGCTGGAGGTAGAATTCAAACCTATGAGCTGATGAGGCAGTTATAATAGTGCTAACCAATTGACTGCTACGTCTGCGTATCGTTTAAAATGGGATCATTTAATTTCTTACGTGTTAGAAACAGTAATGAACTTTATAGATCGAGATTTGATAGTAGCATGTTACAGTAGAAAAATACATGACCACATTTTTACTGTACTATATTCCTTTATCTATGCATATCTATTTCTATTATTTCCTGGTTAATGAGTTTAGTTCATATCGTACCAGATGCTTTCTTATATTGATAATAAATTTTACATCTCCCAGATGGAGATTTAAGAACAATTAATTAAATATTACTTTAGTTATGTGTAAAGGTAACATTCATTAATGAATTTTTATTTTATTTTTGATCCATTTAAATAGTTTACTGTCACAGTCTACAGTGGAAGACAATGTTTTCCCAAGAATACAGTGGAACAGTAAAGTTTATTATAATCTTGAAATATTTTTCCAAAAAATTAATTAAAGAGTACTTACTGGAGTCACATTTTTTTTATAATACAAGCTTCAGGAACACATATTTTAATACATGATTTTGTTACATAATTAATGATATGTTGACACGTAATTGAATTATTCGCTACAAATCAGTGTTAAATTTTGTAAAAATTGTTATAATATCATTTGAAAATAATTTGGTATAAGGAAATTTCAGTCAAAAATGTAATTTATGAACGTATTTAGAGAAACATACAAAGCGTTAATTTTCTTAGTACCCCATTTATTCCAACATGCATACAACGTAACACGTTTGAAAATTTAAAACATTAAATAAATGTTTTGCTTCAGCTACTACAGAAGCCCGACTCATAAATTTTATAAACTACCATACCATATCCATTGACAGTATCTTGAAACATATCAACAATTAAACGCCAAGTTTCACAACTACGCTCGAGACAAAAGTGGACTCAAAATATCCCATTAAATAACCATTATATCCCATTGAATATCACAGTTTCTAAGGATCTGGCAACAAAGCAGATTCAAAAGCCTTTTGACTCCCAGCGAACCCATTCAAAAGCTATTTATATTCATTAGGATCCTTATGCGTGCTACTGTCACTTCCAATTTTCGTTACTCACGGAGGTCTGTTAGCGCGTTTCTGAAAGATAAGAATGCACATTCCAGTTAACCCATGTGAAGAAATATTATGCAGATATTTATGAGGAAGCTTCGACACGTCTTTGTAGGTCTTTATTGAATCAGATGCGCGGCAATGATTTCTCACTTAAACTGAATTGATTTTGCAGAAGGCTGTTGAAGGAGAAGAATGAAATATTTTATTGACGCATATTACATTCTCAAATAATCCAAATAAAGAACTAAATAAATGAGCGTTTTTAAGTACATTCAGTAAAGTAGGAATTTTTATTTTATAAAAATGACTCATTTATTTTTTATAAAACGGAAGACTACATTTTTATTCAATTAAGTACATCATTTTTTCAGCATTGTTGAGTAAATTACCATAATAAAGAAGACAATTATTGAATAAAAGGTATAAACATTTATATCTGAATTTTTTTTCATTAATATTTTTTGATTTTATATATCTGATATTTTTTGATATAGTTAAACATTAAATTCACTATTTATTGTAATTTATCAGATTATTAATTAGGTTATTAGGAGTTTCACATGTTCATTTGTTAGACAAACTGCAATAGAAAAAATAAATATTTGGAATTTGAATGTTATAATTCAGAGAACATTTTAGTCTGACTCTATATTTTGTGCTCATAAAACTGAATAAGCTCATGGCAATATAAACGTCACAGTTACATCGTAATTATAGCATAGTAGAAAACAAAAATGTTTTCAATTTTATATAAATGATTTAAAGTACTCAAAACATGAAAAAATGGTTTAAATGATATTTAAATTCAGTGCTGCCATCTATGTATTATTGTAAATTTCTTAAATATGAAAGATGAATTTGCTCCTACAATAATAAAGTTAAGATCCATTATTTTTTTGTTCGGAATTAAATAATATCGATGTACTAATAAATATTTACAATCATAATTATATATTGTTAGTATTTTGGATGTAAATTTTTGTAAAAGAAATTTTTTAAGTGGAGACGGTGGAATGTTACGTTAGAAAAAAATCATAATATTTGGGAAAATCTCTCAGAAATTTTAAAAGTTTTTAAAAATAAAACTTTTTTTAGAAAAAAGTTTCATAGAAATTAAAAGTTTATGATTTTATAAAATATATATTATGATTTATTTCACTGATAAATAGTTAAGAGAAAAATATACAATTATAGTAAAATGTGAATAATTAATACGAAGGAAAATTATATGTTTTCTATTTCAATATGTATACATTAGAGACTATCTAATGAATAAATGATTTTCTTCTACATTTCAGTTCAGAAATTCTAAAATGAGGGTATCACTAGGGGTTTCTAATTCATTAAAATTATAAATCTCGGTTGATTTAATCCTTGTGTCCAGAAAACAGCTAACTACTGATATCTCTATTACAGAGTCGCTCACATAATCTAATTTGTAATCCTGTATTGGTTTTCATCAGTAATAAAGCTTGTTACATCGATTAAACATTTATTGGAAAATGTTAAACAAAACGGTTATATGAATATAATTTACAACCACGGTTTAATATAATATACTAGAGGAAATAATTTAATTATATAAATAAGTATAGAGGTTTTCCTACAAAACACAATTACTAATGGATATGATATTTTACCTTATAATATTTCAAAATAAGTAATAAACAAATCTAGAACAATCCATTTAAAGATTTATAGAGAAATTCTCTCTCTCTCACTCACACACACACACACACACACACACACACACACACACATATACACATATATATATATATATATATATATATATATATACATATATATATATATATATATATATATATATATATATATATATATATATATATATATATATATATATATATATATATATATATATATATATATATATATATATATATATATATATATATATATTTTAATTTTATTGAATAGTTAGAAAGATGAGATTAAAAATAAATATCTAATTAGTTTTTCTATATTATTTGATAAATATTGAGATCGTAATAAAGTATGTAGTTCATTGAGGTTTGTTGAAGAATTTATTTTTTAATTTGTTGAATTCAAGAAATATCACGATCATAATAAGTTATAGAGAATATTAAAATTTGTCAAAGAACTCGTCAAATATCAAGTTCAAGTATTTCGACAGTATATCTGATGGTGCTATGTTGGTTGAAGTGTTTAAAAGTTTCATGGTTTTTATGGGGTTGAATTTTAGATCTTATAATCTAAAGTAATCATAAGAATATTTTTATGACATTTATAATGTTATTGATAGAGAGATTTGAAATATTCGATGGACATTTCTGCTGAATATTTACTGAAAAATTTCATTTTTAAATTTATCTTTCAATACCAAAACTAAATTCAATGAACTCATGTTCTTCAAGTTAAAAATTATATTTACTCAAATTCTTATTTTCACTGAGCTATTTATATTTGTTTATCATTCAGACTGATTTATAGTTTTTTAAATATTTTATCTATGTAAGAGCTGTTTTTATTATTGCTTATAATATCGGAATTATTATATTCAGATATTATTAATATAAAAATTCTAGTTTATTTATTAGAAAACTTTAATATTATGTTTGGATTTTCAGTGCTAAAATATAAAATAATTAAAAATATTTACGACTATATTGCTTTTCGAATACATTGTACAATATTTATGAATACATTGTTGTTGGTTATTATAAAAAATTACAGTTAATTAATGTTTCATGCTTTTTAAAAGCTTCTTAACATACTTTGCAAGCTAAGTATAAATGTATTTATGAAAAAACTGAATCCACTGACAAAAAGACTTTATATATAACCTATATTTTAAAAAATTTCTGTTAAACATCAAGAAAATGACATTCTTTATAATTATAAGAAAATCTTGATTTGCTATTTCTTTTGAAAAACTCTATAATTTTTGGCTATCTGAAATTTTTCTGCTTCTCTTATATTTTTCATTATTTATATCGTTATAAATTAATTTCAAAATTTAAATTTGATAAATACATATTTAGAATGAATAACTGTCTTTGATAATTTCAATGTCTCATATATTTCAATACTCTAAAATTGTCCTTTAATAAACAAATGCTATATTTAATTTCAAATAGCTGTTAATTCAAACGCAGAAATTTTAACAGAATATCCCTAATTAGTAATATTAAATATATTTCAGCAACATTTATCAAGTTCAGATTTTTTAAAATTAATTAATAGTCAAGGAAATTAAAATTTTTGATTGTACAGTAGGAAATTATAGGGGAGGGGAAGGTCATCCTTCCTTACATAAAATACGTTCTATTAATATCATGTTTTGACATTTATTAAAATCATTTGTACAATTCTCTTAATAATCTGATGTTTACTATTATGAAGCTGTACTTGAAATAATTTAATACAGAAGAGTGATTCAATTATAAGCATATATACATACATACATACATACACACACACACACACACACTACATATACATATATATATATATATATATATATATATATATATATATATATATATATATATATATATATATATATATATATATATATATATATATATATATATATATATATATATATATATATATATATATATAAACATTAAAGTGGCCAAATTTTAAAATTATAATTTATTTCTTAGACAATTATTGTGATTAAAGTAACGCTAGATGTCGTTACATATTTGATTATGTCTAATCTAGCATTGAAATATTCTATTGTTTTGTTTGCACTTTTTGCATCAACGGCTTCTTAATCATAATGTTATTTGATCGATTGTTAAAGACTATACTTCGCGTGAATGTTACATTCGTCTAATCCTTAATGTTATGTCTGAAAGCCAAACTTTTTAAAGTTTAGACACACGATTGGAATAAGTAGTTTTATTTGCTTCAGTTATTTTTGTGCATTTATTCTATAAAATTTGCTGTATTTGTACTATAAAATGTGATGTATTTGTTCAGTAAAATATAACGGGTCCCTTTAATTTAGAATAAGTGCCAGATATTGCAAGTAATATAATTATGAATACTTTACTAGATAAGAACACCTGCTAAATGCATATTGATAGTGTTTCATCTATCTTTGATTTGGGCTCTAAAATTGTATCTTTAAAATGTCTTGGTCCTCAACATTTTAGAAAATTATATGCACCTTCTTCAAAGAACACAAATTTAATAATATAATGGATTCTTACTTCAGAAAATGCGGATACTTAAAAGATGCTAAATACCCGCATTTTAGCATCCTTTATATTTTCCGCAATTAGATCCGCAAATAGATATGCATAATAAGATTGTTGATTAGTTTCTAATGTAAGCCAAAAGCTGATTTTTAATAAAAAGTTTTCTAAATTTTATTAATGGCAGAAATAGAAGAAAACGTGTGATTTATACCTTTCAGTTAATTTATCTAGGTGATGGTGATTATGTCAAATTAGAATGTGATTAGCAGGCCAAGTACATATCTGCTCATGAGTTGATGGATACATATTTGAAAGGTTTATTGACGCTCTGTTGAAATACAAAGAAACATACTCCTAATTAAAATAAATGATTACACAAGAAACAAAAATATATTATTATGTAAAATTTAATACTCTAACTCTTAAGAAGGACATTTCACTTCTGAAGTAGAAATTAATTTCTAACAAAATAATTTCAACGATATCTGTCTATTCAAAACAGAAAGACGTATTATAAATCACCTTGCAAATATGAGAATTAAATTTTAACATTGGCATTTATTTTTAATTGATGTAAGACATTCAATGCCTTAAATAAGTCGCTAATTAGTTAACAGAAAAAATAGTTTATTTTCTATTACAGAAATGCTTATGTACATAAGAAATTTAATATATCCGCTATATTCATCAGATATTTTTCTCTCTCTTATATAATACATTGAGCTTTTGGCTTAGATTGCTTCAAAACATAA
The DNA here is from genome assembly GCA_037975125.1 of Latrodectus hesperus. Lineage (NCBI taxonomy): Eukaryota > Metazoa > Arthropoda > Arachnida > Araneae > Theridiidae > Latrodectus > Latrodectus hesperus. Next base: position 116,647,328 of record CM075853.1, on the reverse strand, counting down.
TTTGTTAATTAGTAATAATTAAAAGTAATAATTTGTTAAGTTTTTTTAGTAACGTGAAAAATAATTTTGCCAATTCTGTAGCACAATGTTCAAAACTCCTACGTGAGTAGAGCAAAATATGATGTATATTTTACATGCAATATATAATTTTAATATGTATAAATGTTATTATATTTATCAATAATTTTTAGATTTTTGACATTGTCGATTTAGAAAATTAATTGTTTGGAAATAAGACAATATTCTTAATCTTTTAGATTTCTGTGATTTTATATGATAGAGAGAATTTTTTTTCAATTGAATTTTAATTGAATCAGCGATTTTATGTAGAAATTCAATAAAAATAAATTGGACATCAAGAAAATTTAGAAAACAAGATATTTTTAATAATATTTGAAAATAACTATATTCTTATTATGTTTATTAACTATATTAAACATTATTAAAATAATCTTAAACTAATTATTAGTTTAAGATTATTTTAATAATGTTTTTTCTTCACATGTTTCAATTTAAATAACTATTGCTTACGTAGGGATTTTGAAGTTTTACATTATACATAATTTCTTTAACTCTTTCGGTTGATTTATAATTAATTCAAGATGAATATATTTATTGTACGAGTTTTAGATTTTAAAATGTACAGTTCAACCCATGAAAGATATAAATACGCACAAGTTTCTAGTTATGTCGATATATAGTTTCAATTAATAAAACTACACATAAATTTACCCTCTTTGACTACATACAGTATCAAAATGAAAATTAAATTTAAAAAAAAATATAAAATACACTTATATTTAAAATGTAACTCAATGTTATTACATCTGGTTGCACATTCTTCATTGTCAAAATGAGTGACCTATAGTTGTAAGGTAAGTATTTCATTTTAGAATGTGAAAAAGTAAAATTTATAAATGTTAACCCTTTCTTAAAATTGTAATTTGTAAAAAATAGTTTTCTTAAGAGAATATTCATGAAGTACAAAAATTCCTCGAAAACATCAAATATCATGAAAATGTATCACTAACTAGAATTAAAATGTATAAAATAATTTATTTTAAATCACCGTGAATTTCTTTTACAAAAAATTGGGTGATTATAGTTAGAATTGTTTTAATAATGGGTGAGTAATTATAAAAAATAATGGTTACACACTTTGATCGAAAAGAAATGACTCAGGAATATAATTATCATGTGGTGAACAGTTATTACTTCATGCATTCAAAGTCATTAAAGTGTTGTCAAGATAATTTTCCTGTGCATTAACGGCAATCATTAATAGAATGATCTTTAAGAAAATTCAGGCCTTTTCATCAGCAAAAATCTAAGCATTTTCACTAAAGTAAATTAGTAATACTTGTAAAAATTATAATCAATAATATTTCATTTAAATCACTTTAATCTATGGTACACTAGGTATAGTAATATTTCTTAAAATCGCGAGTATTGGAAAAGAAAATATATTGATTTTTTTTATATTTTACATGAAAATAAGCAATTTTTCTTTAGTAAAAACAAATGTATATCCTAAGAAATAGTTTGTTGCATGATAAAATGACACTTGAGTCTAATTGTATTATTTATTTAAGATTAATTTACGTTGAATTAAAATATACAAATAATATCATTTAAAAACAAATAGAAATGCCTTATTTCTTACTCTTTCATAGTGAGCTATGATAAATAATAATTATTGCAGTTATACATTTTAATGATATATGCACACATAGGATCCAGGGAAAATATTATCTGAATTCTTTTCTGATAGTAACTATAGGAACCGTTATCATACGTAATCATTGTATTTATATATATATATATATATATATATATATATATATATATATATATATATATATATATATATATATATATATATATATATATATATATATATATATATATATATATATATATATATATATATATATATATATATATATATATATATATATATATATATATATATATATATATATATATATATATATATATATATATATATATATATATATATATATATATATATATATATATATATTATTTATATATATAAGTATATAATTAAAATAAATATAACATTCTTTTCCAATAAATATTCAAATTTATTAATTACAAATGAGAGTATCTTATTGAGAGTTAAATTTTAATTTCATATTTGTAAGAACTCTGAAAAAAGTGATATATCCCAAATTACTTCCAATCATTTAACATTTTGTTTCATTCATTTACCATTTTAATTTTGATTGATTCATCAATCCAGAATAATTTAAATCACTTTCAAAAACAGTTGATCAATCAGCATGTGGTTCGTCTCATAAAATCAAAACTTCCACTTTATTACACTTGGATTCGATGGCTTAGGAAGTTAAATATATATAATAACGGCAGGTATTCATGGGAACAAGTTAATCCGCTCGCCATTATCTCATTAGCGAGAGATAAACACATTGATGTAATGTGTCCTATCTTTGTCATTTGTTTACGAAATACTCTTCAAATAGACTCACGAGAGAAGTCATTCAATCAATTAAGTGTAACAATCTCGATGTTTCAAACGTATTATCAATTTTGCAATTACGTTAAGTTCTAAATAATAAGGGCAAATTTATTAGATTTAACATCATACAGCTTCTGATTTAACTGTGGACATTGTCGTTTATTTGGAGTGATTTGAAACAATTTAAATGTGGGTTTCATCTAGTAATCATTCGTATGTCAAATATGAAAATAGATTATCAACTATCCCACGTTAATCAAACTATTTAAATGATATTATATTATGTACTGCACAAAGTTCATTGTAAAAACGTTTGTGATATGCTATTATTTTGAAATGTTTCATACTTAGAAGCACAAGCAAATATAATGTGGTGGAATTTTCCAATGTTAGAGTTTTATTTGATCAAATATATATGATATATAGGAAAGATAAGTTACTTTAAATGTTTCGTTAAATTTGAACATAAGTAACCATTTATAACTGTAGTTAAAATTGCATAAGAAAATTTTGTTAAGTTTTATAAAATTGAAATTTTTCTGTAGATCACATTATTATAAGAATAACCATATTTTCTGATTATCTAATACATTTTGACTAAAGTTGTAAAAGCTTTCAAAAAAAGAAAGGTACTTATAGTATAATAACGATACTGTAAAACAATACAATAAACAAGTATACATTTAGTTCTAATATTTTATGCAAAATAAATAAGTTGGGTGATTATTATTTTTGTTTCAGAAAGCTTAGTTTGGTTTTCTGGACATTCTTCGTTGTTGTGCTAATCTTTCTGAGAATTTCTTGGCGTTAGTCAAATAGTGTTTCGAGACTTGGTCTCTGCCATGTAAAGACGTGCCCAGTCACGCTCTTCACAGATCCTGTTATCGAATTGCCTATAGTAGCGAATCTTTCTACGTGAAAACAAACAGCAGTTTTCACTGCAATCAAACGGTTGTTAGGATAATAATTTAAATTTTAATTCGGATTTGGAAATGGTCCAACCCGAGATATTACAATGTCACCTGCAACAACTACAGGTAAGGAAGGCCGAGATGGAAGAGCTTATGCTTAAAAATAATATTTTATTCTTTTTTATCATTTTTTATCATTTCTTTCATATTTTACATACTTGACTCCGTAGATCGCATGCAGTCCATCGCCACTCAAGATGGTCTGATTCTGATGACTGAAAAGCCAGTAACTGCTGACTTCAGAGAAACTCTAAAGCCAACGAGAGAATGTAGCTATGCTATTACTGATCTGGCATCCTCCCCCTCTCAGTTAACAAACCTAGTGTTTCTAAAACTAATAATAATTCAGCTAATGTTTCTGAAACTAACAAAAATAAAAAGCTTAAGAAAAGATCCCTGAACAAGCGGTCAGAGGAATTTGTAAATCCTAAAAAAAACTGCCAAAGTTACGTTGGAGAAGTCATCGGTCCCCGTAACTACGAGTAACCACTTCACTCAAATTAACTCCGCCCAGGAGGCTGAGCAACCCTCAGTTACTGTCCCCCCCCTCTCCCGTAGAGGAAAAAATTACCTCCCATTTTAGCAAGATATGGTGATGATCCTATCGAATTTATTCGAAATTTAAAAACTAATTTCAGCTTCGAATTTGAGACCAAGACCGCTGGTCGCAATCTCAAAATTTTTGTAAAGACTCCAGAAGCCCACAGGGCATTAACCAAGTTGTTCGATGACCGAACCGTCAAATACATTTTAATCAAGAATGAAAATCAGAAACCCCAAAAATACGTGATTCGGGGTCTCCCCATCACAACTAAAATACAGGACATCGAAAACAATCTCAACCTAATTAGGTTTCAAGTCGCTAGAGTGAGTCAGGTGATTCATCCCAAAAACAGCAAACTCATGCCTTTATTCTTGGCAAATATCTTTTCTCAGCCCGAAGGGGCAGAAATGATAGCGAAACTCTGCCATATTTCTGATGTGACAGTGGAGCACTACAGAGGATCCAAATCGGTGATGCAATGTTTCAGCTGTCAACAGTTCTACCATGAGGCAGATGTGTGTCACTTGAAATTCAAAAGTGTGCTGTCGCACACAACACAAGAGACTGTCCTCACGAAAAAGCGGAAAAACCAAAATGTTCGAACTGCCAGGGTAACCGCCCAGCTAATTATAAAGGCTGCCCAATTTTCCCAGGCCAAAGCCAGCCAAAATAACATCTTTTATTACGGGCGTAAAAACCCAGCACAAATCAAATCCTACGCGTACGAGACTCCTGGTCTCACTAGACCAGGAGTCTCTCGATGCTCATTTCATCATCAAAATATTTTATTTAAGTGTTAAATGTCTATATTTTTCTTTCCCTATTATTTGCCTCAGAAATATTATTTTACATTTTAACTTTAATCTATCATTAATCAAACTTATTTACACATATCTTAAATGATTTACACATTCGAAAGTCTTTCAAATTATTACAAATATAGCATTTAATATATTTACCACAAACTCTGTGAAATATTTTAAAACCAAGTTTATTTGAAGTGTGGACCCTCATAAATGATAGATCTAGATTTTTCCTGTTCTTCCAAGATAATTTTTAATGTTTTAACAAGTTTCGGTGTCATTGTCAATAACAATAATTTTAAAAACATATTTCTCTGAAATTCATCTGGTAATTATCCTAATTTCTTATAATATTTTTCTTTGTATCACAAAGCCTACAGTAAAAGCGACTTATTTCAAGATTACATGAATGCCTTTAAGCATATTTCATAGGACATAGATATTCAATGATATTTAATGCAATGTTATCTATGATTTTAATCCTAAAGATATTATTTAGTACTTTTTTGAAATGTTCCATATTCTTTGACAAAAATATTCACAATCTAATTAATCTTCCTCCCATAAACATGAATAAAGCAAATTTCTGAACCAGAATAAGCCAAACTTTTGAAATCTCTTTAATAAATTTTGTCGAAAGAAACATTTGAACATCTTTCCAGCTCATCAATATTTCTACCATATTGCAATGGTCATTAAAGTGACAAGAATTCAATATTTCTAGGTATTTGTAAGTGTTAACAATTATTTAAAGAATTAACACGCCTAATTATAATGTTTCTAATGTGACAATGTTTCATACATTAGTGTTAAGACCTTCGTAACTGGAGTGTCACATATTCCAGACAAGGGAGACAAATATATTCACCGTCAAATCAGATACATAGTTTACTTTACTTTTCTTTAGAAATAATATTTTATTCACAGATATTCATGTAATATTACTTACACCTTAAAATTTGCAGGTAATTATCATCTCTCTTATTATCAATAGGATGAAAACCTCTTAATAAAGATTTTCGACTCCTTCTAAAATAATGATTTTCTTCAATAATCTTCTCTCATTCTACTTTATAATATACAGACAGAGTATTTCAAACATCAGAGGTAAACACTTAACCCTGTTTTCCTACATTATGGATGATTTAAATATAAATTAGGAAAAAAGAGATTCACATTATTTTACTATTTTACTTACTTATTAATGACAAACACTTTACTCATTAAATAATGTTTAAGTTTTCTATAGATTCTATAGGAATCACAAGGACATAATTAAAAGAATTTAGCCTATAGTCTATAAAATTTAAATTGGATGATTAGAGGGCTCTGAAATCAAGCTGTCACCTGGGGCTTAATGTTCAGAAAGAAGCGTTTTGATAAGTTAGATATATTTGCGTATTGAAACATCCCTTAACGTACACCAACTTTTTTGTACTATATTATAAATAGTTTATAGATGTTTCATGGTAACCGTCCGAATAACTTTGTATATATTACGAAAAATGTTGACTTCTAATTCATGTATGAAAAATATTACATTAGCCTCACATCCATAACTAAAAATTATTTCTTAAAAACTCTGAAATTCCATCAAAATTTATTTAATTTTATAAATTTTTCGAAAGTAAATTTAAAATTAAAAAAGTGTATCCAATCTGTATATGCATCCTATATGGAAGTTAAAATTTGTCAGTTCAAATGGATGTTTTTTGTGTGAATGTTCAATATTGATTTGCACTTATGCTATTAAAATAAAAATAAGAGAAAATTGCAAATGTTCATAATTCTTTATTGAGTACATAAACATGCTTGCACTTATGCGAATTGGTAACTTCAATATTTTTATTATTTTCCCAATACACTCCTTAAAATTTAATAAATAAAATCCTCATATATTATTCAACCATCATTAAAGATATCAATTTATTTTTGTTCCTTCTACATTGTTGAGATTAACTTCACTTGATATTTTAAAGAATACTTATTACACTAAGAACTTCTTGCTCATATTCTAAAGGTTTCCTGTACCGAAATAATAAATTTGTAATTTGTGATACCAGTAAGTATAATTAATAATATGCAATAGTATTTCATATTCAATAGTTTAATCATCTCATCTGAATCTTAACTTAATAACTTAAATTGACATAAGAAAAATTTTATAAACTACACATTTAAAGTAATAAAATATATTTATTATATAATATGCAGAATTATAATTACTTAAATACATTTCGATTAAATGCGCAAAAATTAAAGCGATAAACTCAATTAAAAATTTCTGGTGAAGGAAAAACAAAGAATATAATTTATTTCTTAAAAAAAATTAAAAAAGAATTCCATCTTCACACCATATTCCCCATCCTCCTGTCTTTTCAATAGTTTACCATTTCACTAATTAATTCTGCTTTCAGAGAAAACTTCTCCAGTGTGTCTATTCATTATCTTTCAATTTATTTTACTTTCTTGCCTGGAGCTAGCTTGTAGGTGTTTGCGGTCGACTCTCCCCAAAAGAGAAGGGTGGCTATTATTGATTAAAGAGAAAATTTGTCAGTTATATTTTTTCTGAATTTGCATCATTATCTTTTATTTTTCTTTCTGTAGGTTTTAACGCGTAATTTGCTTCTTTGAGTATTCGCTAAAACCAGATGCAGTGGAAGAATTTCAAACGAGGAGAAGCATTGAAGTATGGGCGATGGAACTAAAGGTATTCATTTTTCAGTTGCAAAAATCGATAATCATATGTTTAATGAATTACGTTTTCATTGATTGGTGCTATAAATAAGAATACTTAGATCCTACTTCTAAGTATGCTCGTTAGACGTCAATTTTAGTGACTTTAATTATTATAATTTAATTTTGAGGAGTAGAAAATAATGAAATTCTCAGGCAGCAAAAGTTTATTTATATCACTTGGAAGAATTAAATAAAATCAAAAAGTTTCATGAAAAACTATACATTTATATTATATATTTCATTTAAAAAAATGAAGTTTCTTTAATTTGTATGCCAGTTCAATTGGTGTTAAAATTTAATTTATATAAAAATTTTAATCGTCAAGTTTTAATAAATATTATTTGCAAAATAAAATATTTATTTATATTTAGTATACAAGGAATTATGATTTTTCAATACCAACATTAATCCTGTTTGTTTAATATTGTAATAAACAATCATATTCATGCTTATATTATCAGTATTTACACCAAATTATTGATAATTTTAACATTCAACTTTAATTTTAAAATGTATAAACTGAGTATGACTATTTTCATACTTTATTTTTTTGCAAAATACAGATTTTTACCAACTATATATTTCAAAAACTGTACATAAAATTTCCTCATATTTTATTTTATCAAATAGCGTATTTTAATGTCAAAAAATAATATTAAAGTTTTGAGTAGTAGCGAGATGGACAGCTAACGCATTAATTTTACTTTAGATATTTTTCTATGATATTCAATATTTATATCGAAATGTGACTAAATTTTATATTAAAGTTTGAGGAACACCGAAACAAAATTGTTGAAATTTAGGTAGGACAAATGCATTTGGGATGCTTTTTTTACAAAAAAAAAGGCACAAGAAAATGAGTCGGATGATTGAAACTGAATATTTAATCTATGTCATCGGAATTTGAAATTCGATTCGAACGGTTCAGGTTTCAAAATTGTGAACAGATATCGCGTGAACACGGTCTTGCGTGTGTCTCAGGAACTTCCTTTAAACTTCCAAAACAATACGCCCACTCATATGTATATACACAAAGTAAATAAGATATGTTAATTCAAAAGCTTAGTTCGTAAATTAAATCAGTGAAATGTATAATTGAAATACATAAGGACAATTGTTTACATTTGCATAATAATAAATAAATTGATACTATATATATATATATATATATATATATATATATATATATATATATATATATATATATATATATATATATATATATATATATATATATATATATAAATATATAAAATTTACATTAATAAATGACTAAAAATTGTTTTGATATATTATTCTTACTTTGGCCCATCATTTGCTTAATTGTATTCTGGTTTTTTTATACCTATGAAAAATAGATAATTTGATAATATGAACTAAAAAATGTTATTAAAAATAATAATATTGGTTGCTATAAATTGTTTCCAATAATCTAGTATTCTAATCTACAATTTATTAGCAAAAATTTAAAAAAAAACTAGTATTTTTCTTAAAATACTCATAGTTATGTGAACAAAAATTAATTAGAATAGACTTAAAGAAATATATATAGAAGGTTGACTGATACTTTGAAATTAACCGAGTTTCATTGTAAAATATGAAGGTGTCCAAAAAATTTAATTTTTCTTATTTGACTCATGTATAAATGCTATATGCAAAATAAAAAATGAAAGCATCGGATATCTGATTAGCCTTCTCATATCTGATGTTTTTAAATTTGCATACTTTTAAATTAAGAATTTATTTCAACAACATATAACAATTTAACAGAAAGTTGCCTACACCTAGAATTTATTTGCTTTCATTATGTATTCATATTAATCATTGATGATAAGCAATTTGTTTGAATACCAATCTTATTGCATAATATTATACTTAAAGATACTACAAAACACATTTCTTATTGAATTATTTTATAAAATTTTCCATACAAGAAAAAGGATATATTTTCCTTCAAACATTTATTCTTCATCGGATATCAAAATTATTTTCAAAACCTCAAAAATATTTTAGATTTCAAAACACATAAATTTCGTTATAAACATATATTTATGTACATATTCCTATTTCTCAAAATAGTTTTGACCATTTCTTTAAGAGAAATAAATTAATTCAACGATTTTTACATGCAATATAATATATTTAAATAAGGTTTTAGGTCAATTAAATATATAAAAGAAAATAAATCCAACAAAAATAAAAAATGGAATATATTTGAAATATTTATAAAAAAAATTAAATCGATAAATATGAATACAAAATATATAAAAAAGAGTTTTGTAAATACAAATTAATTAAAATCTATTTTGTTTTTCGTATTGAATTTATTGCATAAAACTAAATCATGCATTGAAACTTTATTTATTTCGTGTTTGGTGTGCATTCAACTGTTGAACAAATATTTATTTCCCTTGTAAATATTTATTGTGATGATTAATTTGTTTACTCTTGGTGTAAATATTTTCCCAAAGAAAACTTGAGTTATGGCTCTCACAGGAATAAAGGAAATTTGTAGTTGCATGGGACAGTATATTTATTAATGTAAATAGTAGAATAAATGGTGAACACATTTTTTTCAGGGAGTTATTTTTTCAAAATATTTAAGGAAATTTCTTTCTCTTCGTAATAATTTTAATTATATATTCATTTCTCGTATGCTCATTTATATTTTATGCATATTTTTGTACGTAAAATAAAGGAAAATCATGTATATACGCACACACACACACACACACACACACACACACACACACACACACACACACACACACACACACACACACACACACACACACACACACACACACACACACACACACACACACACACATATATATATATATATATATATATATATATATATATATATATATATATATATATATATATATAATTTAAAAGTATTTTAATTTTTTAATAATATTTTAATATTTAATACTGTGTTAATAATTTTTGTCATACCATGTTATTAAATGCGAGAAATATATAACGTTAAAACATTAGATTTCAGCTTTCAGTATTAAAACTCAAAATCAATTAAAAATGTGATCACAAATTTTGACGAATAGTGGAACTGACTATTGCACATGAATTGACTATTATTTGCTGGAATTTGTTAGAATAATTTAATTATGTGCTTAAGGTGAGAGAGACTATAGCTTGCTATCAAACTGTAGCTATTGGAGAGATTATTTTTCACTTATTATTTTTATGTATGAAACATGTCCAGAAATATGAATATACATATTTAAATAGACTAAAAGTGAGTGAGAAACTATTAAAGGAAAATTTTCATTTTTATGGGATCGAATTAGCATTGAATAAAAAATTAATGATAGAAAACAGAAAGAACTGTAATAAAAATTATGTATTAAAGCAACCCCTATGAAAAAATGAGGTGTTTTTATTGAAAAACGCATTAAATAGGAAATGTGAAAATCAGAAATGGAATGATTTGAAGAGAATCAGAAGAAAATAAGACTAAAAAGTTTGACAGGAAAAAAAGTTAACTTCTTAAAATTAGAAAATAATATACGGTTTCTTTGACATTATTTAAGATATTCATATAAATAATTTTTATTTTAATCATGTTACCAAAATTTATCATTAATGAATATTGAGATGATATTAGTAAATCATGAAATCAATCTGAAAAGGATTACATAGTTTAATGAACTTTATAAATGGTTAAAAATTTTATCATTTAAGATTACCATGCTAGAAGTATTTAAGATTATGATGTTAGAATCAATGTGTTTAGTGAATTCCATTTCTCAGAAAAAAACGTGGAATTTTTTTTCTGTAACATCTATCAGGAAATACAGATACCGGGAATAAACTCATATAAACATATTTTTTTTCATTTTTGTGAAACACGTTCAAAATTTACTAATAAATCGCAAAAGTTGAAGAAACGTTTAATATTTGAAAGATTCACTTTAAAAAATTAAAGAATCTGATATAAGTAATTACAATAAGATAAAATTTTTGCCATTGCTGATCATATAATAATAAAAGGAAATAGCATAATAAAGAATTGTTCTCGGAATTATTATGTAAAATGAATGATGAACGTAGAAATATTTTGCAGACACTTGATTAACAAAGCAACGAAATCAGCATAAAATTAATATAAAAAAAATAAATCCTAAAAAAAATGTTCTTCGACAAAGCAATGCCAAGTTCAAGGATATCTAAAACATTGATTCTGTTTGTTGTTGAAATGATTACAGCAGTAAGAAAAGCATGTTTGCTTTGTTATAGTAATTCATGTACTTCCGGTTGGCGCCAATAAAAAAGAAAGATGTTTTATTTGCTTTGATCAGGGAAATGGTTCTCATAACAGTTCTTCAAAGAGTATTTGTTTTCCTCGCAAAGGAAATCACGATAAATTCATTGTTTTCCAAGAGACATTTCTTTGTTTAGTGAAATAAATTCAAACTGATTAAAAACTGCAAATAATGGTTTTTTAGTTTAAGGAGCAATATTTTTATGGACGTATAAAGTGCCTTTATAAACGTTTACTATTTTCTTATATGTAAAAAAAAAATAAATACGCATAACAGTTATACTTATTACTGAATTTTATTTGAGTTTCATTATGAGACAATTTTACAAAGGAGAGAATAAAAACAAAATATTGTTGATTTTGATGAAATAAATAAAAATATAATAGGTTAAGCAATATTTTCATAGTTTCTCTGTAACAATAATAATACTTATTATAAAATACATGTCTAAGATTATTATCTAATAAGTGAGGTCTGATTTATAGTAAAACTTACAGTATCTTCGCTAATAACAAAAATTTATGAATGACTTTGTGCGACAATTAATCGAAACTTATCAAAAAAATTTTTAATCATTTCTGATTATTGTGAATATTTTATTATTATACATATAAAAAAGATACCATTCCACAAAAAAAAATCATATTTTGAATGCATACATTTATAAAAAAACTGTGTAATTTTCTGATTAGTTCATTTTTATAATTTTTGGAATATCGATATTTTAGAAATTAAGATCAACTGAATATATTTTAAATATTATAGTTGATTTTGAAAAGGAAATAACAGTTAATTACAGAACATGTAATGAAAATAACCTTTCAATTTATTTTATTTTCCAAATTTTTAAATGATATTAAAATAAAAGAGTTTGGTTGAATTATTGAAAAAATAATCGAAATATTTTAAGGGCATACTATGATATCACTCTCAATTATAATCAAGAATTTCCAGGAAAAATTACAAAATATATAATTAGTAAAACGTATTATATACAACATCACCCACTTTGTTTTGAAGATGACGATTACTACTGTGGTAGTATAAATAATACAAATGCATCTGCTGGGGGAAAATGTGTTTGTTAAAAACATTTCTAAAAGACTACTACATTTATCAGATGTAATTTGTTACTATTTAATGAGTAAGAATATATCCGGTTGTTCTAAAACATGGATAATCGTTTAATATTTTATCATAAAAGTCAAGATTTTACTTTTAGAATTTTGATAGAGAGTTTTAAACTAAGATAAAGTTTTATCAGTAGTCTTGTAGACAAAACACATCGCCATGGAGAGCAAAAATATTACAGTTAGAAAATATTTCTTTGCTAAGCATTATTTCACGAACTGTATATATGAATCTGCATTTTTTGTGATTTTATTGAACATATTTTGGGAAAAATGTGGTTACGTATTTTCTTCATGCACACACACAATAAGGAAAAATCTAAAATTAAATTTTAAAATATTTGAAACAACAAATGTGCATTTAAAAATTAATCGCTTGAGCGCGTCTCACTCTTCAATCTACAGATGAAAAAATATATATATTGAAAAATTTTATAACTATTTTTATGGGTGCCATCAAAAATAGACTTTAACCAACTTAAAAAATGCTTAGCACAATAAAAGAAATTTATTTCCACGGGTTTTCTCAAATTACAAGCAATGAAGAAAGCAATATTTAGGCATCATAGAAAAAACTATAATCTCTCTCTCTCTCTCTCTCTCTCTCTCTCTATATATATATATATATATATATATATATATATATATATATATATATATATATATATATATATATATATATATATATATATATATATATATATATATATATATATATATATATATATATATATATATATATATATATATATATATATATATATATATATATATATATATATATATATATATATATATATAGCTATACTTATTGTAAAATAAAACTTAATCATATCAAGACAATTACACACAGGATTTGACAGTTAAAATATACACTAAAATATCTATTAAATTAGGTTAAGAATATTGAAACTTTCATAAATTGGCTTAGGAAAAGAATACAGGAATGAAAAAAATATTTTAATAGTTTCATAAAAAATAATAAAACAAAATACTTTCTAATAAGATAAATTTAAAATTAGATCTTTCCACAGAGTTACTCTTTTACATCTAATCTTATGAGTTTAAAATGAGTCATCAATATTTAAATTATTTCACATTTTGGATTGAATTCTAAATTTTCTAAAATTTGATTAATCATTGGATAAAAATTTTTCCAGTGATATATATATATATATATATATATATATATATATATATATATATATAATATCGATAACATCTGAACTTATTCGCACTTCTATTATTCACAAATTGGAACAAAAAATCACTAGATTTCATATAAAATATCCTTAATGGTACCAAGATTCAAAACTGCTAAAATAGTATCCTTAAATGAAGGAAGAATAAAGTAGAAAAGATGTATTTGATTACCTGGAGCAATTCAATTTTTAATTTAAATCCGGATTTGTTAAATTGTTTTAATTCTTAAAATGGAATTTCCAATTTTAATATCTTTGCTAAGTGCTAAAAGTATTTTTAAATATATTTTTTTCATCTTTCATTTTAATTCTTTTTTTTAATGGCGGGCACACTTGGGTGACGAACACAATGCGAACAACAAGGCCAGAAACTGCTACTCATTTGTCGTTACCCAGCGGACACCTGTGAACCAGGTCACGGAGGTGAATAGCGTTGCCCGCGCCATACTACCACAAACCCGTTTATAGGGCGGGCCACATTCATACTTCATCACAGAAGAAAGGACAGAGAAACACATAGAGAACAGAGAAAGAAATTAACATCCATGTCCGAACCGGGGTTCGAACCCAGAACCCATAGCTCAGGAGTCAGGAACGCTAACCACTCAGCCATCAATCGGCTTATTTTAATTCTTTGTTTATGTGATTTTGTTTATAACGTAATATAACTATTGAAATCATCTGGATTTTATTTAGCGTGTAAATATTAGAGCATTTTAGAATTTAATAACAATTTTAGCATTTTCTAAAGACCGAAAATTTATTTTAGATTTTTATTTTCCTTTCATATTTAATTTTAACAAATATACTATATATCGACATTAAGTTTTGTGTATTGGACTGTGGTATACATGGTGATAATACTTGGAACAAAAAAAACAGTGTTTTCTTTTCGCTTATGTGACAACTCTATTGTAAATTACGATAATAGTTTACTATTTTTTCTTTCAAGAAAAATAAAAACAGATCAAAATATAAAAGTTATCTGAGGCACATTTCTTACCCTATTGTGTGTAGTGCAGATGTTCAGTATTCATAATTTCAGCATTTAGAAATACATTGTTTGCATTTTTTTTATCTATTTAACAATTTTTTTTATGTATATAATGAATCTACAGTTTTTTCCTACTTACTTTTAATACATTTCCTACTTATAATGAATCTATAGTTACGAAAGAGAATCAATGTAAAATAACACAGAAATGCAGGAATTCATGCAAAATATCATATGAAAAAGAAAGAGATGTATGCCATTTTTAATATTAAGTTTAAACATTTTTAATCTTTAATCTTAAGTTAAAAATATTTTTAATAATAAAAACTTAAGAATATTCTTTCTGAATTTATTACGTATTTAGAGCACCAGAAAAATATTTCTAAAGTTAGAAGAATGGATAAAATGTAAATAAATTACAAACTGAAATAAATGCCTATTTGTAACAGATTTATTATTGATATATTATTAAATTAATTTTGCAAATAATAATTAAATATTGTATGCCTTTTAGATATAAAATCGGCGGGAATAAATTTGTCGGATGTTTTGTTTATAAACTGCTCAAGCTTGAAATTATAGGATATCCAACTCGTCGATTATTAAATTTTTTAACCGATAGGAAAATCAATACGAGATTGAAGAAATATTGGTCTCCGATTTTTCTTGCATAATGGGAAACTTCACAATTACTATTCATCTGCATGATTTAGTTATAATTATTTAGAACCCTATCAATAGAAGTTTCTTTTCACATTCTTAAATGCTTTATCGTACTTTCTTTGTTTTGAATATACGAATTTTTTTCAAATATTAAACATTTTTGAAGGTAATATATAAATTACTTTAAATATAGCGTAAACATTAATTCATGGAGTAGCAGTAGAATTCACGTTCACGTTGTTATTCACGTTCGAATGCTAAGCACAAGTTGTGTAAAGTTTGTCTTTGTGGTTAAAGCATAACATTTTATTAAAATATAAAAAATACCTTAAAGCAAGGAATTAGAACTACTAGTGCAAAAAAAAAAAATCTGCAACAAACACTCTAATAATGAACATAATTTGTGCTGAAAATTTGTCATTTATGGCAAAAAATGCCCTGTGATAAAACATTAAAAATTTTAAGTTTTATTTTTTTAATTTAATAATATTACGGCTTAAATATATGACTCAGGTAAAATTCCAATATTTTAGTATTCAATATGATTTCTGGTAAACACACACACACACAGTGTGCTTCCGAAATATGCAAGCTTATTATTATCTGCTATACCTATATGATGTCCCTAAGTTCATATGTAAAATACCACCTCTGAATCAGCAAAAGGCACGAGAAATAAACTTGAGATCATACAGCATTACCTTATAAGGATTACCATTTATATTCTTTAGGAAAATACGAAATATAATGAACAGATGGGACATATGTTTCATCTGTTTACTATATTTCTTATTTTAATTTTATTATTCTTCATTTGGTATTTGATTAATTAAAAAAATACGATTAATTATAATTTATTTATTTTAGTTAAGCTGCTTTCGCATTGAATATATTACTAAGCATATGATATGATTTTTGCATATATATATATATATATATATATATATATATATATATATATATATATATATATATGGATATATATATATATATAAAGGTTATGTGAAATAATTGCATGCGCCACTTTTTGATTTGTAACTTCCGCAACCAAGTTATTGCCTCAAATAAACTTATGAAAAGTGACTGATTTCTGTGCTTTTCCAGAAATGATTTTCCAGATACATTTTAAGCAGTGAACTCAGAAAATTATTGGTTCAGAATTCACGTTCTAAGTACATTGGAAACAAAATAAATGAAAATCAGCACTCACTCCTTCCCTTTTTATTCGTTATTTCTTATAAAAATTTCTAACGCTAGTTTCCGATGTTTGAAAAGAATTTGAAACATTTTTTTCCATGACTTTATTGCTTCTCTTTCATAGATGACAGTTTCTGAAAAGCAAATTTTCAATCCTAATATCATTCTTCATTTCATTTTAAGTTTGTCGATAGTTTCCTTAAGAATGTCGACTTCAGCAATAAATTACATTTGTATAAGAATAGGGCTTTGATTTAGAGTGTTTTTATTAAGATTCGAAAACATGTTATGAAGCTGACTTGACGGCCTGATTTCATTTCAATTCTTTTTAAAAATAAAAATGGTTTTCTATTTTATACAACAATATATTTCTAATATCAGAAAAAATAAATGAAAACCCCCAAGACTAGATTTTTTGTTTTATTTTATTATTACATTTTTCTCTTTTTCTTTTTTCTCTAGGCAGTCATTCGGCATACGTTTCTGTTCATCTGATTTTTAAATTCACGATATTGCAAATTTTTATCCTAAAGAAGATTACCTGCAAAGGATATTTTTTTTACAATTTTTATCCAACGGTGTTTGTGTTTCATTATATCGTCGTTATTAGTTATTCGTAAAAGGGTAGAAATAAAATCTCAATATAAATGAAAATAAGAAGCATTATAGAGGACTTATTGCAAAGTATCTTTCTAATATAATGAGAAGAAGATGAATTGAAAATAAATTGATATTTATTTAAATGTGTTGAATGAAAATGTGCGTTACAAAGGTGAAATAACTTTTACAATAACTGAAATTTATTAAATCCTTTATAAAAAAGATATTTTTAATATCGCATTTATAATAATCTTAAAAGAGAGAGAAAATAGTTATTTATTACAATCATATTCACGAAACACTATTTTTAATATTGTCGAATACATTTAATTGACAATGTTGATTTGACATTTATTTTTATCAGCAAAATGTTAATTAACAATGAATCTTCTGTTATCCTTTTCAGTAATGCAAATATATTCTCATTTAGATTTTAAATACTTAGAATTTTTTTGTATTACATATACTATCTTTTAAATGAGTGCAAAAAGCATTCTATTCCTCAAAATTAAAATATTTAATTTTGATGCATTTACAGCAAAACGTAAATCAGTTATTCCTCTTTAAACTGAATAAAATGGATTGTACTTAGTGATAAAAATTTTGTTTTCCTGTAGTGTGTTAGATTTGTGTAGGAAACCATGACTTTTTTTATAACCTGAATTATCAGGATTTCTTGCAGATTTACAGTTCGTCATTGCACTCCTTTTTAACTCAAAAGATCTAATTCAATTGAGACTTGCAGTTTTATGTGGATTCCAAATTACATTAAAAATCCACTTTAGAAATGCAAATTGTACTTTAGAAATAGAATAAATAATATTTAGTTGTACAGCAGTTCATATTCAGAAATATATCAATCAATACTGATTTACATTCGGCAACTAACAAAGTACGAAGTTTCCTGAATATTACATAAATCTAATTGACGTCAGCATGAAGGTTCTAGATTAAGTTTTATTTTTTCATTAAATAGTCTTTTTATTGAATTTATACCACATATATCTCCAAATATTACATTCAAACAGAATTTTCTTTGAAGAAGAGACGTATGTGTTATTTGAACTTTATATTTATGTTGTTAACACTAGAACCACGGATGGTGTTATTTTCACCCAAAGGCACTTTTGTTTAGGATTTTCTCAAAAAGTTGCTAACGAAATTTAAAATTTTTATGACTTTTCCTAGTTTTTACCAATAATAATCTTTAAAAATATTATAAGTTAAATGCTTATCATATTTTTGTTTTTAATACATATACCTAAAAACGTGGTATGGGTCATTTTGATCCCATTATAATGACATGTACTAAATTTGTAATTCAACGTTTCCTTGAACGGAAAAAGCTTTTTAAGTCATCTTTCCGTTTCCCAGATGTAAGCAGAACATAACTTCAAGGTCAGTAGATTATTATTGATAACAGAAGAACTTTTGATAACTTTGTTATAATATTAGTAGCCAGTGTTGCAACCCTGCCGTTACCATTCGGTATGGGAAAAATGGCTCTGGTTAGTGTATTCATGGAATGTTTACGCACCGATGTTTTTTGCTTTGACCTGTTGAATGCAATGATGTGTAATACTACCGTAGCCAATGTCGTAGTCTAACGGGCGCACACCTAAATTTTTATGACAGCACAACAGGTTGTTCGCACTGCCGTGGAGATAGTTTGAGTGCCCCAGTCTGTTCGATTTTTACCCCCTGTTTACTACCGGTGATAAAATTGATCTTACGTGAAAATGACTGAAAAAAAACATGCCTAAATTTACAGTTAGTGAAGCCCTCGAATATATGCGACAATTATCTGAAAAGTAATCTGAAAACGATAATCATGAAGAAATTGTTTTCAGCGATGATGAAAATGTCTCCAGATGAAAATATTTCCTCGCGCGGATAAAGATACAGTACTTTACTGAAGAAAAACAATATCTGCGAAGAAAAAAACAATGTGAAAGTAAACGTAAAAAGTTATCCAGATTAAATGTTATCCAGATTCAAATCCAGATTAAATGAATTCTTGAGTTTTTGTTATAAATGATAGGAAAGCATCACTTGTGGAAGTTGTATGAGTGAAAGAATCGTTGAACATTAGGTTTTCAAAGAAAATAGTGGCCCAACCAGATACCTAAAATAAAATGTTAAAAATAGTTTCTGGAAGCTACTTATAGCTGAGCCTATGTTTCATCATAACAAAAATTGTACATGGGAAGAAGCTCACGGGCAATTGAGAAAAAAGAGAATGGTCAACAACTTTAGACGAACTAAATTCTTTTATATCAATTTTGTAAATTCGAGGTATTTTAAGCGCAAATAATCTAGAGGTAGATAGTTTGTGGTCATTCGTTTGGTGTTCAACTTTTTCGCGCAATACTATTATGGCCAGAGATAGATTCAGAGGAACTTATAAAATTTCTTCTCTTTGACAAAAAGACAACACGATCTGAATGCCATCAAGCAGATAAATTCTGTTTCATTTCTAATGTTTGAATGAAATTTACTGATAATTCCTTAACTTGTTGTAAACCAGGAAGATATATAACTATTGTTGAAAAGAGCTATTTTCGTCTAAAGCCACATGTCGTTCACGCAACATATGCCAAGTAAACCAGTTAAATTTGGCATCAAGTTCTGACTTGCCGCTGAGGTTGATAGTAAATACGTACTCAATGGTTTTCCATATTTAAGTAAAGATGAGCAACGTTCTGAAAACATACCTCTCTCCGAATACGCCTTTTTGCGTTTGACAGAATCTTTTGAAAATAAAGAAAGAAATATAACTAAAAATAATTTTTTAACTATACTAAATCTGTCCCAAGTGTTAAAAACAAAGAACACTAGTTTAACTGGGTGGTGAAACAAAATCGGAAAGAAGTAACTGAATTTGTGAAAAAAGTAAAGATGCCATTATACGAAATATCGTTACTAGAAAACCATAAAAAATGTCTTAATATTGAGCTCTTTTCAACTCACAGTTTTGATACAGACAATAATCTCCCAAAAAATCTTCTCGAAACAATATCATTTTATAACTCAACAAAATTTGATGTCGACATTGTCGTCCAAATGGCTCCGAAATACTCTGTGAAGGCAGGATAAAGGAAGGGGCCAGTTGCTATATTCTACAATATTCTTGATCTTGGAGGGATTGATTCATTTCTTTTATACAACTGGAAGAACAATATTTCTGGAAGGAAATTTACTTGGAGCGAATATCTTCAACAACTCATCGAAGAGTTGCGTAGAGCGTATATTCACAAAAGAAAAAAGTCAGATGCACACACAAAAACAGATACTATTGAAAAAGCTGTGCAGATGCGAAAAAGGGCTCAGTGTCAAGCTCTCAATTGTTGAAACCAAATTGTAAATACTTATTCTGACTGTAAAATACCCATAAATAATTTTTAATAGTGTTATGGAGAAAAAATAGAAATTCAATCTTTCAACTATCGAATGAGAATTTCAATTTTGGTTTTATTGTGTAGGAGCAAGTAATCTTTTTCATTTTATCTTAATTATCTCATTCATTTAAATATTTCATTAGAAGTTTTTAACTTAATCCTACACACACACATATATATATATATATATCATACATACACACAACAATTAACTCATTCAACTTATGTTTTTATGTAAGATATATTTGTTTTTACTTAAAAGAGTAATCAAAAACTTATTTTTGGATTCAGTTTTTCTATCGCATATTTTTGATCTTCAAACTTTTTAATAAGACTATTTTTTGTTTAGAGGAGCAAAGTGTATTCCATTTTTTGCACAGATAAATTATCAGTTTAGAACTGCCATAGCAATATTCTCATGAAACGCAAGTTAAAAAAATTGCAATCAACAGCCTAAAATTATATGCTATTGATTGCAATTTTATTAACTTACTAAATCTCATTTTACTATTAATTTTTTGAAGATACTGTATCTTACGCATCATACTGCAATACAAGTTTATAATGTTCTGAGAAATTGTTAAAATAATGAACTGAGTCATGTATTGAGAAACTGATAAACCATTCATTTTTATATATTTTTAAATTTTGTTATAGTTTGTATCTCTATATTAAATTTCTTTACAAATACAAATGGATGAAATTAGAGAAAAACAAATGTAGGTTTAGGATTAAAGTTCTCTTAGAATCAGGAACTGTGTGGGTTCTAAAGAAATTCTCAGAAAAGAAGAAAGATACGAAGAAATCCGTTTTTCTCAGACTTAATATTATCACTTTTAGGCAAACAGAAATTTCCATTGAACGGTATTATTTTTAACTATAATTAATTATTCGAATCAAATCCAAAAAAGAGGATTTTTAAATTATTAATATTCAGGCTATGTAACTCACCTTGAAAAAATAAGATTGAAGACAGGTACAATTTATATATACATATATACATATATATATATATATATATATATATATATATATATATATATATATATATATATATATATATATATATATATATATATATATATATATATATATTTGTTTTACAAAATGTTTTTTAATCATAGTTGATTTCTAACACAAATCAACAATTTTGAGACAGTTATTAGTCATCACGGTATAACAATTCAAGGCTTTTGTAATTTTATAATATTAATTAGTTAGTTATGAAAAATATTTTCAACATAAAGTAAATATATATATATATATATATATATATATATATATATATATATATATATATATATATATATATATATATATATATATATATATATATATATATACATAAATTTTTAAACTTTATTTTAGCTAATCTTATTTTGTAGAAAGTTATCCATCACAGGCACTATTGGAAATCCAAAATGTAGGCGGAAATAGTTGATATAAGCAAATCTCGCAATTCATTTGAACTGCGATTTTCGGGATACGCTTTAAAAATGAATCGAAAAATGATCAAACAAATGTATATTCCATCCCTGGCCCCCGTTTTTGTTGTTCTGAATGACTTTCTCATCAGTATTCATTGAAAAAATGCAAATTTATTTGAGAAAGGAGCGTTTTCTCAGTGGTTCTGTGCCTTTGAGTTTCCCACAAAAGTTTTCAAAACATCACAAGTTTGTATTCGCAGATAAATGCGTTCTCCGCTATTAAATCTTCAGAAAATTTTTATTATGTTTTTGAAAATTTAAAGTAAGAAATAATTCTGCTTTCTCCTTGCGTATGTTGAACTATAAACTCAACATTCACAATCAATTTAAAATTATGCCAAGAATATGCCAAGTGAATTTTAATTATGACAATATATTTCAATATTAATCTTTAATTTAAATAGAGTTTATCAATATTTTTAGAATAAAGTAAATATCCACAGGTACACATTTAAGCAGTTAGGAATTAAAACATTAGGCAGTTCAAAATCTCTTTAAAAATAAATTCTGATGATAACACAGGCAATAAAAGTTTAAAAAATCTTTTATTGCCTGTGTTATCATCAGAATAACTTCTGCAGCATTTATTTTAATTATTTGTAAACATATTTTAAATGTTTTTTTTAACTGTCATTCTTTTTTATCAATGTATTTTTTAATAAAAAAATATTATTTCTCTAAACTGTTGTTAAAAAATTTTTACTTTTAATTAATTTTTTTGAAGCCGTTTTTATTAATTTTTACGGGTACTTTCTCCGATTCCCATATTGAAAGTAAGTTTATATTCATATGTATGTATACATGATATTTTAAGAATGATAATTTATGATTAAGCCTAATTGCAAAGCAATCAAAAATTTGATACATTTCTTTATTTTTATCATAGATATTGTTATATTACATCTATTTATATTTTATAATCAATCTATTATTGATGATATTGACCTTTATTATATTACAAAGAGAATTCATTTTGGTTGATATACAGATTTTACTTGTAAAATTTGAATTTATATTTCCTTCAAATTTTCTTTTTTTATTTTAAGGAGTTTATCAACTAATTAATATGACTTTCAGAACCATAGAATATATTAATAAAGCCGTGCCTCAGAAAAAAATTTTGGAGACAATTTGTTTGCTGCGGGCTAGATTTAATTTTTGCATTATTTGATTTTGTTTGAATTGCAAGTTTTAATCATTATTGCTTCGATACTGATTATGGGATTCATTGTTTTTTTTTTCAGAGATATTTTCAGAATTTAATTTCAAGCATTATGTATAACTCTTTTATAACAGTACGTAAGCAAAAATAATTGTTTAATTTTGAGTTGATAAAAATATATAATGTATATATTTAATGATAAATATAATTCTTTTGATAATCTATATATGTTATTTTATTATAAATTATTTTCTTGTAGTGTCTCTTCCTGAAGTTGCTTAAAGTTTCTTTGCGATTAAGGTCTTAAGATTTTATTAATTGCACCACTTGTTCAATAACTTCATCTTTGAGGTAATCTTCACAATAAGACTCAATTGATCATTTCAAAATCGAATAAACATGAATTGGTTTCTCACTGTTTCTCAATAAGTATCAAGATTTTGGTTCGAAATAGTCATTATTCCAGAATGTTATAATATATGGGAATGTTATAGAAGCGGTAAAAAAGCCAATCTCCCTTAACGAGCTGAAAATATATGTAGCAATTTACTGTTGCCATCCGACGTGATTCTGCTCCACACCAGGATTCAAATATCAAAAGAATGATAGCGATTTTCTAATAATTTTCGAAGGACATCTTCAGAGAAAACTTGTCGAGAATTTCTTTGAATGCTGCATCTATATTAGTCACTGTAGAGGACATGGGTTTTTGATCTGATCATGAATTGCGTTCATGGCTTCAGGATAGATTGGCTTTTTTGTAAAAGTATTTGAAGGGAATACATATCACTAGAATCTGGCCATAAAGATCAACTATCTATCTATATATGGTTTTCTTCGATATCATTTTTCCATACAGAAAAATAAATTCTTGCTGAATTGCTCAGTAATACCTCTATGCATCTACAGACACATAACAATCCTCTGATATAATAGTTACTCGCATGAAATCTTGTTCAGTTTTTCAAATGATTTAAACTCATGTCTGAAACTGAGAACATGATCTTGAATCCGACATATGTGACACTTGTAGTGAGCTAGTAATTTTCTGCAAATAATACTAATCTCTTAGCTTACCCGTATATCACTATTACCAATAAAACCCGTCTACAATTTAACTGGTTTTGCGCGTAGTCAATACAACAATAATTTGAATGGCTTGAGTTGTTTTCTGGAAATCACAAAAATCGACATTCAAACTTCGTCATAGCGAGATTCGTCAAATGAAACGCTTCATTCATAAAATAACACTGTTCCTTGAATTATATAGCATAATATCAGTACCTAAAATAATAATGGTATACATTACTATTTACTGCATAGATATGTATTTAATTTAAATTTTTATATTACCTTTATACTTATTTGAAATATAGGCTGAATAATTTATAAAAGTATGAATTGTAGAGGAAACTGAGTTATCAACAATAAACGGGGTCTATGTACTTTAATAAGTTTGATAAATGCTAGGAATGTTAGAATGTATGCAACATAAATTTTTAATTAATTAATTTTTTAATATATTCAATATGCAATATTGAATTTTCTATAACTTTATTTATAGCTTTTTAAATAATAACTGAGATTTCACTATATTTAAATATTTGCATTTAGTAATAATATTAAATCTAAAACTAATAATGTAATAGTAAAAATGTGAATGGAGTGACTAAAGTGTTTTTGTAATATTTGTATAATGTTCTTTTTTTGTTAAATATAAATGCCTGTAGCTGTAATTTTTCAAAGAATTATTTTTAAAAAAATCTTTCTTTACTAACAATTTAAAATTTTAAAACCCATAGCTTCTGTTCCTATGTTTAATTTGTATATTTTTAATTAGATAATTTCTTTTATGTTTAATAGTAGTTTCGATTATTCATTTTTATAATTAATTGAAATTTCCGTTAACCACAATACATTTTCTGTGTGATGTATTTTTTCAATTGGTAACTAAGTAAATATCAATATGCATATTTGATTTTGAGACAGTGCTTTTATATTGAAAAATTTTTTTTCTCATTTATGCAGAGTCATATCTGCTTAGAGAAACCAAAATATAACAGTGGACACAGACACGCATCAATAGTATTGTTAAGATGTTTATTCTACGTATTTTATCTGTTAAAAAATCGACATCATTTAATACTTTAAATTAATATTAAAGACTTAAGTATTTCCTTTTTGTTTATTTTGATGAATTATTTAATATTTATTTTAATTAGTCATCATTTTATTTATTTTTGCAAATATTTGTCAGTATGTATTAGTACATTGTGCAATAATTTTTATACAGTAATAAATTAAAAAATAACTGAATATTCATAAATTATTATTTTCAGAGTTAAATTCAGCCAATATGAATTTCCTTTAACATTTAATTTGCATTTTTTTATTTAATGGCTGTATTTGCATTTTTAATATTTATTAAAATTACATTTTTCCTTATTTTTAGTTGTTAGTTACTGAGAAATTGGTTTTTAACAATTTTAATTCAGTTTTTTTAGTCATAGTATTTCAAAATATATTTTGTTATTACAAAAACTATAAAAAATAGCTATAACTATCTAGTTTTATGTTTTTAATATAAACAATTACATGTACCATATTAGGATATTGTTTCCTAGTGTGATAAATAGTACATTTCTTAAGAAAATTAATTTTTATTTATTTAATTGCAATAAGCAGTTCCCGTTTAAAAAATTTCTGAATTGATATTTTTCATTAATATTATGCTTAAAATTAATATCATTAATATTTATGATAGTATACAATTACTAAAAGAAAACTATACTACTCAATCGATTTCATTAATAGATATTGATAAATATTACTGCCATTATTTAAGCATTATTTTTAATTAGCCATTCAGGAAAACAAAACAGGAAATTCATTTTTTGCTAACAAAAAACAATTTGATTATAAACGTTTCAACTATAAGCAATTAAACATATAACTATAATAGCTTACTATTATAAAATAATATTCCATGAATTAATAAATTTGGATAATGTAAATGCAATTTCTATAAATAAATATTAATGATTCAGCTTATTTTCAAAATTTATAAATTTAGTTCGTTCAATGATTATTTGTTGAATAAACATAATTTAAATTTTAAGTTAATGAATAAATATTTCATGCAGAAGGGTATGTTGTACATAAAATTATTCTCATACGCGATATTCAAGATTTATTTAATGTATTCTAACCTTAATACCAGATCATAAAGAAGATAATTCACAATAATAACTCGAACTAGACTACAGCGCTAAATCTTTTAAGTATCGTTCATCTACTGGCAGTTTGCCAATACGTGATCCTTTCTGTCTTTAACAAACACCGCTTCAGTTAAAATCTAAACCGCAGGATTTAAGCCCGCCCATCGGCAATGCTTTCACTTAAGGCGGTCATATTTCACGGACTTTCCCAGACCTTTATAGTCCGAAACCGCTTCTGTGAATATATCAACTAACTACATATGCTCAACCAATTCCCGGCTAGTGTTGGAATCCGTCCAGAGAATATAACAACTGCTCGGCTGGCAACTGGAAAAGGTTTTGGGGAGAAGCGCTCTCTTCTAGCAATGTATGCATTGCTGCCGCGGTTATGACAGACAATAAATAATGCAATGCAATGAACACACACTGTGTTTTCCTTAAAGGGTAAACATGATTTGTTTCTGTAGAGTCCCAGGAGCAAGTCTGCGCCACTTCCCGCCTGGGATTTGTTGGTTTGCTTGGGAATAGGGGTCACAGATACCAAAGGAAAATAACAGGTGGTCTTGCGCTTCGGTTTATTTTCTCTTTCTTTTCATGCGGTGGGAACTCGAAGAGAAGAATAAAGTGATTTAAAAAGAATTATATTTTCTTCCTCTCTAGATAAAAACTTTCTTTCAGTTTATCTCTTGGCCATTTCGCATAATGTCCAACAAAATTATTCTGTGAAACAAATGATTAAGTTAACTTTAAAAACATCATCTTACATTTTCCCTTAGTTTTGAAGGGAAAAAAAGATGAATCATTTCAAGTTTAAAAAGCACACTACATAATTAGAATAAATTTCTTATAAAACTTGAAAACACAATTTTTAAATTTCATCAGCTAAATTATTTAGATTTCTCCTATAATTTTTGATTTGATTTTTTTTTCAAAAAAATACTTTTCATCAATAAAAATATATTTAAAACTTTTATGGAATTAAATAATCTTTATTTTAAAAAATAAAGTGTTAAAATTTTTATTAATAGTTTCCCCTAACAATATTTAAGAATTTCTTAAATTCACGCATAAAAAGCTACACAGAATTATATGCTTTCTGACATATATATATACACACACACACACACACACACACACACACACACACACACACACACACACACACACACACACACACACACACACACACACACACACACACACACACACACACACATACATATATATATATATATATATATATATATATATATATATATATATATATATATATATATATATATATATATATATATATATATATATATATATATATATATATATATATATATATATATATATATATATATATATATCTTGGTTATTATAGTAAAATTCCTTTTATAAGTCAGAATTATTAAGTTCTTGTTTTTCAATGTAAAAAACAATTGCAAATGTGTCCTATTAAACTCAGACCAAACAATGTAGGTTGTTTAGCATGCTATACAAAAATAATTTAATAATTCAATAAAAATTTAATATACTATTCTAGTAGAAATTTATTATTTTTTACTCAATTTGCTAATGAAACAGATTTTTACAAATAATGGTTCTATTCAGAGTTAAAAAAACTCAAGAAGAACAATTAATTTCTTGTGTTAGATAACTAATTAAGAATGAAGAAAAATTAGAAGATAAAAGGGAAAAATCTCGGATAAGTGATTCATCAAAAACTTTTGTTAGTTTTTCGAGTAATTTCTTTTCAACGTTCATTTTTAATTTTTCCATCATATTAAGAAAACATATGTGTAACTACCTTAATTAGTTTTTCTGAAATTTTCTTTAGTTATGAATTTTTACTTTTTTCAGTAGTACATGTGATTTCCTGCAGCGGTTTATATTTTTACCCTACATATGCTCATTTTGTCGCTAACTGTTTTATTATTAATGTTATGGATAAAGATATAAATTATGTATCTTTTATTTCTGCTTTTATTTAATCATATTCTATGAAAATATTCATAAAAGATTTCTTTCCATGAAAATATTCTTCTATTCTTTGCCGTTAGGATATTTATTCATTATATAAGAAGAAACATTACTTCAAATGGCTATTACAAAACATTTATTTGCTAAATATGATATCAAATAATAATAATAATATACATACATAGTACATGTTCACATTAAATAAATGAACTTGCATAAATATTTTTTAAAATAATCGCAATTGCATTTTTTATGTTTTGAATCATGCATTTCAAACATTTTAAATCACGTATTTATTAATCTTTATATATAAACTGTTTTAACTTTTAATATTTAGACTAGTAGATTTTTAAAATTATATTTTTGCTTAATTTTAATATTTTCAAGTTTCAATAATTTTAGAATTGTATAATTTTTAAGTATCTTGAGTGATTATAGACGTGGAAATGTTTGATGAGTTTCTAAAATTTGTTTAAATTATTAATTTTAGATTAATTTAATTTGTTTTAAAGAGAGTATAATGAAATTTTTCATTTTTTTAATTAATTAGTGAGATTTTGGTATATTTGCTAATATAATATTTTCTACAGGAAAATAAGTTTGTAATCTAAAAGTCTATTTACTTATTTTAATACGATACTAAAAAAATCTACATTTATATTCAATAAAAAATTGCATAGTTATATATATGTGAAAACACTAAATAGTTATTTTAAATTTAAAGTTTAAATGTATCTATATATTTAATGATTTTTAAAATTTGTGCAAAAAATTTACTTTTTCTTTAAAAGTTAATTTAGGATACATTATTGTAACAGTTTTCTTGATCTTTATGAAATTAAATATTAAGTAAATATTTAGTCATAGCTTTAAACAATATAATACATAAGGTAAAATTATAGTACTTTGATACTTTATCCAATTTATAACGATAAGTTTAGTATCTAATTAATCAGATATACAAAACTACTGATCAAATAAAGCATCTAAAATCTGTGCTAAATCATGACTCAGCCAAATGTTAAAAACATTTTGATTAAAAATATAATTTAAAATAAACATAAATTTCATTACACTAGTACATATAAGATGATTACGTCCCTTTAACCAAACATTTTTAAATTAAACCAAGATACTTAACAAAATATTCTGATTTCCTTGCTCGAACATATCACGAATGTCATTTTCTCCAAAAATGAGAGCAATCAGCATAATAAACAATCGCCAAAACATATTTATATTCAAACTTACCCCCAACGAAACAAGCATAAACAGACTTCATGATATACATATAATGAATTAAAATGAAACTATCTTCCAGAGAAATCATTTCCAATGAAACAGATTACTCCCTTCTAGCTGATTGTTCCTCAGAAATCTGCTTTTCAGGCAAGGGGCGAAACGAGAGGCATATCTTTCCCTTCTTATTTGCATTTTCGAATGCCGTATTCTAATGAACACGAGAGAGTTCGAATATTTTGATGATCTGTGATGCAATTGTGGGAATATTTACTTAGTAATGAGCTTTTGGAAATACAATAAAGAGCATCTATTCTTTATAACTAGCTCGCACCATTGTGAGCGTCCATTAGTGTAATCGACTAGGATAGGCAATCAGCATTCCCCTTTCGCATGCGAAAATGTTTCTCTCATTTCTTTATTGATTTTCATGCATCGTGAACATCGCGTTTCATATTTCGCCCTCATATTTATTGATACTATAGATAATTCGATCGTGTAGCTAAAGGAACTTCAGAGATTTAAACTGCTGTGTTAAAAAATAATTTAAAAGACCTTTATTGGAATATAACTTCTGAATATGGAACTTAAGAATCAAGCGTGATTCTTAAACTACTTGTAAGAATTATTTTTGTTCTAATATTTTTATAGCTTTTAACTTTCAAATTTAAAAATGCCTTTTTTATAATATAATTATTTGCAATTATTTTAAATCTTATTATACATCCCTTTTTAGAGTGTTCCGCCTTCAATAATTTTTCAAAATAAATGAATTTCATAACATTAATAAAAATAAATGCAAATTTAAATTGCCTACTTTACGCTGTATATTTCAGTTTTCATTTCACCGAAAATAAATCAAAAAAATTTATTTTCACAAAATAGCAATAACAAAAATTAAATGTAACTAAAGATGTAAATTATTATTAAAAATTGATCTTAATTTTATTTGCAACTAAATACAAAATCATTCAATCTTGAAATTTAAAACTACTAATTAGTTTCAAAAAATTATTGAATTAAAACCATGGCAATGAAAATCAATAATTTATGATCTATAGTGGCAAAATACACAATCTATACATAAAAAAATATCACATTTAAAATTATAAAAATACAGTTTTTTAAAAAATTTCTTGTGGGTATTTAGAAAAAATATAAATATAATGAAAACACATAACTGCACGTAATAACTATTTATCAATGAATACGTTGTCTTAAAAACTCAATTTTATTTTTATATTAAAAGGGATGTTTGTTAACTCACGGATATAATTATTTCAGCCATAAAGAAATATCAGCATTCTAATTTATTCAAAAAACTAATTTATTTAAAATCATTATTAGAATAATTCCTATTAAAATGTCTTGATAATAAATTTACTTAATCAAAATGGAAAATGTACAGCTAAAAGAAATCTTTATTAATCATTATCGGAATTTTGAACTTATTAACTAAATTAAATTTTTTGGATCATAAAAGGCTTCTGGATACATTGTATAGGCCATTTTGGATCAATTAAAAACTATTTAACTATTTTTTATTTAGAAGCGAATCTCCTTTAAAATTTCTTAATTATTAAAAATATAACAAATTAAAATTTGCCTATTTTAAGAATATATATATATATATATATATATATATATATATATATATA
The DNA here is from genome assembly GCA_037975125.1 of Latrodectus hesperus. Classification (NCBI taxonomy): domain Eukaryota; kingdom Metazoa; phylum Arthropoda; class Arachnida; order Araneae; family Theridiidae; genus Latrodectus; species Latrodectus hesperus. The sequence continues at coordinate 116,615,563 of CM075853.1, read as the reverse complement.
TATATATATATATATATATATATATATATATATATATATACACTGCTCATAACAATTAAAGGATATTGTAAGTTTTACATAAAATAAAGATATAAGCGAACTTTTTTTTGCTGAAAATGGAAAAAGGGAATCAAAAATGAAAATTTTTCTGATTTTCAAACTGTGGAGTGTGCTAATTTTGAATTCGACGTCAAAAACATCACTTCAGCAGCAGTCAATGAAATTTGACTTTCAACTGAATAAAAGACAATGAATACAAGGATGATCGGTATTCAGTGACTGCTTTGTTTCGATGAGTACGATGTCTCAGCGAAGTCATTTAACCGATTCAGAAGCTTGGAGAGTTGTTGGTAGGTTAGAAGGGGACCAAACTCAAGCCGGAGTAGCGCAAGCCATTGGAGTGTTCAAAGTGTGATGTCCAGGATCTGGAACCGTTTTTTAGAGACTGGAAGTGCTGGTCGAAGAGCAAGGCCGAAGGGCAAGGCCGTAGATGGGCAACAACGCTCAATGAAGATCGTTATTTAGTGTTAAGGGCTCGGAGACACCGAAATATTAATGCTACTCTTCTCCAACAACACCTTCGCTCGGATACAGACACCACGGTTTCAACTCAGACTGTCCGTAACCGGCTCCATGGTGTGTAGGTCTGTTTGCTCACCGACCGATGGTATGTGTTAAACTAACATCAAAGCATCATCGCGACCGCAGGGAGTGGGCAACAGAGCATGTGAACTGGGGGAGAAATGAATGGAGCAATGTTTTTTTTCTGACGAGTCACGTTTTTCTGTTCATCCTGATAATAGGCGTATTTTTATCTGGAGGGACCGTGGCAGTATGAATAATCCAGCATTCGTGCACGAAAGTGTCAGATTTGTTGGTAGGGGAGTGTTGGTGTATGGTGGCATCTCCATTGACGGGTGCACAGACCTTTATAACATTCGAGATGGACATCGGACTGGTCGCCGATATAGGGATGAGATCCTCAGACCTATTGTAGTCTCTTAAGCTGCAGCAATCGGAGATGACTTCATTTTAGTGGACGATAACTGCAGGCCACATTGTGTCATGCTGGTAGAGGATTTCCTTTTCAAGGAAGGAATCGTACGAATGGAATGACCAGCGTGTTCTCCAGACATGAATCCAATAGAGCACGTTTGGGACGATCTAGGAAGACGAGTTGCTGGCTACCAACGACCCCCACAAGCTCTCCAAGAACTGGAAAGAGCTCTTCTGGAAGAGTGGGACAGAATACCCCGACTCGTGATTAACAGCCTCATTAACTCCATGCCTCCAAGGTATTCAACGTTACTGGCCGTCCGTGGAAACCATACCCCCTACTGAAAATGACTTCCTTTGAAGACAATACCTTTTCTTATTCTTTTTTTTCTCATATGCACAAATTGCATTTTTTTCCTTTTGTACATAAATGCGCAATAAAATGCGTTTTTTCTGCCAAACATGTGTAATTAGTTCTCATATAACCTACTATATCTGTCAACCACGGATCAATCTACTAAAAAGTTTCCCAGCCACAAGATCCTCCTAAGACCGCAATATCCTTTAATTGTTTTAAGCAGTGTATATATATGTATATAGTTTTATGGAATAGTTGCATAGTAAAAATTACTCATATTTGATTACTAATATATTGATTAACTGTGAATTAATGACAACAAAATACAGAGTGTTAAAAATTATTTAAAAAAATTCGTATTTTTCACTAATTACTAATAATTAATCTTTTCTTATAAATGCTGTTGTATATTGTATGGTTATATATTAGGATTCCCATCCTTCTGCACTCGCATCATGGAGCAATCAAATAATGTTCAGTTGGGATGGAATTCAAATTCGCCACCTTCCGATAAAAGGAACGGACGCTTTAATCAATGAGGCTACTGTGGCTCTTCCCTATGAAAGCCTTCTGGATAAAAGTGTCAGGGAAGTTACTCTAAATAAATTTCATGATCATATAAAACAAAGTAAAACTCAGAATGCTAAAGTTCTTTATTAATATATTTTTATTTTACTTATGTATTTTGTGCTATAATCCGTTTTCTCCAAAAAAATTCCTTGTTGCTGAATATAATGTGTTTATTTTACACATTTTTTTGAAATTTCAGTGAATTAGAAATTTATTTATTGGTTGTAATGTTTCGTTAATAAAGCTTTTTAATTACACATTTAATTTATATAATTGATATCTATTCTTTTAACACTTACTAATGTGTTTTTTAAGTTTTCAGAATTCGTAATTTTAAACAATCATATCACTATTAACTTATCAAATTATCAAAGCAACATATTTATCATTTTAAACATCCTAATAAACATAATTTAACATTTACGCATTGTAGAATTATTTATATTTCGGTAGCTTATATTAATCAATATTAGACTATTTTAACGTTAATTTTATTAAACTACGTTTTTAGAATAAAATTATTCTTGAATTTAGCTTGCAAATTTTCAAGAATTTAGTTTACAAATCGTGGTATTATTTGCCTCTAAAGTGCTTCCTGACGTATAATGTGTTTTATTTGTCCGGAACTTTCAAGAAAATATTTAATAATCGCATCATGTAATTTGCTTTTAAATAATATAGTGTATCGCTCAAACATTTAATCATTTATTTCATAACTAGTATTTATAAATTTAACGTTTTCCTATTTATTTCTTACAAGTTTTTAAACTAACTAATTTTAATTAATTTTTCTTATATCTCAGAATGTTGTAGATAATTAAGTTACAAGCTACTTGAACATTAAAAGAAGTTTTGAAAATATTATAAGTCTTTCATTTATATTCTTTAAATATTACTTTATATACTTGAAAAAATATCTTTACAAAAACATTAATAGATTATTTGAAAACAAAAGCTTCATTGGAATAACTACAAAAATGATTTTATAATTGAACAAATTTAAAACTTTATTATTAATGAATTTAACTTACTTTACTACTTACTAAGTTTATAAGAATTTTCTATAAAATAACATTTTTTTTGTTCCTTTCTAATTCTCTTAATGTTTGGAGCTTTACTACTTTTTCTAATCTTACTGAGATGATTCTATGTAAATAATTTAAAGCAAAGGTAAATAAAAGTTTCTAATACAACCAACGCAAATTTGTAGACTGGTTTTCATCTAGGATGGAGTTTCTAGTTTCATATTTGGGTATCCAATTTTTTTATTCTTCTAATCAGTTGGACTAAAAAATTGCTTATTATTCTGTAATATTTTTGAATGTTTTAATATGGTAAATATATTAGATATTATAAAACATAAGCTAAAGCAAACATTTGCTTCATTATATTCTTTTCAAGAACAGTATATATTTTTGTCAATGATTATTCTGATAATATATACATTTTTATTTTTTAGTATGAATTATACTATTTTAATGTATGTTAGTAATGCAATTTTAAGATATTATATAATTGGGACAGTTTTTCGTTAAAATTGAATTGCATATAGTTGGACAAAAATTTTATTGTACTCTCATTTTTAGATTTAATGAGAAAAAGTTAAGAGCTTTTATTTCATCAAGATTCATTTTTTCATTTAAGATTCATCATAAAATATGGGCTGCATATTGAGTTATAAGTAAATGCCTTTTAAGTTTAAAAATAAGCCTTTTAAGTTTAAAATAGAAAACAGAAAACTTTTTTTTTAATTTTAAATTCTTGAAATGTTTCATAAATTAAAAAATATATAAATGTTTGTAAATAATAAGGGTTATGTATTCACTAAATTTAATCAACAAGAAAATCAATAATTATTTTAATTCTTATATTCATAACAATTATTTAATTAAGATATATTAATAGAATTGTCTTTCAAAATTTTAAGTATTAAAATTTTAAATTTGTAAATTACTTAATAAATTTGTATTATAAGAATTAAGTACTGCACTCAGTTTTAAAACTAGATTTAAAAAAAAGTCCTGGAAAATTTAAATTAATGTTATAGTATAATATGGCATAGTTATAATATATTTACGCTCTTATTATTGTTATCGACTCAACGAATAAGAAGTTTGGATAACATATAATAACGATTAGATGATAATGAGGGGATAGAAATTCTTGAATATGATAAAAATGTTTCCTAACAATGTTTGTACTGCATGCCTGTTATAGAAAAATCAAATAATCTATAAGAATATCCTTATGAAAATTGATAATGGTAAATGGTGAGATCTTAATCATTTTGCTAATTTTAAATGAACTTTATCTCACTCATTATTATTTGGTTTTCTTAGATATTTCCGACGCCAATGGCAAAACGTGTGCAGGAGAAATGCTCATTAGTGGTGCACCGCATCCCTACAAAGAACTCTCTAATTGGTTAAATTAAGCTGAAAAGCACGTCCTGGCCGGAGTAGCGCTTTTAATGCATTTATGTTTTTCTTTTATTGCAGCAGAATATTCACTTTTCACTAACTTGACTGTTTTGCAAATTCTTTTACAAAATGGTGTGCATGCCATCAAGAGTTCTAATGGCTCAAAAATTAAAGGAAATTTTTTTGGTGAAATTAACTTTAAAAATTATGTTTCTGAAACTATAAAATTATAATACTAACCTAAATTGCATAATGCCTTACGTTTTCCTAAGATTTCGAAAAATTTAATAAAATATATGAGTTGACTCACATTTTCTGCTAAACCAAAATCAACTTGCTTTTAACTCAACTTTTATCTCATTTTAAAAAATAAACTATTTGAAATAATTGTGCACCTAATTTAACATGCTTAATGTATCAGATGTTTTGAAATATGCACATTTTAAGAAAAGCTAGTGTATTTTTCTACTTGCCATACACATATGTAGCTTTTATGTTTCAACAAATGATAGTTGATAATGTTTTAGGGTTAAAATTTTATGCAAAATTTGCAATTTAATTCTCACTTATTTTTTTTCTTTATTTTTAGCTACATATCCATTTTGAATTTAAGAAAATAAAATTTATAATAATCTTCTATTATTCATCGAATGATAAGAATAAATATAGAATGATATAAAGTCATTGAAAGTAAATTTGGAAGATTTGAATATACTGGAGATTTATATTGTTCGTAAACTTTTAATGAAGCACACATAATCCATTACTTTATGTCAGTGAAAATTTTCAACTAATTTTAAATAAACTATAAAATACATATTTTAAATAAATATGTGTTTTTTAACGTTTAGTATCATGCTGTAATTACATATTGAAGTCTTTTCATTTGTAGACATTAGTTCAAAAAGAAAAATCCATTAAAATATGTTTTTAATCAAAAGCATTTTTTAAAATCTTAAAATATGCTGTCATTCCAAGATAATTTAATGCAAAACTATTATCTCAGATCATCGTACTAGATGGAGAAATATGCTTAATACTTGCAAAAATTACTTACAATTAAATTTCAAAATGATTTAATTTCAAAGTAAAATAACTTTTTATGCAATATAACTAATAGAAAGATCACTAAATTGTTTCCTTTTTCCACATAAGCAATATTGCTCCAAATGAAGAAGCATTCTTGTGATAAGTATACGATATAATTAGATACTCAACTACGCTATATTTAAAATACACTTTTATATTTCAATTTAACATAATTTATTAGAGTGCTAAAATAATTTAAGTTGTTATAAGAAACTTAAAATTTGTTTTTTCACAAAACTCTATTTGCACATTTTTAAGTACGCTTATTTAATATTAATTTTCCCATATGTATATATATAAATGTTTGATTTTGAAATTATCAACAGAAATTATCATTTGAAATTATTAACTGATTTTTAAACATAATCTAGTTAAAAGAAATATTTTTAAGTTAATGTTTCGACATATGTCAAATTCGTTTATTCACATATAAACAATTTTCAATGTTATATACAATGTTATTCACATGTATACAGTTTATATATAAAATGTTTCGGCATATTCACTTATAGTATAAAATACACATATTTTAATATTAAAATTTATTTTTTTTACTTTTGACTATTTATTGAATATGAGTAAACAATATTTGCACATTTTTACTTTATTTATACTGTTAGAAACTTTAATAGTTACGTTACTTTATAAGAATACTTCTCCTAATAGTATAGTACTAACACATATTTTTACTTGATCTGATCAAACTGCTAAAAATATTTCCATTTCTAAATTAATTCTTTTAAGCAATCAAAATTACCAAATTCTTTTCTAAAAGTGAAATTCATGCTATTATGCGTTTATGTCCATATTTATGCTTACAAATTTAAGTTTTTATGCATGATAATAAATATTCAATGTTTATTTCTATTAGTTATTATGTATATCAAATAAAAAAATTTAATTATTCAAACAAAAAAACTTAAACATCCATTTTATCTTTGTAAAAATTTCTAATCTACATTGGTCGATTCAGTATTGGATTTGTAAAACAATATTAAAATTAGGTTAGAAAAATAAATAATGTATAAAATATTTGTATGAAATAGTATATATGTATGCATAGTAATATAATGTATGAAATAGTTTAAAAATATGTAATTTTTAAACTATTTCAAAATATTTTGTAAGGAATATATTTTATAAGTTATAATATTTAGGTGAAATGCATACGCAATATGTTTTTCTTGTCATATTGATTAATTTATTTTCTAAAAATGTTATTAAATTTTAAGTCTAAGGCTGTATATGATGCCTAATATATATATATATATATATATATATATATATATATATATATATATATATATATATATATATATATATATATATATATATATATATATATATATATATATAGTTAGATATATATATATATATATATATATATATACTTTATAATTTTTCTCAACTTTTTGTTTTATAGAGTTAATCGATTTGACAAACGAAGCATTGAAATATAAGTCGAAGATCATGAAATATGTTAAAATATTTAAATAATAAGAAAGAAAATAATAGAATTTAATTATTTTACTAGCTAAAAATTAAAAATAAAAAGATTCAGGAAAAATGTAACTATAACTAATAAATAATAAATTTTTTATCTCCAAGAACAAAAAAATTGAAAATAAAATTACGAAGTTTGCTAATACCAGAAGTTTGTCTCTTTGAAATAAATCTTTGTCAATTAATGTGAATGATGTTAAAAGAATTCATTTCCAATTTCGCTCATTCTTAGCTACGTTGAAGGAAATTTATCAAATTTTTAAAAATTTTCTTTCTAACCTTTGTAACTTCAGAATGAAAAATAATAATTCATTATTGATATGTTATGTTTGAATCACTATTAATTGAAATCAAAAGTTTCTATTGAATTGAATTAGAGTTTACTTATTATTTTATGAAAGTGAAGAAACTTAAAAATAAAAGCCCATAAAAAAGAATAAAGTGAGTTTAATTCAATTACTTAGTTGAAATTTATATTTTTATATTAAATGATATCATTCTAGAAATAGCAAAAATGTCTAATAATTTTTGGTTATAATCTTTCAGTTAATAATTTTCTGAGTTTAAAATATGTAATGTTTGTTAAATATAAACAATATTTTTTGTTTTAATAGTATTCATAAATATATAGTTATTAAACACGTATTCACATAATAACTCATAAAAAGATTAGTTTCTTGTTTAAAATTAAAACATTGTTTGGTAGAAACACAATGCGGTAAAGAAACACATAAAATTCGTAGTATATTATAATGCTACAAAAATATAAAAGATCATGTTTAACTTATAAAAACGTATCACACTATAAATGGTGTTACGCGCATAATTATTTGATGATAATGTTTGGTAATACAACAATATTTGCGAGCATTACAGTTACAATCAATCAGAGTTAGAATGATTTTGTTAACAATAAATGTTTATTTAAATCAACAGATGTACTATTGTTTACCAGATGCCTTATACAATTGGAATGATCGATAATATCAACTATTCCCCTTTAAAAATGCCAAGAATGAAAGTTTCTTGTAATTACATCATGAGTGACGATATTTTTACTTGAAAAAGTATGATTCTTTTATATTGCATAAAAAAATAATCTGAATGTTGAATGTGAACTATGGAGCCAATTTCCATAATCACTGAATGAATTAGTCTAAAATTGATATTCTCTTCTGACTTCAACAAACATTAAATCAAATAACTTCAATCTTCAAAATATTGTGGTTGAGTGGTAATATAAATATAATTGTTATTATGATTGTGCAAGTCTTATATGCTGCTTATGTCCAATTACCTAATCATTTAACAAAAGGTGAATATAAAGAAGCTGTCTATCATGGTAATAAGTAAATTTAGCAACATTAACAATTTAGAATAGTAAAGGTTTAATAATATATTTCAAGCTTTATGGCCAGTTACTAGGATTTTCTTTCTTTCAGTACTACAGGATGTGGAAAGAATAATAACTTTATGTAGTGGGGCAGCCAATGATCATGATATTGGGCCCCGAGTGTCAGTCTTTGAAATTTAAAAACATAGAACAAACAGAAGACAGCAGTTTTGGTTACTAACCAAAATATCACTTCACATGGAAGAAATTGCAAGCCCCACATATATTATAGTGTCATTAGTGTACGCGAGAGATATTTTATTGTTCCGGAATTTTCTCTTACTACCTTGCAATAATAAGAACGACCCCGTAACCAACCAAATCACAGTGACCATATATATATAAATAATAATAAAAAGAATTTCTCTTTCGTGTATCATATATATAACATCTTTACCATACTATTCATAATGAAGAAAACCACAATATATATTATCCCTTGAATTTTGGATGTTTAGAAACTTCTATCAGATTTATCAATAAATACTCGAAGAAACAGAAATATACAACATAAAGAGTGCATAAAAATAGATAACATGAATTATTCATTCTATTTGAACCCTTTTGATCTAAAAAAGTTATACTGAGAAAATATATTTAAATTTTAATACTAAATACATAATAAAGCCATTATGTATTTTTTATAATTTTACAATAAATATGCAATATATGTTTCTACATATTACTATACAATATGAAACATTGTACTCCAAATTTAACAATGTATTATATTTAAAAAAAAAAAAAAAAAAAAAAACTATAGATCATATAAGGTATACGTAATACATCTTTCTTTACTGTAAGCATTTTAGAAATTGCATAAATTGAGATTAATTCTAAAAACTAGTATGTGTATGAAAATTAGTTTTCTAAAATATTTTTCTTTTAGTTCTTTAGAGTATAAACACGGATTATTGAAAAAATAAATATTATTAATACATATTAATTTAAATATTCAATGCATTTTAAAAAATATTTGTTTTTTATTAACTTTTATAAAAAAAATCGTTTATTCATCTCTGTCAGCTATTGTACCAACATCTGCTGAAATTAATTTTCTCGGAAAATTACAAATAGTTTTCACAGCTTTAGCAACATTTTTCACTTGCTGTGAATTTCTTACAAAATAGTCTCATGAATTGAAACATTTTTAAAAACTCATTATCTTTTATTTCTTTTCATTTTCAGAGTGTGTGAAGAAAAATATCTAGATTTTATAAGAACAAAAAGATTATATTTTAAAAAGTTAAATTTCAGGTAGTAATTTATCACGCAGAAATTTATTTGTTACAAAAAAAATGACCTCTTTATAATTTGAAAATCTCTGTTTATTGGATTTTCCACTATTTTATAGGTAATATTTTTCACAAAAAAGAATATGTAAAACAAAATTTTTCTTTATTTGGAAATAAAAATAATTTGTGTTTGTTTATATTACACGTTTTTAGTTACTTTATTAAATAATTCTATATATTATTATATAGCAATATAATTATCATATCTATAGCAATATAATTATCATATATATAGCAATATAATAATCATAATTTTTATTATTTTTTGAAATATCTGCGTTATTATCTTATTTTTAGCAATGTTCTAATAACTTTACTGTTAGTTATTTTCAAATAAATGATTTTTTTCTTTTTAAAGAATATGTAATCTGGAAATCCGTTTACTTTATTGACCCTAAGACGAAATTGTACCAGTTATCTTCATTATTTTTCAGTACAATAATCATTCATTTCATCCTAATCATCATTGTTATCTCTATATATAAAAATAATACTTATTTTTGCAAAAAATATTAACTAACGAATGACATTATGATTATTTAATGAAAACAACATTTAACAATAAATATTATTTTTTTAGTTTTTAATTCTATATAGCATTCTGTCCACTTATTGCATTTATATAAATGTCTTAATTATATTAAGCATAATTTTCCTCTTTCATTTATGCAATGAAAAAGTCTGAAAAATGAAAACAATAATCAACGTTATACATAAAATACAGCCTTATTTTCTTTTAATTTTATTTTTGAATCCACATAAAAAGAAGAAATATTACGTCCGTAATAATTGCGCAATTTACATTTGTAAATTAAAATTTAAAAATTAACTAGTATAATTCAGGATTTAAGACACAAAAAGAATTCATATTTATAATTAATCATTTGCTTTAAATTTTTCTAATAAAATAATGAAAGTGTTCTACAAAAGTTTTTTATAGAAAAATATATACACAAATGATCATTTTTGTATTACTAATAAAAATTCTACCTCATCATTAATTTAATTTATGAATTTATGATAATTAGTAATCTTATTAGTATATATATATATATATATATATATATATATATATATATATATATATATATATATATATATATATATATATATATATATATATATATATATATATATATATATATATATATATATATATATATATATATATATATATATATATATATATATATATATATAATTTCTGAAATTTCGAGTTAAAAAGTCTTGAGTGACAGTTTCTACTGCTATAAGTAAATATTTTGGAACTGAAGGAATTCTCAAAGCAAGAAATAGGTGATAAATGAGAGTCAGTTGGTTTCAGCTCAGAAGAATTTGAAGCCTGGGGTGAAACTCCCCAACCGAAGCCTTTTAACTGTTGTCGATGGCAGCAGGAAGTGGCTTATCATATTGATTATAAAAAATATTACCACGGCATTTGATGAGATTTGTCCTCTTTGTTACCAAATATAAATTTAGTCATCTAACTTTAGACAGTAGAAAGAAGCATTGATGGTTTGGTTTAGCACCAGATCTCTCAGTAAGTTATTCTTTGAGCACCCTACCACATTCCTAATAATATTTTTTTGGCTAAAATTCAGCTTTCATGGTCGATGCAGAAGGTTCATAAGGTAGACACAAAGTCCTTTAACACTTTACATTACAGTGCACATCCCACTTTTTACCTCCTGTCGCAATTCGTATAGACGTGACAACAGTTGTGGCTAAACCTTTTGTACCTGTAAATCAAAGAAATAGCAATGATGTTTCAATCATCCCACTGGCTAGCTTTCAGATTATAAACCACCAAAAGATCAACTTTTTTAAAACCCAAATTAATCAGCCGTCTTTCCACCATTGTACGGTGTACGTTGAAAGTCTGTTCTAATACTTGCATGATTAATCTCTAATTTTTCTTATAACTTGGTTCAATTTGTTTTCTCCAATTTGTTTTCTCCAATTTTCAACTTATAGCTTGATGTCTTCTGTTTCATTATTTAAATTTACGAAAATATCAACAAAAATTTTTTTAGTATATTGGAACCTATCTATAAACCTGACAAGTAATGCAAATTGCTGCAGATGCACCCTTTTAATCGAAATACTGTAACAAACAATGTTTCACATATTTTTTACCACTTTCCATGTTACATCCTCTGAAATGATTTGAGATGGTTAACTGTGAAAGACACAATATATTTTATATGCTAAACGAACACAAGTTTGATTGGCTGATGATTAAAATTTTTCTTTCAATTTACTTTAAATATATTATAAAAAGAAAATGACCTTCAAAAGCTCTATTCAAAATTTATTCTCAGTCGTTTTATCATTATAAATTTTTTAGATACTGATGTTTTTTTCCTTTTATTGTGCTTGTTTGTTTCAAATCACAAAATCCATGAAAAATCCCATTGAGAAGGCAATATGAAAATTTTCATTAGGAATTTAGCAGTTTAAATTTTAAAATAGTCATTAGAAAAAGAATTATAAAAAAGTTTTAGTAATTATAATAAAATTAATTTAGCTTATTATATAAACCATAAAAAATACTATTTAAAAATGAAAATTTTATACATTTGAACACAAATTGGAATATTACAGATTCTATCATCAATCAATCAAGCATTCCAAATATAATATGCATGTACTCGATGTCAACCATTGAAATTATGTTATTTTAAATAAACATGACGGGTATATTATAAATGCAGAAACCTCAATACACTTCCTTTTACACCCAGTAATTGATACATTATATCTTTTTCACATTAAAATCGAGTATTTTGAATAAGTTTGTCATAAATTTTGCAAGTTCAAAAATTTAGCTGCTTTAAATGTAAAAATCATTTATCTTAATGTTAATGACTATTGTTGAAAATACCGATTAATAGATTTAGTTTTAAAATGTTGGTGAGGAAATTTACTTGCTATCAATAAGAACAAAAAAGTAGGAAATAACGTGTTATACCCATTTCAGAAAATCTGTGAGTGTATAAACATAAATACTTAGAAACTTTAAATATTAAATATAATTTACATAAGGAAGTCAAGTGTTTTTCTGTTTCATTGGATGGCAAGTGAAGAATAAATAACTTAAAAATTATTTTTAAAAGAATAACTAGTTTTAAAATACATCAACTGAGTTGATGGTATCTATTATTTTTTGTGGCCAATATTTTCCCAAATTTTAATTAAAATTATTATTTTAATAGGTATTTATATTTTATAACTGCACTCTGATCTTAATTTTTTCTATTCTGCATTTATAATAACGAATAAGAATCATTAAATTAGCAACATTTTAGTTATTTAAAAATTCAGCAAAACAAAGAATGTATAGTCAATCAGGGATTACTCAAACAAATAGCAAACCACATAATATTATTTTTCAATTTTCAATAGTTTCATTGCTCATTTTTAATTTGATTTTTTTCAAAATAAAATACTTTTAATAATACAGAAAGAATAGAATTATGCATCTTTAAGTGCTATGGCATATCTTAAATTATTATTACTTACCAAAACTACACATACTCACACACGAAAGGGCTGAAGAACAGATTTAATCCTAAAGGAGACCCAAACACTCCATGATATCGAAATCTGGTGTTGATGCTTTTTGGACTAAGTTTGCAGGATTTCTCTTCCTCAGAAAATTTCAGAATTATAATTTCAGGTGACCAGTGGCAAAGCTCGAGAGGTTGGTGCAGGATATTTTTTGTTGCATGGAAATGTTAGTGGTGAACTTGGTATACTACGTATGCACCAAAAGTGAAAAGGAAGCACCAACAATCCTTCTTAATATGGTATGTTTTCATGGTAAAATGTTCAAGTTAGGTAAACTTTAAAGAAGCAGTGCGATTGGACGTCCATAATCCTCTTTCAAGATATTATTTGTCATTTCGTTACCAAAAACTTTCAAGAGGGAGGAAATCCACTGAAAATGTATTATTGGATAAAAAATTTTTATTTAATGCAAATCCAATTATTCATAGGATACATCCTGCTGAGCCTTTCAGTAAAGTTCAAATGTCTTCTTAATAAATTTTGATCATATATATATATATATATATATATATATATATATATATATATATATATATATATATATATATATATATATATATATATATATATATATATATATATATATATATATATATATATATATATATATATGCATCTGTCTGTGTGTTACCGGCATTGTATATAATGCCTGCCTAACGTCCTTAGGCAAGGTATAAAATATGAGAAGTATTACATACTTCCTTAGGTATTATATAGAATTACAACTGCTTGTTAGGCAATTTATGAAAAAAACATTCTGTGATGAGGGTGTTATGTAAACGATGTGCATTTCTCAAAAATACAAGAATATTCTGAAAAACTAATGGCAGTTACATTAAAAAATATTCAAAATTCATAAAGAAAATGAATGTTGTACAAAAAGTAATTTATGCCTTTTTTATAAGAGAAAATATTTTGATATAAAAAATAAGAAATTAATTCATTTGTTGAAGCTTGGCAGGCTTGAATGAATTACTTTATGCTACAGTTAATTACGCTGATTACGCAAAGATATTTTATATCTTAGAGATTAGATTAGAGAAAAGATATTTTATATCTTAGTTCTACACATACATGTAACAAATGCTTGACCGTTACGCTGGACTTAACAACTGCAACTGTGACTTGAGATTTATTTTATTTTCAATAGCATTTTCAGCAATATTGTGCAAAATATCTATTTCCTCAACTTTATGGAAACAGAAGATATGAATTTTTTAAAGACATATTTTGCATTCACATACATTCCTCATTTCCTTTAAACACAAGCAACAGGTATCAGAAACGAAAATCTCCTAAGTAAGCCTGCTTTCATCATGTAAGTTTAGTTCAATATCAATTGTAACTTTACGTATGTTTTTTTTTAATAAGGTATTTTTGTGGATAATTTTATTTGTTTCGACTTTTTCCATTGTTTGGACTCTTTCTATTATTTTTTCCAGCGGATCTTTGGTATTTAAGTCTTTTAAATGATCTTATGGTAGAGAAGACGTTGTAAGTCCTATTTTAGAGTTGCACACAAAAGGAGTTCGTATGGTGTTCTTTTGAACCCAGAATGATAAGGTCTATATTTCATAAATTATACGAAACACAATCTCATGTTTTTAGAATAGTTTTAGATCTAAAAATGAACTAGATTAATGTCTAGTTCATGCCTATACTCGAATTGTTGTTTCAGGTCTATAGATCATGTCTCCTTCTCTAATACTATAGTTTGCTCCATCATTATTTTACTGCACAGTAAAAACTAATTTTTATAAGGTATCATATTTCATACCTTTGCTCATTTGCTCATTAATAATAAAAACATATATATATATATATATATATATATATATATATATATATATATATATATATATATATATATATATATATATATATATATATATATATATATATATATATATATATATATATATATATATATATATATATATATATATATATATATATATATACATACATATATATATATATATATATATATATATATATATATATATATATATATATATATATATATATATATATATATATATATATATATATATACATACATATATATATATATATATATATATATATATATATATATATATATATATATATATATATATATATATATATATATATATATATATATGCATCTGTCTGTGTGTTACCGGCATTGTATTCTTCAACTACACTTAGAGATGGAATAAATATCTTGCAAATAAAGATTTCAACAAAAAATTCTGTTGTAAAGTGACCCCAAAAAATAAGTTTGGATAAAAATTATTCAAATATTTAACTTACGAATAGATGTTTGGATTAATACAGTCAAAAATTACTAACATTCTCCGTTATGTTCAGGCCACAAAGGAAGTTATTTCCAATAAAATATTTAAAAATGAGTTAAAATTTTGTCAACCAACCTAATAAAAATTTCAAAACAGTAGGTTAAAATTTGATTTTAACTTTGTGATTTTTCGGTACAACGTAACTAGTAGATAAAACATACCGTAGCGCCCCTGCTTGATTTATCCAGGGCCTTTAATACAGAAGGGACAGAAGGGTATCGAGTTTGTGAGGCTTATTGCCAGAAGCCGAGGCTTCTATAATTAATTTAGATACCTTGCAACTCGAAGATGGTAAACTCAAATCTACCATCCAACAGCCGCCACTTGCTTTGGTAGATGAGCTATAGAATCCTACCTTGATGAGGCGAGAAGTATCGCCGGCACCCACTCTTTTATATTGGCAAACAGTACACCTCATGAAAGATTTATACGTTACCTTACCGTCAATTCCTATACTATTCCTCAATCTCCCAGTTCTCGACCGGACCATCGTCGGTGGCACGCTGGTATTCCATCGTTGGAATGTTGGCCGACACAATGGACATGATCCTTTTCAAGACCGACAAACGGTGTGGAAAGACAAGCTTATCACTAAATTACTTGACTCCTTCAATATTAAGGGTTCTGCCTTGGTTTGGATTGCCGACTTTCTGCGCCACAGATCTATCAGAGTGAAATTCAACAAGTTCTTTTCAGATCTTTTTAGACTGGACAAAGTGTTCCTCAGGGATCAATCTTGAGCCCTACTCTCTTCTCTCTATTTTTGGCAGGAGCTGAAAAAAGAAACAAACACTTGTTGACATTGCAATCCTCGCTGACGACATTGTACTCTGAATGTCAAGTTCTAATGTGAACCACATCGAAAAATTGAACTCAATGCTTTGGCTGGAATGCGTGAGTTTGCAACAGAACACAAATTAACTTTCAATCCAGCAAAATCAATAGCGACTTTTTTAACACTATAAAACACTTATGTTACTATAAACCAATTTTATTTTTCAATTCCCAGCCTCTCACTTATGAAAAACATCCCAAATATCTCGGTTTTATTCTAGACCCTGAATTCAACTGCGACAAGCATATCGATCATCAAGTTTCGAAGACTCGTAAGCGTCTCACTAACATTCTCAAATATCTGGCTAGCAGAGATTGGGGTGCTGATGCAAACATTCTTAGAACCTCATATATTTCACTTATAAGACATATTCTTGAACATGGTTATCCGTATTATTTTTGCGCATCTGAAACGAATCTTTTAAAAATAGAACGAGTGCAATTAAGTGTCGCTCTTATCATCTTAGGACTCAGAAATAGCTACCCATCTTTTATTGCTTTATACGAGACAAACTTACAACCATTGCACATTTGATGAAGAGCTAACTTAGTTAAATGTTTTAGCAAAATATATAGCTAAGGCCCGAATAATCGTACATCCTTGTATTCATACAATTGGCACAATAATCAATGATTAATGAAACTCATCCCTTTTAGCCTGGCAGAATCTCAAAACCTAATTTCTCGTGAGGTTGAACCTCAATCTTTAAGATCTTGTTTTGAATCCTCAGAGGAATGCCAAGTGTTCTCTTCCATTTTGATCAAAAATCCACTGCGAACCAGCAAACTCACGTCGGAGAATTATTAATTTCATCCCCTGGTATGCGGTGCAAATGTATACCGATGGTAGTTGTACTGGGAGCGGAGTTTATATAAGAACCCATCAGTCTGAAATTATCCTAAAGCAATGTAACCCTGACACTTGTTCAGACTTCAGAAGTGAGTTGATAGTGATAAAGGTGGGACTTCCTGCTTTTATTTCAAGCAATTATGATTTTGGAGAACTATAGATTTTGTCGGAAGCCGCAGTGCATTACAGCATCTCAGTGACTGGTCCTCTATAAATGATGAAACATGTTTATCTATTCTTCTGAAATTCAAAAGACTCCCAAGATCATGATGTGCATCTCCAATGCATTCCATTCCATGTAAATATTAGAGGCAATGAGATTACAAATCAACTAGCCAAAGAGGACAGGGAGGAAGGTACGCCCACTGGTTCATCATTTACATATCAAGAACTTTATACTAATGAAAATTCTAAACTACATTCAATCTGGCAAATTCCACCAACACACCAATGGTACTCTCGAACATCTCCTGGAAATCTTCTGGAATTAAAATGTGACCGAAAATCTCAAACTGCCTTGACCAGATTCTCAAGTGGACATTTAAAATGTTTATCATTTGAACGTGGTACAAAAAATTATCTCACTTGTAAAAAATTTTGTGTCCATCCATCCTTACCAAAACATATTCTGGATTACGTCGGACTTTTCTAGGAGGATTTATCCTCAGATCCCAAGATAATCAATGACTTTCTAACTGTCAACAATTTATTGGAGTTTATCTGACAAATGTCAGATCTTTAATGAGGATAAGCCAGCAACAACAGCAAATAACAGTAGATATAAATGGAATTATTCAGGAAACATTATCTATTTAACTGAGCATTTTAATCCAATTCTTGTATGGAACTTTATACTTGTCTATCTTTCTCTTCCATGTTATGTAACTCTTTTCTCATAACATGTTTAATTGCATACAAACATACCAGTTTTCACATTAATAATTTCATAAAATTACATCACATAATTTTTATTTTCTTTACAACACTTTGATTAGAAATTAAATGTATTTGAAATTTATATGATACTGAGAACATCTTTGTAAAGGTTTGTTTATATTTATCAACTAATTTTTTTTTGTCTTTGAAGTTTTAAGTTCCTTTTATGCAAATGTTCATCGAAAAAAGAAAAATAACGAGAAATATTTTTCACATCTGAAGTTTATCTTTTCTTCTGAATCATGATAAGTCATGATAACAAATTTAGCAGTTTTTAAACTCTGGTTTGAATCACAGCACTTTCTAACCAATATCATATAAGAAATATACAAGATATGTTATTGAACATGTTTAAAAATGTATATTTTTAAACTTTTGTTGTCATGCTAATTTTACAGACTTCGTTATAAGTCACAAAAGACAATATTTAATACAAAATACAGAACTGGAATTTAAAAATAATAAATGAAGTCAGTGGCTCCCAATTATAAAAAATGACTATTTAACACATTACTTTAAAGCAGCATTTATAATACTCATTTTATATATATGGGTAAGATTAAATTTGTTAGTTTATCAAATCACGCCACTTTTTTTCAATAATAGCTAATATGAGTGGTTTTAAAAGTAATTACTGAATCCCTGCTGACAACCATTCCTGGGTCATGGATATAACTGAACTGCTTAGCTGAGAGAAATGGTAATCAAACCACACACACACACTGAACTACAGATCAAAGTGCCAACTTTATTATTATTTTATTTTTTATAGGAAATATATTAAAGTGATATAAAAATGTATGACAATCTCAGTCATTTAGAAACAATAATAAATGAATCAACTGAAATTTTCAAAATGTCCTTTTTACAGAACAATGATAAAGAAAAGTGTACAAATAAATCTAGAATGTAAATTTTAAGCTTTCATTTAATAAATTAATGTCATCAATGTCATCATAATCATAAATTAATGTCAAGAAAAGCGTAAAATAAATCTAGAATGTAATTTTTAAACTTTCATTTAATAAAATAATGGCATATTAGCCGTTATTATATTATAGGTATCAAATCGTCTACTTATTTTTAAGTTAAATAGCATCACTAATGTAACTTCAATTTTACATTTAACTTGTTTTCCATTTCCAACAAGCTTAAAGTGAGCCAAGTACCACCAGTTGATAAATTAATACGCTTAGTTCATTCAAATAATGATGGTTCTAAAACATAATAGTCATCAATAAATTTTTGAATATTATTTTAGTTTGGTGTAATTGGAAGTATTATCCCTACAAATGTGCATTAAGCATGTAAATGTGTCAAAACGGATATGAATTTGTAATGTATTACGTGAAAAACGTGTTTTTTCAATAAATATAATTTCTTTGATGTCCAAAATAAGAAATAATACCAGAACCTGTAAGAAACTAATGAACATTTGTATGAAAAATCGCTTAAGGAAAAAAAAAAACATGGGTTACCTAATATGTACTTTAAGCATTTATGCATAAATGATCATATACGTGAACCTTGGGAAATCTCTCTTCTTTAATATATCTTTATATATTTTTTTGGATACTTTAATTGCATTTGCGTATTTACTAATGTATTTTTCCATCTTACACGATCATTTTACATTTAGATTGATAAATTCATGAGAATGGCCTAGTAAAGCATTTAAAAACTATTCTAAATGAAAAAAATTGAAAAATATATTAAAAATAAATGAATATTTAATATTATATTAGACATTACAGTCTATTAGAAGTTAAATGAATTTCTGAAGAAATATAAGCTGAAATTAAAATAATATTATGTAATTATTTTTAGAAATATATAATAATTATATATGCTAAAAATATAAAAAAAAATATATAATCTATTCATAGAAACTAACAACTGTTAATTCACATGCCTATAAAAATATTCATCTTGATTAATATTTAATCAATTATGAAATAAACATTTAAAAGTGCATAGAAAATTTGAATTTACTGTAAAATTTTATATTACTGATACGCATTTGCTTAGGTGTAAAATTATCAAATAAATTATTATTTGCATTTTAGAACTTAGTATAGAAAATTCATCATTTATTGTGTTTGTCAGCAGCAATTTCTGGAGACAACCCCTTTTATTAAAAGAAAAAAAGAAGATGACGGCGAACACCATCAGCTTAGTAAAACATTTCTTTTCATTAATTTTAAGAGATAGAATAAATTAGAAAGCATTTGCCATCCGTCACAGAAGTACTTCATATACTAAAGTAGTTTTAGATCATTTCAAGTGAGTCCGAGAAAGAAGGGAGTATCCTTTCTTTTACCATTGCAGCGAAAGTTTCCTCTGGGTAAGAAAAGAAGGCTTATGCTATCGTTGTTGATGCTCGGTAATTGTAAAATGGAAAACTGTTGGAAGAGGGAAGTTTGATAACTCCTGAAAGTTAATTAAAACTGCTTGGGGAGAACGAAATCCGATACAGTAAAAGAGTTTGCTAGGACATTTATCATTGCAAGATGTAAGATATTATTTAGCCTGATTTAATCTTTTATAAGGAGAGGAGGCTTTCTCTGAGAACATGTCAGAAACACAAGAGTTGTTTCTGGGTTTAATTAGTAAAAAAAAAAATTAAATATTTAAGAAAAATCTTGAAGTTTAAAACTATTTATCAGAAAACTATTTGGAAGAAAGGGATTTTTATTTGTCTATTTTCTGTCAGTAAAGATAGAGAATTTGTTCAACTCTTAATGTACTTAAGTTTTGTCAAAACTAGTTTTTCGGATTTAGTTCTATTTTGGAAACAATTTTAGTGTTTTATTTAATGTTTATACGGATTTAATTTTGTAAAATGTATGGATGGATTCTAATCAAATCACAATTTAAAATGTTTCTTATACATGATGTATTTAAATATTGTGGAAACAGGAAGCTGCATTTTCAAACCGGAAGTGGTAAAGGAAAATGGTATTTTAATTTTTTTACTATTTTTAATGGATATATTTTTCTATAACAATTTTCATTGGCAGTTATAAGTATGAGGACGTTATTTGGCTCATACATTCTGAAAATATTGGCAACATATTGGCTATCACAAAAAAGACTATCACTTTAAAAGTGATTTTTCAAAACCTAGTTTTTCACAAACGCTACAAACGCCTCCCCCCTTAACATGTTATCTCAAGTAATTAATATAATTGCTTGAAACTTGGCTTAGATGTTTTAAGTGTTTTAAGTTTTAGTATCTATGAAATGAAACAGAATTTTGAATATAAATGAAGAACTTTTTCATTTACTACTATTTTTAAAGAGAATTTTCAGCAAACTTTCGCAAAATGTCTATATCACTGTATATTTTTAACTACATTTTCTTTGCTACTGGATATTTTCCTTAGATTTTGCTTCATTTCAAAGAACATTATCCCATAAATCTTGTTCTCAAATTTAATTAAGATTGATGCATTTTAATTTTCTGTAAATTATCAGCCGTTTTGTTACTATTGCATTACAGTTTGCCAGAAAATAACCGATTACACAAAAATCACGCTATATGTAATAAAATAGTTTTTTTGATAATCTTATGTTTTTATACCCTACTTTATCTGAAAACTAGATAAAAGAAAATTAAAATTAAATTTTAAGAAAAAGATGCCTCGAACATAGGCGGACACATTAATGAATTAATAGTTAACATTGCATCTCAAAAGTTATTATTGAAAATTATGAAACATATAAACTAATAATACATTATTTGTCATACGTATATAATAGAATAAAATTTCATCGTTACAGCAAAATTAATTATATTAGCTTGTGTGCGGAAGTTAATAAGGAATATCTTTGTTAACTTAACATCAACCAATTATCTTTTGCCATTTTAGTAATTATAGCATAATAAAAATCTATACACTGTCTTCACTTCATTCTTTGCAACTATATAAGGTTATTTTGCTTAAAATATTTATGTATGATTAATGCCTGATAAATTTACAAGATTAAATTACACTAATTTTGCTGTTACTGTTATAAATCGAGTCTTTTCCGCTACGGGAATTTATCTGTAAGTAAACATAATGGAAATAATGTATAACTAAATTATTTTCTTTATTATGTAGATTATATATCAATTATATTAATATATAATCTATTTAAGAAAGAAAACAATTTAGTTGAAAATACTTTTAAACTAAAAAATATTTTTTAAAATTATCTTTAAAATTTAATGATGTTATAAATTTTTTTATACTAACTCTGTAATTCCTTTTATAAAACTTAACTTGTTTAGTATTTTGATTTCAGAAACAACAAAATTTTAAATTTTTGTAAAAAATTGTGTGATATAAATGTTAGGTTGTAAAATTTGCTTAATATTTTAAACATGAATTATATTTTACAATTTTTGTAACATATATTAAATGTTTAAATATTCTTTACAGAAAAATTATAAGCAAAATTCATGTTATAAGCGACACGCAATTAAAATTCACAAATGCTTGTTTTAAGTGCTTAAAAATTAAACTATTTGCTCACACACAAATTTTAAATAATAACAAAGATTAAGTATTATTACCACACGCGGAAAACATTTCTTCAAAATACTGTAATTCCTTACAGAATTTTTATTTGTAATTTTTCTGATAGATAGATATGTATAAGTGCTAAATTAAAATCTATTTTTGAAAAAATTACAAGTAGACTTTTGGTGAAAAATGTATATTCTACTTAATGTTCACATTTTAATCTGGAATTTCTTAAATATTTAATCAGACATTAATGCTTATAATTTCCCGTTTGATAATATATGAACGTAATAATTCTTGGAAATAAATGCATGAATTTTAACAAAACAACTACAAAGAGAATGAAATAAAAATAAATTCTTCAGAAGAACGTAATTTTGACATCGTAGATATGACAAGTAAGGATTAGGCGAATGAATGAATTAGTCTCATTTCTAAAAATGGGAAATGTTTCTCAAAAATCACGCAAGGTGGAGCGTGTAAGAGTGTCAAGTCTTCACGCTTCTCATTGTTTAAAGTGTGCTCACGCGAACATTTCGCAGTCGATTGTTTTTGCTTTTCTTCCGTCGCTTTCTTGCGACTCTTCGGAACATGATTTCGGGCGCTGTTTGGCGCATTTTTTCTTTCGTTCTTTATTTCTTAAGCTCTCCCCGGCACAAAACTTCAGCTCTTAATGAGATTTCCTTTGAGATTTCCACGCAAGAGTGTGATTTAGTCCAAGAATATAACGCTTATTGCATTTGTTTTACAAGATGCAAACTCCTTTTCTGAAATTGTTGATTTTGTAAACGTGGGTAACCAGCCACGCGGCGAAAGAAAGTTAAGACTAAATTTAACCATTGAACAAATGGGTATTCGTATTATTAGTTTTTTTTTTTTTACTTTCTGCCAAAAATAAGAATTTTTCTGGACAAACTTTCGTCGTTAAATGTTTACCTTGCAATTTTAAATGCGAATAAATAATTATGTCTGTAGCAAAAAGGTGAATAATCTAGTTGTTTTATTTAAATATATTTAAAAATATATGAAAATGAAATAGAGTGAATACTTGTTTAGAATGATAAGGAATGAGTGTTTTTTGCTTATTTAAACTATGGCTCCACATATGCAATTAAACTTAATTATGATTGTACATTAATGATTGTAATACACTCATTTGCCTCATATGTATTGATTGAAATTTGCAAAGGTAACATTTTTCTTTATATATTGTTTAAAATTTGCAAACAATAGCTAGATCAGATACTAATATCAGATAATAATAGATAATTTCCAATAATATTACTTTTGGGGTAGATAACTTTAAATAAAAAATATTAAAATAAAATATAAATAGAGAAATGTAAAGTTAAATATAATTTGAATTCATTGAAAATATTAGCTTTATATATCATCAACATGGAGCTTAAATTTGAAAGCAATTCAAGTTTTTTAGCTAGTTTTTTAAAATGAAAAATATTTCCCATTCCATTTGAAGGAACTGTCAACAATTTTAAAGTGGATTTTTGTGTCAAATAAAAAAAATCAAGAGATAACAAACACCAATGAGCTAAAAATATTAAGTACAAAAATGTAAATTCTTTTAAAAAATATAAGAAAAGTAGATTCGATTATTCATGTTATTGGTATTTCACAAACATGACTTAACAGTGGCCTTATGCACTTATTAATAGTTCACATAAAATGATTGCCACCCAACTTGTCTAGTGGTTAGCGTGTCTGACTGCGGATAAGGAGGTCCTGGGTTCGAATCCCGGTTCGGGCTTGGATGTACTTTTTTTCTCTATCTATCCTATCTTTGCTTTTCCTTGTATGAATGAGGTATAAATGGTTTCCTACCCTATAAACGGGTACCTATAGCATGTGTGTACTGAAGAAGTCGGACTCCACACCAAAAATATGGTTCAGTTGGGAAAGTGGAGCAGCGCACCCCATGTTGCCAGCCTAGCTAGCACACGCGCGTGCGCGACAACAACAACATAAATTGATTTATTAAGAGAAGAGAAATAAAAAATTATTTTACGCAAATGTTTTCTAAGCATTTATGAGGTAGTAAGACTTCACATGGGTTGGCTGGATTTAGAGAAAGTCAGTATTTCTTGAAAGAATTCTTACCGTTTATAGAAATAACAAAGTATACGCATAAAAATATACTTTTCCATTATGCCTTGTGGTCAGTTAAAAATAACATGTTTCTTATGAAAAACGAAAAAAATATAACGTAGATGCGATGATTTTATGAATTCAAAATTTTATTTTAAAGCTGATATATACCAATCGAAATTTTTAGCGCGAAATTGTCTAAAAATGATAAACAATGGTAAAAATGCTAAACGCTGAACAAAGTTAAAGTTAGTGCAAATAATTGTTTGGTGATAATTTTATGGGTTAAAAGGAACATTACGGTCACAAATCACTAAAAGTAAAAAACCGCCAAATACAGCAAAATTTTTTTATCATTGAAATATTGGTGCTATTACATTACACCTATGCTATCACACATCGATAAAAATGCTTTGAACAAGGTCCACCAGAAATAAACATTGACTTTTAAATAAGTTTTATCAATAAAGGATAATTATTTAGTTATAAAATGTTTGTGTTATTTTCTTAATTTCTAAAAATGTAAACATTTTAAAGAATATACGATGCATGCAGATGGAATATTTACGACTGAAATTTACGAATTTTCTTTTGTTTTTCCGTTACGGTGATTATAATACGAGGTTATGGGAAACTACCCATTAAAAAAACAGAAAGTACGAGGGTCAGTCTGAAATTTTTGAGATACAACTAGGTTTTTAAAGTTATACTTACAAAATTTTAGGTGTGTTTGAAGTAGACTCCTCCAGCATCAATGCGCTTTTGGAGACGAATTTTCCACAGATTAAATGCCTCAAGCCATTCATTTCTTCGAATAGATGAATAAAATGCATTTATAGCCACATCAATCTCTTCTTCTGAATGAAAACAACGTTCACGTAAGTTCTTTTTTAGATTAAGGAATAACCAAAAGTCGCACATAACTAGATCAGGTGAATTCGGCGGATGTTCGATCACTTTAATTTGTTTTTGTTTAAGAAACTCAACTGTTAATCCGGCTATGTGTGAAGATGCATTGTCATTGTGAAACATTAGTCCCCTAACATTCAGTTCTTGTAGAATTTTTGGAAGATATTCAGTGGTATACCAGTTTGCTGTTACTGTCTTCTGTCCTTCCAACTTGATGGCTTTGACCAATCTAGTACTTCTGAAGAAAACGGCATACATCACTTTTTTCATTCACTGCGCGTTGTTTTTTCACCATTGTCGGCGTGGGATCATTTTCAAAGACCCATATTTTGCTTTCTTGACGTGTTGGAACGTCAAAAAACGGTTTGTACGTTTCATCATCTGTTACAATTTTAGAAATGATGCAGTGGCCACCATCATTCAGCATATTAAGAGTTTCTTTACTGATTCTGACACGCTCCTCTTTTTGATGCTCAGTTAGATTATGGGGAACCCAACGGCAAACTACTTTTTTAATATGTAATTCTTCATGAATGATTTTGTGTATGGCTGCGGATCCAATGTTAAGTTCCTTCTGTATCATTTGATAGGTACAGCGATTATCATCCATTAACATTTTTCGTATGGCAGACGCATTATCCGAGATTACTGCAGACGGCGTTCTTCCTGTGTGTTTTTCACCCTGAAGAAAATTGCGACCTCTTCTAAATTCTCTAAACCATCTGAATACAGTAGCACGGGCTGGAGATTCATCACCAAATGCTAATTGCAACCGTTGAACGCATTCATCTTGATTTAATCCTGCTTTGAAATCGTAGAAAATCATAGCGCTGAAAATGTTCTCGCGTCAACTCCATTTCCTTATCTGTTTAAAATTTATTCCACGCTAAACAAGTTAAAGTAAGTCAGTAAAAAATCATCTTCTGTGATAAAACACTTTGTACTTTAAAATTAAACCATTATTTTTACTTTGTAAATTTTCGTCTGCACGTATCTCAAAAATTTCAGAGTAACCTTCGTATTTCGATGTAAAAACGGTGGACATGTCTTAACTGAAATTCATAATCAGAAAATCTTTTTAAACAGAAAATTAACAAATTACGGTAATATATAGATTCTTTTATAAATAGGGATATAAAATATCTTAATTTTGGATAACAAATAAAATACAAAAGTTTTTCTCAATAGTAAGCATAAGGTTTCTAGGCATGAACATGCGTCTCACTTTAATATCGCACACTAGTGTTATTGTCAATTCATTGAATGTAAAAGAAGTTTAAGTTCTTAAAATGTTTAAAAAATCCATAGAATACTAGAAATATTTCTTTCTATATATACCATGCTCATTTTGGAAGAACAAGTACGATAATATATTTAGTGACTATTATTTCTACCTTATAGTAATATACTCGTATAAAACAAGCAACTTGAAGCAGAATGCTATTAGTTTCTAAAATGAAGATGTGGCTGAGCGCAACACTGAATACAGACTTACAAACAGGAAAAGTATAACATATTTTAGTTTTTATTATCTAAAACTAGAGTTTCATGAAGTAGTACATATTGATCTATGTACTTATTTTAAAAAAAAATTTCTTTCCATACAAGAAAGTTAAATCCTATGTTCATATTTCTATCCCAAAGCAAATTAGTGATTGTAGTACATAAATATCACGATAATCATTCTGTAATTCCTACAATGTTTCATATCATAACAAGATATGTAGATATTGAACTTTTTTATATTTAAGTGACTACAAGATCACATCAAATTCCTTTTATTCCAGCCGAGCTGGCAGCCGAATGGTTAGCGCTCTTGCCTTCGGTTCAACAGTTCGTAGGTTCGAATCTCACATTAGGTATGGATGTTTGTAGTGGTTCGGAATCCCCTTTAAACCGTAGGTCCCGGTCTAATTAGCTCTCGTGTACAAAAATGACCGTTGAGCGACAAACAAACCAACCAGCCTTTTATTCCAGGAACTCAGGAAAATAATAATGCCTGTCATTTAACTCAAATGATTTTCATGAAATCTATCACTAACTTTGTTGCGCATACAACGGGGATAACAATGATAAGGATAACAATTTTCAAAGCTATATTTAAATTTGATTCGATAGTGCTATGCGTGATTAAGGTTGCAGCATTTGTTGCTGTTAAATTTGCGACAAAACCGTAGCATTTTATCACAAATAATCTTATTGCAGCTGGTAGGATGGTTAGTTGGTTGAGTTTTATAGTGCAAGGTCCAAACACGGACATGCAGCGCCATATCTCATTGCAGCAAAAATAATCATTGATTGAATGTGGGATAAAGCTTCAGTGATTTTGTAACATGCGTTGAGTCACAAATTCTGCTCATCAGAGAATGGTGTAAGTTTAAAATAAAATTATATATAAAAAGATATTTCAAATGTTGAATTTTCAACATTTTAAATCATCAATGAGAAAATGTTCTGTTGACAAGCATGTCAAATAACATTTGCAAAGCCACAATGTTGATGTAATACGGATATTGATTTGCTTTTACAATACCTATAACTAGGTAGCACACAATGTTAATCACAAATACACTACTGGACATTAAAATTGCTACACCAGGAAAGCGGCACACCACACACGTGAAATTTGCATGACAGGTAGAACTTGCTGTGATATGCAAATGATTAGATTTTCAGCGCATTCATACAAAGCAGGCGACAGTAACGACCTCTACAATGTGCATAAAACCAGAGATTTGACAGCAGTTTTCTCATACTCAATTTCCGTTTCAACGTTGTTTTCGGCAAAGAAAGCTGTTGTAATGCCTCGTGTAAGAAGAAGAAATGCCTCTCAGCACGTGTCTGACTTTGATCGAGGAAGGATTATAGCCTACCAGGATTGCGGTTTATCGTACCGCAATACTGATGCTCTCGTCGGTCGAAACCCCATGAGTGTTAGCAGAATATGGAATCGATGGGTTCAGGACAATCATACGGAACGTCATGCAGGATCTCAGCGACCCCCCCATCACTAACAGCATAGAAGACAGACATCTTATCCGCATGATCACAAGGGTTCGTACATTCACGTCACGAACGCTGAGTTGAGAAATGGAGTCATTTGTAAGGCAACAAGTTTCTGCTCGAACAGTTCGACGATATATATATATATATATATATATATATATATATATATATATATATATATATATATATATATATATATATATATATATATATATATATATATATATATATATATATATATATATTATATATATGTATATTATATATATATATATATATATATTATATATATATATATATATATATATATATATATATATATATATATATATATATATATATATATATATATATATATATATATATATATATATATATTATATATATATTATATATATATATATATATATATATATATATATATTATATATATATATATATATATATATATATATATATATATATATATATATATATATATATATATACATATATATATATATATATATATATATATATATATATATATATATATATATATATATATATATATATATATATATATATATATATATATATATATATATATATATATATATATATATATATATATATATATATATATATATATATATATATATATATATATATATATATATATATATATATATATATATATATATATATATATATATATATATATATATATATATATATATATATATATATATATATATATTATATATATATATATATATATATATATATATATGTATATATATTATATATATGTATATATATGTATATATAATTATATATATTATATATATATATATATATATATTATATATATGTATATATATATGTATATATATTATATATATTATATATATATATATATATATATATATATATATATATATATATATATATATATATATATATATATATATATATATATATATATATATATATATATATATATATATATATATATATATATATATATATTATATATATATATATATATATATATGTATATATATATATATATATATTATATATATATATATATATATATATATATATATATATATATATATATATTATATATATATTATATATATATATATATATATATATATATATATATATATATATATATATATATATATATATATATATATATATATATATATATATATATATATATATATATATATATATATATATATATATATATATATATATATATATATATATATATATATATATATATATATATATATATATATATATATATATATATATATATATATATATATATATATATATATATGTATGTATTTTGCAGTTCTACAACTGAATTATAGAGTTACACGAACTTTATTCAATCTGAATGCAATCTGTTTCAATAGGTAAGGAAATTCCAGCCTAAACATATGATTCTATTAAGTTTAAATATATTATTCAATGCTTCATCCTCAAAGATAAGATATTTTACTACAAATATTTATTCTAAGGAATTGTGCCTCTTCTGCAAATAAGTAATCTGGAATATTTTCAAAAGTTACATAATTTGATGAAATTTTAATACGAAAGAATCATTATATATGCATTAAACAGTAAAATAATGGAATAGAAGGCTGTTGCATAAGAATATTAACCGAATTTAAGGTATAATTTACAGTAATTTTGTCAATGAATGAGTTTATTAAATAGCTCAGTTAAAAATTTAAATCGCTCTTTGTATAAAATGTGCGGACATGTAAAACAATAAAAATCATATGTTTAATATCTTATTAAAATGAAATTTAATATGAAATTTTATTGTTAGATAATTCAGATTTTTATATGGAGTATAATTTATCTTTATTGTTTATTTATCTTTCTTTCAAATATAACAAATATGTTTGAATAATTTGGATCTATTAAAACTGCTACAAATATTTTTCTGCAAAATGTATTTGTCAATAAATGTTTCTATTGAACTAAATTAAATTATGTGAATAACTAAAGTTCATGTGAGGGAGCGAAAAATATGAGCATGTAATTTTGTAATAACATAATGCTAATTAAACATTCAAATTAAAGTGTGTATGCTTCTTAGACAAGTACAATTCTCCTTTAACACAATTTAGAATTTTTAATATTAATCAACGATAATGTAGGTAATTAATTAAATGTTGAAAACGCTATGTGTTTTTTTTTCTTTCAACAAAATAATTTTCAATTTTGTATGTATTATAAAATTCCTAACCTTGATTGTTAGAAACTAATATAATAAATATATTAATATTATGGAAAAGTTCTTTATTCTAAAGCTGAAAATTTAAGATTCAGTGAGTTTGCTTTCTATAATTTGCACAATTCTCTAAAGTTTCCAATTTTCTGCGAGCCTTCCAAGTCTGGAAGGTTCCGAAACTGTATATAAGTAGTGACTGATTAGATTTAATAATAATAAAAATCTTGATTTAATCTTGAGCTCTTTCGTTTCCATTGGCTTTACTACATTCACTTCATCTACGCGACAATATATATATATATGTATATATATATATATGGGGGGGGATATTTCTTAAAATAACAAATATTAACATAAAAATTAATTAATGAAGCAAAATGATATTAATAAATCTTAAGCTAGGCGGTTTTAAATGTAAATTTTGATTAAGCCTCATCTCCATTGTTATATTAAAAACATGATAAATTCCAGCATTATAGTTTCTTTCCACAAAAGTCTCCCGAAAGTCTTGCAAAGTAGTTATAAAATAATGACTTGCAAAATATATGATAAAATATTTCTTTTTTGTAATTCTAAGGGCATAACCAACGAAACTAAAAGGAAATATTCTGTAATTTAAATTAAATGAACGGAGCACAAATTACAGTATCCATATTACACAAGTAAAATATTTATATTCTTAAAGTTTAAGAGATAATTGGGAAGTCTGAATTTAAAATTCCAAATATTATTTTTCATTTAAATCGCGCATAGTTAATTTTAATATGAAAAGTTTCAATTAGTTAGTTAAATTGATTGAGTGTGTGAAATACTAACATTTAGGGGCTTTAATATGCATTACAAACAATTTTACAAACAAATATTTCCATTTTAAACTAAATTATATATAGCAACATGCAAAAGAATTGCCTCAAAATTAAAATATAAATATTTATGCTCCTTCCCATCAAGATAATCAACTAAGTCTGAAAGTAACATTTCCATATATGTCTCAGTGAAATATAACTGTCTTGTTGACACATTCCTAAAAATAAAATGCTATTTCAAATATGAAGGCTTTTTTGGAAGCTTTTCAAAGAAAAAGTAAAAAAAGAGCAGAATTGCAATTTGACCAATGGCTACAGACATCTCACGAGAATGGTTAGACTGGGAAAATTTTTGACCGTCTTCATTTGATGTCGTCGCGGAAAAATGTTGAAGAGAGAGATTTACGAGGGGAACATTTTTTTGGAATAGATAATCGATAAGATTCTCCACTTGTCAGACATGATAGATGATCATAGACTATTTGGATAATAACGAGCAGATCCACGCAATGATACAGTTCTCTGCAATATTTCTTATCGAAATGGCACAAAAACGTTGTCGTGCGTGCCGAAAGAGCTATGACTGCTTAAGTAATAGAATGATAATACCATACTCTTACCCCTCCTTCTCGAGGATCTGCCGAGGTACATCACGAGATAAAGTAGGTCTCTTCGAATGATGTGTTTTCGTGCATTATCTTTCCAAAGGAGATCATTAAATTCAATGGAGTGTTAGAAAATATAAGTGAATTACAGCTATAAGTGATTGTTCCAGTCGTAGCAGGATATATATAGTTTACTTTATGTATTTTCAGTAAGTTCGTGTTATTTTCTTAGTTGTTTCTAAAAGCATTACAACGGGAAATTCGAAGAAATAAATTGATTTACTCACAGACATTATACATTTAGCATTTTCAAAAATATCCGGAAAATAAAATAATAAAAAACATTTTGTTAATTTGCGTGTAGTAAGAAACGAAATATAGTTAATTTTTTTATTACCTGTCTACTTGAAGTTACTAATTAATTTGATATATCTCTATTAATTTCAAAATTAACGTTGTAAATAAAATGTATTTTAATATTGTTTTTCAAAAAAGAATTATATAAATAAATATGCAATTGAATAAATTAATATTGCAAATACATTTAAAAGCAATAAAAATAATAAAATTCAAAAACGGTTTGGAATTTCAGTTCTGTTTTGAAGAGGGAAGAAACGAAAGAAAGTTTTGAAATATTAATTTAATTAAAACAAATGTTTAGAAACAATATTCAATATAAATTCTAAGTAAAATTTAATATGAAATGAGGGAAATAGCTTTAAGTCAACTATAGAAATGGTAATACATATTTTAAAAATGATAACATTTTAGCTGAAAATGCTACAGAAGTACTTATGGTAACAATGTTATCACTCATAAAACAGTAACAAGACTCAATATGTTATGATTGAAATATTACGTCTTGGGATATTCGGAGAAGTTAATCACACTGTAATTCATTGTGTGTATGTATGTGACTCTGATTCCTCTTTAACAAATTTTATAAGTGCAAAATTATGTTTCAAATATTCAACTAGATTAATTCATAAATTATATTTCTTCCATTTCAATATGATTTCGAATTTCGAGCTGATACTAACAAAATATTTGTTAATTCTTAAAGCTAAGAGTATGTATTTGCTTAATTGCATTTGGTTGTTAAATAAATATTCCGAATTATATGATATTTTTATTAATGTGCCCTTTTCTATGTGCTCTGGTTATTTTTTATATTTTAAATCCTCTTTGATTGTTTTATAAGTGCAATGGATTTTTTATATTTTGGGTGGTTATACATCACATTGTAAAATAAAAAAATTGACAGGGATTAGCATCTGATTCTATCAATGTTGTTTCCAATCTAAATGTTACTCAGCCTAATTTCAGTGGAGAAGATATTCTCGCATTTCTGAAGTTATACAAATCATTATTCAGTGTTTTTAGGGACCTATTTAATGAAATCTATTTTAAAATGCTTTTCTTCATTGTCTCTTCATGCTTATTTAGAGGAATCTTTACGAATGAGTATCCTTATTTGTATTTCTTCGATTATAGGTTGCAAACACATATCAGCCACTAATATTTGTGACATATAAATCACTCAATATGAAGAACCTTACCTTATTTGAGCATTAACTAATTCTTTTTCATATGTGCTTCCAGAGAAATAAATTTTACTCTTTCTATTTATAAAAAGAAATTACTGAATTTTAGAAAACTACTGTATTTGTTCTGATTAACGATATGTTTTAGATTACCTTATATATATATATATATATATATATATATATATATATATATATATATATATATATATATATATATATATATATATATATATATATATATATATATATATATATATATATATATATATATATATATATATATATATATATATATATATATATATATATATATATATATATAGTATATATATATATATATATATATATATATATATATATATATATATATATATATATATATATATATATATATATATATATATATATATATATATATATATATATATATATATATATATATATATATATATATATATATATATATATATATATATATATATATATATATATATATATATATATATATATATATATATTACAAAATCTGGTAAAATACTGTGATGCGATAATATCTAAATACTACAAATAAAAAAAAAAAATAAAAAATACAAAATAAAAAAAACATTTTACAAAAGGCTAATGTGATAATCTCAAATATTTAATATCTACGGAAAAACAAAGTTTTACAAAAGATTGAAACTATAACCTAACAAAGAAATAACACTGATAGACAATCCGAAAAGATTATTGCATTCCGTTGCGCAATTATGAAAATGCGCAATTATATATAAACCAGTTTTGGTATAAAAACAATGATTTCTAGTATTGGTGGGCAAAAAACCACATAAAAATATTTCCTTTTTCCTCATTCAGTCTGTTCTTCCTTCTTTATTCATTTCATGGACAAATATTTTTATCACTGTAAAATGAATGGAAAAAAAATTTATTTTAGAACTATTGAGAAGATATTTCGAAAAATACTGTTTTAATTTTATATTATTTGCCGTTAAAATCATAAACGTATTGCTAATATCTCTATATCCCAAATTATTATTTTCAAAAACTAGAATTATATTTCAAATAAAGTGAGTTTTAATTTACTTTCTATTTACCTTTAGAAGTTTTATTTAATTTAAAAAAATAATCCAAATATTTTAATTTAATTTTATTGAAATTAAAACGAAAATATGAAAGACAGCCACTAGAGCAAATTGAATTAAGAAACAAACTTGTTTTATCTACAAATCATCATTAGATGTTGAATAAATACACCGTTACTTCTTCTAATTTCCTATGGGTCATGCATAATAAAATCAGAATCTTGTATAGGATTATTCAGTAACAACAATAAAAGTCAATGATTTCATTGCTAGTAGAAATGGCTCCCGAGCGTCCGATGAAATCTTGATAAAGTACAGGTCGACGAATAAAGTATTTATACGCTTCCTTTGAGATCAAGTTAAGATACACAAGATTATTCTGAATATGGACAAGAATAGTTGAAATGTGTAACTGCAAATTTTTCAACGCTCATTAGTAAATGTGTTTGTTTTTCCTTTAAGAAAGTTCAAAAAGCTTTTTGTGTGTTTTATGATGTAAAATAGCATTACATTTAAAATATGAATACAAATATTTAATTCTTTCTTATTGCAAAGGAATTTTCATGAAAAGTTATGATTGATTTTTATTTATAATAAGCGCATTAGTATCATTTAGTTTAAAAAACAGTGCTTTTTATTTTGAATACAATGAAATAATAAAAGTATATCTCAAATAAAGTTATCAGCGCTTAAAGTGTTTAATGCAATTTTGTCTTATTCGAATCTGTAAAACAAGTTAGTAGGTAATAAATAATAAAATAATTATATTCCATTGAATTGTATTATATACTATATAATATTATACTATATTATATTATATTATACTATATTATATTATACTATATTATATTATATTATACTATATTATATTGTATTATATTAACTGGCTGTACATTTAAAAATCTAAACAAAATGTGTAAAAACTCATGCTATTCAAATCTACAATAAGATATTCACAGTATAAAATACTTTGAATAAATTCAATATTAAAAAAACTTAACTTTATGATAATTAATTTGTAATTAGATTAACACAGATAATAAACGTAATTTTAAATATTGTTTGTGAATTTATTCTGAGTTAAGATCAAACTTGAAACGTCTTAACCGCTTATCGTTACATAAAATATAGTGGGTGATCGATTAAGGAACAGTTCAGATTGCGAACAAATTGGAAATCGAACACATATTCGGATAACGAAATGAAACAAATTTTAAGGAACACTTCTCGGCTCGAAAATAGTTTGTCACCTCTCAAATTCTGTTGCTTGCGTATTAAATTTCTAAGTTCCATACTAGAAAAATTTCAATAGAATATTTATAGCCAACGTAGATCGTCAGTTTCAGTTTTGATTTTATTCAAAATCGAAACTGATTTCATTTTGAGCACCTGCCCCCTTAGTCATTCGTTGAAGAAGTGGGAGGATGTCACAGCAAGGGTCTTAGAATGGCACCCAAATCTAGCTGTAGGGATCTTTACAACAACAATGCTATGAATCCCGTCCAAAAAGTCTTAAAAAAGAGAGAAATCAATCGACTTAGGATATGTTCTTTAATGCAAAATAAACAAAAAATGAATAGCACTGATTAATATACAAGACTATATTTTATGTATTATTTTTTAAACAAACTTTTTAAGAAATTATACATTCTTTTTTATATTTAATTTTAAATGTCTCGAGAACGAATTAATCGAATTAACTGAAACATCAATGGTAAATCAATGATCGTTAATGAAAAATTCAGATAGCGAACCTAGTCTTGTAACGGATCATGTTCCTTAAACGATCACCTATTGTATAATTACTAAAGTTCTATTTTCATGCCTCTTCTAGCTTGGTCAAATTGATTCCTATCTTAATTTTCTACTAGTCAGAGCATGAGAATGTGAATAAGATATATTAACTTTAATTTAAAAAACAAGAAATTGATCTGCTTGCATGTTTGATATTTTCTTGAGTATTTTCCGTATTTCCTCCCTACGACATAAAATAAGGTCCACCCTAATATCCTCCCCTAACGTAATTCGAGCGTGGGTGAAAAATCTTTTACAATTGCCTTCATCATGTAGGCTGTCCATTACGCTCTGTAGAATCATCAAACTGTAATTCAGTGTGTCTTAGTAGTAGCAGAGCTCTATTCACAACAAAAAGTCTCGGGTTTTATCCCAGCATCTTTTCAACCACGTGAAAAAGATGGATGCTTTTTTGAAAGCATGTGTGTCGTGTTGCTTGAGAGTTTCTTAAGACTCTTTCTTTGCAAAAACGTGTATATGAACAAAATTTTTGAAAAATCTCCCTAGAAAGCAATTTAAGTGGTGGTCACTAGAATGTTTAAGCAAATAACAACCATTTTATTGGATTGTTTTGTTATGTTTAGTAGTCCTCTTACTGCGGATTTGGTGAATGCACTTAAAGGATTTACTAAAGAAAGTGAAAGAGAATAATTTTTAAAAGAGTGTTTGCAGACATCTCATCACACCACTACAAGTGAAAATATATTATGCGCATGGCATTGATGAAGTGTTTTACAACATCTACAGTAATATTATATCATCTACGATTACAAAGTTCTAAATTGTATACGAGTTATACATTGATATGATCTGCTTGTAGTAATGAACTCCTTACCCGCTTCAAAACAATTAGTTTTCTGACTAGTGAAAGTAAAATCTCTAAAATATTGCAAATCATTTACCTTCAAATTTTGGCATTCGGCCACATTCAAATTCGTCAACATTTTCGTGCAATAACCAAGTTTTTTTAAATTATCAAGGAAATCAATTTAATACCTATTTGATCGCCGAATCTGTTACCAATTGAATATTTCTTACAAACATTTAGAAGATCGACTAAATTGGAATACAGATTCTAGTGATAAGCAAAATCAAATTTGGTAATGTGTAAACGCTGCACAAGCAATCATTCATCAAATAAATTTCCGAAATTTCTTTTGTCTGTACTGCAAAACTTAACTTATTAATGTTTATACTGGGCTCACTTTTAATTGAATTTATTACTTTTTCACTTTTTTAAATCCTGTGTCTTTAGAAAATTAAATATTATGTAATATGTAATATTTTAAGCAAACTTGACTGTGATGCATTTTGTCTTTAATTGTGTTTTATATATTGTTATCAGTTTTTATAATGATTATCATTGCAGACTATAAAAAAAGTTAGATTCATGCATAATTTCACCATGGTTTTATAAACGTATTTTAATTATTAACTAAGAATAGGTAAAAAATGGTTACCTAATAAAAAAATATATTTTCAACCTCTTTTTCTCTTCTCAAAAATCTTTGAGTCCTCCGTTAAAACTAAAATATTATTTTTTTCTATTTATAGTTACCCCCATTTTATGATTTTGGTATCACGATATGTATTATTTATCCTTTATGTAAACCACACAAATCTGACCAAAAAAGTAAATAAATTATGAATAAATAAGATTTGTTTCCAATTAAACTTCATTTTTATTAAAAATGATTTATTATTAATAATCCATCATATAATAAATTGAAATATAGATTGGTTTGGCTAAATAGGCTTATCTAACAAGATGAAAAAAAGAACAGATTTCTAGCAATTTTTTAAAATGACCTTTCAAAACCTCCTAGATAAGCTGATATATTCTCTTTATAAATCAGGTCTATAATTTAATCATCATTTTGTACGTTCTGTAGGTTATCCGCTGTTTTCTAAAGGTAGCTTTAACTTATCGTGCGTGACTATATGAAATCGCGTGATCTCAGAAAATGAAGAATGCACGGACCTGAAATCCCCTCTTTTGTATTCCGTCCCTTCTACTGACTCTCTGAGGCATTTCCTTCAACATTTTCAATCCTGTCAGACCATCTGTTGTGTCGTGGAATTTTTCGGACGCAAGTGCAACATTTTTTGTGCAAGTTCCTTACGTTAAAACAGAATAGAAGACTACCTCTATCAGTGAGCTCCTCTATAAAGAGCTTCTATTTTCGATTTTTTCTTTCAAAAAATAAAAACACTTTTCTTGTATTCAAAAACAGAAAAGAAATTGCAGATAATTCTTCATTTCTCTTTATGTAAACAAATAAAAATATTTTAGGTGTAAAATATAAACTGCATGTTTCTATTTTGTTACATTTATCTAAGAAGTTTTCAGACTTTATATATTTTAAAATTAATGAACAGAAAATTTAATATTAATATTGTTAAGAAATAACATTTCTTATTGTAATTGCTTATTTAAATATTCTACCATATAATTCTTAAATGTTTATTTTTTAACTTTACTGGTAAAAGTTGTAAATAAAGTTATTTGAAATTCAAAGTATTTATTTGGATTATTATATGGATTGTGTATACATTCAATTATATTAAATCTCACATAATTTTGAATATTTGATTTTTTACTACGGTAATTGTTAATTTAATCTCTCTCTCTCATTTCATAATGTATAATACTTCCTATAAAATAAAGTATTATATCCATTGTATAATAGAAAGAATATAAATATTTAAATTAAATTACTAAAACAATTAAATAATTAAATATGATTTGTAAACTAGTTTTAATCTTTATAAAGACGCACACATAAATATGTTCATAGATAATAATGTAAAAATTTAAGTTAAAACAATTTTCTTTTATAGATGTGTCAATTATTTAATTTATTTATAGTCACTGCTATGAGGTATCATCAATAATTACAAGATCTGATCAAAATAATTTATCCCATAATATAATTGAGCCTTAATTTAGGCATTTTTACAATCACTGATACAAGGTTTATTTGATATTTCAATTAAATGTTTAAGTCTTACTTTTTAATGACATGAATCATAGATATAATTTATATTCAAAACTTTCTTTTATATATATACTTTAAAAATCATATGATATAATAAAATGTTTATCAAAGAATTTTCTAAGCATTTTCATCATGTTTGATAGACTATATATGCAAATTTGATAATTTATAAAAAATGTTCTTAAATATTTTTTTCAAAAAACGTTCAATACAAATTGGTTTGATAGAATATGATATAAAAATCATGTGTAATATAATATAAAAGAAAAATAATAAATGTGCAATAAATTCAATACGAAAGATTTATTTTTTATAAATAATTATTTTTTATATTAAAGCTATATATAATTATATAATAGTTTATATAAAGAGATTTATTCTTTATATAAAAATTTAAAAAATAATTTGCAGCTTACTGATGAGGTATTTAGTGTAAAATAAAAGAACTATTTTCTCGTGTTTTAATGCAATATAAATAAGAAATATAAAATATTATACAGTTTCACTCATAAGAAACTATGGAAAATGATATGTGTTCAAGGAGTTCTGTACAAATAACTTAAAAAAACATTTAATCATTCTATGAAAAAAAAAAAACCAATCACTCATAAGAATCAAAAGAATCTTGACAGGTAAAAGTTTCCTCAAAATGACTTCAATAGAACTCTAAATCTGTATGCGTTTTTACAACATGAGGAATTATATTAAAATATATCAAAAGTATTATATTCCTAATATAAAGCGGAATATAATAGTTACATTTACTTATATAGACAATGATGTTATAATGAGCAATAATGTAATAATGATAATATTTTAGCAAGTTAATAAATAAAACATTTTTAAATATTTTACCTTGAAAAGTATAAAAAATAAAAGTTCTATATATTTATTGTTCAAAATCTTCGCTCATAAATAATCCTAGCTATGTGATTCCTTAAAATTCAGCATAAATATTTATGCCGGGAATTATTGAGTGAAAGGAAGAGATGAAACACAAGTAATACTCACATTTTTGATAAGTTTTTGATAATATTGATAGCGTATCATTTAAAAATAATCATACAATTAAATTAGTCTATTATCCATTAAATATAAATCTTAATATACATAGGTACTTTATTTTAAAATTTATTTTGATGATCGCGAAACATATTATATTTTATTTAAAACTTTAAATACGATATCTTTGACTTTAATAACATCATTTTAAATTATCCATACTAATAAATTTATGTCGCCTTCATTAGATACATCTACGAATGCTTACATAAATATTTTTAAATAAGTACAGGTGATTCATTTTAATGTATAATCTCAAATAAATATCAATTCTATCAGTTGTGCTATATTCTGAATTTTATTTTCTTAATAATTTCTAATAGCCATTACTGTAACAAATTACAAAAATATCCGTCATTTTTTAAATGAATGTTTCTAACTAGAATTATGCATTTTTGGAATATTAAAACAATTTTTTTGCTAGATAATTTTTGAAAAAGATATTTCAGAGCAAAAACGTATAAAGTTTAGAGGACTCATTTAATACTATTAAGAAAAACCCATAACCTACATCTCAGCCAGAATAATACTTCAAGAGCCATTAGTTCTGTCAATTTCTTTTCTCAAAACAAAGATATTTCTTTGATGCGTTTCCTGGGAGTTGAAATCTATACCAATAGGAAGCAGGTTTACACTATGAACTCATGAAACTATCTTTCTCTCCAAGTATCAATCAACAAAGCGGTTGATGATATCCGACAAGTAAAGAGATGCTGTAAATCAATAAATCAACTCATATAAGCAGATTTCAAATGTTCCCATCCGCAAACAATGCACCTTTTGCTCCAAACTTGTAATTTACACAGAGAGTTCGCTCATTCTAAGTTTGCAACAATGGAATGCTATCGATTGGGCAGCAGGAGAGCAAGACCCTGCAATCAGTCAACGTTTCAGAGAGTGATGCGAGCTCTCTCCTAGTGCCTGCTTTCCTGCACGACGCTGATGTTGTTTTCACATAAGAACTCCATCGTTACGAGGGGCAGCCCTCTTCTGCGGAAGGGTAATGGAGCGAGGAAGTTTATGCTGCTCTTTAGGGAATCAAACTCGAAGCAGATAATTATGGATCGTGTTTTCTGTCCTTAAACCATTGTTTATCGAGTTTCTGTCGTTGAGTGGGAAACGTGAAGAATGATTATTTTCTCTTGCTCGTTGAGTAGTTATAACAAATAGCTTGAAATAAATATTAAAACTCTCTCGGGGGCTGCAATCATCTAATCATGAAAGCACTTTGCCATATATTTATTCCAAGTATTTGATTTTAACTAGAAGTTTTAGCGAAACGAATTAAACTAGTGCCTTAAGTTAGTTTCATAAATCTAAATACAAAACTATAAACATATGTAGAAAGCAAAAGGAAGTAAGCATAATTCATATTTGTTTACAATTTATATCTTTAAAATATTAAGAAAATAATTAAAAATTAGTTAGTTTATAAAAACTACTTCTGATATAATTCAATGTATATGTATATAATTATATCTACATATATGCATTATTTTGAGAGTTCGATAAAATTATTGTTGTTCTTATATTACTTTTCTGCAGGAAGTTGTAAATTGTTTTATGATTGAAATACATTAAGCACTTTGAATACTAGGGTATGGGATTAATTATAAAAACAATAATTGTGTGTGTGTGTGTGTGTGTGTGTGTGTGTGTGTGTGTGTGTGTGTGTGTGTGTGTGTGTGTGTGTGTGTGTGTGTGTGTGTGTGTGTGTGTGTGTGTGTGTGTGTGTGTGTGTGTGTGTGTGTGTGTGGCAATAACTAAAAGTTGTTACTAGGGAAAATAACAAATATTATTATGCTCCTTTAAATATGACTATAACTATAAAACATGCAGTGAATAGTCAAATGTCACAAAATGGTTAAATAAAATTAAGGAAAAATGTAGTAATATAGAAATATCTTCTTTCCAAAGATAAACCTTTCGAAGTATTAGATTTCGAATTCAGTTGGACAATATATTTAATTATTAGAAGTATTTATCATTTATGATTCCACAATTGAAATATTTTTTCGCATATAAATATATCTTTTTCGCTTATAAATATATAAGTCATTACGGTGAATATATTGAATTGAAATACAATTAGGGAAATAATGAATTCAATATGAAATGTTTGCTTGTAATTGGTTAAAATATCTGAATAATTTAAGTCTTATTTTCAGCTTAAAATTATATTCAAAATACATCTCAAAAAGTAACACAGATTTATGACTTTCATATTCTAACAGCTTTAACTTATATTTAAAGCAATGAATCTAATCGTGAAATTATATTTTCTTTATTTGACCTGCACTTTATATAAAAGCTTTTTAATTTACTAGTTTTAAAAAATGCCCTATTTTATTTTCACTAAGTCTTTATTAAGTTCAGTTTTAAATTCCATATACAAGAATTAGTTTTTATACGTTTGTCATTTTTTCCCCGGTTTGTAGGTCAGACTCCTTTTTCTTACTAATTTTGTCAAAAATGTGGGTTTTTGGATATCTTTATAACAAAAAGAAGGTTTCTTAAAATACTAGCTAGGTATCTCTATCAAAATTGAAGAGATGAAGAATATGCAAGATGCTCCATTTGATACTACACCTCGTAGGGAAAATTGTAAATGTCTCTTGTTCAATGACGGGATAAACTATCTGAATTTGAAAATCTTTAAAATAAGTTTAGAGTCCTGTTAATAATTCAAATTGAGTATTACCTAAATAAATGTAAATTTTTCACAGGATGCTCACTTTTGATTTGTTTTACGAATCTGTATCAGCATAGTACGCTAGATATGTTTTCAATATTTCTGAAATAATCACCATTCTTCATAATATTACTGCATGGACTGCTTCTACAAACACCAACACCTGAATGATTAGATAAGATAAAATGATTAGATTAGATAAACACACACATATAAGATAAATTACATTGATCATCTTGACATATTTTGAAACATTTGGAGAAAATTCTTATTAAATGGAAACAAAAAAGTTATTTTCAGATTTTATACATTTATATTATCCTGGAAAATTGGTATTTGATGATTACTTTACTTGATGATTATTAAGGAATATCAATCAAAACTTCAGCAGAATAAGTAACAAGACTTTACTTGATGTT
This sequence comes from Latrodectus hesperus, assembly GCA_037975125.1. Classification (NCBI taxonomy): domain Eukaryota; kingdom Metazoa; phylum Arthropoda; class Arachnida; order Araneae; family Theridiidae; genus Latrodectus; species Latrodectus hesperus. The sequence continues at coordinate 116,571,627 of CM075853.1, read as the reverse complement.
TCAATTTGTCAGAGAAAGATTCTAAAATCTGGATTTGAAGTTCATTGATAAAATTTATTGGGTAAAGAAATAAAAATTATACTTTTCAGTATAAAAAAGAAGCTGCCAACCAACTTCTATAAAGAAAGCAACCGTATATTCTGTTACGAAGTTTCTTGGAAAAACTGGATATTCTTGAATATTTTCAAAATGATTGCATCTATTTATAAACACCTCAAATTGAAATCATAAGTGCTGAAATCTATTCTTTTTTCTAAATATCATAAATGAGTTTAAGTTAAACTATTAACTTAAGAAAAATGAAAGAAGAATACAAAATCATAGTTTTAAATATTGGATAAGAGAAAAAAATATTTTGAACATATGTGAATGACTTTGTAGACGTTAAAATTGTTATCTCTTTTTACAGCAGAGTCTAAACAAAGCATACATTATTTTTGTAAGCATGTGATTAAGAAGCAAAACACATTATAAAACTAGAAAAATTTCCTGAGAAACAAAAATGCATATTACGTGGAGAAAATATTGTTATCAATATCCTCTTGGTAGTGTGAAAAAAATTCATTTTCTTCCGATTCACTTAGAACTCTATCTTATGAATCAATTATTTGGCATTTTTGAAGAGTATGATTTAATGGGAAAGGGTCTATTATTTGAAAGATATTTTAATATTATTTATGCATATCAATTGGTTATAAAAGACCTTTTAAGGAATAGTAAGCTGTGGTCTGAAGAGAAAAATCTCAGAGAACTGTCAAACATCCATTCTGACAGATATAAATTCAGGAAACAATACCGCTGCACCTTTGTTCCATTGTTAAAAAAGAGGGTCTAGAAGTCCAAAGAGCACAGTTTGTAATAATGTTTTGGAAATGAGTTTCAAAATTTTTTTCTTCAACTATAATTTGTAAGTTTAAAATGAAATTGTTTTGAACAGAATAAAAATTAAAGCCTTTTATTATGACATTTAAAGAATTTATGATTAAGGAACGTGGAAATTAAGAAATGTGGAGTATGTTCCGTGTTTTATAAAGTGATTTTGAACAAAATAATAAAATTGTAATGATTCAACGTTAATTGATGCATTTTCATCCACCTATTCAAATATAACCGCATTTGTTTGGTAAAGCTACCTCTAGAAAATTATCATACCCATACTCCTTTCCCAGACCTTTACTAAATTGTACCTACATACATCTATTTACATAACTCTAATAAATTCTGATAAATGTGTCGAAAAATTTACCATAGATAATCAAAGTAAATAATTAAACAGGACTGAATTTCAAGTTTGATGAATTCGTGCAATAATAATGCTAAAACATAAGTATTGAAATTATCATGTCTTTACTTACAAAAAATGTTAAAACTTATTTAAAATTGTTTCTTACCAAATTTAATACATATGCAAGCAATAATATATCAAAATAGTTATTACCTATTGTAAGTAAGCATTGAAATATCTCCACGTAGAAAATGTTTTATTCATTGATTCTTCATCCTTAATGGAAAGTCATTTTTGTTAGCTTTTAACACTAAAATATACTTTCTTACTTCATTAATTATATCATCGTTTTTTACTATATTGCTCCAAGAAACATTCTTCTTAAATTACTCTAAATTTTAATAGAATGTAGTTCGAACTAGCATGTTTATCATGTTTTTTAGTTTATTTTTAGCATACTAATTAATTGTACTACAGACTGTTTCAGTTATACAGAATTCAAATAAGTACTTCATATGAAAATAATGTACACAATATAACTAAATATCTATGTAATTGCACAGTATTGAAAACATGTTCTTCAAATAAAGTTGAAAGTATCTTTTTATTACAATGATGAATTTCGGTATGTTCATACACAATCAGTGTTTTCAAATCATATTTAATGACTGATATTTCATAAAATATTTCTTATTTTTTAATTCTTATAGGCATTCTCTAATTTTGTTTGTTTTTTCAAATATTGTTTCTATAAGCTATTCAAATTCATTTATATGTAATTAGTTATTTTGTAATTTTTCTTTTAGTTATAAATTGCTCTTTTTTAAAATGTTAGAAAATAGCTTTTTAGAGGAATTCATGACCCATTTTGCTTTCACATAGATTCATTATTCCTTTTATTTATGGCCAGAGTATTTCTTAAATTTTTACAGGAATTTATTTTGATTTAAAAATGTTTTACTTTAAGTATTTTTATCATCCCAAAATCTATGTTTTTAAAAGATAAATTATCATTTTGTAACCGGATTATTTTATTAAAATGTGAACTTTTTAAATAATTATTTATAGACTTAAGGGAATGAAAAAATAATATTATTTTAATATTTAAAAATAATGGATTCATAAATGTGGCAATATGACCTTTTATACAGTAAAAAATTTTTTTATGTGTTTTTGCTAAAATTTAAAAAAAAAAAAAACGCGATCTTATAGTATGTTTTCCTTACTATCACATAAGGAAATCACTGTTGTAAGAATACAAGGATTTTCTATTACTTTAAAAAATCTATTCTCTCTCTCTCATTTATTCATTCGAACATACACATACACACTCACATATATATAAATATATATTGTAAATTGTATGAAATTCATTACTTATTGATAATTTTTATCAATTATATTAGATATATGAATATTGCTCCTCAAAACTAAATTTTTCCGTATTATATAAAGATTTCTTTATTAAAAAATACCAAAAATGTCTTACTTCTAAAATTGCACTGTAATAAAACCTCTTCTATCTCATTGATGGTGTTGACATTTTCAAAGAATGATTGAATAAATTTTGATTTTAGCCAGCTAAAATGCAGATACAATGTAAGTTTTCAATTAAAATATCGTATTTTCAATGACTGCTAGGATGTTTAAGTAACTTAATATCAAAATCGATTGAAATTCCATTAGCTTCCAAACATCGATATTTCATTCCATCAGTAAATGCATTCAGAATGAAAAAGAAGCTTTTTCAGATTCCTACGGATAATTTGAGATATAAGGATGTGTTAACTAAGACCGTAAAACCGAAAGAACAATTTACAGTAGTTTTTTATGATAGAAACTTCACTTTCATGCAGCACTTGTTCTTCACTCATTTTTTTCAATAAAATCTGAAAGAGGTGAACAAAAATGTAATAGAATGATAAAATTATTTAAAATTTAATATTATTCAAGAACTTTAAAATTTTATACACGATTGCATTTAGCAAAATAAAACACACATTGCAAACGGAATCTTATAAATGCTCAAGTTTTGAAAATTATAGGAAATGTTTCTTAATGCATTATTATATTAAGTCACTCAAAAATTCAATATTATATTTATATAAATATGAATTTATGCAACTTTAGGTTTTGTATTTAAATTACATTTAATTATTGAATTTTTTTCTACACGAGTTCACATGCAAGACTATTTCACATAAAAGTTCACATGTTCGCTCCTAGATTAAAATCTTTGACTACATAAATAAAAATTAATTTAAAATGTGCTCCTTACATAATTTCAAATCTCTTATTATATTTCCAAAATTGTAATTCAGAAAAATTTGCAAAGAAATCATTCATATAATTTAATTATCAAATTAAAGCACATTCTTCTATTTTTGACTAGTAAAAAATTAAGTAAATATCAAATAAGAATAACGTAATAAGTAAAATCAATTGAAATTCTTTTATATAACATAAAAAAGAATGTTATTTACTTTGCACTCTAAATTAAAACGAGTGTTTTGCAGTGCATTAATCTTTCACTTGATAATTTTTTGCATGTTTTAGGACATTAACTATTTAAACACTTAAAACATTTTATTAAAAATTTTTTATATTTAAATTATTTGATAATATTACTTTTTAATAAATGATGAACTCAAATTGTTATTTATTTGAAGTGCCTTATTTTATTTTAAAATAATCGGTTTTAATTTAGTATAAGCATAATTTATAGGAAGGAGTAAACGTTATGCAAAAATTTATCTTAAGAAATCAAAAATTGTTTAGAAAAACTAATGAATAAAAATATTAAAGAAATGAAGAATTTATTTTTTAGCGACATTGTATTTTCAATTTATTAAGCATAACGTTTTAAATAAAGCTGTCTCACTACTTTACACTTGAAGATAAGGACTAATTAAATTTAGTTTATTTGTAAGTATTGCAAATTTTGTATTTTTTTATAAAACCCGTTACGTTTAACAAAGTAAGAGATTATTATCTTTAAAAAATGTGATTTGCATAATAAGTAACCTTAAATATCCGTATGTGACCTTGAGAAATTTAAAATAATTTTCCAATTAAAACAAATTTAATATTTTAAAATTATTTACATAATAAAAGGAAATTCTTTATCACAATAAAACATTGCGAATTTTAAAATAAGAACAATTATATTTTGTATGATTAAATTTTAAGTTAATATAAGATCATGAATGTTTATTTGCTGAAACGGTTTTATATAATCATATTAAACGTTTACTAGTTATCCAAAACTATTAAATGACTCAAGAAATTGAAATTAATTATATTTTAAACATATTTCAACAGAACATAATTCAATTTTATTGAGACCTCTGATTATTAATCAGACATTAATTTTAAGCTGTAAACGCACATAAGCAGATTATAAATGTGCACTTACATAAATCTAATTATTATTCTTCAACGTTTAAGAATTATTAAATTGATTGCTTATTTATTGAATTAGTCTGTTAATATAATTCAGAGTATAGTGATGATTATCTTAGATGAATATAGATATATAAGTTAAACCTGTTTTCCTTCACTTTCTATATACTTCTACACTTCATCAGTTAAATATCTCTTAACTGATATCTCAAAATTATTATTTATCTTAACAGCTCAGTAAACTGTTCAGCTATTTAAAATTATTCTAATATAGAAATTTCTTAAGTTATATTTTCTAATTTAAGACACTGAAAATGTTCATGTTGTAATTAAAATGTTGCATCTAATGTAAATATTGTATTTTATTATAAAAGCTATTTTTTATCAAAACAATTATTTGTTGGCTAAATTAGGTAACCAAGTTATGAAACTTATAAACTGTTAGCGTAATAATTCCTAATTTAATTAATTGATCTGTTATCATCTTTCAACTAATACTTGAGATTAAATTTTATTTACTTTTAATTTGAGATTACACTTAAATTTAAGCTTTAGGTGACAGTAACGTCTGTGGCTCACCATAGCTTACAAAGGAAAAGTAAGTTTCGTAGAAAAAGTAAGGTCTAAATTTGAATAACTAAAAAAATGCACTTCAGAGTGTTCTTTTTTTCAACATAAGTCGTTACATCTGGCCGATGGCAGCATTTCTTACTCCTGGTTAGCGTTGTTGATACCGGTTTCGAGAAATACAGTTTTGATTTAGATGTTTTTTCTGTTTTTCTGTGTTTCTTTATCCGTTTCTTCTTAGATGTTGAATTAAAATGGCCCATAATATAAATGGTTTTATCGTGGAATGACGTGGGTAATGCCACTTGCATATTCGAATTGGTTCACAAGTGTCCACTGTGTATCAATAAATGAGGGTGGGTTCTGGCCTTAGAGTTAGTCACTCAATGTCTGCCGTTAGGAAAAAAAACATTAGTCGTGATTGGTACTTAGAAATTTTCCGGGTTTTCTCTCTTGCGCATGTGAATTCAGATGAAAGACCTTTCTTAAAAGCATATATATTGAAACTATATAAATGTCTTACAACAGTCTTGAGTTTTTAACAAGATTGTAGCACATCAGTATCAAACTCATAACTGTTTAACTAAATATCCTTCGCCGCATCTGAATAATTCATTAATAATTCGACTAACAATTTATACATTCTAAATTATTAATAAAACCTTTTCACTAAATATATATTCATAATAATTCATTCTGTATAAAAAATGATATTTTTTTTATTTTTTAAATGTACGTAAACAAGACTCAGTATTTTAGATTAGTATGCACATTCGCATTTCGAAAAGAATGTACTAAATCTTAGAAAATTAATTATCAATTTTTAATTTTAGAGAATCTATTTCTAAAAGAATATATAAGTTTTGTCGTTTTATACAACTAAATTTTTTAAAGTATTGTTGTCAAATTAAATCCAAATATTATCAATTATTAACTGACTTCAAAATAATTGCAAATATTGTGAATAAACAATGGCAATAAATTAAATCATTGAGAAATACTATCATTAGGAATAATATACAAAAAGATCATCCCAAGGTACTTTAAAAGCATCATTAGGAGAAATACAATAGTGATTTGCATATATGAGTTTTAGATTGATTTTCCTAGTAAATAGGCAAAAAATACAACATGCAATAGGGTGAGTAGTGATCCGCTTAAACTTTACACACACAGAAATTTGGAACTCCACTTCAATTTTAATTTTTAAAATTTCCAACTAGAAGAAAAGAATTAAAATTCAAGCTTGAATAAAATGTTTATTTTATCCGTGATTTAGTTATTTAATATTGAATTAATTTTTTTTAATTTATTTACCTTTGCACTTCTGTAAATCTGAATTTACAGAAATAAAAGATACCTAAATTTTTCTTCCCTACTTTCAATTTTTGCTGGTATTTTACTTATTGATCTTTTTAAAATTTGGTAACTTGAATTTTATATTTTTAAACGTAGTATTAAACTTTACACTTCAAAAATTATTACTTTTATTTGAATATTTATCAAGCACTATAATTCATTATAATTCGGTCTAATATTTTTCATCTTTTTGTTAAAAAATAATAAAATATGCTATAATATATTATAATATATATACATAACACCAAATGTATAACAATATAAATAAAATTGTAATAAGACTAATGCTTTATTGTGATTTTAATTTCGAAATTATTTTAAAATATTAATGTGAGTTTTCTCAAATAAAATAATGATTCCCTGATAAAAAATCTATTCATTTTAAAATGTAAAAATAAAATAAAAAAGCAAAAATAAGCATTTCTACTAAAACTAAGTTTTTGTTTTGACATAAATTCAGAGAAATATTTATTTGTTAAATAATTTACAATGAGAGCCTTACCTATGTTTTATATTTAAAAATAACATGCAAAAGTAATTTTTGCTGTAAAGTATACAAAAAAAATGTTTTCATAATTTAACAATTTCCTCTAAATCTTTCATTTCGTAAAGTTTTATTTATTTTAATAGGTAAATTAATATTATAAATAAAAAAATATAGCAGTAAATGTAAGGATAAATAAAATTAAAGATTACCTGTCCAAACTTAATAAACTTTATCTGAAATTTTAAGGGATACAATTTTTGAGCATTATTATTGCTTTTATAAAACTTTATTGCTTATAATTGAATTAAAATTAATATAATAATTTAACCTTTTTTACTTTGAGATTTATTATACAGGGGAGAGGACTCATATAATTAATAATTTTCAAATTATAGGTATTTCAAAGTTTATTGTAATAGCTTGCATAAAATATTTTATGTAGATTACAATTAAATTACTAAATGTTTGTTGGTGCAAAGTAGAGTCTTATTCATTGTTATTTACGTCTAATTACCCATAAATTAGGTTTATAAATTTAATTTTCTGATCTGGGAACCATGTTTTTGAATCTTGTCTAAAACCTGTATTAAAAATTATATTTGATATAGAAACCATGGCATAAACTTTGACTTAATATTTAATAGTAATATTTAATTTACAGTTAAATATTAAGTAAAAGTACCATTAGAAATATTTTTAAAACTTTAAAAACACATGTGGAACATTTTTTAAAGACTCACTTTTCAAAAACATTTCAGTTAATATGTTTTACTTCTCTCTTAGTGACGAAAAAAAGTTTGTTTTAGATTGTCTCATTATATGTTTTCTCAATTAATTTCATCTTTTTAACTTGTTTTGAAATAATTTAATGTCATAGTAAGATTAATATGCTTAAATTAATTTGCTTTCACTGAGATGTTTAATTGATTGCTTGAATTTATTCAAAATTATACAACTACGATATTTTTTATTTCATTAGACAGCTTATTTTTCAATTAAATGGTTATCTGTTTTGATGTCACATCAACAGCGTTTAGCGCAATCCTATGGTGATCGATATAGCCCTTCAAATGAAACTTTTTTTTTCGTTTTTGTTATTTTGTGACAGTTAATTAATTCCTAAATGTCATTCTCTCATGGCTTTCTTGGGATTCAGTAGTATGATTTTATTTCGGGCACCTAAATCAATGATTCCTTTTCAACGTTTTTACCTCTTTTCAACCTAAACTTAATATTTTTTTCACTTTTTGAGACAAATTCCATTTTTTAATTACTTGAATATGAATCCCATTTTATTCTTTATTTGATTTAAATTATAGATTTAAATATTTTGCATTGCTGATAACATTAAAAATATTTTTTTTTCGAAAACTTCATAGAAATTATTCTAATTAAAAACACCAAATATCTCTAAGTTATTTTATTAGTGTTTTCAAAGTTAGCCGTAAATTTAATGGAGAATATATTTTCATAAAAATGTGTATGGGAGAAAAGTTTACTTCCTCATTTTCGCTGATTCTTTTTGAAATGAAAATTTGATCATTTGTTGATTCTGAGATATGGAAAAGAGAATGTCATTAAATCACAATATAAGACCTTGCATCAAAGTACAGACTTACATAATCATAAGTTGCCTTGAAAATATAACTAATTTATTTACCAATCAGTTTGAATTAGTTTTGGGACAAAATTCTAAAATTACAAGGTTAGTAATCATGCGTTTGTATGGGCTGGTACCTAATCAGACTTCTATCTAAAAAACAGTTCTAACTTAGCCCTGGGTGATTTTTTTAAATATTTACTCACTAGTATATATTTTTAAGAATAAATTTTCAATTGTCTTAGAATATTAAAAGATTTCTTAAACCTTCTAAATATCAATTTTTGGCATGGAGGATCTTATTAAATAATGACAAAATAATGTAAAACTGAATGTAAATTATGAATCATTATAAAATAACTGAGTGAATTGACTTTTTATAAGCTGTAAAGAGATGATAATCATTTAACTTGTTATAATTTAAAATCACAATCATTTTGCATACATTCAATTAATGTATAAGATTTTATAACACCTTAGTGTTTTCCACTTCTTAGAATTTCACCAAACCTTAATCCAATTTTAAGCATATTACTCTCTCTCTCTCTCTCTCTCTATCATGCAACATTCAATTCTGAATTAAATGAAATTTCCATTCTAGGAGTTTTTATAATAAGAACATATGCAAAATGTTTAGCAAAATGATCGTTTGATTTTGGAAGATTAACATACATTTTTTTAGCTAGTTATCTTTGGTCTAGTTTGTAAATGTGAAGTTTAAACTCTGTTTTCTACTTGTATAGTCAATAATAGGAGATGATGATTGTCTTTTTTTACTCATATGTTGTGTACATTCTTTTACGGTATTAATTTATAAAAATATCTAACATAACTTTAAAGTATAAATAAAATTACAAATAAATATCTTAAAGAATATTATCTATTGCAAACAATATCATTTAGGCTGTACACAAAAGTTCTTTTCTGAGAAAATCCAACATTGATAATTTATCAAGAAAAAAATAGAATGAGACTAAATGAAAAGTCTTAAGAAAAAGTTAACTTTTTAAATATTATTTAACATTATGTGAAAATTAAAAAAAGTAAAAAAAAAATTTTAAAAAATTCAACGAGTTTTTTGAGACCACGTTTTACAAATCTGATCTTTATTATTTCAGCAATATTAATTTAAAAAATTAATGTTAGCATAAGCAAGGCAATAGTTTTAATATCCATAAGACATTGCTTATAAATATTACAATTATTTATTTAAAACATGTGCTCCTGGAAAAACGTTTGTCACCAGTGTCACATTTCAGTAAAAATAATTATCTAATTTTACAAAAAAAGCATGCAAAAATATTTTTCTAAATATATACACTTTATAAAATTTAAAAAAAGCATGCAAAAACTTATTTTTTAAATATATACATTTTTAAATTTAAAAAAAAACATGAATTAAATATTTTTTAAATATATACACATTTTAAGAAAATAAAAATGAAACACGAAAACAATAAAAAAAATACATGTAAGCAATAGAATTTAAATAAAATAATTACACCTTCTCCAAATCCAATTTCCGTTAAAAATTAATTAATATTTGCGAATCCTAAATTAATTAATAATTTGGAATCCTGAGCAATAATTCACCATTGTTATCTTTAATTTTTGCTAAAATAACTTGTTGATATTTTTCAACAACATTTTGAATATGAGACATTTTAAATTAAAACAAAAAATAAAGTAATTAAAACAATAAAAAGATGATAATAAATTAAGAAAACAAAATAAGGAAAAAAGAATATTTAACGGTTTTAAATACATAAAATAAAATATATCATTTAATAAAAAAATATATATTAAAATTAAACCAAATAAAAATAATAATGAAAAAGAAATAGTAAAAAAGAAATATTTACGATATTTGGACACTGGCGACAACGAAACACAACAGCGGGAAATCCACCGATTCCAGCAGCAAAAGTGAACGAAATTAAAATGACTAGCAATTAAAACATAGAACAATTAGCAAAGAAAGTTCTGGAAAGTTCTCGAAGTGAAACTAAAAAAGCTATTGCCACTAAAAAAAGCACATATATAACGTAAAAATTATTTAAAACACGAGAAAAACGGTATCTGGCAAGGAAAAAATAAAAATAGTAACAAAAACTAAATTTGGCAACACTATAATAAAAACAAAAGCTGAAATCTGCAACACTACAACGCAAACAACGGTTACCAGATTTGGCGAGAAATCAGTGTTTGGGGATACTGAACTTGTACCAAACAAAGAAAGAATCTTCTATGTAAGCAAGCGCTTTCTGAAAAAACTCTATCTTATTCAATGCGTGCTATAAGACTATGAGCATAAAGCTCCAAAACAGTTTCTGTTGTAACCTAACCTAACGTTAATTTAAAATTTTATTAAAACTTATTATTGTTTAACGCAAGCTATAAACCAACGAGCATTAACCTCCAAAACAGTTTTTTGTCGTAACCTAACCTAACCCTTAAAATTCCATTAATTAATGAAGTTTTTAAAAATTTAAATCGGCCTTCCCGATTTACACTAATCATAAAGTGGATAATTGTCATATGTTTTTCATTTTTTTTTCTGCTGTTCTATTGTACGTGTGTTTATGGCTTGAATGAATGTAAAATCACTTCTCAAATCAATATTTTGTTCCTTATATAAGAAATTGTTTTATTAACAGATTGAACTTCGACAATATTCTCAGGCATTTGATGGGGAACTTTGCCTTGTTTGCTACCTCTCGAAGAATGTGATTTGAAAGCAGGCAGCACATTCATCGACAACTCGGATTTACAACGTCGCCTCAATTTGATGTGATGTAGATAAAACGTTACCTGACGTCATGGATAGTTTAAACCAATGAAAATCGTAATAAAGTGGCGTACTCAAGGTATCAAATGTTACAAAAGAAACATTTAATGGTTAACAAGAATATAAGTATTTTAGCTTCAAAATAAAGGAAAATTTTATATATTTTTAGGAGAAAATAATTCCAAAAATCGCATTGCCTTTTTGTCATTCATTTCTTATTATCAGTGCTAGTATTATGTAGAAAATTTCAATTTTACAAAAATATAATACATGTTTTTTTAATATGCACCTTGAGCATGTTAGTGCGAGAAAAATGAGCTTGACTTAGATTTACAAACATCAACTTTATAACTGTCCTTCTATGTATATTTCATAAAGGGTAATTCAGAGTCCTGAATACATATGATATAGAAGAAGTGCGCAATTAATCATTACAAGAGTGAAAAAACTCGGACCACAAACTACATTCTTCTTAATAATTTAATAACACACATGTATTTTTAATAAAGAAAAACTTAAAAACAATTTAAATTCTGCGCCGAGAATTAAAGTCTATCAGTTATTATAATTGTTTTTTACTAAACTTACACAAATGGTATCAAAAAGTATAATTAATATTATTTAAATATAGTTCCTGATATTAATTTTTCGTAATACTTTCAAATATCCTCACATCATCCACTGAAATGCAAAACTTTTAAGACAATTCCTTAAAATATTATATTCTACGGTATTAATGTTCGTGTATGATATAAATTATTTGTAAAGTAGCTCAAAATTCTTTTTTTATTAAAATATTGGTTTTGTTCCCCTTTATTATAGAAAGGATTTAAAAATGCGGGAATATAAATTCGGAAAGAATGATCAGCGATTTAAATAAATAACAATATTTTATCTTAAATATTAAATTATAATATCAACCTTTATCTTTAGTACTGATTAACTAATTTACACATAAATTAATTTACATATAAATGTTAGTAAATTCAAAGTAAACACAGTCACAAAATGTCACAGAAACGTAAAGATTTAAAAAAATCATTTAAAAAAACTAATCAAAATCCATATCCATAAATTGGTTGTGCTTAATATATTTTAAATTAAAACAAATGTTTAGAAATTCTGTATGATTTAAATTCTTATGAAGGAACATTTGATGTTACGTACTACTAACAAACATGTTTTTAAACAATATATAAATTGTAATTCTACCAGTTATATTCAATAAAATTAATTTTCAAAAGAAATTAATTGGAAAACTTATATATAATTTTGAAAAAGAAATTGGATTTTATAATTAGTTTAGAATATTTTAACTGGAACAAAATCCACCAAATATAGACGTCAGTTAATATCGAAAAATGAGAAAAATTGTATCCCACTCCAAAAGTTAATTATCATTGTCTATTTTCAAAGTATCAATCTTTGAACTAACAACTTCTCTTCCTTTATCGGAATTTTTTCAGCCGGAAAAAAATCCCATTTAATTTGGACTCGCACTTTCCAATCACATTAATTTATACCGGTGGTCACGGAGAGAAGAGAATTGAAAGAAAATACCTCTCTCTATCGCATTTCATTCATGAGTGGTTCCGAGAACACCCGAAGTGCCCGCCGGGGGGCGTTGCGGATTGCCCGTAAACGTGCACTTGGGATCGGAACAGACTGCTTTCCGGAAAATGTTTAGTTGCTTTATGACTGCGCCCACCAAAGCAGTAAGTTTTCCCAAGTTCTGCCCTTTTTTCAGTTCGAAAAGAGGCACTTCGGCAGCGAAATATTTTGATGGACATGCGTCAGCTCCGAAGAACCAACTTTAGAGGAGGATCCTCGTTTATATAATTGATGTGAAAATTTATATGCAAATAATTTGGTGGGACTTGAACCTGAAATAGCGGGAAATTCAAATCACCATGCCTTCGTCAATAACTTTCTTTGTCGGTATTCTTTTTTTCGGAGTTTTGGTTTCTTTCTTGACGACAGGTAAATTATTTATTTTTTTTCCTGTTTCCTTATAATTATTTATATGCGAATTTATTATATAGAACTTTTCTAGGATTTTCCAATGAAATTTTATATTCGTAGAATACATATTTTTAGAAATAAATTCTTAAAAACAAAGTACATAACCATTTTTAATGTTTCATATAAGTTAAATATACGAGAAAATTTTACAACATTTATTTACAAAGTATAAAATGGGCAAATGGCATAAATTTCTACATACAAAAACATATTACGATAGAGACATAATTTAGAAAATATTATGGCTTTATTTCTTTTAAGTTTTTTTATTTTAATTTCTCTTTTAAATTTTAATATTATGGAATTCAAATATTTTGATAATAAAAAAATTTTTAAGCGTCAAGTTAAGTATTTTAACCTTATTTTTTCTTTTTGGAGATGCCAAAAACTTTTGAAATATATAATGTGATGCATTGAATTTTGTTTTGAAGTTTTGACATTGACACAAACACAAACTTTCGTAAATATTGATTATTTTAAGCATTCACTGACAATCAACCTTAGAATTCTATACGTCTTCAATTACTTTCATTGTCTTAGTAAAATTGTCAGATTATGTATAAATGAAGTGATTTTGAAATAAGTGTGCGTTTTCAAATTTTCTTGTAATCTTCAAAACTCATTTAAAGATGAATGTAAGAAGAGTAATAACGTACAAGAGTTATTTCTTTTTATAAGAATATTATTAAATCATAAAAATAATAAATAATAACTATAGGTGTTTATCAACAGCATACTCTAACTATAGGTGTTTATCAACATAGTATTAGTATAATTTTTAAACGTGATGCAATTGACTGTTATTGTAAACAAATATTCGTTTTATATTTTCATTGAATGTATAGTATTTTTATTGAATGATTTAGCAATTTAGTAAGAATTTTTATTATTTTAATTTCTTATCAAATTAAAACTCTGTAAGTTCAGATATTAATAACTATTACAAATTTACAAATAAAAATATGTATTTTTAAAAAGCAATTGAAGCTTAATTTTTGAAATTTCTATGTAATGATCTGTAAAATTTTGGAATAATGAACTTTATATTTGGTTTTCAATCATTTGTTTAAAACTTTATAATTGTTATTTATAAAATGTATTATAATATCATATAGCGTCAAATGTTTCATCAAATTCAAATGCTATATTATAATTAAAGGAATATTTATTTGGCTATTTTTTATTACATATTTGTGCTAAGGATTATAGTTAAGAGAATATAAGAAATGTACAACTCAATAAATCAAGATATTGAGAATGTTATTTTGTTCTCAGTCAGACTATAGATTGTATCTTTGATATTTATGTAAATTGTTGTCTTTGGAAGGCAATACTCAACTAGCTACGTGTTTTCCTTGCTAAACAACATAAAGATCATTATTTGTGATATACTAGCCAGATTACTTTGATGCTTGCTAATAAATAAAAGAGTTGCCTAAAGTAAATAAGTTTGTCCTTCCACGGAGATAAGCTGCCTTACTGAATTCCTGAAAGCCGATTACTTACTTTGCAACAAAATAAGTTCTTTACTCATCAAATCACTTTCATCCGAATTTTCATTAAGGAACAAAAATGTATTATAAATAATAATATTTTCTTAAAAAATATATAGGTCTTATTAAAATATCCAAGTTTCTTTACAAAATGCATAATATATTGAAGATAATGATTTACGCTCTGTAAAACATTTTACGATGGTAAAGTGACATTACTGCCACATTTTGAATATATAACAGGAAATATCGGCTGCCACATAATTTTTGGGAAACCTAAGAATTTGGTAAGGAATTTGTTTTTTGAAAACTTGATTTCAGTTCAATCAAGGAAAGATTGTATAAATATGAAGACAATATAAGGAAATGTTAAAGCATGCACATCTCAATTATTATATTGTAAATTAAAAGGCTTACCATATTACTTGGTACAATTCAGTAATTAAATCGTACTTTACCATTCATGATATAAGTATATATACCTCATATCGTGTCGTAAATTATGGTCTTCAAAAATTAAGCTTATCTTTAACTATGACTGTTAAAAATTGGACAAATTCTATTATCAAATTCCTTACATAAAATGCTAATAAGTGAAGAAACTTGACTAGATTCATAATTTAAAATCCCTACTACAATTATATTCGTTTGAAAAAGAGATTTAAGAAAAAATATTATGTTTATTTTTATTAAAAAAGAAACTGTATGCACAAAATATTGAATGTTCATATGTTTCTTAAATAATATTTATCATAGTTTATTGAAATCTAAAATAATAATATTATATTAAATATGTATATGAAATAAAATCAAAACAATATAAATAATAAATATTTATAAAAGCAGATATGTATACTATATTTTAAAATATTAAATTAAATATCTGTAAAGTTTAATATTTAATAAAATCATTAAATTTATTTTAGAATTTACAGAAATACATTTCTTAATAGCTGTTAAATTACCTTTTTATAAGAATTTGATTTCATTAAAACTGAAATTAAGTTCGGATTACAACTGATGTATTTTTAATAGAATGAGCATATATAGAATAATATAATAATAAGATAAAGTACTGTAGCATTATAATTTGCAATATCTTATAAAAATCTTATTCATCGGAATATTTTTTTCTTTTTAACATTGAATTCATAAAAAAATTATGATTAAAATTATGCAGCAATTTTAAATTTTAATATAATAATAATAATATTTAACCAAGCCATAATGTAATTTTAGAAGATACTTCGAAGAATATTACTTAAAAATGCTTTATAACAAATATTCTAATTAATAAATGCTGTTACCTAGGCAGCAACTCGGTGAAATAATTCTAAGCTAATACATATATAATTTAAATCGCTTAGAAATAAGTTGCGTATGATATCAAAAAAAATTCATCCATATGCTAACAATAAAAAAAAAGAATTTCTCATTCCATGTTAAGAAAATGCTTGTAGTTTTTTATTAGATAAAATGGACATTCAAATGACTATTTTATTAAGTTCATTTTTCTTTCTTTAACATGTAATTTGCAGTTTTCCAAATTCTTTCTTCATATGCAGTTTTTATGTCTCGTTATTGTTAGTTTTTAACTTAATTTTTTTTAAATTTTAGCTTAATATAGTATTTTCTGTTTTATTGCTCATAATTTCAATGTAAGTGATCAAAAATTTAGTTATTATTCAAGAAATTATATTAAAAGTGTTTTATTCAAATTGGAGGAAATTTTATTTCATGCAACAATTAACAAATTTATCAAATTATGAATTTTTATATTAAAATACTTTTGCTTAAAAAATGATGAAGAAAATGATAAAGATTAAAAATAATAAAGATATGATGAAAAAAACTAATAGTTAAATAATTTGTTGGTAAAAAATTTTACAAAATAGTTTTTCAATATAAATATTTAAATTTAGTTAATATTTACCACTTATATTGAAAATAAATTTTCAACAATTTCTGTATTATTTATTTATGATTATATATTTTCCTTGCTTTACTTCTTAACTTAGTAACTTTTTTTTGACTTTCAAAATTTCATTTCTTATGTAGTATAAATATGTAGAACTTTTATTATGTAGTATAAATAAAAAAATTTGCTTGCACTAACTAGTTATAAATTTAAATAAGCGAGAATACTTCTTATTTAATGTATGCAAACAAAAATACAAGTACATAAAATTATTCCTTTTTTGACTAATTTTAAAATTCTAAAATTATGTAAATATTTTAGAGCGAATAGATATTAAGGTAAACTACGATATTTAATGTAAAAATGCATCTCTCTTATTTAAATAGTAGACGACACATTTTTAAGTAAACATACCCATTAAAGAATGAAGACTTTCTTCAAAGTTTGAAAAATTATTGCTTCAACAATTTGTAGGAATAATGTATTCTTAGAAGCAGTGGAGAGAGACTTAAAAGTACATTATCGTTCAAGAATAAATACCTCGTCACTTGAGATTATAGTTTGTGTGTCACAGAAAATTACATGTTTTTATATTTCCGACGGATGTTTTCTCCAGATCTAGAGATGATTTATAAGGCTAAAATTTACAATTTATAAAAATATTATATTTCTAAATCACAAAATTATTCTTCGTCAAGAAGATGGTGAAAGGGAATTGTAGCTTAGTGATATAGCTTATGTGAGTGTTAACTAATGACTAAAATATATCCTAATTGGGATAATTTTCATCTTTAATTTTTTCTTGAATTTGAAAAGTATCAAAAAGAATACAAATAAGTGCATTATGATTGTAAGATGATTATATTATAATTAACTCATAATTTAAAATAAAAGTAGATTTATCTTCAAATTTATTCAAATTATTCATATTTTTTGTCAAATTAAGCAGTTAATTAAAAGTTTGAAAACTTCAATAATTTGTCAAGCGCAACTTATGCTTATCCTTGTTGAAGAATTACACTTAAATGCATGAATTATGTATGTTTCACTTCCCTAAGTTAATACATGGAAATTTACACATATACTTATCATATTGTCGTATGAGGAAAACATCAATGCACATTTTCATATTTTAAATATATAGAACTATAAGATATTTATAATATGAATGTTGCATATTATTAACATAAAATATGTGCATTATTTGAAAACTTTTGAGATGAATTATTATTCATTTCAAATGTTATGGTTTTGAGTTCAAATGTTTAACTGTTTTATTTCTAAATGTCTTACATTTTTCAGAAATTATTACTCGATAATAAATATGAAAACAAGTTTAATTCTTAAAATCTTTTTCATTGGTATACTAAAATGGCGATGATAGGAATTTTTATAGAAAAAATATATATTACTTCATTTTCTACAAATTATAAGAAGCTTTTATTATTTTGTAAATTAATATTTAAGATTTAGTATATTTTAACTCTTTATAAATGACATGTGAACGCGTGGGGAAAATTAAATATTTATTTAATATAACAAATTCTTTTGGATATTATATTATTTGAATATTATTGATTTTGTTTTTTATTAATGAAAAAATGATTTATTTCAGTATCTGAACGAATATAATATTTCAGTCATTAGTGATTTTTAAAAATTGCTTGAATTCTTCATTCCAATATAAAAGACAGTGGTAAGCATAAAAATGCAAGTATTTGTCTTCTAAAAGATTAAATCATGTTCTCTGTAAAGCAAAATGAATCTTTTAATTAATCAAATTATGTAATATATTAATCTTTTCTTATCTGAAACAAAATATAATTACTGAAAAGTAGTTCCATTCTCGGCATAACCTGATTTTTAAAAGCGAAAAGGCCATCCCTTTACTCTTTTTACACTGTGCACATAAATTGAGTTACTAGAATTTCAAATTTAATTTATTTCACTTATTTCTAAAAGAAAAGCAATTAATTACTTAATGCTAAAAAAGGAAGTTTTACAAAAATAGAATATTTTAGTATTCCTAATTCTAAGAATTTCAATATCTAAATGCATTAAAATAAAAAAGTTGTATAGGAATGTATAAGTCATAGATTCAAAACTTAAGTAAATCGCATTTTCTCTGCAAATTTGCATTTTTCAAGTGAATATAAATCAGTGCAATTTATAACACACAGATATCTATATATATATATAATCATATAAAAGTTTTGGATATCCAGAACTTGTGCTTTTTTATGTAAACATATGCAACTTATTCTATCAATGGCTTTATTTAAAATATTTAGTTCGAAGAAATAAGTATAAAAATATTTTATAACTAATACCTTAAATCTAGAAGATCTTTCTATTTTATGTTTTTCTTTGAAAGTTTCAAATCATTATATAACATTTCTTTATATAATATTGGATATCCAAAACTATCCCATGCAAAACCCCAGTGTTAAATTCAAAAGTACGGTTGATGCTCAATTTATCGACCCACTGAAGGGATGAAAGGCTAATGCGACCTGGCCAAGCCGAAGGACCGAACCTTGGACCAGCGCCTTGGGAGCGAGAAACGGCACCACTAAACAACCAGGCCTTATATATATGTTGTTATATAAAATTTTCCTCTTCTAAATTAAATAATTTTGCCATCAGTTATTGCGAAAATGGTCAAATGGTCAATGATGAGGTTTTCCAATATCATGTAAAGAAATATAGAATCTTTATTTGGAAAAGTGGGAAATATTTTTTAGAATTCTTTAAGTTTGTACTTTTGGATCACCCCATTACAGTTTAAATACAATTGTACATCCATGGTCAATTTATGTCGCCTGCAAATTACAAATCTTCATTATCTTCAGTTTATTTTTATCTTTAAAAATATATTCCTTTGTTACATTTAATTATTTAGTCATTACATTAACTAATAAATTTAAACTGAAATCCTCTAATAATTTATCTAATAATCTGAAGCCCAGTTGCTCTTCATTTTACTATCGTTATTATAACATATATCTTTTGTCTATATCATAAACACTTGTTTTAATAGTAAATAAAATGCGGTTTTGTTAACATAAAATATCAAAAAATTAAACAAATCTAATTGCAAAGCATATTATTTAATAATTTGCTATGCTATTCAAAATTATATGATATTTCGTACCCTCCAAAGTAATATTTAATCCGAATTGTGAAAACATAATTAAAGGTATTTTTGTAAAATGAATAGAATTAAATAATAGACATGGTTTTCACTGTAGAGTCCTAACTTCTAGATTTATCACTTCGATTCACAATCCAAAACCTCTCTATTTAAAAATATTCTAGATGATAGATTCAGCTGTATCCATATACTTACGGTAGTTCTTTACATTAAAATTTCTTATTAGATAATGATACTTGATATTTTTTTTTTACTTAGCAAATATAAATTAGCTGCAAATACTTTTAAAATCTATGATTTAAGATGACAAATAATGAACTGTGTTTTCCTGTCACTAAACAAAGAATATTGTTTTCACTGTAGAAACGTTACTTTTGAGGTTAATATTTTCTTTTGCTCAAACATGCTTAGAAAGAATTTTTTTATGTAACAGATTTCACCTTATGCAAATAGTTTCTGTTGTTCTTTAACTTAAAGTTTCTTATTTTAAAGTGACATATGTGTGTGTTACACAACATTTTTGCATATTAAATATAAATTTGCTCTTATATGTATACATAATTTTAAAAACCTAAGATTTTAGATGCAAAAAAACATATTTAATTGCCAAAGCAAGGCTATTAGCAATTATTTTGATCGTATTAATAATATTAATAATTTTATTTAGTAAGGCCAAATAATTTTTATATGCATTTTTCGGCTTTCTAAATAAATTGAATTTTTGTAACAAATGTTAATCAATGTCATGTTTATTTAAAACTAAGATTAAACATAAGCAAAAATGCAAATATTTTTAAAATTATTTCAAAAATTGAAATATTATATGCATTAAAACAGCATAATAATATTAGCCTATAAATTTTGTTTACAATGATGATTGTAAAAATATATGAATTCGAAGTTAAAATGTACTGCCACAGATTTACAATTGAGAATTCAGTATTTTGTTTATACAATTATTTGCTCATTTTCGCAAACATTCTACAAATAAATTTTCAGGTATTGATGGAAATATATGTATATATTTAAAACTTTCTTTGTTTTACTAAAATGCTTAGAGGGAAAAAAATCATCACTATTGTAAGCAGGCTTCCAAATAAATTTATGAAAATTTATTGCAACTAAACAAAAGCTATTTTTGTAACTTATAAGATATACGTATTCCAAATTATATTCTAAATATACACCATGATTAAGTATTTAATAATTTGTGTAAAATTTTATATCCTTAAGTATTTCAAAAACGCATGATTTTATTTATATTATGCAAATATTAATAAATTATTTGATTTTATTTATATTATGATTTTATTTATAGTATCCAAAACAAGTATCCAAAATTTACAGGAAGATTATTTACAAACAATTATATAGTTATTAATCCATCATTTAATAATTATTCATTAAATGCTAATATTAGATTTATTTACATATTCTATATACAATATTTTTATATATAACATGTTAAAAGACTTATGAAATATATTAGTATGTATGATATCATATAAATTAATAATAATTAAGGAAATAAACAGAATAATAACATAAATTATGCTGGAATGATGCGCATTTAAGAAATAATTTTCCTGCACAAAATATTTTCCGTAAAATTACAATTGTGTGTTTATAATGACATGTATTAAAAATATTGATTACAATCTATATTGTTTGGTGCCGACCGATTGGCTGAGTGGTCAGCGTTCCTGACTCCTGAGCTGTTGGTCCCGGATTCGAATCCCGGCTCGGGCATGGATGTTACTTTCTTTCTCTGTTCTCTCTGTGTTTTTCTGACGTATCTTCTGTGATGATATGTGAATGTGGCCCACCCTATAAACGGGTTTGCGTTCGTATGGCGCGAGCAACGCTATTCGCCTCTGTGACTTGGTTCACTGGTGCCCGCTGGGTAACGACAAATGAGTAGCAGTCACTGACCTTGTTGTGGCATAGGGTTCAACCCTCTTGTGCCCGCCATTGGAAAAAAAAACATTGTTTAGTATAGTATACATTGACACTATATGTTCTTCACTGTTTTCATCAACAGAATAGAGACAAAATAATTCGACTCGCATCATGAAATTTTGTTTTATGGATTTATTTGAAATTGTTATTAAGTCATTTTATTCGGATCGAATTAAGTTTTATAGAGCAGCTAAGCAAAAGCATAAAATTATATATAATAAAAATATAAATTTTTGCAAAATTTCTTGTTTAAATAGAAGACTATGTAAATCTTTCACTTGATTTAGCTATACATTTTCTATTTCTTGAACAAAAATTGAATAATCATAAAAATCATTTCTCTCTTTTGTTACGTTTTTTGTATCAAATCGAAAATATTTTAAGGTCATGCACGATTTGATTTTCAATCATTTGATATAACCCTAATTATGAGTTCATATGAGCAATTAAACTTGAAGGATGGTAATGCATAAGAAAAATTTAAAATGAGCTTTCAACTGTCTAAGAATTCATGTTCTACTTTGTAGAAAAGTATAAATAAAAATAAATAAGTATAAAACGCATATTTCCATAAATAAAGGATAATGAAGTAGTACCTAGAAATCTATACTTTGATAAAGGAAAAATGCCACCTTAGGAATATCACATTTATGGTCAAGGCTTATATACAAACTACCGGAAGTCATCTGAAGACATCGACAGTACGAAACAATGATAAGAGATTAAGAAAGGTAAAAAAGAAAGATAAGAATCTGTGTCAAAGAATAAACGTGTTCCCAGTTGCTTCGAAAGGCAATTAGGGGTACAACCGAATAATTATGGCATGGAAGACGGATTTGAATGATGTTACACTTATTTGAATTAATACCCACCTGGAATAGGGACATAGGCAAATGTCAGTATCAGAGGAACTTGGAATTACCTAAAATGTGGGCTATGTTCACAATTTTAAAATGATGGAAATATTAGTAGATGTTACTGTACGAAATATCTCCCGAGTGAGAATCCTAGGTGACGACCGGTATTTGGTAGTAACTGCCAAAAGAAACAGAGCAAAGCAGCGGACCTGTTGCATTAGTCATCATTAACCATGGATACGATCATTTCAAAGTAAACCGTTTACAGACGTTTGGACAGAATGTTTTATATGCTAGCAGACCTGTCCAATCTGCTTCGCTCACGAATATTTATTGTCACCACCGGTTAGCTTGGAATTGAAAACATGCGATTAGGACGTTTTTCTAGAAGGCTTGTTATATATTTTCGAACACGCCTATGTCTAGCTAGCAGTCCGAATCTCATCGACGTTTGCAAGCTGAACATTAGATGATATAATAATTGTACCACGAAGATAATAATAATTCCTCATGGTACAGGTGGATGATAATAATAGTCCCGCCAAGGCAACATCAGTAAAAGGCATAGTTATGGTGGTGATAAAGTATAGAGGGGACATTATACTGGTCTCCAGAAAAAATCTACATGTTCAGATTGGAACTATGATAGGGTAAATTTATCAGGACAGACTTTTAGAACAACGTGCTTGTTTGTTTAGGGGTATCGTGTGCGCTAAACTAATATTTATGGATGACAACTCTCATCCTCATCATTCGAACGTCGTCAATGATTGTCTTCAATTGGAATTTATCACCCGTATAGATGGCCAGTATTTTTTCGGACTTGAATATGATAGATTATGTAGGGAACATGCCTTGTTGACAAATCGTAGCCCATCAACAACCTCCTACATCTGTACTGGAATTACAGAAAACATTGGCTACTCAGTGGATTTTTCTACCCCAAGTGCAGCTTGATAATGTGCCTCCCAGAATCCATCAACGTTGTGGGGGCTGTATATTCTCGTATTAGAGATATACGGTGAATTAACCATTGTACAAATAAACTATTCAGTTGTTGTACATGTAATTTAAGTGCTTCAGAGAACTAAAATCGTGGTTCGTTGTATGCCTGGTATTATAAATTCCCAATCAATTTTGTTTTTTTCTCATTTGTTTAATACTTAAGCTTTATGAAGAAATAACGTTTATTCTGCTTCTACACTTTTAGCGGCTGATTTCCACATTATCTTTTATTTATGGACTAGTGTGTACTTAATATTATCGTAAAACATTTAAGTCAAGTAACTACATCCTTAAAATACATCCAGGAAACCTATTAAAAGTAGAAGTTGTTCTCATTGAAGAATGTCATGATTTCTGCACCTCATCAGAAATGAAAATCATGATGTTGAGAGAGCCTATAAACGTTGAAGTTCTGTAGGGTTCATTTTGGAGCGTAGCGTACATAAATGAATATTATCTCATTGTACTTCAAAATAAAATATAAATAGACTGATATTTTAATGGTTTAGGTCTGAGAAATAGGCAAGTTATATTAATTGGCAATTATAACCTAATTTTAGCTCTTTATATATATATATATATATATATATATATATATATATATATAATTTATCTTTTATTATTCCCAAAATTATCCTTAAAAATCAATTCCGAAACTTGAAATACATCTTTCTACCTTCGTTAATAAGTTAAGCAAAATTTTCCTTTGGAATAAATTTAAATAATTAAATAAACCAAATTCCTAAATAGTTTCTTTACTGATATTAAATCAAAATATTTTTCCTACAGAAATGACCATATAAACTCGAAGGAAATCTGAGCATATTATAATTAATTGTAAATCCTTAAGGCACTTTACTTCGCTTGTGATGTATATGGGCTTATACAATTTTCTTACGAGTGACTTAAGCGGTAATTGCAGGATCTAAGTACCAAGATACGTGTGAATTTCCTTGGGAGACATGTAGTGTTGACTCAGTGCTAAACAATTATTCTCGCCAGATTAGCCAAAGGCGCCATTAGAGAATTTAGCTGGGTTCCCACATTTAACTGTTGTAAATTGCTCTACGAACCGCTCTATGCTCAGGTGCAGAACTCCTTTAACCCTGACTAAATTACTATCCGATTACAGGGACAGGCTAACATTGCACTCCGAAATTCTAGCTCTGTTAAGTATTAGTGCTTATTCGATAATAAAAGGAACAAGGGCCTTCCACGTATATGCGCTAAATTAATTTAACAGACACAATAATAATAAGATGATCTCTCTGACAAAAGGTAGCTTTAATTTTAATATCAGCAGTTGATCATCTTCTCAGAAATTAATTAATATTTAATCATCTCAAATATTAAGGAATGCAAATCTTACCAGTAAATGTGAGTTATTGATTAATTTAAATGAAAATTAAAGTTTGCTTCGTAACAACTGAAGAGAAAGTAACATTTAGAAATCATTAAGCATACCTGTTTAATATAATATGAAGAAATTAATTTTTTATTTAAATTAAAGTTTTATAAATTATTTTTACTAAATCTTTAAAAAAGAGTTCTTATATTACTAAATTGAGAAAATGAACTTCTAATTCATTTGGAAGTTCTTTTAATATGCAGAATTAAATGTAAGCAAATCTGATAATTGTCTGTTTGTTTTATGCCACCAAGAATTGTAAAATTTTCCGCAATCCCTTTCAAGATATTATGAAAATGAAGAATTTAAGAATGCATCTTCGAAAAATATTAATAACTTCATTTGTGATAAAAATAGTAAAATT
This sequence comes from Latrodectus hesperus, assembly GCA_037975125.1. Taxonomy (NCBI): domain Eukaryota; kingdom Metazoa; phylum Arthropoda; class Arachnida; order Araneae; family Theridiidae; genus Latrodectus; species Latrodectus hesperus. The sequence continues at coordinate 116,546,019 of CM075853.1, read as the reverse complement.
AAATAATTTTGATATCGTGATATATGATGAAAATGAAAAAATATTTATAATTTAAATCGAATAACATCATTATAAGCTAACTAATGATAGGGTTAAGCATTATGTCAGATATTATTAAAAGTGTTTGTAGTAGTTTTTCAAATTATGGATTTTAAATATGAAATTAATAATGATAAAAATTTTAAAATATTTTAAATTTTGATTCACATAAAAATATGAATTTTAAAAAGAATTTCAGCTGTTTGCTGAAATGTTAGAAATTAAAATTTCATTTGAAAATCATATATTTATATTTCTTCAAACAATTGTGAAGAATTTTCCCGACCATTTTTCATTGATAATAAAACGTTTTACATACTTTCGCAAAATTTTATACACAGTCCTAATCTGTGCATATAGCTGCAAAATAGTCTGTAATTTAAAAATTTTATTTTTTATACGAAATATAAAAATTACTTTTATTCAACTACACTAATATGTTGTGGCACCAGCATGCTTCTGTGTATTTAGCCCTGAGTAGGGCTTTACCAGTTAGATAAAAGAAGTTGTATGGAATCTTCATGATTTTGAATCAGGGATTAAGCAGAAGACCTCTAATATTTGACCTGATGCGCTCAGAACTATTATTTCCCATTCAGGAGACTGCAACTGCGAATTATTTAATGTGCCCTAGCCATTTATGACCACCAAATACGACGAATCTTCCGTTAAATCAGGATTCAAATTCACTGCCTACCGATGACGAGGACGACATTCTTACAAACCAGGCCAACGTGGCTTCCTACTAATATGCATTATACGCCTTTATTATTTCATATAACATAAAAAATAATTTCAAAATGGATATAAGTGTTCACATTTTTTTTACTTATTTACTTAAGACAAATTAATATAAAATGGGAATAATGATTAAGCTTTAACTGTTTATAGTTAGAATTTTATACAATAATGAAAATATACTTAATGTATTTTCTTGTATACAAGGATTTGATTGTGTTAAGTTCATTTTAATAAAAATATTAATCTGTTGATTGATTTAACTGTATTTAAACTTTTATATATTATATTCATTTATTTATAAAATTATGAACCTGCTTTTCTTCCGTTTCCAATGGTTTTGATATTACATCATTAGCAAGCTCTTGACACCATTTCTTCTAGTGCCGATTTATTTTAAAATAATGTTAACATGATATTTTGAATACAGAAATAGGATATTTAATTTGAATTACATAATAATTAACCTGTGAAAAAAATGTGCGAAGAGCAAATACGCGTGAATACATATTTATAATCACAACAAAATCCATCTCAGTAATCACAGTTGAACCATCCGTTTTATTATGACTTTGAAGTGAAACAAATGATTTCTGTACTATTCGCATTACAAATATTGCCCCACTCTGCGACTGATATTAACTTTTAAGAGATATTCCAGATTGAATCTCAGGCACATTAATAGAGATGCTAGAAACACTAATTTTTGTCAACTTATACATACATTTATTGAATAAAAATTATTGGATTATAAACTTTTTTCTAGAACATGGAAAAAATTATTAAGAGAAATATGTTGAATTTATTGCATTTGATAGAGTTAGCATATTTCTGAAACTATATTCAGCTAATATCGCATTATTTTTAAACATAATTGTTCACTGTTTACAGTTGTAATGCTTTGATTATTATTGTCTTCCAAGCAATGACATTAATTAATACTATAATGTTCAAATCTTGAGAACACAGAATGTTATTTCATATAAAGAACATTAGTACTATTCAGTAAATTACAAGTTTATGGGATTACCAATAAAAGTACTAACTTAAAAAAATTTCCAATTTTTAAAATATATAATTTGTTTATTAAATACAATGATAGGTTATTAAGAAGAATAGTGTATATACTATGGTGCTTTTCGCTTGAAAAACTTATATGTAATTTTAGTATTAAATTTTTAGATTGTACAGAGTATTTGTATATTACTTAGTTATGTATATCTAAAAGTAAGAATCTGCTAATTAAATTTATGGGCTACATAAATCTCAGAAATTCTTTGAGACTATTGCAGTCCAGCATTTTTTATGACTATTTTTTACATTTTTTCAAGACATAGACCTCTAAACTTTCTTTAAAATAGGATGCATCAGTTTTTAGAAAAAAACGACTATAATTACCGTAAACTACTCCATAAACCGCTTCGATGAGATTTGTGGTAGACTGAACGGATGGATGTAAAGATTGGTAGGAAATTCCCTCCTTCTCCAGCATCTGCCTTTACCATTCCTCTTTTCAGAAAAATATAGCCTCTCATCTCCAAAAAGGCGTATTTTTTTATCTTTTCTTCTATTCCTCCTCGGCACAGGATGCCAGGCAGTTGAGAAAGAGACCAATCATTGAGTCCTTGTAGCAGAGAGAGAGAGGGAGATACCTAAAGTCGTGGTCCCCGCGCTCTTCAAACCCACTTTCTATCCTCATTTTTCTTTCCCCAACCCCTTCCTTACTTATTTTTTTCTCTCCAACTATCTTCTACTCCAGACGTTTTTTTTTTTCTTCTTATTTCTTGTTCTCCCTGTTTCATTCGATTCCTAGTTTGAACAGGGTTCACAGGCACTCCTCCTTTCTATCAGCACAGAGAATCTTCTAAAATCACATGTCCCCATCTTGCAATAGCGCACTGAGCACACTGAGAAGTGGATATCTGCTTTCTTCTTTCACCCTTCTTTATTATATATATATATATATATATTACTTGTATTTATTTTTCTTTTCTTTCGATTCTCATATTTTTTATTTCTCTTTTTTTTCACCACTTTTTCATTCCTCTCGAACGGTTTTCAAGTAAAAAGCGGATTTATCGTAGAACAGTCTTGATAGTAACAAAAAATAAAGAGAAAAAAACTATGCTTATCCAATAGTCTGTTTAAGAAAAGGGTGTCTGTGGATGAGAAGTCCGATGCTTTCAGAGAAAAAAAAGTACAGATAGACGATAGAGGAAAGCAACGCCCTAAAAGTGAGGTACTGCTATCGGATTCCGAAGAAATTGCACGCTTCAATTTAAGATTCTTTTCACACTGGATGCGTGTGAAGTGTTCTCTTGAAGGACTGTATGAAGTCCTGAGAATTAATCCAATGAAAGGAGCGGACAGTGGTATTTTGTTAAAAGAAGAATTTGATTTATTTCTGTTACAGCTTTATTGAACATATTTTAAATGAAATAATTAGCCATTACATCCCACCATATTCCGTAAACATCATAAGAAATCTATAATTATTCTAAAAAATTTAACTTTGTGTTAAGCGATAAAATGCTATTAATTTACTTTATAGGAAAAAATTTTTCTTAGTAAGATATCTTAATCTCTTTGTAACGTTTTAACTAAGATGATAGCTTCTGTTGTACATTATTTTGCTTCAAATAAGACACGGTATTGTATTTTCTTTTCAAAAATATAAAATATCATTTGAAATTTATATATGATTAGTATTTACAAATATTTTTATTTAATTTCATACTTCTAAGTTACATTATTTTTTTCTAAGTTTTTGATATTTGAAAAGGATTGTTCTTAAGAAAGATGCGCAAATACAAATTTAATAAATGATTTCACATATTAATATTTGTTTATCAAGAGAAACACACAAAATTATTTTAGAAGTACGTCTACCTATATTTTATACCTTATGATTGTTTCTTATACGTTCATCTTTAAATAATATCAGAAATTTTGAGTCTTAATTATTTCGGAAATCACAAAAATGTTAAAAACAATTGATATTATGGAATCGTATTTTCATGAATCAACCAAAATTTGTATTCATATTTAAATAAGAAAAAATTCTGTGTATAGTTAATATATTTTTACAAAATGTCTATACCAATTTCATTATAGGATTATTTAAACATTTAGACTGAACAAAGTTTCTAAAATATTGTAATGAAATATATGTATATTTAAATGCGAAGAAACTGTTATGTTAGAGAATTTTTATTGTTCTATAAAATTACGAGAAAGAATTCATAAAGCAAAATGCTTTGGAAAAAAATTGGGGCAAATTAGTCAGTATTTGTGATTTCATTTGTAATTCTATGCAAATAAGAAACTTTATATTTTAAGTTTTTGCATTAGTAATGAACAACGTACATGTAGCAAAAACTATACGCTTTTCATTTTTATCATTAAATATTTGTTTCTTTTAAATTTAAATTACTCTCATCACCGGAATTTGAATAGTTCTATATCCAACCCAAAAAAGGATGTGAGTGTTCATTAATGGTGGACGAGGCACATATAAAAGGTCACAGCGACAATGATATCCAAGAGAAAATATATTGTAATTCGGAAAAGAATCATTTGTGTTACTGTAAGTAAGCAAGTTCTATACCCAGACCAGAAAATAATTAGAGCACTTATTGATAGTGACTGGAGCACATAAAATAAGCCATAGTTTTAATGACTTCCAAGAGAAATGAAAAGTTTTGGTATGGGAGGGCAAGTACTGAGAATTTCTCCATAAATTTTTCTCCTAAATTATCCTGAAAATTATTAATCCTACTGCCATGAGGAAAAATAGCTTTAAATGCATTGATCATTGTTCTTATTCTTAGTGATCCAACAGATTAAGACAAATGAGACACTATAGTAATGTTTCTTGTTTAAATTAATTATTTTTAGTTTAAGTTATTGATTAAATAAATGAATTCAAATCTAAAATGATTAAAAAAAATATACAATCGTTATTAATTACTAACCTTTTGCAACTTAAAATACATTTTAAAATTTTAATCTGTTAAACTAACATGTTTCATATGGATTTCTAAAAAAAAAACCCAATTAGTAGAGACAAAATGTATTTCAAATAAACGCATATAAAATTTAATTATTATTCTATTATATTAGTATATAAATAGTTTATAGATAAAAATATTACTTTTATTTAAAAAGATATTTAAACGTTTTGTTTCTTTTTTTGTATAAATGATTTCGCACATTACCTAATAAAAAATATATAGCAACAGAAGGAAAATAATTTAAATAATACAAAATTATCAACTAAAATTAGATATAAAATGAAAAAGTAATAAATTAAATTAAAAACAAAAAAATAATAAGTTAAAATAAAAACAAAAAAGTATGTCCAATATCTATGATCTACATTTAACATAATGTTAGTTTAAATTTTCATTAATTTCAAGCATTTTTCAAAATGATTGCTGCATATATATATATATATATATATATATATATATATATATATATATATATATATATATATATATATATATATATATATATATATATATATATATATATATATATATATATATATATATATATATATATATACATATATATATATAATATTCTTATGCTTGATAATCTTACATTATTGTATTAAAGATAATTGATATGGATTAGAATGCTAAGCCACATGCTTAATTCTGAATTCACAAAAATAAATTTTTCGTAATGTTAATATGAGGGATAGCATTTATCATCATTAGGGATATAATCTCTGTAGCTTGAGGCTAAAATTCATGATCAAATAGTGTAAATGTTTCAGATTTCGTGAAAATAATGGGGTTAAAAAATTACATTAAACTTTTATAATAATTTATTTAAGGTAAAAACTATTTATTACATTGAAAATATGATTACCACTTATTAGAAAATGATCAATCAAAGAACGACTGAAAGATTCACATTATTTTACTCTGTATTCATTTATAAATCTCACTGAATAATTTACATAATGATGAACAAACTTTGACTGCTTTATGTTCCTGATGCCTAGCTACTTGCATCTTATGTTTTGGGGTATAATCCAGGATGCCGAATTCTGAGTTTAGTGATTTATTTGAAGGATTTTCTTTTGTATCTGGCAACCTGGTTTTTATTACGTCATAGATTTAGAAATTTATAAGAATTGTGCAGAAAATTCTATTTTGGAATCCCTAGTACTTACGCCATCACTCACGTCACAATTCTTCATTTTTGCAACATTTCTTTATCGCCAAAAAATTCAGAAATTATCATTCTGGATTATGTGGTATCTATGGTTGCTATGGACCGCATATTATGTATGACATCATCGATTCAATGTAAGTGGCTTCACATTATTTTAAAGCAGAGATCAAGTATATGAATCCAATGCAGGAATTTTTTTTACCCCCAGAAGTGTCATTCTACTTGTACGTTGGGATATGATTTATTTTTCGTGCCCTTCTACCACTTGTCAGCACGATTGATCTTCGGTTATAACGGAAATAAAACCCACGACTATCCGAATACAGAATAAATACGTTTGCAATTTGAACTTTGGAGCAAAAGTCAGTAAAATAAGTTTGAATCTTGAATATACATACATTGAAAATATTTTAATTAAAAGCATGCCATGAATTTTTATGTAATATACTACTAAAATTTTACGACGCCTAGTTTTATGAATGTATAATTATGAAAAAATTGCATTTATATTCAAAATTTTTAGCTCATGAGTAAATATTTAGTTCATTTTAAAAAAATGTTTTACTTGTTCGTAAATTTTCTTTCAGTCTGTATACAATTTATAAACACATAACATAGTGTAACTGGGAAAAAAATGCCCAAATTAATTGAAATAAAACATATATTATTCTATATTTAAAAAAAGAGACTTAATAGAAATCTTCGGAATTTATTTATGACAAATATTATTTTATCTGTACAGAAACCATCTTCTGATTCAAATTATATATTTATTAATCAACTCTTTTTGTCAGTTTTTCTTTTATCTCAGAGTGAAAGAGAAGGAGAACATTGATTTGTAAATTGCCGCAGGAAATGGAAGTACGTTACTGCAATCAGATAAGAGATGGCAAATCCTTTGTTCGAGCAAGAAAGCGAATCTATCGTCAAAATAATTCTTCTGTTACTAAGCCACCACTGAAGAATAAAAAATATTCTGTAGCTCTGATCTAAGGGTCTTTAGCTTTTTCCTTTTATAGAAACAAAATGACAGGTCTTAACTGACAAATTGCTCATTAATCATTATAGTTCCATAAAAACAATATTTTTTCAATTAAAAAATTATGCATGATCTTGTTTAAACATAAAACTTGCAGTTTTTATTAATTACATCAATCTCACATGCTGTAATTCCTTCATTATTTTCTTAAAGTTTAATCGAAGCACAATATTTTAAATATTCTATAGTGTTAAGGAAATAAACTTTGTTATTGGATTATTTATTATAGTTAAGAATTCATCAAATATTTGCTTTGAACTAACCACGCAGTGAATTATTTTATTTCATCAAGTTCTTCTTTACTTTGACGTATGAATTAAATATTTAAAGAGTTTTAAGAGGTAAAGTTTAAATTTAAAGCATAATTTAATCCAGAAAATGAATGCTGAAGTTCCAGGGTATGATTAAGTTGCCTTGTAATTTGCTTAGCATTTTTCTCAAGAGCAAGAAAAAATATCTTGAGCAATTATTTATTAAAATGGCTTTTAATCATAGTTAATAAAATTTAAGGAAAGATTGCATTCATAAAAATTTTCTTCGAATAAATTATAATGAATATTTACATAATTACCTTTAAATAAATTTTCTATTGTTTGGTTTCGGAGTAAAAGTTTAATAATTAAAACATATTGTAGATATATTTGTCTGTTATATTGTTGGTGAGAAAGGATTTTTATTTCTTCGAGAAAACACATTTTTTCTTATTTCTTGTTCCTCTTTCATTTCATTATTCTTATTTCAATATTAGTACATTATTTAAAATTGATTAATATTAACAGAATACTTATGTTTCACATCGTAAAATTTTTCAAAAAATAAAAGCATGCAAAAAAAATTTATCTATGGCTTGTAGTTTTGTGTCATAAAATAATTTATTATCATAACGTAATGACAGTGTTCAGAAGAATGTAAGAATTAAATTGCTTTTATTTTAGTGACTTTTGAGGTTAGGAATAACACGTAAGCAAATCACCGAATATTCTTTATTCTAGCTTTTTATTTGTAAGTAATAAAATTTAGACTAATCACATTTTATAGCTAAATTACAGTTTCAAATTTACGCATTCATGAAAATTGTTTTGTTTTGAAATACGAAACACACACATATAAAATATATATTTTTATTTTCGACATAAAATATTTTATATAATTTATTTCGATAACATAATATTTATACGTATTAGAGAATATTTATAGATAATGTGTTTAACAATAAAAATGTTTGCTCAGTTTATATTTAATATATATATATATATATATATATATATATATATATATATATATATACATCGAACTTTAGATAATAAGTTGTTAATAAAATATTTTAATCAGAACTGACTTTAAATTTTAGAAAAAATATTAAACTGTAAGAGTTAGATATGTTATTTGTATGAAATAGGGGAAAATGACTTTTTGAGAGTCTATGACTTTCTTAGAGTGAATTAACTCGTAGATCTAGCCTGGCAGTGGTTGGACACTCAGAGATTTGCAACAACATATAAAGTAAATAAATAAACTTACTATATAGACAGTGAAATGTAAGTTAAAAGGCTTAAAAGACTTTTCTCTCTTTGAAAAGTTTTTTATAAAAAAAGAATGCAGTTTATTAGGTTGGAAAAAAAGAAATTCATTCTTTTTTACGAGAACTACAATACTTTATCCAACATACTTCAGACTCTTTTTGTGAAAATGATTTAAAACAGTTTCAGGCTTGATCCTAGGCTCCATACTGCTAACAGATTCGTTAACTTTGACAATTTCTGTGATATTATCAATATTTTTGATGAGCAGACAATTTGTGCGATGAACATTAAAATGAATATACAAATAGCTAATTGCACTCATTTGGGCGTTACAATAATGGGACCGTATACATCATCCATTATTTCATCCACCTTTCTTGCATTTTCGCTTAATCGAAGGCAAACTGTAAAATGTACGGAATTTTTTTATTGCGTGTTGATTTTCATTCATTACAAACTTCAAACTCAAAGCTGTAGCTATTAAACAGGAGAAGAACTTTTAATTTCGAAATGACAACTTTCAAACAATCATAAAGTTTGAAATTATTTTATCTAAACTTTATCAGATAACTATAACTACAATCATTCTTCCTAAAAAGTAATGAATTTCTATTTCCTTAAACTAACATATATTGGTAGATATTGCTTTCAGAACCTCAAAAAAGGAAGCTAATATTTAAATTTCTAATTTGAATTTTTAGCTAATTTAGAAGTTTCGTTAGTTATTGTAATTCTTAAAAAATGTAACGGCTTAAAGCAAATACTTGAAATATTAAAGAATGTTAAATAAACTGAAAAATGGACTGGAATTTCATGAATATTAGTTTATTCATTTTAGCCATTTAAAAAATTTTTAGAATAAAATTTCATAATTTTGTTCTTCGAAATGGAATTCATATAAAAAACAGTTATTATAAAAAAAATTAGAAATTTTAAAAAAATGTTGTTTTAAGTTTACTGTAAAAAATAATAAATATATCTGGAATATAAACTATAAATTATATCCAAAAATGTATTATTAGTAAACTGAGCAAAATGACTAAAACTTATACAAATTTTTGAATCTTCATCTGAGATTTAATCATGATATAACTCACGAATTTTAATTAATATTCCAATCATGGAATGCCTGTGTATCATATGATATAAAATACATTTGATTATGAGATTATATATTCACATTGCTTATATATTGTACCTAAATATATTTGTTTTTGTAAAAAATTATTCTGGCTTAAATGACAAGAATTTTCTATATCTGTGATTTATATTAAAATAAACTAAACCACAGATTTTGTGCAATTTAATAAAATTTATGGAAGAGAAATTATTTACTTTAATGAACAATTTGCATTATCCATTAAATGCTTAAAAGAAAATGTAATGTTAATTTAAAATTGTATTTTTGTTATGTACTTACACAATCATTCTTTAGTGCTTAAATGCTCATACGACTTATACTGATTTTACTAATCAATTCCCTAGTTGCTTAAAATTGTTGAGATCTGAGTGCAAATAAGGATTCACTCTCTCTTTTTTTTTTTTTTTTTTGGTAGACATCTCTAATTTTGTCACGAAAATCATACTTAATAATATTAAAAACATTAAAATTCATAGATTCTTGCTTTGTAAAATTAATTGAAATGTTTAAATTTTTTGATACTGTGTCGAGAAGAATTTAATAAAATAAATCATTTAATTGATTTGAATAGAAGGAGTTATATTCAAATGTTTGTCAAGTTAGTTAAAAAATGTTTCTTATGTTCAGAAATTTCCTATTTAAATTAAAATCAAATGTAACTTTTTCTTGTACTATACAGTTAGAGATTGCATGCATAAACATATTGATCAATCCTAAAGTCTACGAAGTTTATAATGACTCTATACTGATTTTCTATTATTATTTAAACAATGGTTGGTCCCAAATCGATATTCCGTTGCACACTCCAGAAAATCCTCCGTTAATATAGATTCCAGCGTTGACACACAACGCAGTTTTAATCCCCCATTAATGAGTTGGTAGAATTTCACCCAGAAAAGTGTTGCTGACTGAAGCCAAGACCTTCCTCGAAGATAAGAAGCCCAATATTGACTTTACGATTTCCTTTTCTGGTGCTCTTCTCTCTCGCTTTCCTACTCGCAGACCCGCAGTCAACCTCTTGACCATATGGAGTGAATAAACCATTGAGGGTCTCTTCCAAATGGAACAATAACATTCACTTACCAGAATGTGACGCAATCCACACATCAACGGTAATCTAAAACGGCCCTCAACTCGTCCTTGCACCTGAAAGGGATCGCTGCTTATTTAGTATTAACGATCTGTCCGGTGTGTGTATTCTGACTTAGTTAAGGATTCACGATACGTTTCAACGATCGGCTGCCATGATTAAATTATCTCTCCCTCACCCTCGTCTCACGGCATACGAATAAGACCAACCTGGCGCGCTGATACCATCAACAAACCGAATTTTCGTTTGAACTCGCGCGTTGATAAGTAACGCTAAACAGTGACTGTGAATTTGATTGCGGGTGAGAAACCTCTTTTCCCTACTGGGAATTAATTCCGGCGTTTGCCATGGCACTGCTTTCCCATTCTCCTCGAAAATGGAATAACAAATGCGTAGAGAGTCTATCGGTGTACTACGAATGCCTCTCTGGATGATTTTTCACAGAAGAATAAAAGGAAGGGATGAAATAAAATTAATGTTACGCGTTACTAAACAATAATTTTGTTGAATATGAATTAACTAATGAATTTAAGTAAATGTTTTATTCACTTGAAATGAACAGATTTTATGGTGTCGTATTTGCCTAACTGATCTAGATTCAAAATTGAAAATAATTTCATTATCAAGTCCTGAATATTCATATTGCATTAATAAAATTCATATGATTAAAAAGAAAATATTTTAGTGTTAGAAAGGGATATTTTAATTTAATTCTAAAAAAAAAATATTATTTCTTTATAATATCATTCCTTTTTTTTATTTTGAAATTTCTATTTTTTTTAAAAAAATTAAAACTTTTATATTATTTTGTAATCAATAATCATTGCGATGCAATAACTCAAAATTTAAACAAAAATAAGGAGTGAATATTTTGGATTAGGGAATTTATTTTAAAATAAGAAATTACATATTAGATGTTGTAAAGTCTTCTATTAAGAATTTTTAATTAGAATTTTACCCTCAGATTTATCTATTGAATTACTTATATTCATTGGTAAAATATAAATATTAAAAAATGAAAAACTCTTCTTTTAAATTTATAGTTTACAATTTTTTTACATTCATTTGAAATGAATTACATTAAAAAACTTAGTCTCAAATAAAAGCAATATTTATTTTCCTAAAATTACACATTTCATAAAATAATCTTATATTTTTAATTAAAATCCAAGCAAAAATTAATATTACTAATGTGTATTTTTATTTAAATTCATTACTTTAATTTTTGCAATTGAGAAATATATAATAATGTATTTTGTCTTCCCCCGAAGCATTCTAAATTTTATCATTTATTACCTTAGATAATTCTGCTATAAAATTAATGATTAATAAAAGAATTGAATTTATAATACATATTTTCTATTTCTAACCGTATATTTAGTTAAAAGAAAACAATTGACTCAGAAAATATACAACGAATATCTGATTTGAATATAAAAATAAGCATAAAATGATGCATTTAAAATTTGAATTTATTAAAAAATTAGAATTATGCTGTAAGTTTTAATTTTAATCTATTTAAAATGATATTGAAAATCATTTTTACTAATATTAGTTGATATTTTTTAAGAAAAATACAATGGTTTTAGTAAAATTAAAGAAAATAATCATCAAATTTATTTATCTAAATTCAATTAGAAGTTTAAATACTATAAAATCGTTCATTTCCAACTAAACTTAGCCAGTAAAGTTGTCGTAAACATATTGCCCAATTAATAATAATCAAAAATATTTGTAAGACTTTATGTGCCTAAGAATAAATATTTACAATTTTTAAAAGCGAATTTAAAGGAAATAGTTTTTATTGCACTAGAAAAATTCTTCAGATATTGTTTATATAATAATTTTATTTATAATACGGTGATAACAAAATAAAGTTTAAATTTGAGAGGCAATTTTTTAGACTGCTAAAAATGTTATTTGTTTTCGAAAGTGCGTGTAAAGGACTAGTAAAGAGATTGTAAACGAATGATTAAACACGACGTAAACCAAAATTTTCGTCTGACGTATGGAATGAGGCGAAGTTATTTAGCGTAAACTACAAAGCAATAAAAATCCCGTTTTATACGCCAATTGCCAAGACAGGGAGTTGAAAAGACCAGCACTTATGTTACCCTAACAAGAAAATTTGTTTCGTGTCACTAGAAGAGACTTGACCAGCTCTGAGGAAACACAAAATGGTTTGCTTTTACTACATGTAAATAAAGTAACGATGTAAGAATAATGGTCTGAATCACGAGCCTTCAGAATAAACACCACATGTCGTTTTCCCATTCGACTTAAAAAAGATTTAAAAGCAAAAACCAAAAACTAATTTGCTTTATAACGGAAGAGGGTCTGAGGCTTTTTTGAAGGGTAAGAGGAAAGAAAAACTAACAACTCAGCATCGAGGAAAATATTAATTCAAAAAATAATTTTAATGCGTTAACTTTTCTTTTGAGTGCCAAAATTATTGCTCGGTCTTTTCCGCGGTACCATGCTGTAATCTTAATGATTTTTCTCTTAGCCATTTTTACAGTAATTTATCAATAACTCGATGGGAGTTGTGAATCATTATTCCAACGAATCTCTTTTCAACTGGAGAAATAAAAGGGGCAGGAGCAAAGTAAAAGATTTTCAAAACTTTCGAGTCGTAATTTTCACAAAACTCAATTTCTTTTGCCACGCAGCAATCATTCTTCCTTTTCAGGGATAGGAAATTAAAATCTGAGATATCAGCAGGGGTTACTAGGAAAATATTTTTTTTCTTTTTAGATTTATATTTTCCTTATTCTTTCCCAATTCTTTACGGGTATTCTATATTGCCTCCTTTCAGGAGTTGTTGCAGGGATTTCGTTTGCTCTTTTTTTGCTTGAAGTATTTCATATTTCTTCCATATGTTTTAGTTCTGTTATTCAACGTGTACAAAATATAAAAACAATATATATATAGTGCTTTCAGGAGTTATTCAGCTTTAAATAAGAAAAATATAACCGACATAAGATTTATCTCCTGAAATATTTCCTTACGATTTTCGTTTAATTATCAGCACAGTTTTTATTTGAATCATCAAATGAAAATTCATTTACTGAAATAGAAAAGTAATTTAGCTTTGAACTTTACATATATCAACATGTAATTAAACTTGATAAACTAAATTGGAATTATAATTTTTTTTTTACTTGAAATAAAACTATTTTAATTTTTAAATTGTTTTCCTTATAAATTTTACACGTTTTTTATTAAAATATATTTAAATAATAAAATTGGAAACCATTTGAATAAATAAAATACACATTCATTTTTAGTTGCTTATGTGTATGATCTTTATAATTTCCTATAAATATTTTATTATACTTTTAAATTCTATATTTTCTTATTTTACATATTAGGATCCTGTAAAACTACCACACGTATTGCAAAATATATGGTACTTTTTTTTAATTTCTTTTGATACAAAATCTTAGAGTATTAATGCCTACATAGAAATAAATAAACTTATAAAATTATTTTGTTTTTAGCATATTGAAGGAAAACATATTTCTTGTATGTGTTAAGTGTTAGAGTGATCTATAAAATTGGTTTGCATACTGTTGAAAAATTCTAATGTAAAATAGGTTTTCCTTATTATTGTAAAATAGATTATCTTACTCTTTTCTGCGGAAAATTTTAAAATGCTTAAAGGAAGCAGCAGTTTATGAAAGTATGTATTAATAATATGAATTACAAAAAATTATGATATTATTTTTAAAACATATATGAAAAAAAAAGAATTTCAAGAAAGAACAATGTTTTAGCAACTAATTAAAATAATACCTTTCTTAGAAATTGCAATATGAATTTTAACTTTAAAACTTCTGTAACAATTTAAGCCCAATATTAAATACATTAATTATGACATTTTAAAAAAGAAAAGGATATATTGTTTTAAATTTTTACTGTTGTGAAATTACCATTATTCCGCCAATTAAACAAAAATAGGAGCGGAGTAAAATAACAAACACTAAATATAGGTAGATTTAAAATTTAAGTGCAATTTTCTTTAATACTTTTATGCATCTGTATACCAAAAAATGATTTATTTGAAAATATTTATAGGTTTAAATTATTAGGAAAGCTTATAGTTCGAAGGTTAATTACCATCCGATACAAATTAAATAACGATATTAAGTGAGAAAATATATTTATTTTATACAACTCATACAGTAGCTTACGATACAACATAATATAAATCACTATCAAAGTACATTACAGTCTGGGTGTACAGACATTTTACAGTGTGAATACTTATTTACGATTATTAAATTAACTTTATATATGCCATAATATTTAATTTAGGTTATTTTTAGCTGCATTAAATAAAAAATATTATAAAATGTTAAAACCAAGTCACTTTATCTTGTAATATTACTTTGTTTTAATAAACACATGATAAATCCATATTATTAAATACTTTATTTATATATCTTTTAAAAATCCTAATAAGGATTAAAATAATTATTAATGTTTAAAAATAAATGATAATATCATGTGAAGAGTTTCATGGAAAGAATAAGCTAAGAAATTTATTAACTATTATCTTATTATGTTTTTATCATAATTTTCATGTTACGTTGTTCACACTTTTGATGTAATAATTTCCATAAAGTGTTTGCTAATAACAACATTAAAGTATTTTAATTACAATATCAGTAAAGTGAAATAAGCAAATTGTGTATGTTAATTACACCTTAAGTAACGAAAGGTAAGCAAATAATATAAATTCATTTAATTTAATTTTTAAGTAACGGTAGAATATAAAAGTGTTAATATAACTGAAGTATTATATCTATATATATTAAATAATAATGCAACATATTAACAGTGATTAATCGTTTCGCTTTCATATTTAAATTCTTGAATATTATTATAATATCATCAATCATTCAGAAAAAATGGCAAATGTTTATATTCTTCTGTAATGAATATCTTTATTAATCTTAGATTCAATTTTAAATACCTATTCATTACGAGTAAAATAAGAAGATCTAAAACTGAAAACCAATAGCAGTTTGATAAAAGGGATATAATTTTGTAAATAATTACTTTTAACAGAAAAATGCCTCAATATAAATATAAGAGCTTTACAAAATTATTCGAATATATATCGATAACAAATGTAAAGAAAATTTACTAAAAAAAATATTTTCTTTTTATATAAATCACTTTTTAGAAATTGATCTCCCTTTTGAAAACCAAAATATATAAAGAAAAAAAGCTGCAATTTTAATGAAAACGCCTTACAAAGTTATCCAAAATAGTTATCTAAGCGAAATACGAAGAAAATATTACAAAACATGATCTCACTTCTGAGAAATATATGCACATTACAGTAACTTACTTTTTTCGACAGAAGCCTTAATTCTCATGTTTAATGAAGTGTCACGTTGGACGAAAATGGGGGAAATACACGTCCTCAATAGCGATACGAGGTATCTGTAAGCCATTAAGGGGCTATTCGCCTTTCATACTCATATCTCCTTACGGTACTCGCAATGATTTAGAGTGTCAAAAGAAAATTCTTTAACGGCCATCTAATATCATAAGAAAAGAAAAACTGTCGGTATTAAAAAATAAATGATAATAATTGCCAACCTCTGGTAAGTTATAAAAATCTACTAAATTCATAAATTTTTTTACTGTTCAGCCATGGGTGATAGGAATAGATGCTATGGGGTTAAGCAGGCTCCATCGAGAAGAGATCCACTGGAAATATCTCTGAGAAAGGCCAAAGAAAAATATATCGGCTAAGTAGTAGACATTCTTTGTTGACAGTGATTGATGAAGGCTGGATGCAATCAGTTTCGTGAAGGTGCTCTTCGCTCTTTGTTCTGATTAGGAGTAAAGTGAAATAGGGATGATTTTCCTTTTTTTCATTTAAATGATGTTAGATTTGTATTGATGAATCCATTAAAACTTAGATTTTTCAGTATTGGAATTTAAATTTTATTTAACGATAAAAGTATTTTGTTTTCGAGTTTGAAAACCTTTTTGCTTAGGTATCAACAAGAATAATTCCTGGTTCTTTCTTTTATTTTTTACTTTCATCACCATAAATTTCATTTTTTAGTATTTAAAAATTCGTATTTCTTTTGACAAAAGAGAACTTTGATAATCACTTTATATAAATTAAATGTTCAAAATGATTACTAATATATTTCAGATTACTTCACTAGGTTTCACACAAAATTCTATCATTAGGGTGTAGCATTATTATTTAGCGGTTTCCAATTGAAATCTATACAACATAGAACTCATACCGAATTTTTCATATTCTCATAAGAAAGAAACATCCAACAAATTGAATCAATGATTAAATACCATAGCAATGTAATTTTTATTGAATTACCTAATAATATGTATAATTTAAATTAAAAAATTTTGCACTGTGTATTTTAAAAATTTTAAGGCTTAAGTATGTGAATATAATTTTTCATGTATATAAGAAAAGTTTTATCCTTTAAACTTCTGAAATATTTATTCTTACAATATTTTGCATACATTTCATTTCATTACAATGCATATTATATTTATATATATATATATATATATATATATATATATATATATATATATATATATATATATATATATATATATATATATATATATATATATATATATATATATATATATACAGGGTGCCCCAAAACGACCGCATAAACTCTGCACAGCTAGATTCCTCGTTGGGAGTACATAAAAACTCCCCAAAGAAGCGAATAATTTATTATTCAGCACTCTATAATCAAGAATATAATCATTTTTGAAATATATTTCTTTTATTTTTCCACAAATTAAACTTTAATTTCGAATAATTTTTATATGATTTGCTACATAACTAAAAGGAATAGATTATATATAAATTGGTCAGATAAATCTGAAATAAGTACTTATTGCAAATGATTAATTAATATATATGACATTTTTGTAATAAATTTAGTATTGTTCTGTGTTTTCTTCTGGAAATGAAATTGGGTGATATTGTTGAAATGTAATCAGTTTAGTACAGGTATTTTGCATCTCACACAAACAAAAAAATGCTTGTAAACATATATACATCTCACATATATCTCCCATCACTAATGCAACAAACATTATATCGTGAGTAACTTGAAAAGAATTGATATCACACACGCACACAGTTTAAACACTTTGGTTAAGATTATCAAGGATAATTGAATGAACAAGTTTTTAAATTAAGGAATATTGATTCAGTATTTTAAAATATTTAGCATAATCTGATTTTATTTTAATAAAAATTTCTTGACTTGATTCGTGTTATTTATTAACTGCCTTCTTTTATGACCTTTAAAAAAGCTTTTATTTAATTTTACAATTCAATTTTGCTTCGATATAATTTCTTTGAAACAAAAATTAATACACTTAATTTTAGCAAAATGCTTAAGACACTTAAACTATAAAGGCATAAATAACTACTAACATCTTTATTTATTAAACTTTATCACAAATTTTTAGATTTTATAAAGAATATAGGCAAAGAATAGCAAATTTAACTTAATTAACCATTTTATATTGCTTTTACATACAGTTAAGTAATAAATGTTTTTCAGAATAATTCATTTTATATTTTTTAAAAAAATATAACTTTTTTAAAAGAAAATGTTTAAATTCTGTTTAAATGTCATTTATTCTTACATACAAAATTTTCTGCGGGTAAATAACTTAAAACAAACTGCTAATACTATTGTTAAAATTAGTTTCTGCTTACACTTAACATCATAAAATGGCAGACAAATTTCATCGTAAGCTGATATATGTATATATATATATATATATTTATATATATATATATATATATATATATATATATATATATATATATATATATATATATATATATATATATATATATATATATATATATATATATATATATATATATATATATATATATATATATATATATGTATATATATATATATACATACATATACATATATATATATATAATCCATTAAAACGCAGAAAACTCTAGGGCAGCCTGATATATAAACTGCTGCAGCCAGCTTGAACACCTATTTACACTTCAGCACACCATTGTACTGTTAATTCTTCAGTTATAGAATATTTTAAACCAATTTAATCCATCATGTATAAATGTTATGATAAAAAATTACAAAACCATTGAAAATAATCAATTAATAACCCAAATTTGTCTTGCTATTTAAATATTTTCGTTATATTGTTGTTATTATTTTCTCTAAGAGTTTACCAATAGTGGGTAGGAGAGAGATTGGTCTATAGGATTGTACATCATATTTGTTTTTACCTTCTTTATGAAATAAAATAATTATGCCTATTTTAAGACACTTGGGAAACTAAGGCATATATAAGCATTTGCTTAGGAGTTTGTACAGAAGGTCTGGAAAGCTATTATGTATGCCCTTGAGGATTGAATTATCTATGCCATCATATCCTGGTGCTTAACCCCTTGGTAGAGACTTTATTGTTCGTGCAAGTTCCTCCTGGCCAAAGGGTATGTCATTCAAAGTAAATTCAATATCAAAAAGCAGTTGCAAAAATAAGGGAATTGGATGTTCTGGGAAGAGATCTTCAAGGATCTTATTTGCTGTATCCAGTTGAGAGCCTTTAAATATGTTAGAAGATGGGTTAAAAAGGTTGGAATACTTTTGTCAAACGATGATTTGTATACTTTCCCAAATGGGTATTTTGCTGCTGAGCAGAAATTTATCCACGCATTTTTCTTGGCAGTTTTAATTAATTTATTATTAGAAGTCACTTTGCTTTTATAGATGTTACAGAACTGTTCTTTTTCATTTTGTTGGCCTCGTTGAATTCTTCTCCTTATGGTCTTAAATTCTTTCTTTTTGATTTCCAGTGATGAAGACCACCATTTTTGGTTTTGAGCAGCATTTGGAAATTGTACTTTGTAGTCTTGAAGTTATGTTTTCTAGTTTATTATTTGTGTTTTCTGCATCAATAGACTTTTGGAAATCTTGAACATAAAGACTGCGCAGATTTAAAAATTTGGCATGGTTTCCATAAGATGTCTTGTATCTTTTTATCTACAAGCATTTGGTAACTTTGTTAAGAGTGATTGATATGTATCGATGATCGCTGAGTGTCTCTTCTTCTAAAACGTTCCAGTATGTAGTATTCTCTAAGTTTCCATGAGATACTAAGGTTAAATCAGGTCATCCTTGTTGTAATCGATTAAGATATGTAGGTGGTGAGTTAGTGTTATTGAGAAGAAAAATGTTATTAGACATAATAATATCTTCTACGAGTTCACCCCTTGCATCATTATGTTGATAACCCCAATTAACACTGTGGGCATTTAGATCTGCTCCGATGAGGAAATTTTCTGGTTGTATTTTTCTGACAATTGTATCTTGTTCATTAAGAGTGAGTGAAATGTCATTTGGGACAGAGTCGGTGGAAAGGGAGTTTGATGGTGGATTGTATGCTGAAATAATATTAAATGGTTCAGAATCAACTGTAATTAATTTTAATTGTGATTGTCCTCTCAGTGGTATGAACCAAGATTGGCTTTAAGTCCCTCATCGTAACAATTATGGTTGCTTTGCAATTTTTCGAAGTCCAATACGTCCATGTCGAAGAAACGCCAAAAATTCTTTCATTCAGGATGTAGGGTTCTTGAACGAGAAAAACTTTCACATCATGTTTTTTCAGCTGTGACTTGTAAGAGATTTGTAGGAGGTTTTGATTTTCTTTATATACACATCATTCATGTTTTAATATATTCTGCAAATATTTATTTCGAATACAGTTGAAAATTGTTTTGTGATAGTGTATTTAGCAAGAAATTCTTTGTGTATTCACAAAAAATATTGATATTGACAGTGCAATATTTAAATTTCTTATAATTTCTTTATCTTTTATGTAATGAAAATTTGCAAAGATCATTAGAAATCGGACTGTTAGCAAATGATAAACTGCTATAACAAATTTGTGTGCAAATTTGTTCATCGCTCCTAGAAAACGAATAAATCAAATTCTGTTCGCTGTGAACTAGTAGCGTAACTAGTAATGTCATTTATTCTTAAACTAGTGCTATATGTAATGTTTGAAAATCAATTAATTAAATTTGTAAAATTATTTTGCTTATTTTATTTTTAATCCCAAATTACATACATTTTATCCTATTCTCTGCGTAGTTTAGGTGTAATATTTATTAGTCTTTTGATTCCTAAACATTGCTTCTAGTAATTAGAAAAGATCAGAAAATTTTAGAAATAGAAAAATTAATCTTTACTAATATTTTTTTAATTGTTATAAATCTCCAATAAAAACATCTTAATATTAAGTATAATGTTGTATTCTTCTCTTAATGTAATATTTTAAAAATTCCGTATAATTAGTAAAATATTTAACATTCCTTAATACAATTTATAAGCGTTTCTTCTTAAAATTATGCACGACACACAGTTTTTCTGTTAATAATGGTAAATAATCGTAAAGTAAGTAGATGATAATCTGATTGTAGATTAACATATTGATTTATAAATAGATTTCCGTAATGTTATTGTGGGATAATTTTATAATAAATTAAATACGCACGTTGCTTTTATTTTTGAATTGAGTTTTAATTTGTATCAGAAACACAGTATTGTGTAATAATAAGAGTTATCGATGTTTCGGTTAAATAGATATTCACACGAAACTAAAATCTTATTTTAGAACTTTTATAAAAATATTCTATGTTTATCATCATAAACTATTTAAATAAATTTAATACAAAGATTATAATTTTTAATTTATTTTATTTGACTTCAATCAAAATATGATAACTTTTTATGCATTTCCGGTTGTTTTTGCTTTTATATTTTCTTCTCAAACAATTATTTCTCGCAAAACTAATATAAATTTGATAATCTTGATATTTATCTTTCATTTTCTAACTGTTACGAAACTGGAATGAATATTTTAATTTAAATGAACTAATTAGTAATATATTCATTTTTATTTTAACTGGAAAAAATGTAGAATTAAATAGAATATTTACTTTTGTGTATACTGAATGACGTAAAAAATAGAACTACATCTATTTAAAATAAAAGAAATGCATTTCGACCTCCTAATCCATATATTTTTGTTTTTGGATCATAAGAAAAGCTCATAAAATTTTTCCTAGTACTTTTCTTTCTAATAGTAATATATATTTAAATAATACATTTTTCACTAAATCCTAAAAAACTTGACACTTTCTTAAATTATATCAAATTAATTAATCGTATGTATACAAACTTAATTTATAAAATATTATAAAAAATAATATGCATAAATGTTATTAATTAATAAAATGATCGATTAAACTTTAGCTTGTTTTGTGTTGTTCTTTCAATAAAAACAACACATATCATACTCCTAATGAAAACATCTCAGAATAAAAAATATTTATTACATTTCTTAATGAATTTACTTATCTTTCTATAACATTTTTGTCTACAATAAATACATTTTAATTCGGTTTTATGAAAAACAAACGATATAAGAAAAAGAAAAGTTAAATTGCAATCAATATTAATGCTTTGTATTTAAAACATGAATATTTATTTCAAATTTCAGTTCTTCCATTATTTAAAATGTAAAAGAAGAATTAATCATTCTTCTAAAGCCTTAATATTTACATACTGGATTCAATGAACAGTAACTGCTAAATTTCACAGACGAAATAAATTATTGCGAGTTAAAAAAATTCTTTGTATTTGAAATATATGCCAAATTATTACCATTTCAATTCCCTTAAGATTGTAAGATTTACTAAAAATGTGTGCAAGAGAGGTCATTTAAATTGAACCCTTGCATTTAGTTACCATGCAAGAGGGCATTAAAGCACTTCCAATTGCCGAATTAGCATTTTTATCCCCAACATGGACTGCCTGGGATTTCACTTAAAAGCTCAGGTGATTAGCATAAATTCTATTGCACATGTAAATGATTTCTCAAACAGTCCGTAACGGGGATTTTCTCCCAGCAAAGTTTTCAGCGGATGGAGAGTTCGTTTTCTGGCGTAAGTCAGGGTGAACTTGTTCTTGTCATTAGAAGGTTCGAGACTCAATGTTAAATATTATGTGTCCGGTCATTATAGGGTAAGGAAATAAAAAGAAAAATATAATTGAAATTCCTTTGTAACACCTTCGGTTAATTAAATCAGATCCAGAAACGACATAAGAAGTGCGGATGACTTGTAAGAGGTGGGATTTTCTTTTTTAAACTGCGTGTACCCTTATGTCTTACTTCCGTTTATATCTTAGATATTTAATTAAGATAGCTCGTTAGCACTGTTAAGCCTCTTTTGTGCAGTTGTGTATCTATATTCTTGCATTTAAACTTTATATTTCCCCCAAATTGGTATAAAATAAAAATAATATTAAACAATGATCGATTAAAATAATTATTGATATTTTTAAAGAAGTTTCTAATAAATGGAAATAAAAATATGTTCGTATTAATTTATTTAATATTTCCTATAATTTTCATTTATGATATGACTTTATAGACTGAAAATTGAATATTAATTGCATTTCGCATTCAGTTTTTACACATAAAAATTTACAGATACAAGGTAAAAAGTTGCAATGGAATTTGGAACTCTACAAACTGTATTTAAATAATCTCAAAGAAAGATTGCTTTGTCTTAGTTGTAATGAACTTTAGTTTTCAATGTAAATCACAATGATGTTTAATATCAAGTAAGCGATAAAATTTAAGGAAATATTTGTCAAAAATATAATTTAAATTATTTTATTCCATTGAAGTTGAACTTTTGAATTTAGTTTTTTTATTAGCATTAATATTTTCATTTATTTGAATAAATGCTTTCATTTATGGGAATTCATTTAGTGTATTACATTAATTACTTACTTAATTAGGTGAACAAACACATGGTTAAAAGATTAAGCAACCCAACTAAGAGTATACAACTCTGAATTAGATACAAGAAGTTATGCGGGTTCACAGGAACACATACACAGAATTTTTTTAATCTACTTAAAATTAAAACTTTAAGATGATGTAAAGGGAGTAAAATATAATATTTATATTGGTGTGTAAAATGTGATTAAATGCTTTAAATGTGCGTCATTTTCATTATAAAATGTCAAATTATATTTAAGGAAACGGCATTCACTGAACGAATAAGTTATGCTTGTTAAATATTGTAGGATTGTTTATAGTTCATTTCTACTGATGCTTAGATTAGTAAAGTACAATATGAAGTATCAAATTTAGGTCTTCTCTGCAGCTCAGAATTATCAAGTATTTGCTGGTTTTTAGGCGTTAATTACTTTAATTTCCACAGATATTATCAAACTTTTCAAATCAAATGTTTTATTTCAACAAGCTATACAAATTTTAAATAGAATTGAACAAACTATTCTGGTTCATTAATCTTTAAAAATTCATTATAATTATTACTCTACACATAGTCATAATTTAAATTTTTCCAATGTATTTTTCCCAATATTTCAAAAGAATTAAATTTAATTTCGATAATATTGTTCTAAATCTCCAAAATTATATATTTCAAGGTGAAAACATTAAATGTTAATTCTAAATGTATAAAAAAAAACATTTATTTAAATATTGTATTGTACAATCTAAATTTAAAGCATGAAAACAACTTTTTCAAATTAAAATTTTACACGAAAAATTATTTCTAGGATATAAACTCATTAAAACTTTCACTTTGGATTAAAAAAATAGTAATAACATTTTTTCTATAATAGTCCATATCAGTAGTTGCAAAAAATGCTTTAATCTAACAAACCAAATTTTATTCATTGAATCGTAAATAATTGCAACAAATCGTATGTCTCAGCGTATTCATGACACCTCTTTCGGGCAATTCGTTCATCCATGCTATCCATTTCTTTCGTAAGTGGAAAAATTCCTCAGTATAAGATTGAATTTAGTGATCCTATATTTTATTCCATTCTTCTGTTTGTTCTTTTTCCTTTTTTACTTTCATTTACTTGCTATTTCCATTTATAGTGTGTTGCAAATTTATTTGTTTGCTATGAATTTCAGATTCTCTAAACTCTGTTTCCTTCTTTTTGAAAAGAACACAGAAAACATATAAATTTAAATAGAGTATTTATAACAGAAAAAGTTTTATACGTCTAGAATCTTAAACCATAAAATATCTGGTTCCATTAGTTCTTTATATTATATGAGTGTAATTTTTATTTTCTATTACATATTTTGAACTTCAAAAGTTTTTTTTATGATAAAATCAACATGAAATTCAATTCATCAACACAAATATGAAACTAAAATTTTGCAATAAAATTAACATTTAAATGGAAAATTTTCAATACTTAGCGGAATTCTCTTTTTATCTTGTTACACTATAAAGGGATACATTCAAGATTAAATTACATCATAATTTTTATACTAGCACAAAAAAAGTACCCACAAATGATGTTTTTAATGTACACATTTCTCGTATAGCGAATGGACTAATAAATGTCATCCCATTTTAATATTTGATAAATATATCATTTAAAAAATAAATTGCAATAAGTGTGATTTTCATTAATAGTATGATTATTTCATTTACGAATAGTTAATTTGCTGTTTTAGATTATGTGTTTTAAAATGGATTTATGGGATTGCTCTTAAGCACTAAAATATTATATACTCTGATTAAATACGAAAATATTTTGAACGAAATAAACTGACAAAATTTTAAAATACATGTAATTCATACCCATAACTAAAATATTTCCTATAGAAAAAATTCTTCAAAATTTAAACTGACTAATTACATATAAATCAATATTTATTATATTTTCTTTTAGTTTCAAATTAAAATTGAATAGAATATACTAAAATATTAAAATTCCTCTTATATGTATATTATATATATATATATATATATATATATATATATATATATATATATATATATATATATATATATATATATATATATATATATATATATATATATATATATATATATATATATATATATAAGATAGACTTTTAATAGTTTAGTATATAAAGAAGACTTTTAATAGTTTAGTATATTCTATTCAGTTTTAATTGAAACTAAAAGAAAATATAATACATATTGATTTATATGTAATTAATATAAATTAATAAAAATTGTTACTATAGTAAAAACCATAACCACAAATATGGTTGAAAACATGTTCAAATGTTTTAATGAAAATTATATTCACCGAAAGAAGGTTCATATGAAATATAAATAAAAATTCGAGAAATATTTTCGTTTTAAATTGCAAATATAGCACGACTCTAATTTTTATAGAGATATCTAATTTATGTTTTAAGTTTGAATTACTTTTATATTTATATTATTACAAGCAATTTTAAGCTTTTCATAAATTTAAATGTAAGTAATAAGTTTTAGAATAAGAAAATATTACGAATCAAATCATTTTATTGGCGATATATTTTTATCAGCAAGAAATTTTTACACCAATTTATTTTTACAATTAATATAAAAATTAATTTAAGAATCATTTGAGCATATTGAATATGTTTCCTTGGTTATGTATACTTTCAATTTTGATTAATTCTTTAATAATTCATACCATTCCTCACACGAATTTATTATATAGTGATTAAAATCTTATGTTTTTTAAAAGACTAATATTAATTATTTATCGATTATAAATTTCTTTCACTGTTATTAAATGCATTTTATTTGATGTTTTTACCGCTTTTTTGCTGTTTTAATTTACAAAAAAGAAGATAATATTTGATCTACAAAAATATTTTCACCATGAAACTCATTTAAAATTTAAATCATTGAGGAAAATAATTTTGCATATATATTTCTTTATTATCAACAATAAATCATAAGTGAATTTTCAATGATGTGATCAAATATTTCTCGCACGCAACTTTTAATAGTATTTCAAATAGCATTGTTAGTGATAATTTTAGTAATAATCATTACAAACAAATCTTATTTTGTTAGGTACATTAAAAAAATAAGGTTATATGCTCAGCCCTAGTAATGAGTCTTTTCTCAAATATATTTCTTAGAACAGAGTGTGAATTTTTGCTTTCAATTTTAAATTCCTAGGACTACTTCAGAAATCTGATTGTTAATAATCACATAATGTTAAGGGCTTTTACTTATAAAACATTTTTTTAAAATTTCTTATTTTTCAATTTCAAAACTTGACAAAACATGCCTTCAAATCTTCCCAGTTTAAGCCTACAAGTTATTTAACATATGATAATCACATTATTAGCTTTTCAATAATACATATTTATAAATCAATTGAATATCCATTTTTCACTGACTTTTATCAGTCTAATGATATTATAAGGCTTTAGGTATTAAAAATGAGGCTATTAACACTTTCAAATCATACATGGTTTCTTAAATATGGAAAATTACTTGATCCTAATTTATCCTAACTTAATTTATTTCATAATTTATATTTAAATGAATAAATTACAGATTTCTTTTGATTTTATCATAAAAATACTCATGGACGCTTGAATCTTCTTTCCCTTTTACATATAACAAACATATAACTCTGATCGACAATAATAATATTTCGCTTAACTGCTTCTCGCAGCACTTTTTTTTATCTATCTCACTAAGGCAAACTTAAGGCAAGGGTAGGCATGACAGGTGGGGAAAGTGTCGTGCTTCCCTTCTTAACTTGTACCAGGATGTTGTCCCGACAATCAGGGTAATGAAGATCATGCTCCGATGAAGAGGGTTTCCATCTATCCGGAAATTGCGCACTCGCTTGAGTGAGTCAGGCAACATCGACTTCGGGAGGAGACTCGTTGCCGGATATACTGGGACTGTGATTAAATATGCCTTGGATTAGCAGACTTTTACGTTGAATCCTCATCTTTCTCTCCCACGAGAGATAAGTGATTTTCCGGATTTTCTGCTACTTTCTGTCACTCGCGAGGTAAATATCAAATATGTCATAATGTGCTTTTATTCACTTTGGCAGTCGTTTTTATTTACGTTGGTGTACGTGTCATCAGAAAAAAATGTATTTTATGCTTAACTATTTTATTCTTGCACTTTTTTAAATAAATCATATAATTGCTTAAATTTCAGCCATCATTTTAATGTGTAATAATGTCATTAAGAAATAATATTCTATTCCACTTTGTCGTTGTACATTAAGAAGTATGAAGCAATGTTTGAAGATTTGTATGTAGGCTACAATGTAACTGATTGGAAGTAAAAAGAAAACCTATATAAATAAAGAGAAAAGGTCAAAGAGAGTAATTTTTCTGAACGACTCCGCATTTTAATGAATAAAGATGTAAGAAGGACTGAAAGTGATGTTTGGCAAAAAAATAATCATTACTTAAATGTTGATATAAATGTAGTTGTAACATGATCTATGTAAATCAAATTTATGTAGTTTTAAAATTTCGGAAGTACCAAAAACAGAATTTTAAGGTTTTAATAGTTACTTTTTTTTAGGATTACTAAAATCGTATCTATATATAAAAACATTATCAAAATATTTTATTAGTTGGAGGAAAAATAATCATTAGCACTTAGAACCATAAAAGATTATAGAATAACTAATCTCTGTTACTTAATAATAGTTTTAATTTTAAATATTCACATTTTATTATTAAAAATGTGAATCTATATTTTCAACATTCTAAGTTAAATTTAAACTATGTATTACCACAGTTTTAAAGTGAAACTACTACTTTGTTTTCAATATTTCAATGAATTTATTTACTGCAATTTAGTTTTTCTTATCATTGAATTCTTGCTTATTATAATTGAAAAATATCTTTCAAATTTTGAACTATAATATAATAAAAATTTTAAAAGAGTGAAATAAAAAAAATTTAAATAGTAAGTTTAATAATGATTTTTATAAATTATTGAAAAATATAAGCCACGTGAGGACAAAAATTCAAAAACAAAAGTATCATTCTTATTGAACAAAAACACTTTTTATATTATTCTTTTGAATTTTAATGAAACACAAGATACGCATATACAAATACTTGTTTTTTTAAATTAAATAGAAATCTAATACATTAATGAAGAACAAGAAATATTAATAAAAACATATTCTAAAAAACACTTTCAACTCAAACTTTATTGAATATTTATAAATAAATATAAAAATTTTAAGAATTATTTTAATTTACTTTCTTCTCTTATGTTTACCATTCTATAATTTAAATAAAAATTCATTCTAGAAAAAAACAATTATATTTAATTGAGATATATAAGCAAAATAATAACGTTGTAATAATTTTGACATTTAAAAACACTGTAAATAATTTAATTAAAAAGACAGAGATTCTTTAAAAATATAATAAATATTGATACACAACTGTGTATTTGCATATTGATTATATGGAAACACATTATTGCCAGAGTGATAACGAAACTAAACTTCTATGGAAATTATAATTAATGTAAAAATTTTACAAATTATATTTTTATAGTTGAACTTAGAGTTATCAAAATATTAAACGATCAAAATAAAAACTATTAATTTAATTATTATAACTTATTCTAAAATTTTAATTTATTATATAAATACAAAACTCTGAGTAATAATATAGTACTTCGTAAAATTTATATTTTATGTATTTTTTGTTATTCGAATTCATTTTATAAAAAAATACAAGGTATTTCTTTAGACTGATACAAAATTAGAACTTGAAAAGGTAAATAACAAAGATATACTTATTAGAGAATTACTATATTTCATCAGCTTTGCTTAGGAAGTAAGATTTGTTGAATCATATCTATACAATCAGGCATAACTTTTTTTAAATAATTTAGATGAGACATACCTTTTAAAAACATATTTTCTTTATAAAATACTAATATAATTGAATTAAATATGTTTGTGTAAATAGAAAAATTCTTAGCAAATATTCTACATATTAGTTTGATTTTATTTAGGGTTTATCTATTCTTAATATAAAAAATGCGAATATAAATTTAATAATATGTTATATGGAAAAATATAGTTTACTAGCCAATATAAGTAAAATAACTTACTGTGTATGTAAGGAATATTAAAATTATACTTTTATAAGCCCATAAATTTTAAATCCAAACAAAATTTATGTGAGATGCATGAATATCAGTGAGAAAAAATTATAAAAATTAAAGTACTACTTATTCAGCTATCCATAATTCATGAGTTTTTTTTTTATTACATTTTTGTATTTTAGCTAAAAGAATGTCGTATGAGAAAAAATACCAAAAATGTGTGCCACTTACCTAATTTTAAGTTTTCAATTTCTTAATACGTCTGTATCATAAAATATTCATAAAAATGTTCCTTCTGGAATTACAGTAAGAAAAAAATATATTTCCCATTTTTGATATCTTCTTGCTTTTCATTTTTTCTCAATCGACTTATAAGCATCTTGCTGTATCGGGAAATATAAAATATTTAAAATTAATTATTATCGACGAGAATTTTCATAGAAAATAAACTTAAGTAAAAAATGGAATTTATTCGTATAAAAGCTAATATTTTAAAGTAAATATGATAGTAAATTTATTAATCTTTATCATGCAAAATATGGACATTGATTCTGACTTGGTGCTTAAAAATGCGTAAATTGATCCTGGATTAGGAACAAATCTTAATATTATTTTCTATTAATAATCGTCAGTCATATTAAGGTGTAGAATCATTAGTGGTTGATTTATAGAAGACTGTTGTTTGTCATAAGAAATTAGGAATTCGTGTCTTGTCAAAACTGAAAAACGAGAAACAAATAATTTCATTTAATATACCCATCTGTCTGAGAAGATGTTTCAGTAATTATTTTTCTTTTTATTTTTTTATCAAGCAATTTCTAAAAACAGATCCGCCATTTCAAAACATTTTTACAAAATCAAAAAAAAATTGAGTTAACGAGTTGGAGTTACTTTTAACTTGTTTAAAGAATTTATGTTGCTAAATTCAATAATTTTTTTTTATTAAAGCTAATAAATCTTTTAAAATTTCAAAGAGCATTTTGTTAATCACTTAAATAAATAGTTAAATAATTTTTTTCCTATTTCAAAAAATAAAACAATTAAATTTGCATATTCACAGACTTTATAGTACTGACTAAAAAATATTATAAAATAACTGCTTGAAAAACTTAGAATTGTAAATTACAGAATGTATGAACGTAACAATATATTAAACTTATACATTTAACAATATCTGACAAAGAATTTTGAACTTAAAATTGAACTGTAATCAATAAAAAGTAAAAAATTGCATTTAAATTCTAAAATTTTAAGTGATTTTCAGAAACTAATTAAATATTAAAATTTGTATTATTATTCTTAATTTAGAACGGGAATCATATAAAAATATTGAGAAATATTTCCATTTTTTAAATATTTTTGAATATTTTTAGAAAGTCAGAAAAAACTGAGTATATTGAGTTTCGATTGATCAATTTTACTCACTTTACAAGTGACAAAAATATTTTTTGTGAAGAAAGTCTGGAAAAAATTCAATAGAAGTGATATATCTCTTTATCCTGAATGACAAAATTTACTAAGACATCAGCTAAAAAATTAAAAAAAATGGGAAAGTCGATTTAAAATTTCAAATATTTTGAATTGCCAAATGCTTTAAAGCATAAGAAATCATTTTTCTCAATATATATTAAGGAATTTAAATTAATATATTATAAGTAAGTATCTAAAATAATTTGAAATATAAAAATTAGTTTATATAATGAGCGACTAAAAAACCCGATATTATCATAATTAATTTCCAGATTTATATATTTAAACACAGAAATACATTTAGAAATAAATTATTCATTTTAATATAAATATATTATTATCAAATATATATAATATATATATATATATATATATATATATATATATATATATATATATATATATATATATATATATATATATATATATATATATATATATATATATATATATATATATATATATATATATATATACTCACCTGTGTGTGTTATATATTTTATAAGTGTATTGATGTATATTATATTTATTGCTTAGAGATCTAATATATCACTTTTTGTAAGTTTTTATAAAAGAATTATTTATGTTCAACCTTTTCATGACATAAAACCACTGAATAGTTAAGAATTTTTCAAAAAAGGAGAGAAATCGATATTTTTCTTTAAATATATGAGCCTTAAAAATGTTCCCTTTCAAATTATATAAATTTTCTGCACTAATATTAATCGTCTAAGTCATAATGTCTCTTTTCGTCGGAGTAGCCAATGAAATTCCGGAGGTATTTTCCCTTCCCTACTAAATCATTCAAAGTCCCCATCAGGTAATAGCTTGTGCCATCACTGATTCTATTCTGAATGGAATTGTCGAAAAGGTCTCTTTCTCTCTTTTTTGAATTACGACCAGGATTTGTATCTCTCTCTGAACACGTTTCCTTTTCCGGTCTTTTATGTTCAGAGGTATAATTCATAGCCAATGGTTCATATTCCTCCCATTTCACACAACTTTGTTTCTTTTTTTACCTCCACTCTTTTCTTTATTATACTTTTTGCTAGGTTTGGAGTAGAGTCTGGCGTAGTGAGTAGTGGAAATAATTTGGTGTTTTAAAACTATAGATAACTTGATTTTTTTTTACTGCTTAGTAGTTCGAAATGTTCAAAAGAAAATCGCTTTCTTTATTTTGATTTCTAATGTTTAAAGTTTTTACTTACAAAAATTAAATTTCCTAATTTTACTAAAATTTTAATTGGCAATTTTCTATAAGATAGTATTGCTTTTGATTCCATCATTCGTTTTTCTTGTCATTTTAGTTTTAAATATTTAAATGATTGCATGATAAGAAATTTAAATTAATTTTATTTAAATATTAAAATATAGAATAATAATTATCCTTGAATCTAAAGAAAAACATAATCTGACTAAAATAGATACATTGTGGAATATTTTATAAAAGCTAATAAATATACATATATATATATATATATATATATATATATATATATATATATATATATATATATATATATATATATATATATATATATATATATATATATATATATATATATATATATATATATATATATATATATATATATATATATATATATATATATTTCCACAAATTTAAAATTAATCTTGCAAAAAACATTAAGTTCATTTATTTATTTTATAATGTTTTGCGGATAGATAAAACTTCGTACATTGAAAAAAATGCTTAACTTTGTTCGTTCCTTCAGAAATATTTTACTATTTAAGAAAAAAGAGATGCTTGAATTTAAAAGAAATGATAAATATTTATATTTTTTTCTTTCTCTCTTTAATTCAATTTAGATTTTCTACCTTACATTCAGAAAACACATCTGGTGCCCGCTTTAGATTGACTTTTTAAATGAAGTATTCTTCAGATTTCTTTAATTCATATCTTCGGATATGTTTATATATATATACCTTATTTTGCTGAAATTTATTTATTTTGCACTTTACTCGACACGCATTCTGCTATCTTTATTTTTCTTAAGTTAGAAATATTTTTATCTTAAATTTTTAAAAGTAGTTTCACATTATTATTTTATTTCCTTTAAAAATATTGATGTACGTGTTTTCAAAAATTTAGAGAATTAATTACAATTCTTAATTTTGTTCCCGAGTATTAATGGGAGTATAATGTTTAAAGACAAAAAATATTATGCTGATAAATATATTAAATTTCAGAATTTAGTGCAGGTTTCAATTTAGAATTATACACTATTTTATGTATAGGTATATATGATTGGGCATAATTATTTAGTAGTCAAGCACAGTTAAATATTAAAAAGGTAAATATTAAAAGCTAGTTGAAATTGGAAATAGTGAAATTTGCTTCACAAGAAAATACAAGTGTGCATATTTGTAAAACTAATCAACATTCAACATCAAGAAATGAGGAAAAATGAATGATCTTAAATCATTTCTTTGTATTATAACAAGAAGGGCATTCAGTTTTGAATATAAGATATTTAATTTTTTTCGAAACGATTTGCTTTTTGGGCAAGTTTATTTTTCAGCATATTGAAATATCATAGGATGCAAAACATGAGAGTAATCTTGATACGTTGCTTGATAAACGTTCTTTAATTCACTACTTCCTGATAAATAAATCAAGAAAATAAAAAATTATTCTTATCTAAACAAAGGAGTACTTATGTCTTGTTAGGCTGGTTAAGCTTGCGTTATAAAATTTACAAAATTTATCAAGTCTTTGTTGTAGAAAAGCGAAATTGATTTACAATCTCCATACATGTGACAGGATTGATTAGGCAGGGATCAGAAGATAAAAAGATAATATTTGTACATAGTTAATTGAAGATAATT
Organism: Latrodectus hesperus; assembly: GCA_037975125.1. NCBI lineage: Eukaryota > Metazoa > Arthropoda > Arachnida > Araneae > Theridiidae > Latrodectus > Latrodectus hesperus. The sequence goes on along the minus strand of CM075853.1, from coordinate 116,511,918 downwards.
AAGAGAATTATTGTCACAGTTATATATCAGGATATCATTTCCTTGTGATCGTTCAATAATTCAAATAGAAAAGATAAAACTGCTTTTGATAACATTTCATTCCCCTGGAAAGTCTCATACTAAAATATATAAATCTCATACTTTTTTTTTAATATATTATGTGTCAATCAAAACTATAAGTCTGATAGTTAAAGTAAAAAAATATAGAATTTTCAACGTTTACGGATTATACTTGCTCCGTGTTGTTGTGTGATTCCTATATATTATTATGTTGATTTCTAAATAATGGTATGCTGATGTAGTTAAATATGTCCATTTACAAGCTTATTATTCACATTATTTCTTTCTATTTCACATAGAAAAATACGTTATGTGAAATCACGTTTTATATTGTTATAGTTATCAATATTTTACAAAAGTTTCTTTTTAAATTTAACATTTGTCTATTTCAAGAACATTGATAATACTACATTCAATAAATTTTGGTTCTCACTAGAAGTTAACAGAAATTTCTTTAAATTAGACTAATTACTAAAACGGTTATGGTTACAGACATCTTAGAGGGACCCCCATTTAATTACCTCCGCATCAAAGTTGATTGGGGAAAAAGCATTTCTTCGAAGAAGCACAGCTTGTTCCATGAACCTAATTGAGCGACGAAAGTTCTCCAACTCCTTCCAAGGATAGATGAAAGCGAGCCATCGTTATTAATGATAGCAGTCGCCCTCATCTCAACGTGTGTGGATGAGGAAGACCATAAGCACATAGTTTGGGAAATTTTTGTTTTTTTTTCTGGAAAAGATGAACACATTGTATTTCTCTTCATAGAAAATTATTGTGTTTAATAATATTGTGTAGTTATATTACACTTATTTTTTCTTATATATATATATATATATATATATATATATATATATATATATATATATATATATATATATATATATATACATATATATATATATATAAGAAAATAAACATGTAAATCTTTTATTTTATTATGTGCCACAAAAATTTTTATAATAAAATTTTACTGTGTTCTTCTCAAAACTTAGGGATTTTAAATATTATCTACATTTTAAGAATGTTTTTTTTTTAAATAAATTTCTCTTATGTTGAACAAATAAGCAATTGAATTCAAAGAGTTAAAAGTGCTTAATACTTTCCAAAAAATCTTTCAGTTACACGTTGAAGCAAAAATTTAATAAGCATGCTTCTGAATAATGCAAAGTTGTTCTTTCGTTTGATGTACTTTTTTCTAAATAAAAATATTCTTTTATTATTTTTATATTTAAAAATCATTTTGTTTACATTATAATAGTTTTAACCGGACGGTATCCAATGTTTTTATGCTTGAAAACTTGGGATGCCTGGGAAAACTAAAACTCCTTGACATTTTTAACTCTTCGTAGACCAAAGGCAGTCTCCTTAAGGAATGGAAAAAGGTCATTATTCCAGTTAAAAAGCTAAACAAAAATTCTTACTCCCCCGAGGACTTTTTGCTCTAACTTGTACCACTAGTAAAATCATAGAAAAAATGATTGTGATCAGACTTCGTTTTTTTTTTCTTTTTTTTTGATGAAAATAAACTTCTCCCTGAGCAACAGAATGGGTTTCGTAAGGGTCCCAGCACCATTGATCAAAAATTTTTTTTTGCTCAAACCATCAGGGTTTCCCAGAATCTTAAACCTACTAATCACAGCGTTGTGGCTCTTTTAGACCTGTCAAAGGTTTTGAACAGAGTTTGGAAGCATAAACTCTTCATCAAACTGCATAATACATTTAATATCCGAGGTAATACATTGACTTGGATTTCTGATTATCTCCATCAGAGGTATATAAGGATTAAATATAACAAATCCTTCTCAAAGACTTCTCAACTTGGGGAATGTGTTCCCCAGGGAACTGTTCTCAGCCTAACTCTTTTTTCCTTATATTTGACTGGTTTTGAGAGTACTATCTCTCCTGAAACGCGCATTGGAATGTTGCTTTCTGATGATATAGTTCTCTGGAGCTATGGAATCTCCCTTCTTGAGGTAGATTCTGGGATTAACAGTTCCTTGGAGGCCCTTTCCTAGTTTGCGGTGTAACTCAGATTGAGTTTTAATCCATCCAAATCAATTACCACCTTCTTTACCACAGATAAGCTCTTATATCACTATCAACCTTCTTTGATACTTAATCATTAGAAACGTACCAAAATAATTGGGATTCCTTCTAGACCCGGAATTTACATGCAAAAAAAATATTGAATACATTACCTTGAAAGCCAGGAAACGATTACGCATCCTGAAATACATTGCTGGTAGAGACTGGGGAGCGGATGCAACTACCATTAGAACTAGCTACCTATCACTCACTAGGCCGATTTTAGAATACGGCTTCCCAATCTACTGTTGTGCTTCTAATTCTAATCCGGTAAAGTTAGAAAAAGTCCAATTGAGTGCTGCACGCATCATTACTGGCGTGAAACGCAGCTGTCCTTCAGAAATTGTACTTTTCGAAGCAGACTTACAACCTCTTCATATCAGAAGACAATCCTGCCTGGTAAAATATTACAATGAAATCAACAGTTATGGCAAAGGCAATCTCACGTCAAGTTACCTAAGCAACTGGACTCCGTTCCAAAGATTAAAGAAGCACAGTCCCTTCAGTCTGGTTAACTTACTGCACTTAATCGAGAACAATGTCGAACCACATGCCCTACACTACGGTCTGAACACTGCTGAGGATCTTCCCAATGTTCACTTCAATTACAAACTTTCTATGGCAATCATCAAGAGGGATTGCTTATCTGAATTTCTAAAACAACTAGCCTTGAAAAACATTAATTATATACCACCAAATGACATAAATATCTATACTGATGGCAGAAAAATAAAGCACCGAACTGGTAGTGTAGTTTTCATTGAGACTCCTCATGACAAAATCTCTCTTAGTCAACGTAATCCCGATTTCTGTTCGGTTTTTCGTAGCGAACTAATAGCCATTTACATCGGATTGGAATCCATCATGAGTGAAACTAACTGTAGTGATGTCTAGATATTAATTGATAGCCGTAGTTTAATTCAACATCTGCAAAAATGGACCTGCTTGGGAGACCAAACAAGCCTTTTTATTCTACACAAGCTTAAAATTGTCTCCCTTCGGCATAATATCTATTTTCAATGGATCCCTTCTCACGTGGATATTGGAGGCAATGAAATAGCAGACACTTTAGCAAAGGAGGTCTCAGGTCATCCTGCTTCTTCTTCTTCCGCGCTTACCTACCTTGAACTCTTTTCCCTGAGAAAAGCCCCGTTTAAACTCGATTTGCAGGTATTTTTGACTCCCCACTTCTACAAGGGTAGAAAACCGGGACTTTCTCTGGCTCTTTCCTGTGATAAGAAATCCAGCACTTGCCTTGCACGTCTTGCATATGGCCACCTGAAATGCCTCACTTTTGTTTCGGGTAACAAGACCTTCCCCCTCTGTCCTAAATGCCATTGACACCAAGGTTCTCCTGAGCATATCCTGAATTGTATGAATATACTATTGGACGAAATCTACATTTCTCCTTGCCTTGTCATCATTTCCTCTCCGTCAATGGATTCCTAGATTTGGTCTGACTCCATCAGACCCTTGGCATAAGCAACAATAACAACAAAATTCAAGCAACAACAACAACAGTATAATATTAATTTTTCTTACATTATATTAATAGCTACGCTTACAATAATATATTACATAAATGGATATAAAAAAATAATTCTAACCCTAATTTAAAATTCACTAAATAACTATCGGAAAATTACTAAAAATTGAAATAATTCAATTAATTCTAACTTAAATTATTTTTCCTCTTATAAATTTCATAAAATTATCAAAAGCATTTCCTTTACAAATTCTTTAATAAATAAAACCAATATATTTTTCAAATAATTTGGGAGAAATTAGAGAAAAAAATTTTTTTGTTAAATTTATTATTTATTATATTATTAATTTATGTATTTTTTTATTTAATCCATAAGTTAAAAATAAAATAATTTCTAAATTTCTTCCATTTTTTAATTGAAAGTGAACTTTTAATAAAACTTTCACTGGGATCTCGCAAAGGCACAAATGATCGGCAATTAAACCTTCAATTAACGGTACTTCAACTGAAGAATATAAGTCCTGACTGGTGATTCCATTCGAATTTGTTCCAACGGAAATACATTAAACTCTTGAATTAATTTACTAAAAATTTAAATTCCCTAATAGCATACATTACTTAATCGACCACTCTGGACAATGAGAATCAAAGGAAAGGAATTCCAAACTCAATGAGAAATGTTGATTAGACTGATGTGTAATGGATTCTTAAGACGGAAAATAGACTTTCAATACATTTAGAGAGGCGGTAATTATTTCTGGTCGTATCACACACACACACACACACGCATACTACAGTCACAAATTTTCCTTTTCCTTTTCGCTGAACAGTTTGAATTAAGAGACATAAGAGGATTTGAATTTTGGAAAATAATTTTATATGGAATAGGAATAGTTTCTAATGCAGTTAAAATTGCTTTTTTCATCTTGCAATATTTAGAAATTGCTTCTGTCTTATCACGATTAGATATTTGATAAAAATCTGTATTTACAGTTGTATGAATTTTTAAAATGTAATAAAAGTTCTTATGAAAATATTATACCTTAAGTTTAAACATTAATTGCTAAAAATTTTTATGCAATTTTCTCTTACAATTATACTTTTATTCCACAAGACGCATTAAATTTTAACGTATTTTAAGTTCCCGAAAATTTATTAGTCTGCATTTTTTTACTGTTAAAATGAAAATTAATACCCAAACTGTTTAGAACTATATAGATACAATTCCTTAACATATTTAAAGATTTAACATTCCAAATCTATAAGGTATTTCAATGAATTATATTTGCTTATTTTTTCAATTAATCATTTATCTAGTTGTAACGTGCTTTCCCCTTTCCAAGCAATTCTTTTAGTTATTTATTTTCTGATCTGTGATATATATTATACAAATGAAAGAAAAAAACTATCATTTAAGATAGACATAAATTACGGGAAGTTTTTAACAAAATCGTAAGTTACAAACACCCACATATACATACAGACATATATATATATTACTAGTGTAGAATAATGCACCGGACAGCAAGAAATGTTAGGATATAAAAGGAAGTAGTCACGTTTAATGAAGTGATGGTCAGCTACAAAGCAAAATTATTCCACTAATAATTTTCAATCTACTTTTAACAATTTTTGATGCGTTTCGATTATTGACCGATTATTATTGAAGGTTACTATGCGCAAATCAGCTGTCCATTTGAGGAGCACTTCTCTGAATCAGAATCATTAACAGATTATGGAAGATGCTTTAATTTCTTATCGTGATATCACTGCTTATTACAAGCGGAAACATGAGATAATGTGTTGTCTTCCAGTAAGAAAAGTTAGTTATTTCCTTACGATCGCAGTATTGTAACAATTTCCTGAATGCATGAAAATATTCATAATGGCACTGAAGTTCAATTTAACAGGAAAAATATTAAATAAAGGCAATGCTATAAAAACTCCCCCGAAAATACGGTCCCAGCTTTATTGGTAGAAGAATACATTTTAGTAAGGTACTTCATCCTTTCATTAACCAAAACTTAGATGGTTCAATTGACTAGAAATCATGTAGATGAATTTTGATCACTTAAAGCAATTTTGTAGTGATTTAAATGCTGTTATTTTCTCTTAATTATCGAGATATCATGAGATATATGTATACATGTGTTCGGAAAGCAAAATTTACAAATATAGCTAAATTAAAAATAAAAATATATTTCACTTTTAGAATTATTAAAATTATTTCATCATTATTTAATAATATTTTAAATCCATATATTTATGTCAATTATGTTTTAGAATTAAAAATACTTTTCCATAAAAATTATTCAAGTTATTTTAATACACTTCTCCCATATTTTAGTAAAATTTATAAATATTTCATGAAATATTAGCATCAAATGATTTTTTATTCTTTCAAGCATTAAACACCCGCTATTGTGGGATGCTTGAGCCACTTTTGCGTTTTATATATCCGTGAAAACACAAGAGGTCGTAAGGGATTGGTCGCAGATGTAGACCATGGTCAGTACCCACTAAACGTTGCTATTTCATTCTACTTTTTTCATCTCCCTTTTCCTTCGACTGAACCGAAAACAAGGGAATTGTATTCTTAATCTCCTCTTGAAAAGTTACGAGAAGTGCCGGTGCCACTTTCAGAGGTGGTATAGAAGTGGCACTAAAGCGCTGTTTATGGCATTTGGTGTTGGCATCTAATCGATGGCTTTTACTCACATTGCCACAGTAACTGTTTTACTTGTAAAATTTCTTTTTCAATATATTTAACAAAACTTTTAGAAGCCCACAACTAATTATTGTTCAACAATTAAAAATATTAAACAACACTTAAACTAGATATTATATATCAGAAAATATTAATTACTATCTCAATTACATGGGAATTTGATAATATTAATTATTTTTATTTTCGTGTTTCTCATTTAAATATAACAACTCTGATCATCTCAGTTTCTGAAATATAAAATTAAAAATTTAAAAAAAATTGTTTTCTAAGATTTATTAATTAGTTTTGATTATCTTTTTAAAATATGTGGCTTGATATGCGAGTTCTATGAATTCATTAATTTTAATTGATCCTGATGTTTAAGGAAATTAAAATGTAATTTTCGCGTCAATGAAAATATTAAAAATAATATACCACATAAAATACCTTTATTTTTTGTAAATATAATTTTGCTTTCAATTTAAAAATAACAACTCTCCTTAATAGATTTCTATACACTTTAATAGATATTGTAATTTGTTAGTGAAATTTCCAATAAAAAAGTATATGATTTAGATAATTTTGACTAAAAGAGTGTTCAGAGCAATTTATTAACTCATTGAAAACACACTTTGAAAATCTGTGCTGAATAATTTTAAGAAATTTTTTAATGTGTTTATGAAAGGAAATTATATATTTTGGGGATATACATAAACAAGATGTATTTATACATTATTCTCAAACGTAAAAAAAACGTTTTCAAGAAATATATTTTTAAGTTTTATCAAAAAATGAATTTAAATTAATTTTAACATAAAATAAAATTTAGCATAAAATAGATAAAATCCTTAATAAAATATATTTACATCCTCCTTAATAAAACTTAATAAAATATATAACCTTAATAAATATAAATAAAATATATAATCCTTAATAAAATATAAAATAAATCATCCTTAATAAAATATATTTACAATGTATATTATTACATTTCAAGTTTATATGTCTTTATATATTAGGAATCACATATTGTAATCACTCGATTGAAAATCTTACAAAATTCTTACAGCTACATTTGATGCTGTTAATAAGATCATTATTCCTTTTATCACAAAGCAAGTTTAGCTTGTCTTGGAATTGGTGCCTCAAATTCTTGATAGATTTTCGAATATGCAAATATCATTTCTGACAAATGTTATAGAAATTATCAGGTAAATCCAAGATATTCCATTAAGGGACTTCTGAATTTTGTGTGTCATTTCAAGACATCTTTAAAAGGAACTGTTAGCTTAAGGTTTGGAGCGTTAGGCGGTAATAACAACCTTATGGATCTTCATCGGGTACCATGTATATGTGTGTGTCTGCAAGTAAAATGATACTGTTTTATATTCAATCACAAAATTTTCCTTAAATTGTATTGTAAAGCAATATTATTTTATTAATGATAATAAAATGCAATTAATGATTCTATTGTTAATTTATTAACCAAAATGCATTTCATATTGTTCAAAACCTTTTCCAACATTAATGTATTTCCACCCTTTTTCTCATACTCAAAAAATACTTAATAATTTCATTTAGAATATTTTCTTTAACTGAATTAATAAATTTAAAATATCTTTGACGAAAAGGTAAAGTTTCAACAATGTAAGAAAAAGTTTTCCAATTTAAAAATGCGTCTTACCTGGTTAATATTGTGTGATGTAAGCCCATATTTGTAAAATATTTTGTAAAAGATGACAAATGATAATAACAATGTGAAAAAATGCATTACACATAAAAAAATTTTCCTTAATTTTCAAGCATATTTTTTTATTACTGCCCTCAAAATCCACAAAAAGCTTAAATAATATTTTTATTGACTATCTGGCTCGTTGTTTGGATTTTATACTACAAAATAGTATCATAATCAAAGAAAATGCTCAAAATTTCGATAATTCCATGCCGCTTTAATGTCTCACTTCATTTTGCAAGTGCAAGCCAATTAGTAGTCTATATCTCTCTGCGTCTCGGTTATAAATCCAAGTTTTCCTACAGAGAACAATTCATTTAGAGAGAAATTGCATTGTAAAATAACCTTTTGTGGTATTGGTACATATTATTGTGTTTGGAACATATTCAAAGTCCTTTGGGAAATTCGAGATACAACAAGTGGCAATCCTACATTTCTTTCAAAATTGTTAAAAAAGAACCTAACTGCTTAGAAGATTCTTCAATAATACAAATTATTGTCAAATTTGTATTATTGAAGATCACCAAGCACCAATTCTCTAATTTAATTGATAGATATTTTCTGAATAATATAATTGATAGTTATTCACTCCAAAATATTTTCTATCAGAAATCACCTTGCAAAAACAAGTATAATGGCTATCCATTGCTAAATACCATTTCTCATTTTTATAAACAAAAAAACATAAAAATTTTCATCTCTTTAAATACTTATTTATTTTCAGATGATGCAATTAAATCAGCCTCACATACATCTTTCTGTTTTTCAATGCTTATGAAAGTGGAAAAAAAATTCATAAAAATTTACATATGTTATTATTAAGATAAACTTTATAAATGTAAGTTTCTATACATATTTTAATTACTACTGTATACATGTAAATACACTGAATTAAAATATAGTATGAAATAATACAAAATCCCTTATGTTTGAGACAGGGTTTTAAATCAAGAACTTTTTTTAGGATTCTTAGCATAACGCCATTTTAATTCCTTAACATAGACGTAGAGAAACAGATTTAATTATTCATTTTAAATTTATAAAAATTTCAGTCATATATTTTCTTATAACAGAGGCCAAGTAAATATGACCATTAAATTGGATTTATTTCCTTTATTTACAATAGAACGTGGAATGCCATATTATATAGGTCTATCTTTCAGAATAAATATTAAGCATATTGCATAATGCTTATATTATTTCTGCGTGAAGCTAAAATTTCCTTCCTTTGTGCGTGGTCACATTTATCGTAATGTGTCTAGAATGTTTTCTCACAGAAAGGGCAATGATTAAAGCGCAAAATTTCAAAAGCATTATTTGTTAATTTATGGTACTAACTGAAAGTCTTATATATCAATACAGCAACCAGAGAATGTGCTCAAAGAGACTGCTGTGTAATTATTTTAATATTTTTAATTTTTAATTGATTATTTTATACTTTTAATTTATACTTTTATTATTTTATACTTATTATTATATACTGAATATTTTATACTTTTAATTATATTTTTAATTTTTAATATAATTATTTTAGATTTTCGATGTTTAAAATTATATACATAAATATCATTTCATCTACAAAATTTTTGAAAGTTAATGTATATTTTATTTAAATGTATATGCTTGAATTGTTTACAGAATATAATGTTGAAAATTCAATATTAGATTTTTAAATCCAAATATTTTTGTAAATTTTTTGTAATTTTTACATTTTTTGTCTTATAATTTGTGTTTCGAAACCATTAGTATTGCTTCGCATTAATATAATTCTCAAAAATAAAATACACGATTAAAATAAGTTACAAAATACGAAAAATCGAGAATCAGGTTTATTAGCTTAAGGCAATGATTTGAAGTAATCTGAACAAAAGTTTGATTGCATCAAAGACACGATCTCCAAGATCATCTTTCATCAGTTAACTTCATATTAATAATATATTCAAAAAACTAAAAATCATAAGCATATGTATGTAAGTTTTTCATAAGTATGCAAGCAATAATCATAAGACAACGTTACGTAAAATGTTACTAATGTTAAATGTTACATCATAAGACAAGTTTTTTCATAAAACTAACAATTACATTTAGCTCTTCATCACTGTAAGAATCACTGTAATTTATTCAGATAAGTATTAATTAGACTTTATGTAACAATTTTAGTTGCATTTAAGAACCACCTTAGGAATATTATATTCTTAAATTTTATTAGGCAACCACTGCTTCCAATAAAAGTATTTTAATTATGTTTTATATGAGAATACATCACCTAATATTTAATGCAAAACCTAATAAACCTAAAAAGGCACTTCATTCGATATTTAAATGGACTATTTAAATTTAACTAAGTAAGAATTGAAAAAAATCTATATGCCAAATTGAAAAAAATTAAATAAAAATTAAATTATATTTTCTTGTAACAATAAAATGCTTAAAATGAATTATATAAAATGCAAGGAATTTGTTAAGATAATTACAATTTTGAAAACCAATGTGCTGAAATTCAATTCCTTAATCAATTGAATCTGCTTGATCTTACTGTAATATATTTATATATGTATATTTTGACCTATTTTCTAAGTATCGCTGCTAGTAATATGAAACCTCATGTCACATATAGTTTGTGTGTGTGCATGTGCATATTCTTTTAATTTTTCATATACATATTTATTATTTCAGTTACAATATTAAATGAGATATTCGGTACAATTTGGTGGGTATCTTCACTGAAAGAGCGAATAAAACATGCTTGAAATATTTATTATAATTGAATTATTATGTAATACAGAAAATGAGCTAAGCCAGCAAGAATTCCTTTCAATATTTCTTATAAGAATGGTTGAACTGAAATTCGAATTATTTAAATTAATTTTGCTTACATTTTAAATAAAGTTTCTATAGAATTTATGCAACAAAATTCATAAGCTTTTGTCGCGTTATTCAGATTACATTTGCATATTTAGCATAATGCCATAAGATATTTAGGTGTTTGATAGTAAATAGGCACTGAAATATATGAATCTGACAAACACATTAGAAGAATAAAACAAAATGTAAAGAATATTATGCTAACTAATTCACAATACAAGTTTAAACAGAAGTGAAGATACTTTTAACAATAATGTCTCCTGTCAATCAACAAGCATTTGACTTCATTGGTTTTTCTATTACTGGTCAAGAGTTCGGCTGATAAAGGTGATTTACAGGGGTATGGATTATTGTATGCCAACATCGAAATTCACAGATTAACTTCAAAAACAAGTGACGACACACCTACAGAGACTTTGTAATATTATTTAAAATTAAATAGCTATTACATAATCTGTTAATCCATACATTAAATGCATCTCGAATGCAGGACTATTTTATACATTGAAGTGTTATCACGTGATTTGTTTAATACATTAATGAATTTAAATTTTTTTCGTTATTCATACATCATTTGTATCATGGACTTACGAGATTTTACATTATTTTTTTAAAAGCCAGTTTGAATATTTAATTATTCATGTTAATTAAGGTGTTTTATTTAACGCAGTTTTTTTTATTTGTGAAAACAAAAATATTTCCCTGTGCACCAAGAAATACCACACAGGGCCCGAAGGTACAACAAATGTATTGCATAACAAATCAAGGATAAACATGAGATAAAAGAAAACAAAATCAAAATAAAAAAATAAAAGACGGCAGAGAGAATATTAAAAATGATAAATAAAAGCAAAAAGGGAGATAGATTACAGCATGGATAAATAAATTTAACGCAGCTTAAATATTTAATTTCCTTAAAGCACTCTGATTTATGATGCTGAATATAAATTTTTAATCTATCATTTACACAGTGCAAAATGTCAGAACACAGTGCAAAATTTTTGAAGCATCGTTATATTATAAATTTATAAAAAAATATAAATTCTAATTTGTATACTTTATAATTTTTTATGATTTTTAGATGTGTTTGTGTTAATTTGTAAAAAATGTGTAAATGTGTATTAGGTCGGAAATTTCCAAATTATAAATAAGGTTGATTTGTAATACTTAGTTTTCACGAACATTAAAAGCATTTCACACATAAAAACACTTTCAAACATTCAAGAGTTAATGATCTCTTTCTCTCTCTCTATATACATACATATATATATATATATGTGTATATATATATATATATATATATATATATATATATATATATATATATATATATATATATATATATATATATATATATATATATATATATATATATATATATATATATATATATATATATATATATATATATATATATATATATATATATATATATATATATATATATATATATATATATATATATATATATATATATATATATATATATATATATATATATATATATGAGCTTTTAATATTTATTGATATTATTTCGCAAGTCGGTGAGAAGATTAATATCTCTGGGAAAAAATGCTGTTCGTAATGGAAACTTTCAGACTGACATGGTAATATTAATAATGTAATACAATTTGAAAGAACTCTAAAAACGTATTTGAAATCTCTGTGTGTTTTTGAAAAATGGCACTATTAATAAATTATTTTTGAAAATATATTTAGTATACATAATGAACTATTGTTAATACTGCAATTAAAAAATTAAAATAATATAGATAATATTTATTATATCAATTTTTGTTTGAATCACATACAAGTGTTTTGGTACGCAATAATTTGGTATTGAAATACTTATTGTGTCGTGAAAAAAAGATAGTCTGACCAACTGATCAATCCAAACAACGTCATGCTAAAATATTCTGACGATTAAAAGTTATGTTTGATCCTATACTCTTCCACTGACGAGTTCCCGCGTGAAGAATAAAATGCTAGCCCAAGTTTTGTAGTTGTAAAAATCTAAGTTTATCAGCTAAGTTTAGCTAATTTAGCTAAATTTATCAGATTTGGTAGATAGAAATAAGCAGCCGGAAACGTATTACAGTAACCTAACTTTAACTAAAGCTACCAAATTTTGAACATTTTAATTACCTTTGACAAAGTCACTTATATCCTGTTCAAGCTAAAATGCTGGTAAATTATAATAATTTTAATAACAAAAATGAACATAAATATTTTAACTGAATTTTAAGCATCTAGCTTGAAAATAGTTTACTTTTATTAGATTAAAATAAATTGTTTCGCAACAATCTATTAATTTAAGAATATAAAAAAACATATCTTTTGACATGTAAGAGAGAGAGAGAAGAGAGAGAAGAAAGAGATATAAAGGTATAAAAGATATGTGCGGAACTCTAAAAATAGAAAAAATATTTTTTAATTAATATACATGCATTTTCATTACAAAATACTTTAAAAAGAAATTTATATATATGCTTTTTGTTTAATATATTGCTTTAAGCATTATTAATGTTTTTATATAAATTTTTGTTAATAATTATAACTCTGAAATTTAGCTAAAGATGTTACTTTAAGAAAAAAATGTGCTTTCCCACGAAAAAATTTATTGATGTATAAAATCTGCACATTATTTTGAATACAAAATGATAAACATATGGTTTAGAGATTTTTTTTACTGAAATATTTATATTTGATCACATAGATGGTTTCAGAAACATTAAAAAGTGTGTGTTCGCCAAAGTAAAGCTAAATGTTGTACAACATTCATAACTAAATAAAGATTTATTAAAATTAAGTTCAAATGAGTTAATAATCATACATTATGTTTCATATTTGCTATTAATGTTTAGAAGACAGATAAATGGACATTTCGTAGATTTGCATTATATTCTACACCATAATAATTATCGTGTAACAAAGGTAATTTCTTAATAAAGTTCACAAAAAATTTAAAAAATAAATTTGAATTTAACCATGTGTTTAACCTTTTAAATTTTTTAAACAACATAAAATGATTATTCAAAACAAATGAACAAGGCATAATCTATTATTTTTGGATCACAGCATTACAGATTAGAACTTTTAGAAACATCATCTTCCAAACAATATCTTGTACGTCTGTTATAGTAACATAAAAATAAAGCATGAACTTTTATTACTTAATTAATTATTATTATTATTGCTAAGTATTTATTAAGTATTTAATACTGATAATAATTATTGTTGCTAGTAAATACTTTATAAATAATTAATTTCTATAAAACTCAATGCATTTTCCTTGTGCAATTGACTTACGTATGAAACAACATTTAAACACGTAAAACACAACTTTAGTGTATATACATCACATTTTTCCAAATCTCCTTGATACAAACGTCTTTGATTTTCATTCACAATTTAAATCAATTATGAATACAATTGCTAAATTGTTAAGCATTGATTTTCAATAACTTGTTTTTTTTCTTTTGTGATTGATTTGTAAAACTGGTCTTCATTAATCAGACCTTAGCAATTTGGACTTCGGTTTTATGCGAAGCAAGTATTTTAATACTGACGATTTCAATGATTTAATTTTAATAAAAAAACCAAGTATACAAAATATTCAGTAAGCACAAATTTCATATAAATATCACATAAAATATGGAATTTATTTTGCTTTTATAATGTTTTAACTCAAACTTTCCAAAATTTTATGAATAAAGGATTTTTTAAAGTAATTGTCCATGTTTATTCAATAAAATTTAAAAATTTAAATCAAGTGTTTTTTCATTTTGCATTTTATTTAAGTACTGTGGATATAATATAAATTATTTTTTTTGCAAAAAAAAAAAAATTTACTTTTTAAAACATAAATTACATTTCATCAAAATATTGTGAAATATATTATTTTCTGACAAAAATGGTCTTTACATTAATTTCTTCCTAAAATTTAACATTTATTGTTTCAAAATGCTAAAATATACCATACATTGTTAGATAGAAATTAAAATCGAACAAGAATGAAAAGCCTTAAAAAATAGTAATAAAATTTATTGAATCTATTTTTGTTTTAGTAATGAACATAAAAGCATTGTCAATTCTAAATAAAGGTTATTTCAATTTGTTGAAAATTGCAGTTTAAAATAGCAAATTAAATTAGTAGCAATTTTTTTTTCTTGCTAATCATATCATTTGTATTTGGGTTGAAATTTCGGCATTCATAATAATACTGTAAGTTAACTATTTATAACTTAATTATTAATGAAATAAAATGTAGCTATTAAATACAACAACAAAACCTAAAATAACCTTATTCCATACATTTAGAATATTCCTTATTCCATACATTTAGAATCTAGAATATTTTATTCACACTTTATAATTTCCACAATATCCCCGAAATATAAACACATTTGTATTCATTTTCTGCCTTTATTTTGGAAAATTACTGATCTTATTTTTATAGTATGAATACATTAATCATAATAAAAATAAACACATCTTGCAAATTAACAAAACGTGTTAACCTTCCATAATTATCCTAGGTATTGCCCAATTCGAAAAGATTTTATTTTTCCGCATTAATAAATTACCGAATCTTAGATAATGAATCTGATTAATGTAGACAATACAAAAGGCGTAGTTTAAGAATGAGTTCCCATTAATTAATCTCAGAACATTCACCTCTTGTGAAATTAATGGAATGAATGTCCCTCTAATTTACTAAGATTTTCCTTGCATGTTTCTTAGGAATTTTAAATCTTAACTATATTAGTATGTTTGACCATACTGAAAGAGATGCATGAATTTAAAATAATTATAAAAGAAATAAATATTTCACATGAATTGTTTTCAATGACAAAGAATTAGTATTTAATATATATATATATATATATATATATATATATATATATATATATATATATATATATATATGTATATATATATATATATATATATATATATATATATATATATATATATATATATATATATATATATATATATATATATATATATATATATATATATATATATATATATATATATATATATATTTCAAACTAATGTCAAATTCAAATGAAGTTATATATATATAATCAGTTATTAAAATTGGTGATCTGTTATACTATAAATATATGTCTAAAACATAAACTATACTATATTTTTGTTTAAACTTTTATAGTATTGAAACTATAGGATTGTTAGGCACAGATGCCGTATAATCCATGATACCAAATTCTGAATTTTTTTGGTGATGAAGAAACGTTGCCAAGATGACTTTTCGTGACGTGCGCGATGACGTAAATACTAGGGTTACCAAAATAGAATTTTCGGCATAATTCTTATAGGTCTCCATATGTATGACGAAGCAAAAACGAGGTTGCCAGATACATAAGAAAACTCGCAAAAAATCGCCAATCTCAGAATTTGGCGCATGGATTATACGGCACCTGTGCGATTGTTATTTTATAAATAATTAAAGAAATTGTGTTAAGTACATACTACCTGCGTATTTTCCTTCAAAATCTTTTATTATGATTTAAAAATGACTTTTCTAACAATGAATTTATTTATTGACTTTCACCATATTAGTGTTCCTATTATGGTTTATTATTTATGTTAATTATTTAAAAAAAACAAGAAATAAACAAGTTAGAATTGATTAAAATTTAAAAAAACAGGTCAATTGAATTTTTTATTATTTATATTTAGCTTCAATGACTCCATCTAATTTATATTTTTGTTTACATGATAACTTTCACTCTGTGGTATATTTTGCTTATATTATTAAATATTAAATAGTTGTTTGACTGAATGAATCAATTTACTGAACTTAATTAATTTATAGCTAATGTAACTTTTCCTTTATCCATCTTTGCAAGGAAAATCAAAATTTTTCATGGTTTTATTATTATATTTACTTATTTTGCTCATAAGAAATCATATTTTAAAGTCTTCTCTCATAACATGATTTTTGAGCTATACTTGATATTACTGATGGGAAGAAAATTAAGTAAAATTTTATATAAAACACTAAAAGTATGTATTACAAAGTAGTATTTAATTCATTTCTTAAAAGTAATAATTTGTGATGATATTTAACTTCTAAAAAGTAACTATGTAAATTTATTATCATACAGATTTTTTATTTAAGATGTAATTATTTAAAAATCACTTACAGGAAATATTTTTAGTAAGATTAAATAAAAAACTTAAAATAACATTTGTTTTTGAGATTTGATGGTATTCAATATAATATCAATGATTTTTCATGTAATAACTATCCTTTCAACAATTATTACTCAGAATATATATAATACTAGATTTTAACTATCATTTTCGAATAAGGGTGTGTTTACTTTTATTACATCATGGAAAATAACGATCTAGATTTTTTTGAAGTCATATATGCTTACTTATCTTTCCCTTTTTTAAATGATCAGCTATTAAACGTAAGATTTCATTTCGCAACATAATAGTTTATGTAAAATGCTTTATTAATCTCGTTTGGTTCATATAAACTTCAAATTCAAATATTTTTATATAATATAAACTTTTACTTAAAATTGAAGAAAGGAATTTCTTGAAAACAATATCTATGGAATGTTATTTCTTTTGAATTCAAAACACTAACAAAAGAATGAGCCTAAAATATTGCAAAAAAATCTGAATGTATTTTACTTAAAATTCAAAAGAAACTATGAGAAAGTTTCAAGGCAGTGTTCTTGTCCTTCCCATGTGAGAATGCGCATTCAATTCTAAAATTTTCATGAATAAATATTGTTAGGAGAATACTATGAAATACTGAAAATAAAAATAAATATAACTCCTAGCTGATACATGTTTTGAGTATATCGTACCAATTATAACGTTATATATTGAATTTAGTAATGTTATAAATATGTAATTAATATGAAATATTAATTGTGTTATTTTCCCAAAAAAAGTAGATAATTTCAGTCATGTAAATTTATTTAAATATGTATTTTGATTTATTTGTTTCATTATATCAGGTTTTATATATGAATTACACTATTACATACTATAATTCACATAATTTTCAGCAAATTTTAAAACTTTGTTTATAATAAACTAGTAATGTATCACAAATTCAAAGTAAATTAAGGAGCCTCCCCTTCATTATATAAATACCTTAAGTTAATAAATCTGTAAACTTCTGTCTGTAGATTCTGGCACAAAATAATGTTTTCCATTTTTATTTATTCATTAAATTAAAAACAAATAATAAAATTAAAAGAGATAAAAATGATGTAACATTATTAAATACTGAGCCTAAGTGACCAGATTTACAGGACGCCAACTAAAGTCCCTTGTCACACTCTCAATTTTGAAAAAGCTGCTGTTCTTTTCATAAGCGTAATATCTAGGTATAATAAATCGGATATGGGCTACCAAATGAAATGTCTCATAGCGCCACATGGTGTAAAACTGTGGAGTTAGCTTTTGTATCTCGAAAAGGATATAAGATATGCTAAAAAAGTGTATTACGGAGTTGCAGAGCACTATCAATTTAGTAAGAAAAGGCACCTCATTGATATGGTTTCGGTATGGTTAAAACATATATTAGTATTTTCGTGATTTAATACACAGTGACGTCACGATATGTGAACAGAAAAAGAAAATATTATCTCTCGGGCTAAACATGGCACTGCAACGTAACACAATGGTATCGTTAGATTCTTAGTCCAAAGTACTTTGTTTCAAGGGCCAATTGTTGCATCCATTTATTAATCTCAACATCAACTCACGCACGTTGCATTTAATGTTCAAAATTGTTGCAAAATGAAAATACGTAAGAAAAGTTACACCTGTTTACTTGAGACAACTAGTACAGAGACTCCTTTTTGGTACTCTGCTGTGTTAAAGGTCTTGTGCCATGAAGTGTCTTCCAAAAGTGAATATAGACACAAGGCATGATCAGCAGCTAGGTTATACTGTTAACGTTTCCTTGCAAACAAGCATCCTTCTTATTAAACCTTCCTATCTGTTGTAAGGCGCTTAAGGGAGATATGCTGAGTGACTAGTCAAGCTTGATCTGGCATACCAGCAAAGTTAGGACAGCAAATTCAACTAAATGATGTACTAGCACCCGTAATGTAATCTAAGACAGATCATTGAACACTGTGGCCTCTCAAAAAGTCGGGTTCAGAAAATCTTAAATGAATCAGGCTCTTATCGTTACGGACCAATGTCTCTGCAGGTTTTACTGGGCAGAGATGTTGAGCGACACTATTCATTGTGCTACTTCGTTATGAATCAGGTACAGGTCGATCCAACATTCTTAGCAGAAGTAGTTTGGATGGACGAGGTATGCTTTTTACGAAATGGAATGTACAATTAGCAACATACCTATTACTGTAATTACTGGGAAATTCTAAAGGTTTTACCGATATTTGACATCAAGTGTGGTTTTGTATTAACATTTGTTGGCTATTTGCAGTGACAAATTGATCGGTCCAACAATTTACATCGGTTCCTAAAGGTGCACTGTATTTACAAATGCCGTAAAACCAATTAATTTTTAATGCCCGATTTTGTGAAGATCCTGCCGGTGTTTATCATTAGAAATGTCTGGTTTCAACATGACAGATTACCTGCTAACAAGAAATCTCCTGTAAAGATGTACCACGTCAAGTATTTCGGGAACCAAATAATTAGGTATAATGATTACGAAGAATCACCTAAGCTTTCGCTTGACCTGACTCCATTGAACTTTTTTCTGGTGGGATAACAAAAAATGCATTTATATGTGACCTCTCCACTAACATTGCGAGACTTTAACAAGAACGCAACAACGACGCGTTAAAGACGCTTGTGCTAATGCTATCATCCCCTCTAATCAAACGCGTGCAATGATTAATTAAAAAACACGCTGACGGTGTATAATAATACACCTTTATTTAAGTTTGAATAACTTAAATAAAGGTGTATTATTATAAATAATTGTCTTCTTTTTTTTCTTTGATCATTTGTCACCTTAGCAGAGTAGGGAATCACGAATACAAAAATGTGCATTTTAACCGTTCTATTCTTAACATTTAAGTCAATGAGGTGTATTTCGTACTACATCGATAACACTTTACAACTTTGTAATTCTTTTTTTTTCCTTCTATCATGCCACTTTTTGAGATACGAAACCAAACTCCGCAATTTTCCACCATGTTGCTCTGTGAGAGGTCTCATTCAGTAGCGCAAATCCGACTTACTATACTTAGGCGTTATGTTTATAAAAATAACAACGACCGTTTGAAAATTAAGAGTGTGACAAGGGACTTTAGCGGGCATTCTGCATCACTGCAATAACAATTTATCAATATTACAAATTGCACAATTTATATTTCTTCTTCTACAAAATTATTTATTTTTAAAAAAAGTGTTACATCAATCTTACCTCAATGTTACCTTCCAAAAACCTCAATTTTTAGAGTTATTATAATTGAAAGTTTAAAAACGTGATAATAATAACTATACAGGGGGTCCCAAAACGATCGCATAAACTCTGCACCGCTAGATTCCTCGTTGGGAGTACATAAAAACTGCCCAAAGAAGCGTTCCTGTACGATCCATAATTTAATAGATAAATACAAAAAACAAAGTATGACGTCACTTCCGGTGCAACAAAAAACACATTATTGTACATATCAACAGCAGTATATGCACAATTTAAAGCAGATGTTAAAAGCGTCTAATTTGAATGTCAAAGCAGGCTTGAGCACTCCGTGGATGGCGGCCATAACAAGTTCCAGCATCGCGGGGTCCACAGAAGCATAAGCAGCGTGCAAACGAACAACTAAATCCATTGATGTTGGCACTACGTCTTGATACACCAGTTCCTTTAGGTGGCCTCATAGGAAAAAGTCTAACAGTGTAAGATCTGGGGGATACATAGAACCGCACCCTCACATCCAATCCAGCGGCCGGGGTATTCCATATCCAGCCAACAGCGTACAGGAGAACAGAAATGCACTAGAGCCCCATCATGCTGAAACCAAAGGTAATTCCATTACATCAGCTTTACATCAAGTACATGTCGTAGTAGTCACGAACGGAATACATGGCCACCATACGAAGACTAGCGGTAGCTGCAAGATGCAGCCTTTTTAAATACCAGTTTAACGATGGCTTAACGTCATTCCATGACGCAAACGCATGCATGACCTGATATGCAAAGCGAACCTTTTAAACTTATCTTCTGGAAAGATATGCAAATACTGTTGTTGATATGTCTAATAAAGTGTTTTTTCTTGCACCGGAATTACGTGATACTTTGTATTTCGTATTTTTCTCGTAAACTATGAATCGTCATGGAACGCTTCTTTGGGCAGTTTTTATGTTCTCCCAATGAGGAATTTAGTTGTGCAGAGTTTATGCGGTCGTTTTGAGACATCCTGTATATATATATATATATATATATATATATATATATATATATATATATATATATATATATATATATATATATATATATATATATATATATATATATATATATATATATATATATATATATATATATATATATATATATATATATATATATATATATATTAATATAAAGAAAAGACATATATGAATATAAAGTAATAAATACAATGCTAAAAATATAATGTTGTAACTACAATGCATAATAGGAAATCTAGCCAGCGCAAAAGCAGCTAAAGAAAGATTTGCCTATGTTAATAAGATAAAACATGAAGAAAAGTAAAATCAGAAATATAAAATTGGAAAGATACTAAAGTATATGAAGCAAAAGACAAGAAGGCATAGGGACCATGTCTTCATCAGGAAGGAGATGGTCAGCTATGCAAAAATAAACACTCTTTTCTGACATGCTCGAAGGACAAATGTCTAAAAATCTTCGAGCAATTCCCCCGAAGAGTGTTCGTATTAAAAGAACTTAATTAAAAATTAGACTAAATATATATGAAGAAAAGATAAATATATATGCATAAAAATAAAAATACTCACTGTAGATGAAAATACTCACATTAGTAAAAAAATACATACAGTAGAAAATACAAAATACAAAAGCCAGTAAATCAGATTGAAATTTTATATGAGAATATTAGGATATTGCCAAAAGTAAATATGAAATTAGAATGAAGAAATATTGCCAGAAGTAATTAAATTCAAAAAGTTAAAATGGTTTAAAAAGTTAAAGTGTATTAAAGTTTTAGTTATGTATAAAATAAAGTGTATATATGTAGGTATTTTCAGGATTCTTGTAAGAACTTCAATGCTTGGGTGGCCCTTCTGTAGTTATAAAAACTACGCATTACTTCAATCTTACAAGCGATTCCCTACTTCCTACATATTTTGAAATAAAATTAATTGGAATATTTTTATTTTTTAGGTGAGCTATTAAGTGTTTAATTTGATTTTTAGTATATTCATAATTGTTACAGATTATATAAATGCGATTAAGCTCATTAATTATAATGTTTCTGTATATTTTTAAAGAAATATTGGAGTTCCAAGAAATTAACTTATTAACATGAAAATTAAACTGATTAGTTTTGTCGAAAATGTCTATATATGTAGTGGAATTATCAATAGTGATAAATAAATCCAGAAATTCTGTTTTAGTTTCACATAAATTAGTTTTAATTAGAGAAAGTTCTTCAGGATAAATAGTTTTAGAAATATCTTCAAATTTTAAATTGTTGAAAATAATGAAATCATCTATATATCGAAAAGCAAAAGGATATTGATAAAAGAAAATTTTTTTCAAAATAATGTAAAAATAAATTTGCTAGTGTGCTAGAAAAGTTGGATCCCTGTGGAATTCCACAATTTTGAATAAAAATATTTTTACCATTAAATATAAAATTATAATAAATTCACATTTTAACTAAATTATTCCAGTAATCAAAATTAATATTTAATAAGTTTCTATAGTCCTGATAATAAAGGTGTAGTACATCGTTTAATTTATCTATGGGAATACTAGTAAAAAGGTCTTTAAAGTCAAAAGAATTAATACAATAAATATAATTTTTCGATAAAAAATCCAAAATAGGTTTATTATTATTAATGATCCCAGTGGCTTCTGATTTAACAATATTGTCTAATATAATATTAAGAAATTTAGCAAAAATGATTCCAGGTTTATTCATGTATGATTTAGTACCACAGGTGATAAATCTAAATTTTATAGGAATTTTGTGAAATTTAGGAATGACTGTTAAATAAGGAAACTCTAATTTATAGTTGCTAATATTTAAAAGTTTATAAAGTCCAAGGATTTTTTTATTAATAATATTAACAGTGGAGTTTAAACGCTTATATGTGCTGGAATTTAATGTTTCATTATCAATTAAATATAAATAGAATTTCTTACAAAAAAATGCGTAATTATTAGAGGCTTTATCTACTGGCGTAATGATGAAGTTATTTTTTAGATTATTTATAACTGATTTTAATGGACCAAGTTTAATACCAGGAAATGTTACATTATTGACAAAAATAAATTTCATAATTTTATTAAAAAGTTTAGACTTCCAGACTGTAAAAAATTCAATAGGTACATTATAAAAATTAGAACTTTTAAAGATAAATGTATCAATATTATATAAAATAACTTTAATTATTTTAAATCTATTTAGTTGAAAAACTGGTCTATATTTAGTACCTTTACTTAATATTTCTTTTAATTTAGGGTCATTAACAATGCTTAAATCACCTGTGGTAATATGACCGTAATACATTTAGATAGCTTTCTAGATGAAAGCTATCTAAATCATCTAGAAAGCTAGAAAGCTATCTAAATGTATTTGTCACAGTAATGAACTAAAAAATTTTATTAATACTGATTTCGGTATTTTTTATTATATTGATTTGTGAGTATTTTTTTTACTGTATGTATTTTTTTACTAATGTGAGAATTTTCATCTATAGTGAGTATTTTTATTTTTATGCATATATATTTATCTTTTCTACATATATATTTAGTCTAATTTTTAATTAAGTTCTTTTAATACGAACACTCTTCGGGGGAATTGCTCGAAGATTTTTAGACATTTGTCCTTCGAGCATGTCAGAAAAGAGTGTTTATTTTTGCATAGCTGACCATCTCCCTCCTGATGAAGACATGGTTCCTATGCCTTCTTGTCTTTTGCTTCATATACTTTAGTATCTTTCCAATTTTATATTTCTGATTATATTTTTCTTCATGTTTTATCTATATATATATATATATATATATATATATATATATATATATATATATATATATATATATATATATATATATATATATATATATATATATATATATATATATATATATATATATATATATATATATATATATATATATATATATATATATATATATATATATATATATATATATATATATATATATATATATATATATATATATATATATATATATATATATATATATATATAGGAAAATTTGAAGTAATATATATAGGAAAAATTTGTCAGTAAATTTCAAAATATTCCAAATACCACGGAAGGAGATATTAATTTCATGTATATAAATCAGTATATAAACATTTACATGTATATAAATCAGTGTTTGCATATTAGCAAATAATTCATAATTTCATCTAATCAATTTTTCCTCAATGATATTCATACTTTGGTAAATATTGAAAAAAATATTGGAAAACACTTTTAAAGGAAAACCCTTCTATGAATTTTCGTTGAATAATTACGTGAATAAGTCAATTTAATATATTAATTTATGATATTAATTGATATGTTATTAATTTAAAGATAAGATTTATAGATGTGTATATTTGATGTGTATATTTAGAAACATATATAAGAATGCAGTAAAATTTGTGTTGATTATTCCCGATGATTCAATAAACTTCATCAATTGTAATTTATATTTTTAGAGCAAAACCTTTGTTTTAGACTCAATTAGATGTGTTTTTGAACCATAAATTTAATCTTACATTATAACATTTATACAGATTTTTTTTCTATGATATGCAAACCTTTCATCATTGAACCAATATTAGGTTACTTAATTTATTTTACTGTGTATAATATATATATATATATATATATATATATATATATATATATATATATATATATATATATATATATATATATATATATATATATATATATATATATATATATATATATGTATATATATATATATATAATTTAAATGATATATTTTAAATAAATCGTATTAAATTATCTCGTAATTGAATGTCGTAATTGAATTCTCGTAATTGAATCTCGTAGAAATCATGAGTCATAACAGTCATAAATCAATGACTAGATAAATCTTTATATAGATAGTTGATAAAATTATGAATGAAAATTGAGAATAAATTAATTAAATTATGAATGAAATACTGATTCATTTTAATAGCATTAAAATACTGATAATTTATTTTAAGTGTTAAATCAATTATTTTAAGTATTAATTTCACCATATTTTTAACAAATTTGATTATATTTAGTGGAAATAAATGTTTTATATAAAATGAAATGTATATCAAACATACCCAATCCACTCCTAAGAATAACATTCTTTAAATAATATTTATAGATCATGTAAATTTTTCAATAATATGCACAAGTGCTAAATAACTTATAAAAATGATCAAATTTGATTAACTAATTTCTATATCACGTTTCAATAATATTAACAGTTACTTTTTTTCTGTATTGTACCCTTGCTATATTAAAAATATTGGTTATTTTTCTTTTTAGAAAACCATTTATGTTTTAAAATTGTGTTTCAGAAAAATGTGAGCTATAAAAATTTAATCAATCGTTTTCAATTTGTTAAAGATTAAAGAATGAATGATTTTAAGTATGAAATATGTGAACTCCCTGAGTACTTCATAACTTTAATAACTAGTTATCATAGTAATGATTCATCATATTTATGAATTAATCATTGCACTTCTATTTGCGTAATTATGTATATTAATTTCTTTCAAACAAGCTTTAACTTTGTAAAATTGATAATTTTTCTAACATGTTATAATATATTCACAATATTTAAAAGAAGAATAAATTGTTAAACAAAGTGTACATATTTTTACCGTTTTATTATTTAATAACTTATTAGAAGATGAGTGGTGTAAAAAGAAAAAGTAATTGTTATTCTGAAAAATTAATTTATTTTAATCTGAAGAATCTATAGAAAGCGAAAAAATGAATGAATAGCTTTGAATTTACGAAAAAGACTGAAGACACTTTTAATTCTTAGCTCACTTTACTCCTAATGTAATTAAGAGGTTTCTATAAGATCTAATTAGTTAATACGTTGATTGAGTTAATAGCTAAGCCTACCGTTCAATTTTCTTAAGTGTGTCTTGTGGGAATTTAATGCGAGGAGAAAACACTTAGGCAAATATTTGAAACGCAGAAACATTCTACGATTTTTCGATAAAGTTTTCTAATAAGTTTCATTAGCATTACACAACAAGGAGAATGTAATTTTTCTACTTACATTTTTATTCATCTTCTCCCTTTAATAATGAAATTTTTAAATGTTTTACGACATTTTACAAAAATATTATAGAAAGGTATAATTTTTATGTTGATTTATTACTATGTTGTATCATAAAAAATATTATAAGTACATGAATATGTTAAAAATTAAATAAACATTTCATCTATATATTTCATGTAAATTAATACATGCCTGCATATGTAATTATTATAAGTATATGGTTAAGAGGGAATAACTTTATTGAATGTATTCTATACTTCTTGTATATGCGATCACACATTTTATGTTTTACTAGTGTGTGTCTGCATATATAATTATTATAAGTATTCGTTTATAAGTAAATAGCTCTATATTGAATATACTCTTTACTTCTCTCGTATATGTGATCACACACTTTAAATTATGTCTGTTTTCAACAGTTTTTTGCAAAATATGAGTGTTAAGTCAAAAATAAATGTTCATATTCTCTTTTATAATAAACTTCTTGTAATACTCAGAAGACTAAAATGTGAAAGTTATTCATATGTACAGTGTACCAGGTGTACAGTAAATTTAACAAATATAGAATAAAAATAATACAAACTCTAAAAAGTAAATAAAAAAGTTAGATATTGTTAAGAAAGTCGAATGAGAAAATTTCAAAAAATAAAAATAGTAATTAATATGAGAATATATAGTCTGCCAATTAGAGGAGAGAAAAATATAGTTATTTGTTTTATATGCACTCGAAATGAAATTCACGCATAAACATTACTTTTTTGAGCTTCATGAGAAAAAAATAGGAGGTCAGAGAATGTACTGAACAGCATGGGGAAGGTTACAAAACAATTTTTCAGAAATTGTTTACTTTTTTAAGTTGTAATGGAAATATACCTCAAAATAAAGATTCCTTATGGATGAAAACAATTCATTATTTTATACGGAATCCGTTTTTATAAATTTCTAAAAATATAAACCAATGAGATGTACTCTTTTAAAAATACAGTAATCAAATATTAATAAAAAGATAGGCATTATTTCTAAACAGAGTTTAACTAAGAAATAAGAATTCTTACAGAAATTTAAGTTTCTTAAGAGCGATTCATACCAATGTTACCGTTAAATACCTGATTCAAAGTAATAAGAACTAATATTTGCAGAAATGAAGCTAAAATGCAGAAATAAAGATAAAACAGACCCACATAGAAAAATGCCTTTTTACAAACATGTTATTCATTTTTATTTCCTTAGTAAAGCATTTAGACATACTTATTCTATACATTTATAAATATTTAATACCTATTAAGAAAAAATGATACTAAAGATGTTCAAAACTCTCTAGATGGTTGTTGATTAGTTTGGTTTTTAATTTAGAACTTTATCTTCTTATTCTCTTTTTATATGCAAACATTCTTTTTGAATTGTATATTTATCAGCAATGTTTGTTTCAAATTATTATTTTTTGAAAACAATTGTGATATTTGTTGTTAACTTAGCATGTAACTCCCAGTAATGCGTTTGAGTAATATTCGTTAGAAATATTTTGCAAAAAAAATCATAATCTTTGCATCATATTAATTTTTAAAGTATAATTTCATAAAAGAATCAACCAAAAAAGTGCCATAGTACTCAGTTTTGTTTGAATTTTGTATCTTTAAATAGAAAAATGATTTTCAGCTTAACAAATAACTCAGATATAACATACTACGAACTCTTTTAAAATAAATTTCCTTTTCTGGTTATTCAAATGCTTTATTTAAAATATGTATGTCAAATGAAGTGACAAAACGCTGAGTCGCAAGAGATTTATATGACCCCAATTGAACAGTCATACTTATCTTTTGGTGAGAAAACAAAAATTTCCCACATAAATTTCAACGCCATTACACTTACTCTAATTCAAACCATTTCAACTTAAATAGCTTTCCGACAGCTATATATGAAAGTGCATATCTCAAAAATCTTTCGCTTTGGGGCAGTTGTATGTATTATATAAGTATTTTTTTCTTCTTTTCCGTTGTCCGAACGAGTAAATTTAAAAGCTGTTACGCTGGTGGAATGAAATGGAAGGTGACAACTTAAACATTAATGAAAAGTGAATGACGCTTGGCATCATCACAAATGCATTAACTCTAAATTGCTTCTGGAACAGAGAATGGAGGAGAGAATCATTGATCATTTCTCCTGCTGAAAGGAAAAATGGCTCAAGAATCTTCCAATTAAGCACTTAAATTCCGTTCATAATTTAACTTCTTTCTGTCACTGAGAAAAATGTACTTCTGAAAAATGTACTCAGGATTATACATGTCAAAATTTTCTCTTTTGTACTGTGAATAGAGGACTTAAGTTGCATGTTAATTCTTCTATTTATTACTTTTTTCCAACTTGTCCATTTCTTTTAAAGAGCAGTGAAATAAATATTCTGGCCAAACATTTTATGTATAAAATAAGTTTTCGCTTAGTTTATTTATCTATTTAGAATCTTTCTATTGCAGATTCATCTAGGATTAACCATTTTAACAAGATTTCATACATAGAAAGCAGACGTATTTCATGTGAGAGTCAAACCCATGAACTTTTAAATTGAAAATCAACAACTTATGGAGTGAAAATCTGTTCATTTATTTTTCCATTTAATATGCATTCAAAAATGAATGGATATATTTTTTAAGATGTATGTAAATTTTTCTATACATTGAAATGTATATTCTGCCCACATTTTTATTTGCATATAAAATTAAATTTTGTTTTGTTAATTTATCCCTCTAGAAACATTTAGATTTTGCAAAAGAAAACTAATTATTCTAGAGTTATTTCATGTAAATATCAAATAACTAGAAAATATTTGTTTTATATAGATAAGCAAATTGCAAATGTCATTATGCGTGTGCATCAATAAGAATAAAACTAACTTTTGGATATTTTAAGATTGGTAATTTATAAGGCTACGCGACGTTTATTATGGTTATTTATAAGACTACGACGTTTATTACGGTGATTTATAAGACTACGACGTTTTATAAATTGTGAATCCAAAAAATTGATTAATAATGGTTGTGAACAAGATAATTATTAGAGTATGTTTGTTAAATGAGAACAAACCTGGCAAAAACTTTGCTGAAAATGCCAAAAAAGTATGCATGGAATTCAAAGACATGTAGTAACAAAACGTACAGCCTAAAGATGGAATCGCGAATTAATTACGGTTATGAATCCATCAAATTTGGATCACGATCGAATGCTTCAACACCTTAAATAGAAACGATTTTAAAATTGCTACTGAAAAGGATATTTATCAAATATGTCAGGAACTTGCAATTAAGTTCCACTATCTGATGAAACAATTCGTGAGCACTTACACAGACTGGGAAAGGTGTGGTAGGTAAGCAACTGATTCTTTCATGAACATAATGAATGCAATGAACATTACAGGTTATTCAGCTGTTCATCATTTCTTTCCCACCAGTGAAATCTAACGTGTTGTAAAAGGGATTCAGTGCTCTACCCACAAGCGTCTTCATCATTTGTTGTCAATGACAGATCCGATTCCTGGTAATGTTAAAGCTACATTTCATTCCTAGAAAATGCTGTTGTGTGTAAAATGGACTTCGGCTGGTATTGCCTACAACAAGTTCCTTATACGTTACTAGATCTTTACTGTTTCTACTTTCATGCAAATACTGGGACGTGTGCAAGAGTTCTTACATTAGAAAAAGCCATCATTGGTGAACAGGAAAATAGCCCGTTTCCCGTAAGACAACGCAAGAATGCACATTGCAAATGTGACTCTCAATGAGATTCCTGCATTAGAATGATGTCTTTAGACTCTTTATTCTTTTGTCATATTCCTCAAGGGATCATAAATTGTTCCGTGACTGAACAATCATATGTGAATGGGATTGCTACGTGATGCTTAAGAAATCAATATCAAATTGGACCATTTTCACTCTAAAGGCAGGGTATTTCATACAAAGATATACACGAGTTTGCGTCACACTGGGAGAAGGTTGTCACAAGTA
Organism: Latrodectus hesperus; assembly: GCA_037975125.1. NCBI lineage: Eukaryota > Metazoa > Arthropoda > Arachnida > Araneae > Theridiidae > Latrodectus > Latrodectus hesperus. The sequence goes on along the minus strand of CM075853.1, from coordinate 116,481,504 downwards.
ACTTTGTATCCAATCTCTGGACTCTCTTCATTTTCAGAAAAAAAAATGTAGGTAGCTTTTCATTGAAGGAAAAGACACTAAGGGGAACAAAACCACTTTATTCAATTATTTTAACACATTTTTAATCAATATTTTTTCGAACTCTTTTATTTTCCAATGAATTCTGATTTTTCTAATAATTCGCAGTCAAACTATACTATCATTATTTATTTATAAATTTTCAAAGGCTTAAACTTACCAATTGAATTTATAAATAAATTTCGTTTTATCGTACTATTGTGCGTTTGGAATTTTTTATATCACACAGTGACAATACTTTTCTTGTTACCTGACATATCCTAATTTAAGGCTTGTAGTGGTAATTTGATTTTTTCAAAAATAAAAGTAGAAGCTTTATGATAAAGAAGCTTATTAGCATTGCTTCACGCTCCCAAGGCAGAGGTCCAAGGTTCGATCATCGGACGGGGAAGTTCGACTCAGCCTTTCATCTCTTTAATGGGTCGATAAACTGAGTACTAAGCATACAGGGGAACTATAATCCAGGGGGTTTCGTGTTAGGCGGACCATTTAATCGGGGGCATATGCTAAAACATCCTAGAACCCCTTGGTCAGGAAAATTGAGATGGGCACTATAAGCCATTGCCCAAATGGGTTGTCGTGACACAAAGTTTAGATAAGTATTAATGCGAAAGAACTCTTATATTTCTATTACTATCTATAGTAAAATGTATTTATATGATGTTAATTTTAGGCATAAAATTAGTTAACGATATAGTGGGGAAAAGCATAATTATTTAGTATTCTTTGAACTGAATATTTTGTTGGTAAATTACCAATATATAACTTATATTATTTCATTTTCATATAAATTAAATAAATCTAAATAGATTTTTTATCATATTAAAAGCATTTTTCTTTTGCATTTACTAATATATTTTTTAATTTAACTGTGTAAATTAACTTATAAAGTAAGCTGAATTAATAGATTTAAATTTTTTGAAAGTTATTCAAAAATATTATTTAATTAACACTTTTACTTTCTCCAATTAAATCAATAATTTCAAAATTTAATCTTATTTCATTAGTTTATGGACCTAATAGTCAAGGTTTTAATGTTAAATATTTATCAAGTTTATAGGAGAAAACATTTGTATGATTAAATTGCAGTTGACATTTAAAATATCACTAGCTAACTCGTGATTTATTTATAATTAAAAAAAACTATTACCACATCAAATGAAAAAAGTTTATGCCCCCCAAAATATATTTATTAAAGTCTTTTCATATTCCGGTTAAATTCAATAGTATTTTCGCGCAATAACATAGCAGCGAATTTCTTAAAAAGTCAAATTAATGTGAACTTGTTTAGATAAAAAATGCGCATTTCAGAATGGAAATCTTTTAATATTTTTAAAAGAACAGTAATAAAGAATGTTGATGTCAGAAAATCATGAAAGGAACCTTTGAAAACATTGCAAAGGATCTTTGTTTTCTTCTAAAATAGAAACTCAAATAACAATGTGCAATAAATGAATTATTTTGGCTTTCTGAATAAACATTTATACTGCGTGAATTTATATAAATTTAACGAAATTGTTTTGATATAAATTTAAATGTTTTTTAAAGGACTATAACTACAAACCGATTGCATCTAAGCGGTTCTATTTGCCTAAAGTTAACATTATTCTTTTTTTAGAAATATGCATTCTGAGCAATACAATTATTTACTTTGCCTGGCGTAATTCTCCTTAGTTAAGGAAATGCTTTCTATTTTTCTTCGTTTTTATTTGTTTAAATCTATTAAAATGTCAGAAATTATTAATTACTTCCAATCGCTGAATAAATTGAAACTGCATATTTTTCACTTCATTCAATATGAAAACATTGAATAAAAAGCTAATTCATCTTCCAAAACTTTGAGCATTTAATGAAAAAACTCGATTTTTAGAAATATTTACAAATGTTTAACAATTATTTTTAGTAATTTGGGAGAGCATTTGAAAGCAATTAATTGTTGTTCATTTAATTTGTTAATGATTTGGTCTATTTGTAGTAAAAATATTTCTCTGGAGTACATTTTTGAATCTTATTGCTTTTTATTTTCTTTTTTTTTTCATTGCTTAATTTTTCTTAGAAAATCTTTATTTCATTTATTGTAATTAAAATGATCTATAGTCTACATTTTGCCATTTGTCATTTTTATTTAATTACAATTTAGAAAAAAATCAACTCATAATTACAAATCTTAACTTTTTAGCGAATGAATTTGTTTTACGATAGTTTCATAGAACAAATTCATTCACTAAAAAGTTAAAATTTTTAATTAACCTATGCCAAAGCTATTTGCGGTTTCATATTAATTAAAATTTTACATATATTTTGAAAGTATTTAATTCATAATCTACGTTTTTGATTTAGTGTCTTTTTAATTGTTAATTGAAATTCTCTCACAATTGATGATTAATTATTGTGATTATTTTAAAATTATTTCTTAAAAATATATAAAATTTTATTTATATACATGTTTTTTAGAAATTAATCTGCATCTCAGTTTATTTTATTTAATTTTTAGTTAATTTTTAAATATTTATATATTTAAATAAAAAAAGAATGTTTATGAAGAAAATAAATAAAGTTCGATAGCCTAGTGGAAGTGCTTCACGTTTTTAAAACATAAGTCCAAATTCAATCCTCGCTTAGCATTGTTGATTCAGCTTTCATACCTTTAATGGTTCTATAAAATTGAGAACCACAAATATGGTAGTGATTTCGTGTTAGGGTGACCACCTAACCGGGACAAATGCATTGATTCCAAGGGCCCTCATTTATAAAAACAAATATAAGCATTTAGGATTTGGCCCCATATGGGCTATGGTACCACTGAGTTTAGTTTAATCAATATTTATAAGGAAAATTTATAATAAATGTTCCTTAAATGTTTTAAATTAGGTTGGGGAATAAGTTCGTAGAGTGTTTTACCAAAGACTTTTATTTAAACAAAAAACAATAATTATATCAATAAGTTAATCAATTATTTATTCAACGTTGCTGTTTACAACCTCTTCCCACCTCTCGACCAATTTGTTGATGACATTCCACCAAGGATCGCCTGGTCTGGAGTCAAAGAAGTTTTGTCGCCAGTTCTTGAGGACCTCTTTGTTATCAAAAGTGACGCCCTTGACATGATTTGACCAGGAAAAGATGATAATCGGTCGGTGAATGGTTCGAAGAATACGGTGGATGCTGCAGGACCTCCCATTAGAGCTCTTGGAGTGTGGCTTTGATTACTTGTGCAACATGGGGCCTGGCGTTGTCGTGAATGAGTATACTTTGTCTATGTCGATCAGGTCTTTTCATCGGAATAGTCTCAAGAACTTCTTTGACAACAAACCAGGTGATTTTTGGCGGAACGGCATTCACAATTTGGTCGAGAGGTGGTAAGAGGCTGTAAACAGCAGCGGTGAATTAACTTATTGCTATAATCATTGTTTTTTGTTTAAATAAAAGTCCTTGGTATAAACTCTGCGAACTTATTCCCCGACCTAATATATTTACATTTTGCATAACATTTATAAGCTAAAAATCCCCTTCGAAAAGGAAATAAATAGAAAGCAAAATAATCAGTTTCATTTAAGAAATAACAAAGAAATTTTTCTACTGAATCAGGAAACTGAAATAAATTTTAGTTATCCTTCATAATTATAAAACAAATACAAATATTATTTGATAAAACTATTTCTCAATTTTCCTATTTCACGCAAATAACTACAAAAAAGGAGAATTAGTAAATAAAGTCTAAAAAGTTGCATGCAATCATAATTTTTTATTTTTAACTTTATAACCATCAGTTAACAAAGCTTGAGCACGCCAGATAAAGAGAAAATTTTTATATTTATTTTTATCCTTTCCCCCTTCTTCCGGATAGTTGAAATTACGGGTTTCCAGCGGAAGTTTGGCAGACACTTAATTAGGAACTATTTTTTCCAGTAGAAATAAATTGTAAAATACAGTTGTTTTTGTGCTGAATACTGTGCCTTAAAGACAAATGAAATCGCCAAAGTAAAAAATATTAGAAAGGAAGAAAATAAATATTTGCTCTTAGTTAGTAGCAGGAAAGTTAAATTCTGTATTTAGTAATTCCGAAGTTTTATCTACAAATAAGCATCTAAAGCAAGTTTTATCTCTCACATAAATGACACGATTTTTTTTGTTATTTTATTAGAATTAGTTTTGGCGATAATAACCAACTAAATTATAGAGATTAACGACAGTTTGTAACATACTTTCATTAAATTATCTTTGGAAAGGTTTAGAGTGTAGTTTTAATATCGCAACTGTAAAATATGTTTTAAAATATCTTAATAACGTTGATATTCAGTTTTTTTTCTGATAGAAAACTCTATAGGATTTGTGGATAAATTATGATAAAGTGGCATCATTTCTTATGGATAATTTTTCTTATCAGTACAGTAAACGAGTTTTAATTGTAATAAAAAACTGTGATATAAATTATTAAAATTTCAAAAAGTTAATAAATTTTTTAGGACTTTAATATAATGTATTTAAATGACTGTACATCTTCATTATTTTCTATAAATTTATTTTAATGACCTCATTATATTTCAGACTTTCTAGAATGCTATAGATAAATAATTATATAAAACATTTTTATAAGGAATAATCTAGTTTATGATTGTATTAACTTATCAAATTAGTAAATCTGTTAAAGTAAAATTTATTCATCTTTATAAATTTCAGTTGAATTATAAAAATAAATTATGAAATCTATTTCTCGGAAAATTACATTCCAATGTTTTTGAAGCATATAATTTGATACATATAACATTTCATTTTAAAATTATCGATTGTAGAAAAAATAAACATTTCTGCTATAGTAGTCCTTAACAAATTTTTCTATAAAAATATTGTATAAATAATTCATGTCTAAAATGTATTTCTTATAAAATTATGCATTGTATTAAAAGGTACAATGTTAAAAAATCAAAGTTGATAAGAAATGTATTTAATCAAATAGGATTACTTGCTATAAATAAATGCGATAACACAACAATCCTAATTTTTATGTCAGCAGAATGCTGGTAAAAACTAAAATGATAGTGAACAAATCAATGTAATAAAATGCAAAATTGTTAGAAATAATTTATGCACTTCATAAAAAATGATTTTTAGTACTTGATTACTTGTGATATATATATACAGTCTTTAAGTACACAACTGAATAAAATTGTCTCAGATAGATTGCAATATCAGGCAGATTAAAACACAACTTTTCGAAAGAAATTAGTTTGTTCTGAAATAACGCAAAAATAATTTAGTAGTCAATATTTTCATTAAAATATTCAATATTCAATATTTTCAGCAGCTAAAATTTATCTTATAAATTAGTGAATAAAAATATTAACTTACTTTTTAATTTAGGAGAAAATTTTAAACTACATTTCTTCATTATATAATGATTTTGATTAAAAATAGCATGTACATAAATACTGCAAATGAAATATTAATTAAAAATTTTATGAAAATATTTTTCGAAGTAAATTTTCCTGGGTTGAAATGGGACTCTTAAATCCTGTTTCCTTTTTTGTTGATACGTAAGGAAACAATTCAAAACAGCATGAATATATATATATATATATATATATATATATATATATATATATATATATATATATATATATATATATATATATATATATATATATATATATATATATATATATATATATATATATATATATATATATATATATATATATATATATATATATATATATATATATATATATATATATATATATATATATATATATATATATATATATATACATATATATATATATATATATATATATATATATATATATATATATATATATATATATATATATATATATATATATATATATATATATATATATATATATATATATATATATATATATATATATATATATATATATATATATATATATATATATATATATATATATATATATATATATATATATATATATATATATATAGCTTAGAAGTGTGTTCTGGTGCAAAATCTACTGTGAACTGTGTGATCATAATCTATTTTGGCCGGTGACAGCAAAATACTGACGACGTTGAGTGATACAAAATAGCAAGCCAAATTTGAGAAAAAAATTATATTACTTAAATTATCCTTTTGAGAATACTGTAACAATAATTTTTGAGAAACAGGAGGATTACTGATTGTAAGTTGTCGGATTACTGAAAAATGGATCTGTCTCTAAACATTTAATACATGGATCCATGCATTTTATTCACTAAGCCATAGTGGAATGATTATATCACTTAGAATTTACCCATTATAGTACCTTATCATGAAGAATATCTAATTTGTAACAAAGCAATCAGTGACACATATGCCGTGCGACATCACTTGTATCATTTAAAATGCTTGTAATTCGTCATTGTATTCGTATGTCTTTGAGACTAAACTACATGCTTTTGCACGTGCAGTGGTATATACAGCATATAGAATTATATAATACAGCCTGTGCAATGGGGTACGATATGTGAAATACCAAATATTGTTTTATATCCCCATAAAACGTGAATATTTTAAAAACATTTTGTAGCTTGATGACTTTTTGTACAAATAATAATATCGATTTTGATATATATAGCAAAATATTGAAGTTGATAAAGTCTTTAGACAAACTCAATATCAAAATCTGCACAATACTCTAGTAATTTAAAATCTGCAAAGGTAACTCATCAGAAATATTTCGCTCAAGCTTTTTCCCACCAGATATCCAGAATGATTTGCCTTTTTCCCCATTCTTAGAACAATCTTAGATACTACTAAAGATTCTTATCCACATTTTACCTTAATTGAGCTTAAATACACTATAAATAACTTAATGCTCTCTTAAGTCCAAGGAGTGGGTAGCACTGATTACCTAATGGAAAAGTTAGTTTTCCGTGCTTGTCCGTTATTTCTTTCTTTCCTTAATTATTTCTTTCTTTCCTTAATATCTGCTTACAATTGCACTATTTTCCTAAACATTTCAAGATGATACAATTAATTTTCTTCTTAAAAAAGAATAAGGATCTCAAATTATCTTTCCCTTATCATCATATATGTTTGATACAAGTGCTGGGAAAATTATTAAAAAAGGTAGTAATTAAATCTCTTAAAACAACAACTAGATAAAAAAATATTTCTCAGCTATAGTCAGCTTGGATTTTGTTCTAATATGTTTTCAGAGCATGTCTTAAATACTACTAAGATTAACAACTAAAATAAACAGGAACAGAAAAACTTATCTTTACTCAACTCTTCTTGGTTTACATATTCCACATTCTCTTTGGAGGCCATGTCTAAGACTGGCACTTCTTAACTAGAATGTTGTCAGAACGCTTTATAACTTCTAAGAAGACCAAAAAATACATGAATTTCATATCATGATTCAACCACTATTCAGTAAGGTAACAGTTGTAATCAAGGCTCTGTCTGTGGCCCGATTATTTTGAAATATTTACTTAAATGAGATTCTATTTCATAATTGATCATCACATGAAGAGATTGTTGCATTCTCTGATGATACGCTTCTCATAGTTCAAGACCATACAATGAGATCTTGCATATTTTCTCCAAGCTCAGTAAAACACTAAAAGTTAACGCTTCTTCACAAAAATCCCAGATATGATTATCAACAAATATAGGAAACCTATGAAAACCAACGCAAAAGTAGTATTGGATAGAATCAGCTTGAAATATGCGAAGTTTTTGACATTGGTATATTTCAGGCTGATTGTTCTTGGTATTCAAATAGATTGTAAATTATCATACTTGCCCCACATTAGGCACTTCAAAACGAAAGTTGTTCCATTTGCTCAAAGACTGAAAGCAATAACAGGTTGAGATTGGGGTCTCAAAAGTAAACTAATGAAGTTCATCTACCTCACCATTATAGAAAGGATCATCGCCTAAGATTCCTCGTTTTGGGTACTTCTACTCAAGCAAGAAAAATAGCACAACTCTCTAGCAATCAACGCTACTTCAATCTCTTATAACGAAATGTATTAATCTACAGCAGCAGCAATTTTGTTAGCAGAACTATCACTCTTACACCTCAAATTAGACCAAAAAGCACTGAAAATATTGACATTTCAACTTCAAAGCGATATATCACAAAGAGATCCCTGACATAAGATATTTCCACACCTGTTTTTTATTAATTGTAATTAATCACATGTTGAAGGAAATGTTGCCTGAAATATAAAATTTTGATAGTATAAAACGCTATTATTTCAATGAAAAGAACTCTGATCACATGAGGATAAATTATATTATCTTCCTCAATTACATATTCTAGACCATTTTTATTCATGTAGCAATGGTTATTTATTGTTTTTTACTACTAAATAACATACTTTAATAAATTAATACTACTTGAAACCAATGAAATAAATTACGTTTTGATTTTTTTTACCATTTTGCCTTTGTGTTTTTTATAATCTGTAATAGAACTGACAGAAAGTTATATATTTTTCTTCAATTTAAACTTATAAATCTAAAAAAAATATTATGTACGACGCATAAAATATGGAATTTGTTTTATGTTATGGTGGGCAATTGAAATATGGCATTTGAATTTTAATGCCAAACATATAAAGATACCCTATCCAAAACGCATATTCATAAATAAAAAACAAATGTAATTTGAACCGAATATAATATTAACTAAACGAGCATAATTTGAACCTTCTTTATTTGATAATATAATAAAGGATATATATGAATCTTTAATTTTTGTTGAAATAACAATCAAAGAAGTTAATATCAACAATAAAATATTAAAAATTTAATAAAGAATATAAATATTAAAAATAAGGAACAATCACAAAAAATAGAAAAATAGAAGTTCAGCTTCAGGAGAGATTTCTTACATTGAATACTTTTAGTTTATTCCTTAAAAAATTTAAAACTTATGTATACAAAGTAAATATTGAAATACATTGAGTTTAGAAACTGCTAGTAAGCATTTCCCTTTTATATTTTTTAATTTTGGTAATTTAATGTTTTGTCAAATGGAAATAAATTATTTCGAGAGCAATGAGAATAGTTTTAAGTCAATTATAATAAATAATCATGTTCGTATGCGGTTTTGACCAGAATAAATAAAAATGAGCATCGAAATAGCACTAAAGTAATAATTCTCATGATTTAATTGTAAATAATTGTGTCAGTTAAAGGTAAAATTTAACTAGAAATATAAAATATTTTTGTGTATTTATTGATCAAATGAATATTTTATGAATTCTCGCATTTGTATATGATAGGGATCAATTTCAATAAAAAATATTAGTTAAAAAATTTCAAAATATTTTTCAAAAATGTTTTTCCTAAGTATTTCTCAAATTTCTAAATATTATTTCTGTTTTGATTGAAAATCATTGAGAAATTCTTATTTAGTCATTTGAAAAATTTTAATACATGCACTGAACTCAATAGCCTTTATAATAGAGATTTTATATAATGATATTTTAAAACGCAAACAATATTTACCATTCATTAAGTATTGTACATTCGTTTTTAATGAAATAAAAAATGAAAAGATTTAACATATAATGTAAAATAATCAAGAACTTGTTGTTATAAATACTTTTTATTATTCCTTTCATTCTATATTTAAAAAGTTAACGTGTTTTACCATCGTGTTTTTTTTTTACTTTTAATACAAAATATGCAATTATCAATTTATTTTTTATAAAAAATCTAAGTAGAGTTGAATTTTAAAAAAAATATGAAATTCTACATATGACTATACACTTAGCACTAAACAGTAATTTATTTTATATCCTCTTAAATAATTTTATTTTATACAAAAACGTATATGCCTTTATATTACAATTCTCTTATAAAATCCATTGATGTAGAGAAAACTCTATTCTTTTACATAATTGTCTAACAAACAATTAAATGAAATGTAAGTATTTTTAACTACTAAAGCTCTTTACCTACATATAGTCAAAACATTTGTAACAATCCATGTGTACATTTGTAACAATCACGTGATGTTTACTTATTTTAAACTGTATGTGATTGCTTAAATATCAAATAGTTTAATGATTTAAATTATAGAATGAGAAAAATGAATTAATTTTGTTATGTCCTTATCCTAGTAGAGCACAAACATAAAAAAGTATCACAGCATAATTTGATGTATTTTGTCTCCTAAAATAAAGTTTTAAAATCAAAACTTGCAAAGTATTAAACATCAATTTCAAAATGTTTTTTTTATTTTTAATTACTTTTGCATTGTCTTTGATTTATTTAGTTATAAATGTATCACAGAAGAGATTGTGTAGTTATAAGACCCTTTCGTCTGTACTTTCAACAATAGCGAAATTTTCAAAGCTATTCTTAAATTTACATTTTATACATTTTTAAGATTATTCATGGTATTAAACATATATTAACTAATTTATCCGTATTTTTATTGAATAGTTTAAATACAGTAGAATTAGTTACTGAAAGTCTCATTTAAATATGAGAAAAGCTCTTAAAAATATATCTTAGAAAATTTGATAGATAAAAAATAATGTTATTTTTCGTTCAATTTAATGCAAATAATGCTGCATTTACATGTAACTTGCTAATTGTCTTATTTAAAACATGCAATAGGGAAAATTGTCAATACGTATTCAGTGCTATTGCTTGTTAATCGTGAAAAACAATGTTTGAGAAAGACTCATTATTTTTGGATTACTTAGGATTTAAATTTTTTCCACTATGACAATGCATACTTTTCAATGTGTCCGCTCCTTAAGATTAAGTTAAATTTAATACATTTTGATAAAATATTTAACGAGAAAATGGTATAGACAATAAATTTAACTGCACTTTCAGATTTTTAAAATCTATTTTTGTATATTGTAGCAATTTATTTACAAATTTGAAAATAAACGATTCATGATGAAAACATAATTATTTTGAAAAACTGTCCATCTTCAACACTTCTTTTATATGCATATAGTAACAATTTCAAAAACAATTTATTTTCACCTATAATGTAAGATAAATGACGTATTAAAAATTGTTAGAAATCTTTCTTCAGTTTCTTTTTGCTGAATTTCATTATTTAGTTTTTAAAAAAGAAAAAAATTGAAAACAATCATTAAATATTTTTTTATTCTCCTATATTGAATTTCAAATATTTGGTTCCTTCTCAGCTTATAAATTTGTTCTTTAGTAGTATTTTCACTAATATTTCAAAATTGTATACCTAAATTATCTTAGTCCATTCATTTGCACATAATAATTTTGCCAGTAATGAGTAACTTAAGTAATATTTGAAGTTATTAACCAGAATTAATTTATCAAAAAAAAGTTATTTATAATGATTAATTTTATAGACATCTTTTTAACTGTAGATATTTTAAATTAGAAAATAATTTTATTAAAAATAAATTTATGTTTAATAATAATTGGCAAGTGAGTTTAATATTTGAATAGTTTAGGACAAATATATTAAAGGAAGTATTTCTTGAAGGTAAGCACATTTGCATAATTTTAAACTTTATTTAATAAAAACGAATTCTTTACAAATTGCAATGATTTAATAAATTACAAAATCTGTAAAATTTTATCAGAGAGTGTAAATAAATGAAAACATTTGACAAATATTTTAAGATTACAGTAAATGCAGTTGTACTTTTAGCAGATATATTTCATTTATTATAGTTAAATGAAGAATAGTTTCTTAAGGAACTAAATATTATACCTTCTTCTTGCGAATTAATTAATTTTTATTTTAAATTAATATTTATTAACTTTTCTTAATAAATATTAATCACCTTTCTCAAATAGAACTGTATAAAATCAAAGATATGAATAAAAAAAATCACTATTTCTTCGCAATTTAAGTTTTGTTCATTTGAAAATCACTATTACTTCACAATTTAAGTTTTGTTCATTTAAAAATCACTATTTCTTCCCAATTTAAGTTTTGTATATGTACTAATTGAGTTACTTCTCAAAATTTAATTCAAATCTATTTTCTTAAATCTTTATTTCATTACCCTATTCTGACAGTATATGGTTATAATACATTTATTTTCTCTCTCTTAAATAAAATTAATTTTATTTTAAGTGAGAGAAAATAAATGTACAAATTGTAAAAATTTTGTAAAAAATGAACAATATATGCAATGTAGTCCCAAAATAAACTTTAATATTATTGGTATCACTTATTTTTGGTAAAAAAATGTTTTAAGAAAAATCTATTTAATTTTAAGTTCAGTTAATATACCGACGAAATGATCTCAATCTAATGAATAAACCATTATTCCATTACATTATGGAAAAAAAGATATTAAAACAAAATTTTAAATAATGGCCAGAGTTTCAAAAAGTCTTTCAGATGTCATAAAGGGAAAGAAAATAACCGAAAATATTGCAAGTCACCAAGGTTTTTAAATTGCTTTAAAGTTGTATAAAACTGCGATAAATTCTCTTTTCCAATCACTGCTTTTTTATCGCCAAGAAAAGGAAGAATGAATAATGGTGCGGTCATGCATAATGTAAATTTGAAGTCTGACACGTGATATCCTTCCAAGGAATGATTGTGGGATAAAGTAAGGGTGTAGGAACTCACAGATGACAGTTTGACTGGATAAAATGCAAGCATATACGGTGGCATTTACGTAGGATTGACAAAAGAATATATTAGTTAGGTTCACGTGATTGTAGAAGTAATAAAAACATTACCTAAAAGAATGAAATCGTGGACACAATGCTGGAAATTTATGCAATCTACAATTATATCTAATTTATCTCAATATCAACACTGAATATATTTAAGTGTCTTTCTATAAGTTTACTAAAACTATGCAAATATAACTAGTTTAATCATTTTATACTTAAATTTGGATAATTATTCATACTTTTAAATATATCTAATAAAAGAAAGGTAATTTTAAGAGTTTATATTTTTTGTTGTTGAAATTATACTAAATTAATTTTGGAGTATTTCTAATAATTCTAGTTTATATTCGATGTTTCCTTAGATCATATTCCTATAGCTCATGTTGAATACATTGTTTAAGTATATTTTACTTTTTCATCATCAGATTCAATAATTCTGGAATTTTATTTTTAATTTATATTATTTTTGGTAAAAAAATATCTAAATTATTACTAATGGATTACTTCTAATGTTCTCATTTCATGTAATTAATTTAAATTAAACTATGATTCTTAAAATATATTTTATCAGAAAATTAAGAATGTTTTACAAATGATGATGAATGATTTTTAGTATCAGAATGATTATATGTTTTTGACTTAGCAAATATCTTCAGACCCTGAAAATGGATTTCTGAAGTCACTTTCGTACAGTTAGCTCTTTTGCTTAAATCAATAAAAACACAAGGCATATTAGTTTGTTGAGACTATTTTTTCTCTATATCCTAACTGTGCCGTAGTAAACTTCGTCTATCAATAAATTTTGATTTTGAATTTTAGCTTTATTGCTGAAAACACTACATGTTATAAATGCTAACAAAATATAATATAATTAACACAGAAAAATTAAAAATATTTAATATAGAAGATATTTTTAATAAACTCTGGGAATCATTTAACGAAAATTATTTTGGATAATTTAAGAAGTATTCAGTTTAATGTAAATAAATGAATTATGTGTATAAAACTTAAGAATTCTGACTAAGTTGACTTAAGAATTCTCGATCGATTGAAAAATGTTTTGCATATAAAAAAGTACAAATTAAACATTAATATATATATATATGTATATATATATATATATATATATATATATATATATATATATATATATATATATATATATATATATATATATATATATATATATATATATATATATATATATATATATATATATATATATATATATATATATATATATATATATATATATATATATATATATATATATATATACATAAGAATTTGTAATATTACATTTGCAATCATATATGAAGAACGCGTTTCACATTGCATTAAACTGTTTGCAAAATTTACTCCTTATTCAAAGATGGTTTATAATATATTCAGCGAGTAAAAGTGTCTTATATCCCTATTCTGTACAAAGAATGTTATTTTATTAATAGAAAATAATAACATCAAAAATACGTAAGCATGTAAAACAAATCCAATACATTTAAACAACAAAAAGATTTTTCGATAATCAATAATAATATATAATAGCAATAATAGTGAATAAAAAGTTCAGTTTTCAACATTCTTCTCCAATATTGTGAAAAATTATGTTACCAATATTTTTCCTAGAATATCACACAATTACCAATCAATAGCCTAATAAAACATATTAACTATGCAAATTATTTATTTAGTTTATTCAATAATCGATTATGTATTAATTCCATTTGCTAAGAGCATTTTGTAATCTTTTCTCTCGTAGTATAAAATTCAACATTCAACCGTAATTTGGAAGAAAAATGACTGTTTGATAAATAAAATTTTATTACTTGTTTGTTTGGTGTCCCCGTAGATATTTTTAATTTAGTTTTTTTTTTGGATCAATAAATTATTTTTTTATAAATAAACCTAGAGAGGTCTGATACACTTTAGCTCATTATTTATGCTGCTCGTGATGCACTTTACTGAAATCGTTTATTTTATATTATAATAATATTTTTAATGATATTTCATGATTCATGATATCATGATTTAAATAATATTCTAAAATTAACTAAATGACTATCGAATTAGATTTTTTGATTAAAAATGATAAAAGTTGATGCTTTTTAATTTCTTATAGTATAAAATTCTATTACACTAATTTCTTATAATTACACAATTTCTTATTGTTTAAAATGATCGCATTACACTTAACAGAATTTGCTTATAACTTATATCACAAAACACCTCTTGACTATGGTTGTCATCTGAAATTCTCGTAATATGGACACAGATTTCATTCAATTTTGGGAAATCAACATTTTTTAACTATAATATTTTTGCTGAACATTAAGTTATACAGAACCAATAATTTTTATTGATAAGCATTGCAAACTTTTAGTGGAGTACCTTTTTAGATATACATTTTTTCTCGTTCAGACATCTTATTAATGGTTTGATTATCGTCAGGAGTTAAGCAGATTTGTTTGAGGTATTTTGTGTCAAGTTTCCCAACATTTAATGCATTTCGTCTCGATGAAGTTGATAGCTGGCTATATTTATAAAGCCAACTACAGACTGACTTATCTATTGACTCTGAGAAATACAGCATAAATAGCCTTCCTAATTTAGAAGCAGGGATAAAAAATTCTAAAATTTGTCCCATCGCTACTAGTATATTTAGTATGGAAGACATTGTGATTACCACTCATTTCATGTACTTCAAAAATCATTATTGAATCCAATAAATTTTTTACTGTATCTGGGAAAGAACACGTTACTTTCCAGAAAGGAGAATGATGCTTTTTCAAACAAGGTCGTCGCTATTTTTCTTTTGAAAATAAATTATACTCTTAGCTTCAATGATTGTGTGGTATGTATAATTATCTCCTCATAAACTTTAGTTATGTTAGAAACATTTAAAATTGTGTGTGTGTGTTAAATTTGAAGTTTTCTCTGAATTCTCATACCTTCAAAATATGTTTATATAAGAGATATTCACTAAAGTATATTTCTATGCAATGGTTTCCCCATTTATGTTTAAACTCTAAACTCTATGGTATGACAGCCCATGTTGGCCACAAATCCTATAATGCCTTTCTCTGTTTTCTTGACCGAAAAACTCTGGGTGAGAAGCATATGTCCCGATTAGGTGATCAGCTTAATGCTAAACGCTCAGTGTTTGGTTCCCAAGCATGCTTGGTTGTCAATTTATCGACATACTGAAAGGATAAAAGGCTGAGTCAACCTTGTCCAGCCCAAGGATCGAACTTCAGACTACTCCATTTATGAGTTTTGTATAAAAAAGCACATTACATTTTATTCTGAATTTCTTTATACACTTGTAACTATCAGATGACAAAATCTTTCGCATATAAATTTAACTATAGTGTAATAACTCTTGGTAAACTTTCTTGAACCAATTTTTGTCCCTTATTAATTTTACTTTGCAAAGCAGTACCATTTATTTTGTGTTATATACATTACTTATAATCTTGTTCAAATTAATCCAAACAATTTTTTATGAATGGTCAGGTTTATTAACACTTTTTTTCCAAAAAAGAATTCAAAAATGATTCAGTAATGAAATTAATGACTGCAGTGTTATTATATGTTTCATGAATCATTGAACTGATTCATGTCATTAATTATTTGAACTCAGTTCTGATTTTCTTAGAATACAATTTAAACGTTCACTTGAGAAATAATTTAACAAGTCTAGGATAAATAACATGATATTGAAAAAAATTTAAGGTTGAAAACTACAATCCAAGAAAATATCAATTCTTTTTTTTTATTTTGCTTATTATATTAAACTTTTCTATAATACACGAAATGCGAAAATAATTTTTTATGTATTTTGTTTGCTTTGTTAATATCAGAGTTAAAATTTAACTCAAACATATATATTTAATCATATTTCAATTTTCAAAAAGTTTGCTCAAATAAGAAATATCTTAAAAAGGAATTAAAATACCTACAATTTTTTTATATTCCTATTTATTTTTACAGAAGTACAATGTTTATTATAAAAAAATGCACAAGCTGGTTTGATTTGCCGTTGTAAATATTTGAGAAAAAATGTTGCTAAAACTAAAATTTTCATTTTTAATTAGCAGTGCACAATATATAAAACACTTATTTTTAAAATGTTATGCAAAAAAAAATTGTATTTTTATATAGTTGACCTATAAAATAAAAATAAAATTACGATTCTTTAAATTTTAAAATGTGTTTCTTAGAAGCAACTTTAATCTGTTGATAATAATATATATTTCTGATTGAATTTTACGTTTTTAATTTTACGAATATTTCTGATTGAATTTTACGTTTTTGCTAATTCCTTGTAACACTCTTATTTTAAAAGTGGTAACTTAAATTAAAATATTTAAGGCTTTTGAATAATTTTTTTCGTTGCTTACTTAAATAAATAATTCTAAGCATAAACATGCAAACGCAATGGAAATGTTTTAGTTACCAGGATTTTTAAATTTTTTTATTAAAATGTATTTTTCTAGCTATTGTTAAAATAAATGAAATGAATAAACCACAATTTAATCAAATAAATTTTATTTTTTCAAACAAGGTGTTGTATGCTTTGAGAGAACATAAACTATGTAGGATAATATTTATAAGAAAAAGCTTCCCGTTGTTTCACATTACAATGAAAATACGCTTCAGTATATAATTAACAAAAGATCATTGAATTTTATGATGAAATATGTATTTGTTCAATTTTTGAATGTAACCACAAAATAAAGACGAGGAAAAGTTAAATTTTATTCTAAATTTTTACGTTTATTTATTTTTTTCAGACAATTCTTGGTGAATATACAAATTTATAAGAAAAACTATTTTTATATATGTTTGTGGGTATTTAACAATAAAGCAGCAAATATAATTTGGATAACTAGTTTCATTCATTTAGTGGATTTACATAATTTTATGCACAGAGATTTTGATAATAACATAATTATCTCGAAATAAATTTTCTAAATCTTATATATTTTTTTAAATATAACAGACAATGGAACAAATATGTAAAAATATTATAGTTTACGAAGTTGATTATGTTAGTAACTATAATTCATTGCATTTTATTCATATAAATGTGTGTGTTGATCAATTATTTTATTACAAATTAAAGCTATTTTAGCTGAATAAAATTAGCAATATTTAATAAGTGTTCCCGTTTTGAATTTCAGGCAATATACATCTCCGAATTTTATAAAAAAATTAATTTTTATTTAATTTATTCGTATGAATTATTTTAGTATTTTTAGGAGCAATTTTATAATTAGTTTAATTTACTGTAATTCATATTTATCTTAATAAAAACATATTATTAAGGAACACAAAAGAAACATTACATTAATGTATTCCCCGTATAATTAAGATATAGATAAACAATTCTTTTTAAACGTCTATCACTTCACTGAATATTAAAGAAATAAAATATAGTATACTTAATAATTTAACTTAATGATTACAAATATACAACATACTTTCCTTTTATTATAGCTTAAACATTGCAATGATTTATTACAAATATGCCTTAAATTCATAATTTAATATTTACTGGATGTTCAAATACATTAAATACATTGCAAAATACAAATTACTTAGTTCAAGTACATTTAGTACATACAAATACATTAAAAATAATTAATTTATTAAACAAATAAATATTGCTGACTAGTATCATCGATATGTTTATTTTATCAGTTTTTAAATAATTCATTTCAAATAAAATGGTTTCAATAACTGAATCAGTTTATAAAAAAGCAAGAAAGAATTACATAACTCTCTAATAAAAGTAAATTTTTAATCATCTGTTTTTATTAAAGTTAGAAGAATTTTAGTATTGTTTATACTATTAAAAATAAGTTGTGTGTGCAACCCATTTCATGTAATATAATAATAGGTTATAACAATGTTCAAGTTAAAATCAAAATATTTTATACGAATTTAATAACTGAAATAAGTTGGCTACAAAATTATAAATAGCTATTTTTGATTTTACCCTAACTATACAACACGTGGATAAATTAGAATAAATTTATGTATCTCATATAAGTTACTATTTATGTTTCAAACCCAAATTTTTAAGACCGAATCATTTGATACATTTTAAATATTATCATAAGATTTATATTTCTTAAATTCATTTTTAGAACTGCATTTAATGATCGATTCATATTTTATGACGAAAAAACTTCAATAGTTTTCTAAGTTAAAAGTTTTGCAGTTTTACATCAAAGTTCATAAAAAATACGAGTTAAAAATCCACAATTAAACCATTATATATTCTTAAATCTTCGAATTTCAATAATACTTCGTTTCTAAATCCAAAATCAAGATTTTGCTTTTAGATATATAAGTGCAAATATCTGATAAGCGATATAAAAAAGCGAATATATAACAATAAATCAAACATATAGCAATATCATAAGCTGCACAATCCATTTGAATCATTTTTGAATATGCAGAATTTTATATGGATTTTATCATTTTTCTGTAACCTGTAATCTTTATTTTGACAGAAATATCAAGAATGCAAAAGATATTCAAAACATTTTAGTTTGGCAATTTAATTTTATGTAAAATCTGGAAAATGTGAAACTCCTTATTTTAAATACGCATTCCCATTAGAAATTTGTGAGAATAGTTTGAACAAAATTAGGGAATTTTTGATTTTATTTTTAAAGAAATTCTTATATTTTATAACTTTGCATATGTTTTAATAGTAATTGTATTTAATTTATATAGTTTGAAAAAATTGTCAGAACAATTACGTCAACTTGTCAATAATGTTAAATTTCAAAAATACACCCAAAAGTTTTTATAAAATTTGTGCTAGCAATTACAAATTACTGCACCAAAATATCTTTGGAAAAAAGGAAATTCTAATTTTTCTATTAGATTTAAGCATTACTCCCTTACTGATGCTATTAAAACGTATTTTATTTTTAAACATTAGGAAATTTTATAAATATTTCACAAACAACACTTGTGAAAAATTTTAAGCTTTTGTAGATTAGAATATGACAATGTTTTGGTCTGGCTGTACATGTATGCATTAATACTAACTAACTAAAATAACTATACATTGTTCAGAATTATTAGCTAATCTTATCTTTTATATTAATATATAAAATACGATAAATTAATTTTCAAAATTAGATTTATACAAAAATGTATTTATCATACTTGAGGATAAGATTTGTTTTTATGCATTTTTACTCAATTTGTCACTATTATGCTTTATTTTTTTATCCCTTTATTTTATACTTTTCTTTTACCTATGCCGACTATCACTTTATCTTTTCCATTCATCTATTGGAACAGTTGTATACCTATATATATATATATATATATATATATATATATATATATATATATATATATATATATATATATATATATATATATATATATATATATATATATATATATATATATAATATATTTATATATAAATATAATTATATATATATATATATATATATATATATATATATATATATATATATATATATATATATATATATATATATATCTATATATATATATATATATATATATATATATATATATATATATATATATATATATATATATATTATATGTGTGTGTGTGTAGTAATCATTATAATAATGAATAAATTAATTTACAAGAAATGTTGTCTTTGAAAAAGATAAGCTTAAATGCATATAATAAAACTCATTTGAAAAAGTAATTTAATATTAAATAATTTGTAAAAAAATCTTGCTAGTTAATTGATTTTTTGTAATGTTCTGTGAAAAAGTTATAGTCTGTATTAGATTCAGTTGTAGTGGCAAAGTTTTCCCGTATATTGATATCAAAGTAAAATTGCTTTTAATTATATTCCTGTACTGATATATTAAGAATAGACAAAGATTTCTTTGTACGAAAGATCGTTTTTAAGAAATAGTTTATCAAAAAAATTAGGCTCCTTTTTAGAGAGAGGGAAACAAACTTGTTTTTAGTTATTTTTCATAATTTATTTTATTCTACATTTAGATTTATGAAATTGTAACTTTTGCAAAGAAATGATAATGACGAAACATAATTTATCATATATTATGAGCATTTAAATCAGCTTATATCATATAAATTTCTGTTAATCTAATTTTTTTAAAAAAGCATTTACCCCCTAATTATTTAAGCAAGGAAAACTCTTTTATAATATAATATAATAAATTAAAAATACATTTTACGTATGTTTTATTTCCTTAATAATTGGAAAATTAGCTTATTTTATAAATACTGTTCAAAATTTCAGAATAAAAAATTCATTAGTATCATAGTTTCAAATTGTATCAATATAATATATCCCCATTAAACATAGAATATTATATAGCATGTTTTAAAATACATATTTACATTTCTAGTTTCGGAATTTTCTTTGTTCTCTTACACTGAGAGAAAAGTAAATTATATATATATATATATATATATATATATATATATATATATATATATATATATATATATATATATATATATATATATATATATATATATATACATTATATATATACAATAAATCAGTTTTCTAGATTGAAAACGTTTTCCTAACTTGTTTAAATAGTGTAATTTATTTTTATTTGCTGTTTCAAATTCAACCATGCATTTGAAGTAGGCTTGTTAGTTTTGATTCTCTTTGCTTATACGAAAATTTTGGGTTGCTTTGTTTTTGTTTTTTTAATATATTTCTTATTACTTCTAAGTTACACAAGTATTTCTATAAGGTATCTTTCAATAGTTTAATAAAAATAAAACTTCCGTATATATATCATTTATTTTGCAATGAAAACATAATTTCAATATTTTCTTTTTTGTCGATTATCACCATCTGGTGTGCATGGGAAACGATAAACAAGCAGAATTATGAATGATTGACGAGGACAATGACTACATATAAAAAAGAGGCAAGGAGAGTGCGCTTTTCCTTCTAAACGGGGATTCATTATAGGCAGAAAGTCGCAATTTTTCTCCAGTTTTATATTCAAACTTTATTCAGGATTCAAACCCAAACCTACTCTGTAAGAGCCAAGGTTCATAACCATCATATATAATCTGGACAGCATTTAATATCGCCTAACTGTTAAAGTCACCACTAAGATACATTTAAGAATTTATTATTGATATTTTTAAAATTATTTACTGAGTTAACATTGTTAAAAATGACTGTCGATGATACATTTAACATATCAAATTAACTGCTGGAATCCTTTGTAATCCTTTGAACAAGGTGTTTTCGATGCTCAAAAGTACCGATATTTGTGAATGTGCAAGAAGATGATGTAAATAAAATATTCATCTGCATATTTGAGGCAGATGAATTGACTACAGATCTTCCACGCGAAAAATCACAAGTCTTCCAATACACAACTATGATGGCAGCTGAATTATAAATGGTCTTTGGTTCAACTGCTCAGATGTTCAAAAAATAGCCTTGGACATGAATGTTTGTTGCGTTTTAGAATCTATTTTTTAGGCTCTAGGTACCAGCTTAATTATTTCCCAAATGTTTAAAAATCAAATAAAAAATTCGTGTAACAATAAAACCACTCTATCGCTAAGCTACTGTAAAGGTGAAATTCATTTTGATGAAAACACAGATTTTACTTACAATGTTTCATGTAACAAACTGACTAAACTTTTGCTAATTACACACCTCATCGTGATTCTGCTACACTGAAAAATATAATTTTTCAGTGTAGCAGAATAATTTACAGATAAAAAAACTCAAACAAATATGCTCAGAAATACCAAGGATTTTCATAACGACTAAACGACTAACAACAAACTGCAGATTTCTTTTAATCAGCAATAATGATTTCAAATCAAATATCATTTAATAGTTTTATTTTATATAAATTTTAGTTAAACTTTGCATAATATAGGTTATATAAGTTATCTAAATTTTTCACATACTAAAATTAGTTCAGAGCTCTACTATTGTTGTTATTCAATCTTTATATTTATTTTTGTAATTTAAAAACAAATTATTATTTCATGTCTCTAACAAGAATAAAATAATTTACTATAAATTGCTAATAATTAAATGGGAAGGAATAAAAATATTTTCAATTTTTTTTCGGTATCAAAAAACTAAAAATATATGATAAGAATAAAAATATAGATATGTTTTGAGTGTTAATGTTTATGTCTTGATATTTGAAGAAAATTATTTACAGAATTATTTATTCACTGGATTTTACTGTTGTTATCACGTATTATAATTTGATGTATTAATTGCTGATGAATGCATATATTGAAGATGATTATAAACTATTTTTTCTTCTCTGGCTGCTTTTAATTATTGAAAATATTGTTTATTTATGCCTGCAATTTGTATGTTTTAAAGAGATATTTCTTCACCTAATTAAATTAAACACAGTAGTAAAATACAAAACTATTGTATAGTAATAAAAATGATACTTAGTTTTATTTAAAATTAAATTGTACTTTCATTTTTAAATATGATTGATATTGCTTTTTATAAGCTTAATATAAGAATTATGGCTACGAAGTTAATAGCTTATTTCATTATTGATAAAAAAATACCTTCATGTTGTATGAGACACTCAGCCATATTTCAATTAAATAAAAGATGAGAGTATGTAAGATGGAAGACAAAGTTAGTACTCATCAATTTAACAACTCTTCTCTGAAGAACTCGATATGCTAAAGCAATCTGACAATCACGTCTCTAAGCGAGACATCAAATTCTCCAAATGTCCTTTTCTCGGCATCTAATGGGAAAACTCTAATCCTCCTCATAAAATATCCCACTCCTAAACCCGTTGGAAAAAGACATAAAAATGCCATTAATTTGTCTCTCCTTTCACTCTGGTGGTTCTGATCAACTGAAGTGTAAAGATTGATACCTATTTGGATTTCGAACGATGAAGTGTTCTTTGTGTCCCCAAAAATTCTCTTACTTTGCAATTTCTTATTTCAGTAATGCAATAATCTGTACAACACTTTCAGCATTTCTAGGATAGATCTACGTTAGCTGTAAAAAAAATTTTCCTTTCATAGTCTTGCAATTATAAGTAGACAATTTATTCAATTTCACAACTTTTAATAAATTCTTTAAAGTCAAATTTAGAGTGAGTTAATTGTAAGCTCATGCTTCTATAAACTGTAGATTAAGGTTTAAATGCAAACTTTTCTGGAAAATGTGTTGCTTTTCAGCTATCCATGCTCATTTAACGGGGATTGATGGTTGGAAGTCTTTCTTGTTGCCACAATAAGAACAGTGCGGTCAAGTGTCTATGAATAGTTTTCCTGGAAAGAAAAAAAGAACATTTTGTAAATACGTAGAGGATGATGCTCTATTTTGGTTAAACATTATGAAATAATAATTTATAATTTAATCTCACTTTTCCTTACATATTTTTTTAAAAAAATACATGCGGCACAGCTATAATATAAGCTGTTCATTCGAGTATAGGGTTGTGAGATGTTTCGTTTCTGATTTTTGCATATTGTTGAAATAGAAGGTTATTAATATTTAGATATTTCTTCCTTGCGATAAAAGGTATGGCGGACTGTATAAAATAACCAAATAAATCCTACCAAGTTTTTATATTTATACCTCCATTAAAAAGAAAAACATAAAAATATAAAAATTATGCTTTTTAAAATTCCTTTAGAAACTAAAAGTAAGACAAAAATTATTTGGCAGTTCTTTTTATGTGGTTTGAAAGTTATTGTTGATATTATAATAATATAATTATAATTTAACTTATCTGTGGAACACGAAGAAAATATTCATTTATAATATTCAAACAAATTATATTTGATTTCTTTTAAATGCATCTTAGTATACAATATTTTTTCTTAAATCTTTATATACAGTACCGATTGTAAAATTAAACAGAAAACTTTTAACTACTTTGTATCATTATTTTGATAATCCTTTTGTTTTATGAATTTTTATTGTGTAATTTTATGTTCCTTAAAATAATCTTTAACAAACGTAAAAATTACTAATGTTAACATAAGATAATTTATTTTTAAGACGTAAGTTTTAATTAATGTCTTAGGATTATTCATATTTACTGTTTTCTTTAGAAATATTATTATCAGAACTATAGCTCATGACTATGAATTTGGAAAGGAAGAATGCATTTTCTGTTTCTTGCAAGTTATATGGGTTGTAATCTGGTTGTTATTTTGAAATATATTTAATTGTATCATGTGATACATATTTATAGAAAAGAAATTTCAATGTCTAATTTCATTAAACTATATAATTTTACACAAATCATAGTTTTAAAATAATAAATTTACCCCATATTATTTAAATTGAAGTCTCTGGTCTTAAGATTCAAGAAACTGATTAAAAAATTTTGGTGAACACAAAATTTTCATCAGAAATAAAAATATATCGCTTGTGTCTGTTCTATAGTAAAATTAAACTTAATGTCGAAAAATGTAAAAACTAATATCTTCCGTTGTTGCTTGTTGATAGACTATTAGTTAGGAATAAACTATTTGTAATCAATACACATTAAAGTAATCATTCAGGTACAATTGCATTAGATTAATAGTTTTATAAGCTAACAAAAATGATTTTTTAGGAAAATATCACTTGATGAAAAACTATATGGGAATGATACTTTCCCATCATGAAAAGTGAATACTTCATATGACTATCATATTAAAGTTTCTTTTAAAAATAGTTTTTAATATTAATGAAGAATTTTTTAAAAAAGTGTTACCTAAGAATACGTTTCTTTAAAAATTATAAACTTTAAAACTTAGTAAGAAAGTGAAACTGCTGTTGCAAATTCAAAACTAAAAATAATATGCAAACTTTAATTCTCTTTCTTATCTTTCTGTTACATACGAGATAAGTAAATACTATTTTGACAAATTTAACTAATTTCTAATTATTTTTCATTCCTTTAAAAATCTAAATAATGATTAAAATATTCAAAATATTATTAGTTAAAATATGTCAAGCATGATTAACAATATTAACCCATGAATCAAGTTTTTTCTTCATTCAAAACTTTTAAATGAAAAACATTTTTAGCTTATCTTTCAAATGCAGTAACATTAGTGTTAAATTATCTTAAATAAAATTTTAAAGTAGTAAGAATAATTATAATTTTAATTTATGATTTTTATCCTTTACTTTACACTTAAGTGATGATTTAAAATTCCCACGATTGTTTTAGACCTGTATCAATTTTATTGAGATTTTTTTTTATAATTTCCCAATATATAATTTTTTTGTATTTAAATTTATGTGGTACTTTTAAGTATCGTTTTTGAAAAATGAAACATTTTATTTTGTACGAATATATTAAAATAAAATAGTATCCCTTTTTTATGCAAGAAACTATATTACATTTTTTAGATTGTCCATATATTTACTGAGACAAAAATACACTTACTTATAATATAGTTGGGAGGTTTGCACATCTACCAAAGAGTGCTACTTTTCAGTTATATTCCCCGCTTTACATTTTAACGAAAGCAGAGAGGTTCGGTCCTCTTCCGAACAGAGCAAAAAATTGACTCAATTTCCTGAGTCCTGAGGCGTCAGCCAGATTTTTTTTCTTGACAAGCGGTTGAAAACAGTATTCAAATGATCTCTTTGAAGGTTTCACTTGAAAAATTCAAATTCAAAGTCGACGAGTCGAAAGCTGAAAAATAAAATCAATTCAAATTGTGAAGTAAAGCGGGGTTTCACGGAACCATAGGAAAAAAGTGATATTCCCTTAAAGGTATCGAAGAAGATTTTGGTTTATTTTCTAAGATTTTTTTCTATAAGTGTGATTCATATACAATGACTCCAATAACTTCAAACATTGTATTAAGAAACTCACAATTAATCAATTTATAGCATTTATCATAGCTTTATGCAATGAAGCTCTAATCTACTTTAATAGGATCTAAATTAAATTTATTTCGATTAATAAATATAAATTTAATAATATGATATACAATTTTTTTCTAATTACAGAGAGTAACTTTTAATTTATTTTTTATTTTTAAGCAAATTTTATCTGAAAAATTATATATATAAAATATATTCAATGTTGAATACATATATTCTGTATGAAAAAATTTTATATGATAAAAATTTAATTTAAAATTAATTACACTTTCTATAATTAATTAATATATACTTTGGGCAGAATATTTAATTTTAGATTTTTCTTTATATTTTTTAATATTCATATTTTTGTCGTTGAAATATAATTTATATTCACTTCGAAAAACTTATGCTATGGGACTATAATTTAAATTTTTAAAATTAAACTTTATTTTCTGTCTTTAATTACATATAACTTTAGATTAATTTATACATTTGTATGATTTTAGATTGACAATATATTTAATCAATTTTCAATATTTTTTTCAGTTTAACATAAAAGTCTAAAGAGTTTTATAACATTTAGAAGGAATATATTTTAAAACAAATAAAAATATTCTAAATATTTTGCTCTATAATTTCTTACACTAGCAAAATTTCTTATAGAGGATTATCGAAATTACAATTAGTACTACATATATATATGTGTGTATGTGTGTGTGTGTGTGTGTATGTATGTATGTATATAATACCTACATTAACTGAAAATACTAAATAAAATACTAAATGGTCTACATTTAAAATCTAAATTAAAAACTAGACCAATGTATATTTTTGGAGAAGCAATTTCATATCTCTCAAGGCATCAATAATTTACATAAATTAGACTTGAAAGAAATTGAATTGGGATTAATAATATCTTACCGAGTTGTGAATTCTACTTAAGCATCAATTTGTTTTTAGTTGAAGTAATTAATGAACATTGTAATTATTCATAAACATTGTAACTAAAATTTCTCATTAACCAATTGCTTGTTTTTCTGGAAGCTTTTAAATTATTAAAAGAAAATAATTAATAGATATACATAAAATATATTACAATATTTGCTGTGTGTCTGCTTTTGTATACATATAATATCCATGTGTTTGTCACATAGAGTAAATAAATCACTTAGATAACTTAAATCAATTTTTTACGAATAGAGATATTTCTTTTCCATAAAGTTAAATGTGTACATTTAAATGCAGAAATCACGTTATTTCTTTCAACAAAACAAATTTTAGCCTTACTAGGTCAGAAACATTTTATTTTTAATGTAGCTGATGCCTAAATTAAAATTTATTAGTCAAATTTATAGTTTATTGTTTTTATAAAGAATTTATTAATTTCAATTTGTAGAAGTAATTTTTGTATAAATAAAAAATAAATAAATAAATTATAAAAATAAATAATAAAATTTAAATAATGGACAAAATAAATACAAAATGATTATTTTTTACTGGAAAACTAAATTAATATAGAAGATAACTTTTATTAGTTTTATTAAAGAGTTTAGTGATTCTGAGTGATATATTTTTCACAAGTAAAGACTGCGGTTCATTTATAAATGCTTTGCTTAGACATAACAACTAAAGATCATGAATATTATTTTGATTGTTTAAAAGACCTCTTGAGGAAGTTAAGCTTTTTTTAATTATTATTTTACATATTTCCAGAGCATCAAACTTAAATTTTGTTGTTGTTATCTTGTGTCAGCAAGACTAGAAATATGGGCTTCGCTGGTCCATTTTTACAATGGAACCGTAATTTGGTGTGGAGTCCGACTTCCTCAGTACACACATGCCATAGGTATCCGTTTACAGGGTAGGCAACCTTTCACAACATATTCATCGAAGGAAAGTTCAAAGAAAAGCTAGAGAGGAAGTACTTCCATGGTCGAAACGAGATTCGAACTAGGAACCTCTCTGTCAGCAGTAAGGCACACTGACCACTGAACGGGTTGGGTGACAAACTTATGTATTAATTTTCCTATTTAATAATTTGGAATTTAAAGGTGTTGAGGAAAAGATTTAGAAATCAATCATTTTAAAATTTATAATAATATTTTACGTTTACTTTGAATAAACACACATCATTACAAAAGGAAAAAATACAGTATTTAATAGACGAATACAGTAGAATTCACTTTAAATATCTTTAATATTTAGATAAATTTCATGTATAAAAATAATCATGTCTTTATCATACTTCAATTTTTTTGAAAAATTCACTAAAACTTCTTAGCATGTATTGCGTTGTTTCACGAATTTTATGTAATCATCTAAGTATCTAAATACAATTTAAATGATACATACATACAATTTAAAAATTTCTGAAAAATACACCATTCATACCATTAAAATTTCTAAAAATTTAAAATTGTAGATTTTATTCAATGTATTGAATTTTATTGGTACCAGTTGGATAGTTGAAATTAATTTAAGAAGTGCAATTGATTTAGTAACATTCAAAAAAGATAAACATTTGATACCATACATGTTGTATTAATTAATTATTATTTAACTAAATCGTGGAGTTGCAAATAGTTTGTGATTTATAATCATAAACTTCTATAATGCATAAAAATGTTAAAAAAATAATATATCTTATCATTTCTAAAGAAATAGTTTCCACGCTCAACGAAAAATATTTTCTTAATTTATGCAGCTGTGTTACCAGCTCTGATTTTATAAAAATGTTTTTGTTGGAATATATTCAATCATTTATTAATTAGAATATAGATTTAAAAGGGAAATAACACGCACAAAAGTTGTTCTAAGTGTTTTTATTTATTATATCAATACTATTATACTTTAATTTTGATCTTAAGGAAATGGTGTTACAATTGCATATAAATGCAAACTTGCTACAAATACAAATGCTATGAAACTAATATTTATAAATACTTTTTCAAAAAATCAAGTGTTATTTATATTAAATGATATATAATAAAAAATTTGATGTCAAAACTAAACAAACTATTATTACTTTTGATAGGAAATTCAAAAAAAAATTAAGTCTGTTATCATATTCAAAACGTTATTAAAACCGACGATTTCAACACTGAGAAAGGTATCTCCGAAATAAAATATGTTAAGGTTTTCAATACTTCATCTATTGTCTATGAACTGATAATAAGTGAAATAAGAATTCCTGTCTGTTGAAATAAAGTAAAGTTAATCACGCAGCATTATTGATTTTCACTTAGGACGAGAATCAATATTTTATGGTAAATTGTGAGTTTTTTTTATATATATAAAATTTCAGTAACACTATTATTGTAACTTTCATTTAAACAAACTTCTAAATTTTCTCCAGAAAATTACTTCAAAGATTTATATATATATATATATATATATATATATATATATATATATATATATATATATATATATATATATATATATATATATATATATATATATATATATATATATATATACTATATATATATATATATATATAGTATAAAATGCAAGATTAGATATAGAACTGAAAAGTACAAGAATATATAAAAACATTTATGCTTAGTAATGCATTCAGAGCAAAAGCAGCTAAAATAGAATTACTAAAATATAGTTAATATTATATTTTATAAAATTAATAATAAAATATTAGATGGAGAATAATATATTTAAAATACAATGAAAATACCAAATGGAGAATAATACATTGAAAATACTAAATGGAAAACAATATATTGAAAATACTTGGAAAAATTTCAAAAAAACATATTAATGGAAGATATAAAATAGAACGAAGTACCAACATGGCCAGCTTCGTCAGGGGGTGTTGACCACATTGGCACAAAGTATGGCCTTTTTTCACTGGCCCAACACATAGTCTTAAAGAAGCCAGTACAACCCAAAGCCACACCAAAAGTTAAAACCAAAATATAGAGCCAGAATAAAAGAAGTAAAATTTAATCAAAAATATATAAGCCAAAATCCAATGTTGCCAAAATTCATTTAATTTATAATAATCAAATTAAAACCATATCCAAATACAAGTCCAAATCTGCGAGAACCGCACCAAATATATCTAAGCCAAATAAATTCATAAATTAACGACTAAGTGTAAACACTATTGCGTTTCAAGCTTCTTATAAGACCTTCAAGGCTTATTTGACCCTTCTGTAGTATAAAACTACGCCTTACTTTACTCTTATAAGCAATGATCTAATAGCCAAATAGTGTTTAATAAATTTAGGTGGAATGCCATTATGAGTTAGAATATTTTCTAGTGTATTTATTTGTTTATTGATGTTGTTTAAATTATTACATATTTTGTATATTCTATTAAGTTGATTAAAAATTATATTTTTATAAATTTTAATTGAAATGTTTGAATTCCAGAAAATTAGTTTATTAACTTAGAAATTAAAATTATTAGTTTTATCATATATGTCAGTAAATGTGTGGTTATTTTTTATCGTAATTGAAATATCTAGAAATTCAGTTCAAGTTATCAATTTTAATTTTAATTAATTTTAATTCTTCGGGATATATATTATTGTAAATTTTATCAAATTTTATGCAATTAAAAATTATAAAATAGTCAATATATCTGTAAGCAAATGTAATTTGTATAATAAATGATTTTTCATAGTAGTTTAAAAATAAATTTGCTAATATACTTGAAAATTTGGAACCCTAAGGAATACCGTTAACTAGTAAGTTAATATTTTTTCCGTAAGAAATATAATTGTTATAAATGCAAAATAAACTAAGTTCTTTCCAAAAATTTATATCGGTATCCAATATTGAATTAAAATCATAAAAATAAAACAGAATAATATCAAAAAGTTTTTCAAGTGGAATATTGGTGAATAAATCTTTGAAATCATAAGTGGAAACAACATTAATTATATTATTGGCCGAAATAATATTTGAATGATTAGGTTTATGGATACATGGATATATATAAGAATATATAAACCTATATATATGATATTTATTTCTACTATATATCTATATCTTGTATCTATGTCTTGAGCCAGTACATAAAGGCCATACTATGTGCCAATGTAGTTAACACCCCTGACGATAGCTAGCCATGATGGTACTTCATATCTATATATATATCTTTCATATGATATATTTCTTTGAAATATTACTAAGTATATTTCATATTTATTGTATTTCCATTTGATATTTTCATATATATTTATATATATATATATATCTCCATCTATATATATATATATATATATATATATATATATATATATATATATATATATATATATATATATATATATATATATATATATATATATATATATATATATATATATATATATATATATATATATATATATATATATATATATATATATATATATATATATATATATATATATCAAAGTCAGCAGCACAAACTTATTTTTATATTTTCGATTTTTAAGATTATTCTCTTGGTTTTGATATTTTTATTTTGAAACGATGATATTCAAGTATCTAACCTATTTTCATTAGTCTCTTTATATCTTATTTATTCATATTAAACCTTACTAGCTATGACTCTCGTCTGAAAAAATGATATGCATATTAACCACAAAGTATTTCTTCTCTCGCAATTAACTTTTATAGATTTACGGTGTAGCCGAAAGAAAACCTGTTTCATATTTTATTTTCTGGACTCAGCTTCAACATTAAATTAAGCGTATGATCTAATTTATTTTCATAAATCCATTGGTTTACCAAATTTAAATATAGGTGGAATTCTAAATTAATGCTTTCCCAAATTTTCAAATAATATTTTGCTCAAGAGGAAAATTTTGATTTATGATTTTATTTTATGTAATTTCAGATAAATTAAATATATTGTTTTGGTTAATTTAATTTCATGCAAAATTTTCTGGTTTCTAACTATTCATTTATTTAACATGTTAAGTTATGTTTCATTCACTAAAAATGGAAATGATTGCAAGTTATGAATGAAAAAATTCAATTTGTCTCATTGTTTACGATGAAATATTTTAAAACCAGTAACTATATATACAATTAGAGTTATTTTCAAACTATCTCTTTATAAACATATAAGGTTTGTTATTTTCTGAACAAAATGTATTTTATCTAAATCTTATTTTTCATAAGATGTTAATGTCTTATAGTATATTTAAAGGAATTATTTTAATACATTTATAATATAATTCAGAAAACTAACAAATTATTCTACAAATGTTTTGTATTTATTTAAATATTATTTTAATATGAATTGAGCAATATTATTTGCATTTCATAAAGGATAATAAAATGTCAAAATTTTTTTAGAAATGCTTATATCTGTTAAATAAGAATCTAAATTCTCACCTTGAATAAAATTTATATGTGTGCTTCAGGGTATCTGCATAGAAAAAATAAGAATTTCGACACATTCAGAGAAACAGTTGCAAAATGACTATATTGCATTGTAGCCATAGTATCATATATTTATCTGTGTATATATACATTAAATTAGATACTGAGATAAAATTGTAAATACATTTGTATTTTGCTAAAATTTTAAAAATTAATGAAATTTTAAGAGATGGCATTGGTTATTATTGTAATAAGTGATAGTTGAGTTTAAAATTTACTTGCAGGGGAAATTTTCCTAATCATTTCATATACATTTGAGTCATATTTTTGTTTTCTATATAACTTTTATGGAAAGTGGTAAATTTTACACTAACATTATGAAAATTCTGAAATTATATACTTAAATGTCTTCATTATAAGAAATCTGTAGATGTTTTTTCAATCTCTTCAATTTATTTTCATTTTTTATCTTCTTAAGGAATATCTAAAATATTTATTTAAGTGTTTGCTTATACTGAAGATATTCTAACTTAGTTTAAATTTTCTTGCTGTGCAAGACATTAAGTACTAAAGGTATAAATTAATCGAATATTTGGTACATTACAAATTATAATCATTATTTTTTAGTTTGTTGATATATACTAATAAACAAATTGTAAATTTATTCAAATTATAATAAATGTTCTGACGATATGTTAACGACAATGTAATAATTTCATTAGTATAAAGACATGGAAGGCAATTATGTAAATTAATGAATTGATATTCAAAAATTATATCTTACAATGTTTCATTTATTTTCTAGGAGAAAATTTAAATTTGTAGCCTTTAAAATCTTTTGTAGATTTATGAAATTATAATAGTTTAAGTATTTTCTATCTTTTATTAACATTCCTATATTTCTTGTAACTTGATAATTGAAAGCTAATAAGGTTTTTCAGCATTCTTAATTTTCTCATTCTCTTTGATAAATTTTATTAAAAGGGATAAAAATCTGTATCTGATGAATATGCCGAATACTAAAATGTTTTTAGGTAACAAATTTACAAAAATAAGTCTATAAAAACACACTATGTTCAACAATATGTAGGAAGAAACATGGAAACTTCCATTTTAAAGAAATTATTCCAACAATTTGAATCCCAATGATTTTTGAAAAAATATATTTTTAGAGTTTATAACTTATAATAGTGAATTGCACACCTGGGCATCAAAAACTCAACATCCCTGGAGAATTGTGCAAATCATGTCAAATTTACATCATCCGTATACAGTGGAGAGATAATTAGCATTTCATTACACACACCATTATCATACGCATATCACTGGCGTCGGTAGTTCTACATGAAAACACAGTATAAAGGAAGAAGAACAACTGTAGATTTAGATTTGATATTTTTTTCAAAATCTAGTAAACAGTTTCTCGTAAAAAAATTGAGTGTCTTTCGAGTAAATTTCTGCGTTAGACCCATGAAGAACAGAAGCCAGTAATGATTGCAGATTATCCTTCCAAAAAATCGGTAATCATGTTGGATGAAAGCAAGTAACTGTAATGCAGATCTGTAATCTCTGGATGCAGGAAAAATCAATGAGACAAATGACACCTACATCTTTGCCACATGACACTTGATGACAGACAGATTATGTACGACCTAGACCGATCACTCAGTCATACCACGAACCATATCACAACAGTTTCAGTCTATTACACATGATTCAGCATATATTATAATTTGACGACGTTCGAAGCTGAGAGAAAAGTCTATAAGTTGTCCATTGCACATTTATCCTTTACTCAAAATCACAAGCATTTACGCTGCCAGTTTTGCAATGAATTAGGGATAAGCACAACATTAGTATTATCTTTACTGCTGAATCCCGCTTCTATTTGCAACATCGTGATCTTCATATTCAAGTCGGGAGATACAATGATAACAGAGCCCGTGAAATGCTGTGGTGTGCCTCGCCATACTAGTTCTGCTCACTTTATAGTTATTTGAAATGGTTGGATTTCATTTCTCTTTCTTACGCATTGTTGGTTCACAAAGCAACCAGTGCTACATCTGTAATGTCTTGTAGCATGTGGTCTTTCCATAAAGTCGGCGTTTATCATCAATCAATTTACAAAAAGGTAATCTGTGACCATATAGATCACACAAAGTTTAATATTCCTTCATTACCCATCAAAATGTATTGCTACGAGGCAGCTTATTATCTCGATCGTAAACTTGTGCTCCATGTTTGTACAGTAATTGTCTCCGGATGAACCACCTGCTGCTACACAAGACCAACTTTGGCAAAATAAGGAATCCACATGACGACTGATATCACAGGAATACATCGAAAAGCTTTTTTTCATTTTATGCAAGGTGTGTGGTAGCAGGCCAACAATGCCAACTACAGTAATTTCTGATTTTGTCAATACCCACACTTCACAAAAAGTTATAACTTCAAATAGTGCAATTTTGTAAAACGTATTATCTATCAAATAAATTCCCCTGCGTTAATTATGGAATTTCTTGGTATTGAATTTTGAATAACCTTTAGTGTATTTTTTGATAATATTTATTACTTCTATTGAGAAAATAGATTCAATAATTTGTAATACTCATAATAAATCATCACACTTTTTTGTCTTTTTTCATGAATTACTTTGAATAAGCCTTTATCCTACAATTTTAATAATATGTACACTTCTAATCTACTTTAAGCTACTTGAATCCATGAAATAATATACTTGATGACCAATTATATATCTGCTTATAACAAACTTTGCAACAAATACTTGAAAATAAAAATATATATATTTTATGCTTTAACCTTAAATATGATTAATACGTATGATTGTTTGACTGTAAAGATTGGATTATTCTAATTAAGCAGTTGTTGCTTTATTTGAAATTTATAACAATTTAGATTTATTTATTTATTAGAAAGTTATCTACATATTAATAATGGGTAATTTTGAATTGCGTCTTTTTCTAAATAAAAATATGAAGAATAATTAAAAACATCTACCACGAATAAATTAAATTTTTAATCCTCAAGCACACATACAGAAAATGAAATCTGAGGATAACATGAATGTGGGATTTCACGGAAAGCTATAAAGAAAATTAAATTACTAACTGAATGTGGAGTATCAGTAGGCAGTATAGATGACTAAATGAAATAAGTAACATGTTGCAGACATCATTACTTCTTTTCTTGTATGTCTAAGTTATTTTCAGAAATACTTTCCAATTTTCCTATAACTAAATTAGCTTTCTCTAAAATTTTGATGTAAAATGTATAATTCTGTATTATTAAAATGCAATATTATTATTAATTAATTAATTTGAATTTCATTAAATTAATCCCTGCGTTCCAAAAGTAATAAAACAATGCATCATAAGTATTAAGACAACTCATTGATAAGCATTTAAAGAGTATATTCTGTAGTGCCATATCTAATGTATATGAATTTACTCATTTTTAAACATTTTAATTAAATTTATTTCTTGTTTCCCACATGCTTGTATACCTTAAAAATTGCAAATTATGCTTATACCTAGTTTTCTTAGAATAAGTAATTAGCTTTGTAGAGTTTAATTTTAGTTAAAAGGCTTAAGATATTTTGAGACATTTAAAAGTAAATTTGAATTTCATTTTAAATAATCTTTAATTTTCATTAACTTGAGTTTAACATTTATTGAAATTATAAACTTAATGCAATTTATGCTTACTAGGAATTAAAAAGGTAAACAATTTATAATAAAGAAGCATAATGTGAATTTATGAATATACATTTATGTTTACTTTTACAAAAATACATACAGGCATGTATATATATATATATATATATATATATATATATATATATATATATATATATATATATATATATATATATATATATATATACTATACATAAATGGATATGTGTTTTTTATTATTATTTCTGTATGTCGACATTGCTTCTAAATTTTTATTAGAAAGATTTATGCATTAGAATATATAATCATGTAAATATTAATGATATAATAAAAATAATAATTCATTTTTGTAGTCATTGCATATTTTACTATCTAACGTATCAAGATCTAGTAAAACATTAAATAAAGTTAATAATGGTATATCTCAAATACAAAGATACAAAATAAGTTAATTACAATTATAAATACAAGCTTATCGCATTGTGTTAGTCAGATATGTTTCTGTATGTTTTTATAAGAATAGAGTTTTCAGCATATTTGTAAAAATCACAATTGTTTCTTTTTTACCAAGTTCTTAGTTATAACTATCTCAAAATGTAATAAAACAGTCAGGAATTTTACAGTTGGGCTGCAATTTTTTTAAAAAATGTCTTATTTCTTTATTCTCTAAACATCGTTTCTTTTATTGTTTTGATGTCAAAAAATTAAAGGTTTTTCTTTTTTGCAAATTTCAGATTTAAGTATATACTAAAATACCCACATCATTACTTATACATAAGAGCTGGATTGAAAATTGAAAGACAAATTTAGTATTATCATGTTAGTGGAAAAGCTTTCCAATGTTTCATAACATTATTTTTTACTGTTTTCAAAACACTTAAATATTTCACCAAGTAAATTAAAAATTAAAAAAGTTAAAAAGTAAACAATGAAAAAATCATGAGAGGAATCCATCAACAGAATTTGTTAAAAGATGATTTTCAGTTTGATGATATAAAGCTTAAAGGCATAAAATGTGAAAATGTTTAATTTAAATTTTCTACATTTGAAATTAATTAAAAAGCAATCACACTGATCTACATTTTTCTTCGGAAATTATCTCAATATATTTTAACATGTATTCGACTTTATAATAATATTTTTAAAGATATATATATATTTTATTTTCTACAATAAAATTGGTTTTCATTGGGAAAACAATCTTTATAAAGCTCAGTTCAATTACTAAATTTTTACAATTATGAATTATATCTCTAAGATTATTGGTTGATTCTAAGATTATAATAGCTAAGATTGCTGGTTTTTCATTGAAATACATAAATGCTATATTTTCTAATACATCATTATATTTTTGATTTATTTAAGTATTCATACTTAATTTATACTTTTACTTGCAAACTATGTTTTTTTATTTCTTTGTTACTTTAAGAAAATATTTTTCAGCTTGACTCTTACATAATTTTACGAATCATCCACTTTACATTAAACACACATCATGAAAACAGTATATCATTGTATTACGCATCTCATTAACTATATTTATTATTACATTTCAGACTTAAAACATATTCCTTATATATATTTTTAAATTATAACTTGAAAAATATTTTACTTTTTATTGATATTGTTTTCACAAATTAGGAAAAAACATGAAAATGTTTAAAATTTAGCAAAATATAATATTTGGTAAAGCTTAAAAATAAATATAATACACAATTTCTTGTATTTAAAATTCATTTACGTTGAAAACATTTTATGTATTTGAGACTTATTTTACAACTAAATTAACTACAACTGTCAAGATAAGCTTCTTACAAAAATTTTTACTTATTTTCATTTCTAGAAACCACTTATGTCGTTGGCTAGTTTTATTTATATTCTGACAAGAAATAAAAATAGTGCATATTGAAACGTAAATTTATATTTAAAAAAATCAACAAATAATGAATTTCCAGTTTCCTCATGGATTTTATAAATTAATTTTATATATATATATATATATATATATATATATATATATATATATATATATATATATATATATATATATATATATATATATATATATATATATATATGTATGTGTGTGTGTGTGTGTGTGTGTGTGTGTGTGTGTGTGTGTGTGTGTGTGTGTGTGTGTGTGTGTGTGTGTGTGTGTGTGTGTGTGTGTGTGTGTGTGTGTGTGTGTGTGTGTGTGTACACATGGTGTAAATTTTTAATAATGTTAAGATTAATTTTAAAAACCTAAAATAATATCTAAGCGATCCTCCTCTCGAATGATTTTGTAAACAAGAATATTTTACAGCAAGTTTTACACTTAATCTGAAAACTTTTTAAAAATTGGCATTTTTTTATAAAATATATGTAATAAATAACGTATTATGTATAATACGGTTTATTTGGTCTAAGTATTATATTATTTTTTATAATGCAAAGATTCATTTTAAAAAATAATAATTGAATAAAATTGAAGGCTGTAATTAAAATTTTCTAATTTGAATCTTTTTTGAATATCTTTAACTTTCTTATATTTGTATTCAGCTTTCTTACATGAATGTCCAATAGAACTTTCTCACTAATTAAAGTCATAAGTCATTCACTATAAAATTAAATTAAATTTGAATTTAAAGTATAATCATTTATATAACCTTGGTAATCAAGAAAAAATAGATATTGGTAAAAATTTATAGAGTAATTTTATAACTTATTTCGCAATATTAAGTAGAGACAAAAATGATTTTTTTGATTAAAACTATTGCAAAAAGTTAAGTTATTCTTATAGAATAAGAAACAAAATATGAATCTTTTAATACAAACGCTTAAGAATAAGCTTAAAAACTGGCAGAGTGATGTAATTGATGATAAAACTTCAAAACTGGCAGAGTGATTTCTAATTTGATTTATGTAAATGATTATCCAAAATGACTTCACATGTACACTGAAATATGTAAACTTGATTTTTTATAATTTGTGAAAATAATGCATATTTTGTAGTCGAGAAAATTAATAATACCTAAAATCTTGTTTAAATGTTAAAAAATATCTTAAAATATTTTGTTATGATTAGTTTATTTTTCATTTTCCATTATTTTTTGTATAAAGTTGTCTAAACTATTTTTTAATAAACTTTTGTAAGTAAAATAAACTTCCACCACAATTTTTTACATAAAAAAGTTATTGCATTTACAATCTTGATAGTATAAAAATTATACTATATCAAGTTAAAATTATACTATATCTTGTAGTATAAAAATTATACATTTGTGTTTATTTTACATATTCGTATAAAATTCAATAGTTGTTCAATTTTATTTCAATGTAAAAACAGAATATTCATTGAAAAATATATTTCTAGTATTTTTATAATATCCTGAACCATTTTTACTTATTTTTGTACTATATTTGCGTTAAATATTTTTCTTATTTTTATTTAGATTTTTCAGAATACCTCGAATATTGTTTTTAAATTACCAATACATAAAGAATAAATATTTACAAACGTTTACAAAAGTATATTTTGGTACGTATTTTACAATAATTATTTACAAAAACTAAAGAAAAAAATTAGGAATTAATTTGGCTGTATAATACGGACACATAAAACAGTTGAAAACATCCAAAAAGTGCTTATGGCATTTAGCTATTTAAACATCGAATTCACTTTACTTTCTTGTAGTCTTGCATGGTGACAGCGCTAAAAACGGTCAGTAAAATCAATTAAAATAAAGTAAAAATCACGTGTTTTAGTGTAAAATCTTACAATGATGATCAGGACTTCATCCGGGTAACGTACCATGTACCTAAAATTCCGGTGCTGGTTCGTGGGATATTCCTGAAGCCTTATCCTAATCAAAAATGACAGTTCGAGGATGGCTTATTAATGTTAGTTAAAATAAAAATAGCACTATAGGACGCAGATGCAATTTTACTATATAGTCTAAGACTTGACTCAGATAAAATTTGGTTTCAATGGTACATATAATACCATTGAAACCAAATCTATACATATACATATAATATGTCCAGTTATTCCATTGAATACTAAACTTGTTTAAATACCATTTATGCATTTTTAATTATATTTTTCCCGACATATATTCCATATATTAAACATTTGTTTAACTTTTTTTATACATATAGCATTTATTAGAAATACATTTCAATTCTTAATAATAATTTAATAGAAAAAAGTACACTTTTCTAATTTATTATAAAAAATACAGAATTGGATTTTTTTATTACCTGTAATACAACATCTTTCACATAAATTGTTATGCTTCATTAAAATGCATCGAAAAAAGCACTAATTAAACTAATTCCTTATATTTTAACAAAAAAATCGGAAAAAATCGAAAATAATAAGTTTATTGATAAAATCAAATATTTTTATTTACTTGTACTTTCAGATATTTTTATAAGTAAGAAAGATTTATTTATCATGTATATATTTTTTTTATTTTTTTTTACTTTTGTACATTATTATAAGCTGGTTTAAGGGCAGACAAGGATCAACTACTCAAAGACATTTTTCAAAGATATATTTTGGGAAATTGCTTATACTTTCTTTTTATCGATTTTCGTACTTTTATTTATTTATTAAGGTTGGCATGGAAACATTTAATCATATAAGAAATGTTATATTTTATTAGAAATTAATATATTTTTTGATGATCATATATCACAGGTTTTACATTTTGAAGCAGATCCTGTTCTTTTGTTTCTTGAAAGTGTATTTTGCATTCCAATTATTTACATTTTGTCAATATTGTGACATACTTTGCACTGCAAAGCAAACAAATTGAAAAGAATGAAACAGGAAAACATTAATAGGATGATAATCAGAAATGCTTTGGAAATTAAAATGGAAGATCTGAATAATTAATGTATGAAATACGATAAAATATTTCAGTACCTCACGTATTAAATAAAAAATATTAATTAGAAATTATAGGAAATATTTATAACAATTAAAGTTAGCTTACACATACAATTATAAATAAATATATATATATATATATATATATATATATATATATATATATATATATATATATATATATATATATATATATATAATACATATATATATATATATATATATATATATATATATATATATATATATATATATTAATACATATATATATATATATATATATATATATATATATATATATATATATATATATATATATATATTAGATATATATATATATATTAATACCCTAAAGAACAGAAGTTTAAGACTCAAAACAATATTTAAATTTCCTTTGCTCATAAAATCTTGTGTTAAAATACATAGCGTTTATTTCCCTTTGCTGATTTAGATATGAAGCAACATTAATCTTTAAGATTAATTGTAACTTGTAAACTGCTACTCTTATCATACCTAATATTTAAAATATATTTTCATAAAAACAATTATATAATTTGATTAAATGCAATTAAGAATTAGAATATTTTAAAAATAGTTAATAAATAGCTATGAAAACTAAATAATAATAATAAAACAATTGGATATATTCTTTAATTAGGCCAACAAATTGTGA
Source organism: Latrodectus hesperus (assembly GCA_037975125.1). NCBI lineage: Eukaryota > Metazoa > Arthropoda > Arachnida > Araneae > Theridiidae > Latrodectus > Latrodectus hesperus. The sequence continues at coordinate 116,439,366 of CM075853.1, read as the reverse complement.
TGCACAAAAAGACACATTTTTTGGGATTATCTTCTTCATAAATTATACAATTAGAAAAGATAATGTTCTATTGTAACCAGAAAATGAAATTTAAAATAAGTTTTAAGAAACACGAATTTATGATCCAAAACTAAATCACATTGAAGCATCCAGTTTGTGTTTACGTAAAATTAACGTGGTTTGTTTACATTTAATGACACATTTAAAGCTTTCTGGCGATATATAAAAGTACCAAAATCAAACATTTAATTTCAAACTAAAACTATTCAATTTATTTTTAAACTTATTAAGGATCATTATTTGCCAATGGATTATCATGTATTTGCAATAATTTCCATTTGTTTCTCGCCAGTATAATGGAAAGTTTTTACAGTCAAGTAAGATTTCCTTAAATAAAAATATGTCTGTGCTAATTGTTGCGGTATTTAAAATGCCTTTATTTAGTAATCACTTTAGAATAACTTCAATGTTTTACAGTCCATAACTTGTATAATTTCATCTGTAAAAATATCGAAGCATTCAGCAGTTACTTCATTTGTTGTAAATAATGGATGCCGTTGTTTCATTTATAATCTAGTTAAACATTTAAGATAGGTACCGTCTTTAAAACACTTTTATTTATTAAGAAACTTGAAATTATTTTGACTTTATTTACACTTCACTACTTCCCTGATTTTTTCTACAAAAATAAGCCTCCAAATCACACCTTCAAAAATAATCCTGCTGAGATTCTTTTTGGTAAAACTTCAAGGTATAAAATAATTAATAGGAATGAAAAAAAACTTTTTTATGTAATAAAATAAGATAAACAATATTAACAAGCTATCCATAACATAAGCAATGTTAAATTTGAAGAATGGTATGTTTTCATTCGTCTTAACCACACATCAGAAAATATTTTTTAGAAAATATTTTAATTATTTTTCACCTATTGATATAAATTCCTACATGTAGACTATTATTAATAATTTCCCCTCTTTATACAAGTTTCATGCAATTGAGAGAAAAGCTAAAGTTTATTTTGATCAAATTAAAAATTCATTGTTTAAACTATTTGGTTCTTATTTTAAATGTCCTGAAAGATTTTATTGTACAGAAAAAATTCAAATATTTTACATCCTAACATAACAATTTGTTCTTAACATATTACTAATTTCAAATTTAATTTTAATTACTTAAGTTTATAATGTTCATTTTGGCTTCAAAATATTCTTAATATCTTTAAAATTTATTGTGATTTGCTAAAACATAATTCTTCTTCATACACTACTTACTATTAAGCCCTTGTAAAACTAATTTAAATCTCATTAGTCATAGAATTGTTTTGTGATTTTTAAAAATTTTTAATTTTAAAAATCATAAAACTCTTAAATTTATGGTTATTTATATATTTTCTGTAAATAAAATTGACAGTTTGAATTACATATTTATATGATTTATTTTCTAAATTTCTGCTATGTTTGAAAAAGGCTTTCTAATTTATTTATCAGAATTTTGGATAACTTCTTATACATTATTCACGTTATTATTCTTATTGTGCTATTAAATCACTTTTATTTTGTTTTAAATAATAGGCTTTTTGAAAAAAATTTTTGTAAAATATGAAACTTATTTCTGGTTTTCTGTGTTCATTGCTTCCTCATTTCTTTATTCATAATTGATTCATGCAATTTCGTAAGGTTTCTTAAATCCTCATTCTAAGAATAGTATCTTAAATGTTAATGACATTTTTGTTCATAAATTGATTTAAATTTTGTTTAGTTTATTTTTTTATTTTTAAACAATTTTTCTACATAATTTTATATAAGAAATGGAAAATTATCTAAAAAATATTTAGCACATTTCATTAACTATTATTAGATTTAACGTTATTAGGTTTATTTAATAATTGTATTAAGTCATCTATGTAAAAAATTAACAATGAAAATAATTTAACACAAACACATATCTAAAATTTATATGGAATACAAATACAATTATTAAGGCCGATAAAGTATATTATTCAAATAAATTTATGGTAATCAAAAATTTTTGCAAAACTTCGCTTTAATGGAAGATAAAATATTTTTTATTTAGAATTTATTTTGTGTGAATACGACTTCTTTTGTTTCCATTAAAAAAGGGTTTTCACACAAAGAAAATCAAACAAAAGCCCATTTAATGGAAAATCAGCTATCATTGATATCAAATCATTTTTAAGTCTGCCCCATTTATTCAGAAAAAATCTTTATTACCATTATACCAGAAAGTGCATCAAACAATGCCAGTATTATCAGTAAACTCTTGATATTATTTACAAGTAAAGTATATTAGAAATGCATCGTTTGTAAAAAAGAAAATGCATAATATGATCTTGAAAATTGATAAGAATCATACCAAAGAACTTGTTTTTTGACTATAATTCTATAGCATAACCAAAACATTCTTTAACCACACATGCCTTATCTAACTGGTTGAGTCATAAAACTGTGTTAAGCTTATATATCTCTACAAGTTTAGATTAAATTAAGTACTAAAGATTATGTCAAGAGGATTTGCTTATACGATAGAAAATTTTCATTCATATTGAAATGACATAATTATTAAATGCTAATGTTAATATGATGGAGCTTTAAATTTTAAAATGTACTTTATTAACATTTATGTTTAATACCCATGTCAATTTAAAATTAATGAAATTTTTGTCTTATTTAGAAATGCAATATTATATTTCAATCCATAAATTTATATAAACAGTCACCATTGACGATTGCATAAAATTTGAAAATATCTTAACTAAATCACAATAAATGCTTTTATCCTTTTATATTTACTTTTTGATGCCAAAAACTACTCTGAATTGTATATAAATTTTATAGATTAATTCAAACAAAAGAAACCTCAATCTCCGTGGTTCGGGTAAAACACACAAACTATTGAGTTAGATGACAGTGGGCTATTCATTTAAGACAAATTCAGTAAAATATTTTTATGAATATTAAACTTATATGGATTAAAAATAACAATAAATGAAAAACAATTTTCAACAATGATGTAGCAAAATGTCTTTTTTATATTTTGAAATAAAATACATCTTAAAAATGGAGAAAGTAGGTAAACATGTTTTACTATCAATCCAATTAACTTCCATATAGAACGTTTCATCAACTCAGAAAAAAAATATATATATAAAAATGATGAGATTTAATATATTTATTTAGGATTTAAGGATGAGAAAAGATGTGTCACCTGCTTACTCAGGCAGAAATGGAAGAGTTATATTTAGGATTTAAAAGAATAAGTAAAGCTCCGGAGTTATGCTCTCCAAGTGTAATCAAGTGTTACAATAAAAATAATATTGCAACGTATATATTAGAAGAGGATCGATAAAGAGAGCTTTTTAAACGCTAAGCTTTTTTTATCAACATAATTTTGCATCACATACATTTCTCGTGTATATTAGAAAATAAAACTTAATAAAATTTCAGTATTCTTCTTAAGATTTTCATAATATAAATACTTTGACTGTAATCATTATTTATATGAAAGACACACATCTAATTTTTCGAAATATATATTATATATATAAATATATATATATATATATATATATATATATATATATATCTATATATATATATATATATATATATATATATATATATATATATATATATATATATATATATATATATATATATATATATATATATATATATATATATATATATATATATATATATATATATATATATATATATATATATATATATATATATATATATATATATATATATATATGTATATATATATATATGTATGTATGTATATTGTGTGTGTACATATTTCAACTTTAAGAATTCCATTTTTTTAAGTGTTACCACTCTGCCTTTAAAAAAACAATTTGAATATTATTTTATTTATCAGGAGTTGAGATACAAGCATTTAAAAAAACATCTACTTTATAGGAAAATTAGAATTTATGAGTAATTACACACTCATTTCTTTGCTCAATTATTATTTCACTAAGTTATAAATTAGCTGTTTTGTACTGTTACTAGCATTAATTTAATATCTCTCTCATTTGTTTTATATATCAGAATTGTATTGCAACATAATGTTTATTAGTTCACTTGATCGCAAACCAATAAAGATTTACATTAACATTTTTGAATAGTTTTTTGAAGTAGTATATTAACAGATTTTAATTTCAAATTACATTACATGTTATAAGGATAAGATTCAGTAAAAATTATCATTATAAAAAAGTTATTAAAGTGACCATGTAAAACGATATGAAAGTTTGTTACATAACTTAAATCAATAAGTATTTTTTGTAAGATTGCTTGCTCTTAAAAACTTATAGGACATACATACATTTTTAAGAATTAAATTCTTATCAAAGTAGCAGTGAATTATTGGAAGAATCAAATAAACAACATCACATTTTTCATACATTTAATTACTTCATTATATTTCCCTGTAAATTTCACTTGTAGTCTAAAAATAAAAAAAAATCCTCAAAATATAGATTATCTAAATATATTTATATAAAATATGAAAATTGTAGTTTTGCTGAAGAATATACTTTCATTTAGGTTCGGAAAAGAGAATAACAAAAAAATTATAAAATATATTGTAATTGATATGTATCGGAAATAATTAGTTTAGGGGATAAAAGTTCAGCTTTAAAAATTATCAGGTCAAATAATTAAAGTTAAATTTTATATGATTTTTATTCAATTCTGAAATCTGATATGCATGAACAGTGTTCACACTATTTTAATATTTAAAATAAACTTTAAATAAATCACTTACTAGCAAAACCAGTAACATTAATCAAATAACTTTAAATATCTCTAAAACTAATATAAGGTAATCAAGAAAGTTAGTGTCGTTTTTACTTTCCATTGAATGAAGTGAGAATAAGTATGCACAAATAAGTGTATGACGTTGTTAAGACACCATTCTGTTGAGAGTACGAATATTAGACGTTATAGAAGCAGGTCTTCAGCGCACCTTCATCAATCGTAACTCGTACAAAAGCAAAGAGAAATAAACGTGATGAAGAATCTCGTTCTGTGTTGTTTGTTTTACAATTTTAAAGTGAGCTTATCAGCTGCAGCAACAAGTCAACTGATATGTCAAATGTTTGGACATAGTGTTTTCAATGAACCCGCAAGATAAAGCATTGGTTTTATAAATTCAGGTTGAAAGATGTGAAGAAAATACTTACTGGTAGACTAGTCTTCAAGTGGTTGACTATGAACTACCAACAAGCTGAACTTTCACTGCGGATCTGTACTTGACGCAAGTGGATCGTTTACAACAGGCATTGCAACATAAGAAGTTAGCGCAAGCTAATCACGAGGGTATACTCTTATTGGCCAATAATGCAAGGTCACCATGCAACAATTTTGTTGGGAGAATTTGTGCATTCTCCTTACTCATCTGACTTTGTCCCTTTAAATTACTTTCTCTTACTTTTCCTGGACAATCATCTTTGGGAAAAATCCTTCACCAAAAGAAACAGTTTTGTGCCAAGCAATTAAGGATTTCATTGCATCCGAAACCACAGAGTTTTACAGCAAGGTAATTGGACAACTGTAGACCTGTTGTTAGTAGTTGCTGGATGTTGGTTGTAAGTACTTCAAGTACTAACAATAGGCTACACTTTCTGTTAATAATATTATATTGGGTCATTAAAATTTTCAAGAACTTTCTAGATTACACTCAGTTTTGGGACCAAACTTTATTGAACAGTATCTATAAGGCATGATGAAAAATAAAAATGATTACTTTAAATTATAGTTCTTTGTGCTTTTCCTTAAGTTTGGAGATGACTTTAAAATAACTTTTTAAAACAGTTTACTGAGCTTTAAACGTGAGATTTTTATGCTGATATAATTCTACAATAAAAGTTAAATAGGTTTATATCAGTTAAGTTAAATACATTGAAAATAACTGTAAAAAAATGTAGAGAAAAACACAGGGACCATATTTTTATCAGGAGAGAGACGGAGAACTATGCAAATTAAACACTCTTTTCTGACATGCACGATAGACATATATCAAAAGACATTCGAGAAATTCCCGGAAAACCGTTTTTATTAAAAGAAAGTTGAATAAAGATATTTATACAAAAGTATATATATTTAAATATATTGGAATAAAGATATAGTTGCCTATAGTAATTTGAAAAATTATGAGTTAAATTCAAAAAGTTAAAGTAGTTAAGAAACATGCATTAAATTTGAAATTAACTTATGTTTAAAGAGATTTAAGGTTAAATAATGTGTAAACAAAATTTAACCTTAAATATTTTAGATAGATAGATATATCTGAGCCCTATCTCCTTTGATTCATCAGTAAAATAGCTCTAAAATCAGAAAATCATTGATTTAATACTTTCTCAATCGTGAAATCAATCTGTAGTTCAATATTTGCTACAAACTCTAAATTAATTATGAAAAAACTAATCGCAATGAAACAAAAAATTTCATTCATATTAAGAACATATAATATAAACTAAATTCTCTAACATTTGTCAGTCTACAATGAATTATGTTATGCTTGTAACAAACTTTGACAGTATTTTATAGAAACATTTTACAGTTTAATTAATAAAAAATTCCAATAAAATAATAATTTTACAATTATAATGCGAAATTATTTAAATAATATATAATTTGATGATAAAATGGAAATATTCGTTTTTTATTAAATATATTTTATTTTTGTTCAGCTTATTGGATTTAAATTTAATATAAGTTTCTAATGTCAGCAAGAATACGGCTTAAAAATTTTAATATATTTTTCATTATACATTTTTATTCCAAACCCTAAGCGAATAGTATAACAAACCACAAACACACTTAATATAAGCTACAGCGAGATTTCTACAGTAATATATTTCTTTAATGAAAAACCTCATTTCAAATTTTAAAAAAATACAAATAAGATAAAAAAAAAATTAATTTACATTTCTCTCCACAGTAGTTCGATAAAATAAAAATTAAATAAATCTTTCTTTTAAATAACGTCACTCAAGAACAAAATCAAATATATTATTTAAACCTAAAGAAATACAATAATTAAGATTTGATGTGTTATTTTCATTACTAAAATGAATAGAAGATTGTTATTTTATTTATTTCAATTTTTAAAACAGGATTGTAAAAAATATTCAATCTTAATACTTGATTTTTTTAAATAAAAATAAAGTCAAAATATCTACTTCACATTGAAAAACCCCTTCATTCAATCAGCATAAGATAAAATCGGACAATATAAATGATTTTCAGAGAGTGAAAGAAATATGTTATTACGCAGCTTTAATAAGCGAAAAGTGGTCGGCCCCATTTTTTGCAGGCTTATAAATTCGCTCGACAGTAATTTCATTCTGTGTACTTTTCTTTTCTTCTTTTTTCCCTCTTTGAGACACTTTATTTTATTCTGTTTATTTACTTTTTTGCATTTAAGAATGGTGACATAGCGCAATTATTTTTTCACAGTGCTAAATAATTTCGTTTCTTGCATTTTAGCCTTCTCTCGCTTTTTCATTTTTTATCTCTTTAATTATTTTAATTTAACTCTCTGCTTGATTACTAGGCGCATTCTTGCGTAGAATACTGGCTAATTAAATAAGCAAAAATGGGATTTTTTTCCTAGCTTCTCCTTTGCATACATTTCTTTGTCGCTGTGTTCTTTCTCCACATTCTTTAGGGAAGTTGAAATTTTTTTTATATTTCGAAGTACTGCATTTATGATGTAGATGAGCATTATTCTCTGAACTTTATATGCAAAAAATTTGAAAAATATATCTAATCATGAAAAGTGTTCAATGTTTTTACTTTTATTAGTGTTTCTATTGTTGCTTATAGCATGTTCTCAAACTTAATTTCATTTCCTATAGCTACTCAGATAAATTTTGCTTCTGTGGATTGGGATATAAAAAATGGACGGTTAATCATTGGTTTTCCTTAAACAATTTTATTTATTAAAAGATATGTCTATTCAAACTGTCTTATTCTTACTTCAAGTAGAGATTTCAAAGTGCTTGAATAAGAATTGTTACTATTTAAATTAAAATTTACTTTACTTTTAAAAAATGATAAAAACGTATTATGCTAGTTTATTCGAAGTGATGTTATTAATTAACTTTAATGAATTTTATAATAAATTTGATTTTTAATTGCAAACTTAATGTTAAGTATACCATGACAAAGCGAAAATGAATTAATTAAATCCTTTAACTATTACTATCATAAGTATTATCATTAATTTTATAGAACTATTACTTCTGAGTTATGTTAAATAAAATATATTTTACATTAACAATTTTTTTGTTATAATGATTTACTAATATATAACTAATTATTATAACAGTAAATGTTTAAAATGTTTATAACTCTAAATTAGTGAAATTTTGATTTGCTTTATAAATAAATATAAGTTTTATTCAAGCACAGAAACAAGAGAAAAATGCCTTAATTATATTATATGATTTTAAAATTTATTTTATCCAAAGCCAATAAAACTCTGATCGTCTGTATGAAATAAGTAAAATTGTTTTCTGTAATTGTATAAAAATGCTTAAAAATCTTTATTAAATGTCAATAAAATACAGATCATTCTAGTTGCTTCTTAAACGTCATTTTTTACAATGAAAACTTAAGGAAAGTTATATTATAATTTTACTAATCTAATTACATAATTTTTTACTATATATTTTTTATTAAACAGTGCCTTTTAAAAACATCTAAATGTCTTTTAAATGCTTAATTCCATAACTCATCATTTAAGAAATATTAATACTTATAATGTAAATCTACGCTAAACTCTGAAAATATTTTATTTATTTTAGAACTGACATTTTATATACAATTTTAAAATGAAAAGTATATTTAACATTCATTTCTATAATTTCCTTATCATACAAGAATTTTTAACTATAAATTCAATTCAAAATATTGGAAAAAAATTTTTTAGTTTGTAAAATACTCATATGAAACTTGTCATGTATTTCATTGCTTGAATATTTTTTAAAAGTTATGAAGTTTATGTGACATAATTGCATGGCTTTTTTAGCAATTATTTTTCTTGTTTTATTTATTTAGAAATAAAATAATTATCTGTTTTTATTAAATCTCTTCTTTAATATTACCATTCATATGGATAATAAACTAATTTTTTTAATTAGTATGTTAAATGTTACTGATATAGGTAAGTAATTTTACATCGAGAATGCTATGTTTCACTACGAGTTTTACTATGACTGATACAAATTACTTTAAGTTCATGTAAAAATGTTTCATAATCCATTCATTGAAATAGTATCAAATCTGACGGAAATAGTTCAGAACAAAATTTGAAAAGATATATTTCAATTTGAAAAGTAATTTACTTATAAACAAAAGTACTTCATCATAACTTTGCTTTAAGAATATATAATGAATGTTTATTAAAGTACATAATGTATTATACAAAAGTTAAAATTATATTGAGAATTTTTTTTTTACTTTTCAGCAGAAAACATTAAATATTTTGAAATTGAATGCATATTATTACATTAAATTTAACAATTAATTTTATTCTAAAAATAGTTTTAACATAAAGCAAGCTATATTCAATTAAGTTCAACATTAAAGTAACTTCTTCCAGGGTAACTGCTTTGTCAAGCATATGTAATTCTAAAAATATTATTTTTATCGCATTCTAAAAAAATATTTATAGATAAATTTTAGAAGCATACTACATTAGAAACGTATGATTTATAGAAATTGTATTTTTATTTCTATAAGCTTCAAATTCAAAATAATATAATTAATAGAAGTATGATAGTATTTCATTTTAGTATTTAAATATTAAAAATTTTATTTATTTTATAGATATTTTAATGAAATAGGTACATATGGATTTTGCATAGTTAATTTCTTGCATATATTAAACATTCATTTTTATATACTTCTCAAAAATAGATAACTGCATTTATAATTTTATCAGTTGCTTATTTCTTTGACAGACAGAATCTATTAATTTGATTAGAGCCAATAATTTATTTCAATTATCTTTTACATCCTTTTAAAATTCAAAATAAAGAATCTATAGTACCTTATTTAATTCTACTTTATATTTAAGAACTCTTTAAACAAATTAAATTTTTAACAACTTATATATTAAATATGATTTTCATTGAGATCCTTAAAACCATTTAAAATTGCTTCTCCTATTTTTAAAAAACCGAGGAAGAAATAAAAGACAGTTAGATAGCAAAATTTATTGATTTTTTCAGAAAGTTATGGATTAATTCACATTTTTATAAATTTTTAAGAATGTGTTTCTTAAATACTTAATGATAAACATTACATGACATGATGAAAATTATCTATACTTTGCTTCCTACAATCATTTCAAATTAATGAATGGAATTGATAAGAAAGTGGAAATCTATCAGTACATCAAGTTCATTCTCATTATTATCATTAATAAATAACTACTAAGATATAAGCTCGTTTTGCAACAGGAGCAAATTTTATTCTTTCCATTCAAATATTACACATATATGATTGTATTAAATTATATACTTTTATACCTCGTTGACTTGATTAATTTTATTAGAAAACAAGAATTTTCATACAGAATTTTTTTTCACGTGTTCTTTCCGCATAACATTATTTTCCTGAAACTCTATCATGAATATTCATGTATAATTATATATTATTATATATTAATGTATAGTTAAATATTATATCAATATTCATGTAAATAAATTCTCATGATTTGTCACAAAAAGAAATTTCGAAATTTTATTTGTCTGGAAAAATTTATGCAACAAAAGCTTTAAACTAAGTGTATTGAAAGTCTGTAAAACTCACATTTCAGAGAATGCGTGATAAAAGTCAAATTCGAAGCCGGAATCACATCCCATCTTTTTAAGCAGATAAACAATATGAATACATGCTAACATTTTCTTTCCACATTTTTTTTACTTTTTACTATTCATAAAAACCCATTTATAAAAACATGATTTTTTTCTTATTCGAATATCACTGACAATGGCATGTGGTTTTTATTTTTGTTTACAAAGATATCGATAACAATGGAATTCCTTAATAAATAAAAGTTTTAATTTTTCACAAAAAGTATCTTGTTAATAGCATAATTTTATCTAAATTAATTTTATTATGATTAGCTTAACAATAAATATATTATTTTATAATAAAATATAAAAAATGCTATTTGATGAGAATCAAAAATATAATTGAGTCATGAATAATGAAAGATCTTTTAATAAAATATGAATTTATGTTTCAGAATTACTATTGTGTAATATTATATAATTAAATTATAAATAAATAAGAAATTTGCTCTAAAGAATTTTTTCATAACAGTTCTCAATAATGATAATAATATTACTTTTTCAATAATTTATATCAAATTATAAAGGATTTCTGGTTTATCTGCCAGATAAATTTGTCATTAATATTATTGTGCAATAGTATGACTAAGGTGAATAGAAATTTTTATTTAAGACAAATTTTGTATTTAAAAGTAGTTTAAACCTTATTAAAAAAGTAATAATGAACGTAATATATGCAAATTAATTAGTATTTTTAAAGTATTATAGAAATAATAACTCTACTTTTTAAAGTTTATATATAAAATTTAAATTATTTAATTTAGGAACGTTTTATTATTAAATAGCTTATCCCTAGTTTCAGCACAGGTAGAGTTATATTCTCTACCACTAATTTAATTTATAACTTAAATTATAATTAACAATTTAATTTTACGAATGAATATGATTTTCACAAATTATTATCAAAAGATATCCAAAATGTCAGATATATTTCCATGGATTTAATTAAACTAAACATATCATCACTCAATTTCAAAATATTTAAAATAACTCGCTCTCTAAACTGAATGTTTTTCTTAGACATGTACTAGCATTAACAAATACCACTAAATCAAATATCTTATCAATTTGCGTATGATTTAAGCCAAAGCTTTTAGTAAATTAAATTATGTCAAAATTAAATTTGAAGATCGTACTGGTCGAACAGCTATGGAACTATTTATCTCTCTCTTCTATTTAATTATTATATCTATTTAAAAAGAGCCGCAATGTATACGCAAGCACTATCAATTGCCTCAATTAAAATTGCAAAAGTTGTAAAATGCAAGTTTTATTTCCAATGTTTATTCTACGCTTGATTTATTCCATGCACAAAATAAAGCTTCTAAAAGCTTTAAAAAGAGCCTGATTTTTACGAAATAACTTTTTCTGATAAAAAGTAATAGAAAAATATGATTGTATGCAAACATTTATTCAATTCAAATTTTGAATTATTTAAAAATCTAAAAGTTAGGACATTATGTACTATTGAAAATATTTAATAATACAAAGTAAATAAAAATTTTGAAATTATTAAAAATCAAGATTTTTTAAAATTTTTATGTCTTCACTTACACGCGTTTCTATTATATTTAAATTAAATTGATTATACCCTATTTTTTCAGCATTTTTAATGTTAAATTTAGCATTATTACTTGAATAAATTAGTATGAGAAAGTAAACAGTTCAATTTCTTAAGAAAAAAATAAAAGTTCATGTTTCTAAAACAATTACACAACAAATTATGCAGTAATAAAAATAATCATATAAGAAAGATAAGACTAAATCTACAATTAAGGGCAATTAATGTAAATAACAAAACTCGAAAGTTAATATACCAATATTTATAGTCTAATCTGGCCAGAAATCCTTTATAAGTTGAAAGACACAATATTGAGAGTTATATATTAACTAGGTTGCTGTGTACAACTGGATTATTGCTGATTTCAATAATGTGATGTATTGTATGCATTTATATCAGAAAACTATTTAATAGTGATTATATATCATGAAAGTTCTTCATAAATTTCAGGTGTTATCAGTCACTTTTCTCTAAACTTTATAATCAATATTTTGCAAATAATAGGACACATGTTTAAAAACAAGTTATTCATTATATCTCTTCACCACACGAGCGTACCATGACCAATCAATCAACAATTGTTTTCTTCTATTAAAATTTTGTCTCTACCTATCTGAAAATCAGCTATCGACGAGAATCATTTGATGAACAAAAAATTTCTTTTCAATAAATTAAACTTGATTTCATTTATGACATGTCTAGTATTTTGCTTCATTGTACCTCGAAGAAATACCATTATTTCAAGCGCTCACCAATGCTTTTCGACAAAGTCCTCAAATTGAGAAAGTACTCTACAATTATTTAAATGTTCAAAAATCATTGGTTTTTTAGAGGCACATAAAATATAGTTTGGAGAATCCACCACTCTTATTCTATAAAGATTGTCCTGTCAGAAGGCATGTCCAGTCGGTCCTCTAAATAGAACCACCACAGTCTTTCTTGGAAAACTGGGATTAGTTCTCTCCTACCCCAGAATCTTCCATTTCTTATTCCTTGTGTTTTGAATCATCCCCTATTTATGAGTTTTTTAGGGTCAGGCTAGCTAACAATTTAATCGTGTTAAAAAATGAGGAGGATTTATAATTTGTTCAACCAAAGCTCCTTTTTAGCTATTATATCAGATTTTTCCTCTCGCATAATTCCACAATGGGCATGAATCCTTTGGAGTGAAAGCAGGAGTCAACATTCTAAAATTCATCGCAACATAGTTTGATTATTCAAAAGGGTCTGAAGCACATTTTTTAAAATCTGATAATATGGCAGTTATTACAAAAGAGTCACCACGAATTGATGATTGATAAATACCTGCGGCAATAGCTTCTACTTCACCACTGAAGGCGATAGTAAAAGATTTAATTGGTAAGTAAAAACTAAAATATTCACTATCCATACGTGCTCCAGAACCATGTTTTCTCTCGAACATGGAGCAATCACTGAAGACAGCATTCGTTTTCAGGATAGCAAACATTAATACACTCCATTGCAAAAGATCTTAATAGTGAATCACCCATTTTCTATTTTAGCAGCTTTTTATACAAATTAAGACTTATTAAAATTCAAGAATTCCAATGAACAAGAGCTAGGATGTAAAAGTAGATAATTTCTTCTCAAATTTAAAGAATATGATTCACACTCTGAGCAGCTTGGTTATGGCTAATTTTAATTTTAAGATTTTATAGAATCATTACTATAGTTCCTTCATTACTATAGTCTCTGATATAATAGTAGTACACACTGGCAAAGCAAGCTGCCAAAGCATGCTCAAACACGCAAAAAATTGAATTAAAATGGCCCAAATCATACTTTATTTCTAAATTACGTAACCATTTACTAATGGCCTGGCAACAGGAATGGAATGAGGCAGAACAAAATAGATGGACATACAGCCTTAAACCCTCTGGCTCTCTTGATTTCCTTGTCAAGGACCACAAAGAAACACAGTTTCTTTCTGGACATACTCCAACACCGGAGTATCTCAATAAAAAGGGTATGGCTCCAAATAGTGCTTGTTCATGCGGTCAGGTTGGGACCATTGTTCATTACATGTTTGAATGTGATTTCACAAAACCATGGCACCTAAAAACACCTAAAAACTCGGAGGAACTTACTCCGTTTCTCCACTATGCTAGCAAAACTCCTTCTCTTCTGCATTAGGTAAAAAACATAATATCCTTTATCTATGAAAAAGGATCCGAACTCTGTAAGGATAATGCCATAACTGAGCAGCGGATTTCATCATAAGATCAATTTGGTAAAGGTTAAAAATCATTGTAAGGTATTTCTCCACTTTTTGTGACAGAATATTATTAGGTATTGTATTTGTTTAGCAATTATATTTTATAATTTTGATACTAATTATTATTCAGATTAAGCTGCTGAAAAATATTGATTGACTGGGCACAATGTAATGTGCATTATTAAATATCCTAGCAAAGTTTATCAGTTAGTAATTTTAATGTGTAAATTTGCATTATATTTCCTAAACATTGTAAACCATTATAAACTGTGAACAGACAATGCAGGTTTTTTATGTGATAAAATAATGCATTGTGATATTTCACAATTAGTATATGTTTTATTTATGTATATACTATCAATGTATTGTACATATTTGCGCATTTTCTAATACAATCTTAATATGGTACGTCAAGTGATATAACACTTTCCTCTATCAAACCACTATATATAAAATTAGGGGTTAATTTTCAAGTTTGCTTTGAGTCTTCAAAAATACCTTATTTAGCAATTTTAGTGCAATATATTTTCATTATTATTTCTAGTAATGTTAGAATGTCTATAAAATATTTTGCTGTGTATTTTATTCACTTTTTAAGCCCTTTTCATTTTTCATTATATTGTAATTATATTTTGTTCAATAATTTTCTTAATCGTACTAACTACAGTGCACAGACTGAGCTGCTGCAAAATATTGACTGAATCAGCAGATTGCAATCTGTAATACTTTAGTTATTCTACAGTTTATCACCTACAGCAAATGTTAAATGTTCAATAGGATACCATTCATGCATATGTAATCTTAACTATCTGCGTGTAGACAATGCAGTCCTTTGGTATTGCGAAAAATGCAATGTTACATTAAAGGACCCAGTTAAAGCATGAGAGATTTACTAGCACTTATTGAAAATCTCTCTCTGTCCCAGTTATTTGCTCTTTTTATACTCTTCTACTTAAACTTAATTATATTGCTTGCATATCTGTGTTATAAACTACTTATATCGTCTGCTATGAACATCATAAAGATAATTAATTTGTATTTTTACCAATGTTACTTGGAGTGTTAGGATAATCTATCTTCACAATTTTATAGCAATATTTAACTCATGTCATCTCCCATAGTGAAAATTTTGTAATGTTGATGTTATATTTCTGTCAAGTTATTAATTTCAAATATTAGAGATCTATTGAAATTCAATTTTGTTATCAAATTTCGTGACAATTCTGTCACACAAGATGTATTAAGTGATGGAACTATACCTGATAACCTAAGGTACAGACCAGGTGCTCCATTGCGTATGTCTATGTCTATGTTTATAATAGTAGCGACTTTTTTCTTAATAGAATAATTTATGTTCCAAATCTGTTAAGAACAAACAGAATTGCAAAAAGTGTTGTAGTTATTTGCATCGCTGGGTCTTCAATTGATAAATCGATCACAATAATTTTCATAATCAACCACGTCCAAAATTTCTCCATCTGTGTGTCTTTTGCAATTCTTCTCACTTTTTTAATCACTATGTTTCTCATTTCAAAATTCTCAATAAAATGGCTTCCAGCTGCACTTTTCTCAAGATTGCCTATTATTTTACTTCGGATAAAGACTTTCTGGCATTTTCTTATTGAGTCTGTTTATAATTACCCTTTTTACCTGCATAAGTTTATTGAAATACATATGCAAAAGTCTGCATTTTTTAAGTAGCTCGTACGCACGCAAATTCTATGCGGTTTGTAAATTGTAACGTTATTTTCAATGTTTTACCGCTGATATTTATTTACATTTTACCATTCTGAAAAGTGTGCAGTTCATTTTTGTAAATACATTTTCAAACAATTTGTGATTGCAAATAGAAAAATTAATTGCTATATTTTTGTTGACTAGTTTAAAAATATTGCATATTTGTATGATAAAAAGGCAGTATCAAATCATGAACTTCTAAAAAATAAAATTCAATTCGTAAACATTTATAAAAATATAAGCACTATTTTTAAAGTTGAATATTTAATAGTTGTGTAGTTACAGTAAATCATAAAATAGCTTAGATTTAAGGTCATATTTACATAATAACTCATGGCATCGAGGATCACCATTGAGAAGTTTACACTAAAATTTAATAAATTATAGGATATTTTTCAAAAATTTAGATAAAAGACATTTAATTTTATAAAAGAACTTACATAAAGAAGCCACTGTGGTCTGCTTCGTTAGGGGTTTGTTCTCATTATTGAAATGTTGTGGGTTCGAATCCCGAATAAATAGAATATTCACTGTGTTTGCTAATGCCGGATGGAGATTGTTAAATATATTGTAGTGATACTTTTAAGAGGGGCAGGCAAATTCTGGAAATCTTTGGCTTGCCCTTGTTTCTAAGTTACGAATACCCATTTTCGGGATACCATGGCTGTTGATTTGATTGATTTTGTTTGTCGCTCAACGGTCATTTTTTGCACACGAGGGCTAATTAGACCGGGACCTATGGTTTAAAGTGGATTCCGAACCACTACAAACATACAAGCCCAAGGTGGGATTCGAACCCACGAACTGTTGAACCTAAGGCAAGGGCACTAACGATTCGGCTGCCAGCTCGGCCGGGATACCATGGCGTACAGATTTAGTGTTCATCTATATAAGGTACCATCATTTCTATTCCTAGTAGTACTTAAAGAAGAAAATCCTAGTAACCGGCATTACAGAACCACAGAACTTATATAAAATAAATTGAGTACGTTTGATAAACATCTGTTAGAATTATGTTTGCACGTTTGTTAGAATTTATGACATTTAATATTTAAAATTACGTAAAACATGATTATAATATGATCTATAATAATAGTCTATAATGAAAGTATGTAAACGGTTTAGAAAAAGTATTAATTTTAAACTGATCAAAGTTTTTTAAGAAAAACATTTATTTTTATTATGTATTTCTCTTACGTTTACGTTCTCGTTTTATATAAAAAATAATTTTTAAATTTTAACGCTGTTTCTATTTTTAATATACAATTATTTAATAATTTCATTTATAAAAATATAAACAAGTATTTTTGTAATGTTACCATAATAGTTATGTACATATGATATTACCAAATAAAATTCAGCATTAAAAAGATTCAGTTATGGAAAATCTGCTGTATCTTCTATAAAAGTAGAGTTTTCCCTTTTAAATGTTTGAAGCTTAATATCTGTCAAAAATGTATTTACTAACTTTAAGAAATGTATAAAATGTTTTTTACGATCAATTTTAATATATTTATAAAAAAAGACATTCAGAATAAATCATTTATGCAAGTACTTGTTATCTGCTTATAAAAATGAGATTTAATGCCTTGAATGTTGAATCAATAAGTTAAGAAAACTGAATCAGTTTTGTTAAAAACGTATTTACAAAATGGCATACTTAAATCCAAAAAAAGAAAAACTGTTCTCTTAACTGAAAGGCTTATTTTTATACTTCAAAGTTGAAATCTCATTACTTGAGAAATAAATTTAAGATAGAAGATTTCTTTTATAGCAGTCTACTGTCTCCATTGATGAATGGGGGTTAACATGCTCACAAGTTTCAAATTCGAAAGAAGACAAAACTTAATTTCCTCTAAAACTGCAGACTGAAAAAGGGCAGGCAAGATTTTATACCTTTTTGAACCAGAGAATAAATTCGAAGAGACGCATTTTTTTATCCGTCGGATAACGTAATTTTTGAGGAAAGACTTTTCGTAAATTGACGAGAAAATATTTTCTTCTTAGCCTAAGAAACAACGATAGTGTCTGTAAATAGAGGAACTCTAGTGTGTTTCATACCAAAAGAACACTTTTACATTACTTTTTGAATCATAATTAAGAATTAATAATGTGTTCATCTGTGAATTTAAAGAATTTTAAAATATAAATAATTTTATTCACCAAAACTTATTTCAATTTTGAAAGTTTTTGAAAATTTATTTAGATAACTTTTTTTAACTCAAAATTTCTAAATATTTTGTTTAATCGAAAATTTTATAAGCTTCGATGATTTTTGAAAATGTGCTATTTAGCTATTTGATCGCCATTTGTAATATATAAAATGACGTAATAAAGGCGATATAATACAACATATTTTGAACAAGAAAAAGTCTTAAATTATATAATGATCAAAAATGATGGCTAATTATAAAAAAAGATATTCATACGTTTTTAAATATTCAATATTTATAGATATAGAAATTAAAAATGTCTGGAAACTAAACACCGGGGTTTCGCTTTTGGCTGACTTCGTAATCGGGACATATGCTTCGCACCCTACGGCCTTTTGGTCACGAAAACAGAGATGGCTACTGTAGGTCTGGGCCAACATTGGCTGTCGTGCCACAGAGTTTAGTTTTAAAAGAAGATTTAATCAATACTTAAGTGAAATAAGCAATATAAATGATTATATCATCAGTCACACATATCTGAAAATTACATTTATACTTTGTGAATAATTTTACTACTAATATAGAAAAAATTTATGATTCAGAATCTTTAAATAATTTTGCTAATAATAATATACAAAAATAAATTATAGATTTAGAGCTAAAATTGGTTTGAATCATATTGTTATAAAAAATGCACATTATAGTCATCTTACTACTGGTTTTTCCTGTATTATTTATTATAAATTCATTCCTTCTTAATAACTGTAATAATTTTTATTTTCTTTTTCCTATTTTAATTTGAAAATTAAATCCAATATTATATAATAAGTGAGTATAGATGAAGTGATGAAATTAAAAAAGATTTCTATATAAACAGGAGAAAATAAATTAAAATTATTGCCTTCAATATAAAAAAGTGTCAGTTTTGTAAGGAAAATATACGTGCTGAACAAATATAAATCTTAAAACTGAATAAATTTTGGATTAGAGTTTTGAAAACCATGAACTTCAATGTGCAATAACTCATATCTTAGTTTTAAAAATATCTTAGTTTTAAATATCTCGTATCAATATCATTACTTTTCGCAGCATATAACTTCATAATAGAACAGTAAAATTATACTTACAACATAAATTGAAATCACATATTGATGAATTGTACAATGATTTATTAAAAATTAAAACATATTATTTATGTAAATTAAATTAATTAAAGTATAAATAAAAATTGCAATATCATTATTTTCCTTCAGAATTAATACACATTTTTACCGTGTCCCACTTGTGAATATAAGATGAGAGATTTAAAGAACAGAGGAAATACCATGACTTTATTTTCATGAAAACTACTTTATTAATAATATCGAATTTTTATAAACGTTATTTAATTTATAAAGTTTTAAATCTATTTTGCTTTATACCGTGACTAATGATTGTAGGAAAATAAGAAATTTTATTGCTCATATAATCTCATATAATAGAATCAGCGTGCTTATATATTAATATTTAAAGCTTTTATAAACTCATATAATAGAATACTTAAAATGTTTATTTCATGTAATGCATTTATAATAAATAAGTTTGAAGTAAATTGTGTTAATGGCTGTAAACATACACTATTAATTTATTTATTTTAAATAATTGTTTTGAACTGTGTAATTTGTTATGTATATATATATATATATATATATATATATATATATATATATATATATATGTATGTATATATATATATATATATATATATATATATTCCAAACTTCCAATATCTTAGAAAGTAAGATCCAGTTTAATTCTGTTTATATGTTTTACTTTCAACATATAGGCTAAATTAAATCGAAGCTTATTTCTGAATAATACATAACAAGTTCTTGATCATATTTAATTTCAGGATAATAGTTTTCACGTAAATGGTTCGTATATATTGTTTAAATGTATAAATCTTTGATCATACGTCACTTACTTATGTGATCTTACGTTATCTTTTCTTACGGAATAAGTATGCGTTGTCCAGAAATGTTTAGTGTTGCTTGTTGCCATAATACATGTCCTTATATTCACAAACATTGCATAATCTAGGTACGTTTTAAGTGATTTATCTGTAATTTCATTTAACCAAAGTACTAATATTTCACCTCCATCTAATGATAATATTTACATTAATAAATCAATATATTTGTATTAAATGCTTAACTTTCAATTTCATTTCTATTTCTAAAAACATTTAAGTGTTGATAAGTTTTCTATATGAAATTTTCTTCATTCTAGACTATCATTAAAAAAATAACATTCATATGAGAAGAACATGGGTTATTAATATTTTCTGTAAATAAGCTTATGAAACCAAGTAAATTCAAATAACAATTATGGATTTCAAGTAATTTTTGACCTCTGATAATGTCTTAAAATGTCTCTTAATTTTTAATTCTTAACATTAATTGCTATCAAATTTAGTTATAAATAATTCATGAATATTAATTTGTTAATCCTGCGATTTCATTCGGATAAATATTTTGAGAATATAAAATAAATTTTTTAGTTTAAATTCCTGTTAAACTTTTATTAAAGTACTATAACAAAAAAGAATCTATTTTGATACAAACTCATCTGTTTTAAAATTTTAAGTTATAAAATTTAGCATCTTAAGATACAGTAATATGGAATACAAATAATTTATGTGAGCTTTTAAGCATATACAAATAAAACTTTTTTTAATTGATTCTTCTCCAGGAATTAAAATCTGAAATGTTTTATCTCATAATAATTTTTATTTAAAAGAAAATTATCTATCATTACCTAATCTAATTATATATCTCAATGAAAAATACCTAAATCAAACTTTAGTTGACATAATCCAATATACTCTATATTTTTTTCTTGATTTTTCACTTTCACAAATGTTAGAAATAGTGTCAATTGTATAATATTTTTCTTTTTGTTGAAATCTGAAGATTTTATCTTGTTAAAAGGAAATTTAGAGAGAGAAGGATATTAAGTATCATTATATAATCTACTTTAAATTATTTTAAAACTATATATTTTAAAGCCTACACGTATTGTTCTCCTTAAAATATAACCAATTCATCAGAAAACTAAACAGTAATTAATTACGAAAAATGAGTAATATAAATTCAAACATGTTTTGCTTCTTTTATCAAAAGGCTTACTAATGTTTTTTTTTAAATTTTTAATACGTGTTTATAATTATCATTCATGAAATTTTTTCATAATAAAGTACAGCAATTAGGATAATTCAAATATTTTTTTATTGACTTAAAATTTTATTTTTACCATGATGCATAAGCAAAATATCACATAATAAAAATATATGTGACCGAAATAAATTAAAAAACTGAAACTCATTTTAATAATTTAATGAGTTTGTATTCTTTTTGTAAAATGTAATATATGAACAAATAAATTAATCTCATGTTATTCTTTCAAACTAGAGAATATATTAAATTAAAGTAAAACACATTCGCTTCTAATACAAGTAATTTTAATTAATATCTACTCATCTTTAGAAAACATCACTAATCCTCAAAAAGGATTTTATTTATCTTTCGTGTAAAGAAAAATTTAATATATATTTAGTATTTAGCAAATATGATATAAAAACTGGGAGATTTTATAAAAAGTAGTGAATTAAAAATAATACGTTGCTTTATTTTATCAATTTAGTTAAGTTTTCAAAAAAATGTTTAACTGTATTTACTTTTAACTTTTTGTATATTTTAAGTATAATAAGAATAAAATTTTCATCCTATATCTTTCCTAGAATTGTTATAATTGTTTATTAATGGAAATAAATAGCTTTTTACTAACATTATGAGAATAGTTAGAAATTTGAACAAATTTTATTATATAAGTTAATGATGTGTATGGAAAATATGATAATATTAAGATATTTTATGATGTATATATAATTTTTTTCATTTCTTTTTAAATAAGTCATTTATATTTTCAATAGAATAGTAAAATTAAAATATTCCAGCAAGTACTTAATTTTTAAATACTGAGTTTATGCTAACAAATGTGTTCATACCTTGCTGTAATTCGCTAAAGAACATCGATTATAATGCACTATATTAATGCACAAGCAATAGTATTACATTTTATCATAAACTTTATCTATGAGTTAAAAGAATTGAATAAAAATGTTTGGTGCAAGATAAAAAAAGCAATTACTGAATAGTAAATTACAACATATTGATTATACTTGCTTGAATGAATTTAATGCCAAATGCTTTATATGATGTAATTATCATTAATTTACGTAGTTATAATGTTAATATTATAAACGTAATTATTTACACAATTAATGAGTAAATCTTATTAATTGTGTAAATAATTACGTTAATTTTCATTTAGAACCAATAGAGAATTATAATGCTTATTTATTATGCAACAAAAAGTAATTCTTGATTTGGAGTGGCAAATAAATATTTTGTATTCTATTAAAATATTAATAACCTTGGAATATTTACATATACAACAGCAATTGATAAAAATCATATCATAAATTTAGTTTTGGTAACAAAAATAGAAAATATGATTCAGTTAGTGTCGTTATCTGATTCCATACAAAAAGACAACTAATTAATGCACTTGCTTAATCTTTTTCATCTTGATGCATAAGATGTATGTAAATATGTAATGGGGAAAATAAAACTTAGAAAGTTATGGGAGAAATTATACACTGCTGGACAATTGCTAAGGACGGAATAACACTATCATCCATAGCAACCACAAAATGAAAGGAAGCAAAATGTTGAAAATTAGAATAAATTCAGGATATAGTAAGAAGAAGTATGCGTATGCAAATTTTTTTTCCACGTCTGTTCATCACGTGATAGCGTTCATAAGAGCTTTAAAGGTTTTGACGCGTGTGGACAGTTGTTGTTTCAAGTCAAAGTTTTACAGGAAATATTTAATAGACGAATTGGAAATTTTTGGCATGTCTTCCCAACATCACTTAGATGATTTTATGCGTGGCCGAATTATTAGAAAGATCGAAGAAGGGCAAAAAATAACAGATATTGCCAGGGAGTTCGACATCGCTCAAAGCGTTGTTTCACGGCTGTGGAAGTCATTTAAAACTACTGGAATGTGTAGTAGGTGGCATGGGGAGGTCGTGTTTGAAATACGACGACTGCAGAAGACATATATATCGTCCTATCAGCAAAAAGGAACAGGCGCACCACAGCTCAGCAGGTGGCAAATCAGTTTCTTGCTGCCTCAGGTAAGCAGATCTCCCGAAAAACTGTTGCCAGACATTAAAGGGGAGGATGACTATACGCCCGCATACCTGTTGTGTGTGTCCCATTGACCAGACAGCACCGTACTGCCCGTTTGCAAGGGTGTCGCGAGCATCGCAATTGGACTGAACAGGACTGGGCATGCGTACTATTCTCAGATGAGAGTAGGTTCAGTTAGTCATCGGGTTGTAGACGCCAACTGATCTAGCGCGAGAGTGGTACTGCTTATCGTCCAGAAAATATCCAGGAAAGGGACCGATATCCGACAAGCAATGTCATGGTGTGGACCGGCATCATGATCAATGGCCGCTTGTCCCTACATGTGGTTGCGAATGGGACTATGACGGGCCAACGATACATTAATGACACTCTACTTCCTCATGTTCGTCTTTTCCGTGGTGCTGTCAATGATAAATTTGTTTTTATGGACGACAACGCAAAATGTCATCGAACACTCGCTGTTCTGGATTGTCTAGACAACGAGGGTATTCAACGCCTCGTATGGCCATCACGTTCTCCAGATCTAAACACCATTAAAAATGTGTGGGATGCTTTGGAGAGGCAAGTTGCTGGTCGAAACTATCCTCCGACAAATCAGAACAGCCTCATCCATGCACTCCCAGAGGAATGGGATAAATTGCCTCAACAGCTGCTGGATAATGTTGTGCAAAGTATGATACGACTTGTGGAAAGTTGCATCGCACTCCACGGTGGACATATCCCATACTGATACCTTTCTTCAAGGTGCCTGCTGACTTTTAGATGCATTGAACATCAAATGAACATTTTTTTTCTTTCAGATGTTTCACAGCTTTTGTACTTTCCAGAACAATAAAGGATCTTTATTCTAATGTCTGAACAGTGTGGCAACTATATTTTATCCTACTAGGTCTCATGTCTCGCTTAATGTTTTGCTACATTACAATTTGTGATCCGTCCTTAGCAATTGTCCAGCAGTGTAGAAAGCAGAAGCATTAGAAAAGTGTTTAATTAATTCCTGATGGAATTAATATAATATATAAAATTTCACTAGCATGCATCTAAATAATCTAACGAAATTACACAAACGACATATTAGTACGAATATATTGAAATTAACTTTCCAAATAATTTATATTAAATATTAAGAAAAAGTTGGTAATATTTTCTTTCTTTAACTATCTATTTGTAAATATATATATATATATATATATATATATATATATATATATATATATATATATATATATATATATATATATATATATATATATATATATATATATATATATATATATATATATATATATATATATATATATATATATATATATATATATATATATATATATATATATATATATATGTATATGTATGTATGTATGTATGTATATATACATACAGAGAGACATCGATAGAGATAGATATAGATCAGATATATATAAAGAATGAGATTATTCTCTCTGAATAGACTCTATTTAAGTATTGTCCTTTTCTGCTCACCGGATTTCATTGATTTTTGGGTCTATACTACATAGACCATTTAAAACGATTTCTTTAATGAAAAAGAGTTTAAATTTTCATTACCAGATGGCAGCTTTCAAAAATTCCTTATGCAAGTAAGTCGAATATAAGAAAATGCTTGTAAGTACAGCTATAAAATCATTATATGCGTTTTTTCAATCATTAATCCTGTCTAAACAAAAGAAAGATCAATCTATACTGATGAAACTGTTTCATTACATGAGAGAAATAGTGTGTCTACAGAAATTAGAAACAGTTGCTTAAAAATATATTGAAAAGCTTACATGTTGAAGAATGGTTTGAATAAAAAAAATGATTATGAAACTTGAATACTCTGTAGATGGATATGCTATGAAGAAGAGTTAAGAGAAACGATTCCAAGTGAAATTATTGAAGAAATGTTAACGCTGTTCTTGAAAGAATATTCAGTTTCTACTATTTTTTAGCAAAATCTCAATCGAATTCGCTTGAGCTGGAAATTATTTCTTTGACAAATGACAATGCAAAAAATTATGTTGTCCCCCGTAAAATTTTATCATTATAGAATAAACACGGTGCAATTATTCTAGCCTGCATAATTAACCCACACATTCTTAATTTGTATCTTAGTTTTTGTTGACAATAGCTGTTGACAAAGCATGTTATAATTAGAAAATTCTATGGTTAGACGAGTTGCATGATAATGTATAATGTAGATCATTTTAACTTTGAATCATTTTTGCTTGAAATACCCACTCCTTAAGCTCCTAAAATGTGATTCCTCATGAGTATACAATACAAAGAGCTCCCTTGACTGTAAGTGATTCGTTTGACTCCCTTGACTGTTTTAAAGGAGCGACAAAGTTCGCAGACTACTGCCTTCATGGAAAATGGATCAATTCCACTCCCTGAGAATAATTTTTATTACTTTAATGTGAAAACATGGTGACTTCTTGATCTTATCTTAATTCATGGCATCCTCGTTTATCCGATATAATACCTTTTATTTTCTAAGTCTGAATATTTTTAAAAGACCATATTTATGATGGAAAATTAGAAATTTGCCTGAGCTATAATTATATGTTTACTAAAATGTACCTAGTGTTTCTTTGAGCTATTATTGCATTTACATTCTCAATTCAGAATAGAGATCAAATGAAACCACAATAAACACATTTCATAAATTGAACACGTTTTATGTTTCCTGATTGATAATTTTTTTCAATTATCATAATTATCTTGGTTACGGAAACTTGATTTTTTTATTACAACTATATTTTACTGTGTCTAATTACTACTAAACTCATATAAATCAAATCAGTACTGGACGTATTATTTTAACATCATTTAATATTTTGGAAATTGAATTTAACACGCTGATAGCTACTGAAAGTTATGTACAAGTTAAGTTTGAATATAAACATTGCGTTAACCATCTTCTGATGAAGAAAAATCATATTTGTCTCTAACATTATAAGATGGCATGCGTATAGTTGCTTCTATAACGTCATGCAGGAAAACAATACGCTTATACCTAATCAATGTAAGCTAGCAGCATCTTGAATATATATTCGGAATGCTGATGACTAACAATCCTTTTCTTCGAAGGTTATCCTGATCTTTCAGCTTCGTCTTATATTGTTAAGAGGATTGCGTCGATAATCGGCTTACATGATTTATACTCTTCTCAGGCAAGAGAAATTTTGGGAGAAATTAGAGTATAAAGAAGAGTGATAACGGATTCCTTCTAAAATCTTAGAGGACATTTTTATTCGTTACCATGACAACCAAATAATTCTGAGTCATAACTTTTAAATTTCACTGTCACCAAGGTAGTTATGAAAATATGAAAAGCTCATGTGAGTTCTTTAAATTAAAAGAAAGCTCTCTGAATATTATTTATCATAATCTGTGTTAAAACATAAAATACATTGAATTTAATTATGTAAACTCGAAGTCAAGTTATTTTGAATGAAACAATATGTTTGACAATTTAAATTAGAAACAGAATTTGGAGAAATGGTTTTGTTACCTAAGAGTTAGCAACACTCAGACAGTTTTCTAAGTCATATTTATTAAAGAGATAAAATTTTCATTTATTTCGCTTAATATATTCAGTGTTATTTGCCATGAAAGTTGAAATTTGACATGTATTAGTTATTACTTTCTTTATTTAATAAATTTCGATTCAATTGCTTAAACTTATTTCCATTACAAAATATGTTTTCCCATTATGAAGACAAGGAACAAAGGCGTTTGAAATAGACAACAATGAATTGTTTAAATTTGAATGTGTCGTGAAAATACTCCTTTTCAAAGCAACATTGTTTAATTAAATACTAGTAACATACATTATAAAGCTAATTTTATTATATTCTATGAAATGTTTTTGTTTTTTATTTGATAAAAGAATAACATTAAAAAAATTAACTATAACAATTACTGCGTTTTTTTACAAACATTTAATACCTTTCGCAAAGTAAGTATCAACTTATTTATTTCAAAATTATAAACTGAACATTTTTTTTACCTTTTTATAAATTCAATTATGAATATCCTTTTGTTTCCCATACATGAATTCTGTTATATATTACATATAATTCAACAGATGTATAGTTTCTGTTGATACATGTAATAGTGATAATTATACAAATACAATGACTAAAATTTCATTTATTTTTTGATAAGAAAGTAAATTTCTGAAAAATTTTATTTTAAATCATTACCAGATATTTTATCTCCATGGCTCACACTAATATATTCAAATGTTAATTCATTCCACAAATAAAATGGTACCTTCATCTTAAATGTACTAGAATCTGTAGAATTCTGCTCAACTGAATTTGGGATTGAATGTCAGCATAGCTTCCTCAATTGTCCCCAACTATGGATTTAAACTCACCCGTGTTCATTTCAGATATACTTTTCATTCCCTTTATATTTCGAAACAAGTATGGATGTTAACAATATAGATATACATCATCGATTTCACTGTTAATCTTAAATATTTCAAAATCTTTAGATTCTGCACTAACATCAGTTATTTTGAGCATTTTGAGGCACAGATGCCGTATAATCCAGGATGCCAATTTAGTTTGGCAACGAAGAAGTTTTGCCAAGCTGACGTGACGTAAATACTAGGGTTGATCAAAAAAGAATTTTCCACATAATTCTTATAGGTTTCCATCTCTATGACGTAATATAAGCCAAGTTGACAGATAAGCAAGAAAATCCGCCAATAAAATCGTCAAACTCAGGAATTGGCATCCTGGATTATGCGGCATCTATGACAATTTTGACTTGACCCATTTCTTCACTTCTTTCTCAATAATTATGATTGAAATTAGATGAAAGAAATCTAAGAACTGTCCATATTCATTAAAGTTACTCAGTTCCAAACGCATGTCTCTCATTTCAATATCAAATCCTATCGTATTGATAATTTTATGCAAATTACTTTAAAAATACTTCTTATTCTGGCACAGGTGCCTTATAATCCATGATGCCAAACTGTGAGATTGGTGATTTTTTGGCGGATTTTCTTATGTATCTGGCAACCTCGTTTTTATTACGTCATACATATGGAGACCTAAAAGAATTATGCAGAAAATTCTATTTTGGTAAAACTAGTATTTACGTCATCGCACACCTCATGATACATCATCTCGGCAATATTTCTTCATCACCAAAAAAATTCAGAACTTGGAATCGTAGATTATACGGCACCTATGTCCCCATTCTTATGTAAAAATAATTTGAAACTAGAGGAAGCAGCGGCTATCAGGAATAACAAGATTAATTAATACATTTGTGAATTAAATACGAGTAATGTAAATTTTATATTTTTTGCAAGAATACTCACACATTCCAATTATCTTATTCAGACTATATTGCAAACAATAATAAAATATATAGTTTTATACATAATTAATGTGTAAAAAATATTCATAAGCATATGTTAATGCATGCATGTATAATAAATAAATAAATTATATATGTATATCTATATATAAATGTATATAACAAACTAATCCGTGATACTATATAAATATTAAATAATATATTATATTTAACTAGAGATATGCTAATGCATGTGTTTTAATAAGTATTTTGTCAAAACTAGAACTCTGTAAATTATTATTTTCTGCCTGGAATAAAACAAGAATGTATTAAGAAAAATTCATCATTTTTCGTTGAAACGTTTTTGTTATCATCTAAAATATGCTTAATATATTATTATAAGAAAATAATAATTGAATAAGTAACGCAATATAAAATTTTCATTAATATTTTCTACTATGAAGAAAAATAATATTTTTTGTGAATTTAACATTATTGAGGGAAAATACAGCATATGCAAATTGATTCATTTATTATTATGAGTCCTTACATGTAATTTAATCCCAGTTTATTATGAGGGACATTTAAATAACGATTTTTAATCTATTTTTCGCATTTATAAATTTATAGCTTAGGAGAAACATTCATTTAATGAGAACATAATAAAAGAAAGAAAACAAATCATGAATATAGTATTTATTAGGTACTTAATATACACATATTAATGAAACTTAGTTTAATATCTGCAAAAGGTCATAAAATTCTATTATTTTTAGCAAAGTTTAGAAGCGATACATTACTTGAATTTAAATTGTTCCCATATCAGCTTAAATCCCCGTTATCATCATTACGTAGTAATTCTTAGGCATTACTAAAAATTTCCCAGATTAATAGGTTCGATAATTTTATTAGCATTCAATGATTGAGTTTTCTGTTAATTGTTTTAAATGCGCTATTATTATCAATTGATTTTATTGTAAAATATCAGGGGTCATCATCAAATTATATATTATTTTAAAAAGTAGGAAAAGTAGCTTTTTGTAAATTTTAAAATGTGGGAATTGCTGCTAAATATTAAGAGCCATTTTTTTTAAGTGAACAAAATTATAACCAATATTTTCTACAAATTTGAATATGTATTTCAGAAAATTACATTTTCCTACTAATTAAAATATCAATATTTTAATAATGGAATATATATGATGTATTATAATACAATATGATAATATAAATACATTAAACTATGAATTTTGTTGATTATTTATATTTAAAAGGATGCTAATATATCTGGTGAAGAATAAAATTACTATAAATTATGTGAGAATAAAGCAATTTATTGTAAATAAATTCTAATAACAGTTTATATCCATAAGAAATACTTTAAATATGAAATATTTCTGAAAAAGTATATAAACCTTTATGATTCAATTTATTTCTAAAATAGTGTACATGGTTCATTATACATTTTATTTAAATTTTAAATTCTGCTGCACATTTTGATTTATGTACATCAATTTTATTTTCCATATTTTCACAAGAATATTTCATCCTACACAAAATTATACAACCAAGATGAATATTCTGCATAAATATCGTTTTATTTATTTATTGAGTAGAAAATTAAAGCAATAAACATAATTCTAATTTATTCTTGAAATATATTTTAGGCATATGAAATATTTGTTTAGTGATATGCTTTATACAGATCCATTTATAATTTACAACAGTTATTTCTTAAATTTAAGCAGTTACTGTGTCTTTATTCCTTGTTATAAAACTTTAAGGAAATATTTGCATTATATTTTAAAATTTTATTTTGAAATAAATATTATTTTTAATTTGAAAGAAAATAGAATTTTAAACATAAATAAATCTCGGTTACAAAACCGATAAATTACTTGAGATGTTATGTTTAAGTATAATATAAATAAATTTATGAGTATTAATATTTCGATTATAATATAGTAAAAGTTAAATAATATTAATGTGATATAGTTCATAATTCGCTATTAAATTTTATATTCAAGAACGTAAATTATATTAGAAATGCTCTTCTTTAGAATATTAATATTTTATTTTCTTTTCTTTTCGCAATAGAGTCTAATGCAAATTCAGATTCTGATTATTTACTGAAATGAGATTCAATTTCGTAAATGAGACACTTTTAAAACTGAAAGCTATACATAAAAATATGTTCAAAAATACATATCTAAATAGAAAATTTGAATTCTACGCAAATTCATATGAGTTGTTGGTTGGGTTTTAAGGCGCAAGGTCCAAAAATGGACATGCTGCACCAGGAATAAAGTTTTTAAAGCAGATATTTTATTTTATTTTATTTATTTATTTTTAAACTCAAGCAACATTAAAACTTTAAAAAATCAGGGTATATTTATATTTTAAAATCCAATCATAAAATATAAAAGGAAAAAACCAAAAATATACATAATTTTAAAATTTATAAAACACAAATTAAATATAATGTAAAAAATCTATTGCCCTCAAAAAAGCAAATAGGTTCCTGTGGGGTGGTTCCCCAAGCAAATCAAACAAAGTTAAAATATCAAAGTTGAAAAAGAATAAACGATATTGGTTAAAATATGGACATGAAATTAAAATATGATATACAGTGATATACACGTTTCACAAATTCATATGAAAATTCATTTTATGTAAATAAATTAAAATTAAAAAAACTCCCTATAAAATTATGAATTACACTTTACAAATTTCAAATGCTTATAATCAAGTCAAACAGACATGATTATAAGCATTTGAAATTTTCGTATAATTATAAGCATTTAAAGTTTGATTTTTTAATAGTACTTAAGTTTGAATCATTTCAGAAATAAAATTTTCAAATATTTCTCATTTCATTTTAAATGCAATAATGTTTAGAAATGCAAACCATGCATAACACTATTGTCATTATCGTCTTAAAAATGCACATTGAAGAACGCAATTTTTCCGTAACTTAACCCAAATGCAAATTAAATTATTATATTTTATGAAGCACGCAATTGTATAATAAAATTAAGAAAATTTAATGAATATCATTTAAAATTATTGTTGCACATGAAATCAAAATTTATTTGATTGTTAATAAAATCTCTGTTGAAAATAGCTTTTAAATTTTTATCTTCATAATAGTGAAAAAAAAAACAGTTATGAATGCATCATCTCATAGGGACACGATGAACACATTTTCCGATATACTTGTGAATACATTACCTTATGTATTCACATGTATAAGAATTATCTTCATATATTCATGTTTTATGCATTACTATATTTTCTCGTATATTCATGAGACTTCATGCAATACATTACTGAACTGAATGTAAGAAATATATCTTACTATTTTACAAATTTATGAACATAAATTTCACCTTCTTTTAAAATTTTAGTAAAGTTTTAATATTTTAAAATATACTGAAAAAAATATTAACCTTCCTTCAAAGATACTAAATCTGCATTGTACTGCCGTTTATTGAAAATTTTTATAAGTTTGTTTATTTATTGGAATTCTTAATATATTGTAAGGAACTTATTCTTCAAATTTTAAAAATAAAATAGTCAATATGAAATAAACTTCTTAATATAAAATGTGTTGTAAAAAAAGATAAAATAATTATCAGCAAACGATGATAATAAAATTGTTAAAGGAAAAGTGCCCATGCTGTGGGCATGTTATTGTGATTGGAAAATGTTTATGTATATTTCTCTAGTTGTGGTTACTGCTAGTGCATCATATTTAATTACATGTATTTTGTTGTACAATTTGAGATCATTCTATACAATATAATACAATTTAAATAACTACGATTTAAATACACTTTTCCTATTAGTGTACTTCAAAGCTAATGTCATGTTATAAAAAAATCAAATTCGCATCTAAATAATTCTAGAATAATTTATTAGATTTCGAATTTTTGTATATTTTATTTCGTTATTTTCGTATAATTAATTCTATGGAGTTCAGTTTCTGATTCATATATTGTCTAATATTGTTGCATTTTAAAAGTGAAGAACTGGAGGTCTGTCGCCAAGCAAAGGCCGGTGTGGAAAAGTGTTCTAAGGAAGGCCTTGGCCCACCCGGGCTCGTCGAGTCAATAGAAGAAGTTGAGTTTATTAGGTACAAAAATAAGTTTCAAAATAGAGAATAATATCTTGAATAATTAAAAACTTCTACTTCTTCACCTAAGCATCTTCTGTCATCCGTCTGATTGCAAACGACAGCCAGCAAAGTGGAACAATTTCATTTTTCGACACGACTGATCCATCAACTCATTTTCATTCTTGGTCATATACTCGGAAAGAACAGAAGAAAATATACCGCGCATGAATACGTTTCAATACGTAGTCGTAGCAATACATTTCAAATCTAGAATAATATCTTGAATAATCAAACTTCTTTACCTAAACACTTTCTGACATCCATCCAATTGTAAACGAAGGTCATCAATGTAAGAACAACTTTATTTTTCAACACCATGGAGCCATCAACTCAATTTCACACTTGGTCAATTGCCCGATATAGAAACGAAGAATACACTGTGTATCAACACAAACAAATGACAGTTATAAATGGCTATGTTGGCACTATATACTGCATATCAGAAAGAATTCAGAACAAATAATTATTAATGTGTCTTTTCTCAGTTTTACAAAATGATATTTACACTGATGAAACAATTTCACAAGACGTAACTTTGGCCACTTAATTAATATTTTCGTTTTTTTTTTTTTTTTTTTTTTGCTTTAAACCTTATGAATTGTTTGTGATAGTTTTCCAAAGTTACCTCTAAGCATATATCTAGCAATTTGTAGCAGAATAAACCGTTCCGGTTTCATCAGATACACAAATAAAATTTTTTACAGAGAATGAGTCATTTTGATGTTGCTACTTCAGCAGGATTCATTCAACGTTTCTTGCTTTTCAGTTAGTCATAACAAATCATTTTTCATGGACAATCTCGAATTAATTCATTAACACCGTGGAGCCATCAATTTTTTAAGAGTTTTTTTTAGTTATTTATTAGATTTATAGATTACAGCAAGAAACCACTTAATTATTATGTTGGCTCAATTAATGTGACTTCTTCTTATATTCTGAATCTTTGTGTAACTGATTACACTGAGTGAAAGCAATTAAAAATAAGTCAAAAATGTTCCTAATTATTTGGATTCTATTTTGTAATTTAGATCACCTTTTATCGAATTGACTTTGAAATCTTCAATCCTGTGCTCCTTAGTAGTAAGTTGTTAGGTTCTCAATTATTAAAGTAAAATCATTATCTGTAAAATGTTGAAATTAAATTTGGTACTGGTTATTCAACACGATTTCCCCTTTGAGAAGAGAGCAGATTAAATAACATGCATTTCTGTAATTTTCATAAAATGAATTTCATAATGAATAATTCGACGAATAAATGGCATAACACATCATAGTTGCCATCTTCAAAATTGTAACTTGATTAATACTTTTCTTCAGTTTCTGCACGTATTTGAAATTAGAAATGATTCTTCTCACATAACAAAAACCCAATGTACTGGGTATGCCATTCGCAATCGATGTCATATAAGCATTACAGTCTCTTACTATGCTTCAAAACAATTAATACATTTGATTGTTCATATAAACGTATTTTAATTTATATAAACATAATTAAAGTGTAAATACTAAATCAAAATGTATTCGATAGATGCCGTAAGTATAAATCGATAGATGATGTAAGTTGTTTCCATTATTTAATTTTATAATTGAATAAGGAAACTTTAATCATCTCTTAGACGGAGAAAACTTTAATATCTTTTTGAATAACAGATGTGTTCAAAGTGATTTAAACCAATGAATTTAAAAATTTATTTTTAAATTATTTATTCTCTTAAATAGTTTTTAATTAAATATTTCAATAAATCTAAGTTATATTTTGATTATATTTAGTTTTATCAACATGAAAATAAATTTAAAAATACACTGACTCTCATATAAAATTTTAATTTAAAAATGTAAGGAACGTTTTGCATTTTACCAATATAAAACATGTTAATCAATCAATAAAATGATACATAAAATCAACAAATGCACATTATAGGTTTAGCATTTCACAATTCTTTGCCAATATAATTGAAACACAAAACTAATCACCTAAGGTTCCAGGTTTCAAAGATGAATCTGAAAATATAAGAATTTGGCAACACATTTTTATTTTTAAGTAACAATGAACAACTAATTTTTTGAATTTATAAAGTTTGGTATGTTTAAAAATGTATCGATTTCGAAGATATCTATTTCAAGGTATAAAAAATATTTTTGCAATATTAGGAAATATTCAATTTTTCCTTTTTTAGTGCTTCTTCTATAGTATGAAATGAAAAACATGATAAAATATGGTATAATATAAAAAAATCTAAAATAATAATATCACAATATGATATTTATGTTACCAATATATCATCTCTTATTTTCTCATCCATAATTTCCCTCTTCACTCAAAATTTATCAAGGAAAACTGTAAAGTATTCTGTTTACTTGCCCCAAATATTTGTAAAACGAAGATTTTTCAATTTAAAGAATATTTAGAGAGAATTAGAGATTTTGTTGTTTTAAGTTCACATGTTTAAGAAAAACATTTAAACGTAAGGCAACAAAATCTCTTCATCACCGAAACAAACTAATTAGGAACTAAGGAAATAAACTTTAACTCTCAAATTCTTCAAAGTAATGCGCAATAATTATGGTCAAATTGAGGCTAACGAATACAGGCTAAGAATATGATATAACAAGATTTCTGAATTAAAAATTGCTGTCTCTAATAGATGAATATTTAAGAAATAAATAAAAATCTAAATACTTTTTGTTGTATTTTAGCATTTTGTACCAAGTACTTTGTTCTATTTCTTAACATAAAATAAAAATGAGAGTCGAAACACTTTTAGAAATATTATAATATTAAGGAATAATAATATGCAAGGAATACTTTTTTAACAAAAAAGCGCTTTTGAATTATAAATTTAAAGCGATTTTATTTTCATTTTTTGAACATAATAGCGTCTTCGAAATTTATTTTCCAAAACAAGATTATATATTAATTATAAGAACATTTGCACAAAAATTTTATTTTACAAATGTTATTTAACATATTTTCTTTAGAAAAAGTTTAATTAATTTTGAGAACTGTTAAGAACTTGTGAAATGAAACTAAAAGGTATTCACAGAGTGTCACTCAAAATGACTAGAAAATTATAATTAGGAAAAACACAATATGAAAAATTGAATATTTTTCCAATTAATTATAAGTACTGTTATTATTATATTTTATTATATTTTTATATAATTTCCTATTCTAAATAATAATTTTTCATATTTTTCAGAGTTAAACACACATTTTAAAATTAATAAACCTCGAATGCAAGGAAACATTTATATAGATTTTGTTTTCTTTTGTATTTCTTATAAATTCTGCATTAAAATAAAACACAAAAAACATGAAAAAATGAAAATATGTATAACTTATGATAAAATAATTTTTACTATTTGTTAGAAATAAATTAAATGTGGGCTGTTTGAGTCTCTCATTATTTCCATAAATAAAATGAAAATTAAAACAATATTTTTAAAAGTTAAAAATTAATTTAAAATACTTGTGACAAAAAATACGGGATAAAAATGTCATTTATTACTCTTTTAATAATAGATCTCAAGTGTAAGTTGTCATCTTATTAAATAAATAAAATAAATCAATATAGTTTGGAACTAATTTTACTTATCATTGTGTTATACATTACATTTTATTTTATTGCTTTAAATTATTGTAAATTTTGATCTCTCAAAAAGTATTGAAAAATATAAAATTTTGTCTAAAAATATTGTTGTATATTTTTACGTCAATTATACGCTTTTTTACTATATTTTAGTTATTAAAAGTTGCGTTATTTAAGGCAATCAATTTAGTGAATCGTTCTTGATGATTTTGGATAAATATGCACGCACGCATATTAAAAATTTTGAGTGCACACACTGAAACTTAAAAATAATTGAAAAGGGTGATTTCAAGAAAAATTGTAAATCATAAATAATGTATGAAACAAACTTAAATAAAAGAACAATGATTATTTAAGAGCTAGACCAAATATGCTGTCAAAGGCTTCGCCTAAGGGAATTGTATTTCATTCTTTTATTAAGGTAAAAATCTTCTCAAATCAATAAAAAAAATTAATAGAAAACTTGCTATTGTTAAAATGTTCGAAACATAAGAAAAAATATTGAAAGTTAGAATAAAAGAAAAATGCTATACAATGAATTAAAAAAATTGTAAGCGTTTTCTATGGTCCTTTTTTACTTCGAGGAATTTTTTTAGAATAAATCCATTAAATATAACTCACTCATGAAGAGAAATTCTAAAAAAAATATTTTTAAAACAATTTTGAAAAGGACAATGTCTTATTATAACTATTTTAAAAATTGCAATTATTTACTGACATAATAAATATATACAAACGTTTGACAAACAAAATTTGCTTCAAAAGGTAGGAAATGCAAGAACAAATTATGTGTAAAGTATAAAGCATGCCTAATGTGCTAACTATTTGAAAGTGATAAAAGAATATTTTAAACTTAAAATTCTATAGCAAACTCATCTCATTTCCCATTGTTTCAACATCATGATGTATGTATAGTAAATGGATCTTTCATCTATTTTAATTCTTAAAATTTTATATTTTTCAGGGTATTTTTTTAGAAATTAACATAAAATCTTCCCTTTTTGAATAAAGTATGAAATTTTCTTTTGTTAAAAATGACAATATATCCATTGAAATATATCTAGATTACAGTGAGATGTCTAGTTTAAAGATTATTGTCGATGTAGAATCTATTAAGTTAGTGTTCGAGCCTTTGGTTCAATAATTTGTGGGTTTGATTCCCACCTTGGATGTAGATATTTAAAAAGATTCAGAACTTCATTGATCGCGAACATTCCAAGCTAGCAACCAGTTTATGCTCCAGCCAATGGTTCAACAATTCACGTGTTTGTATCCCACCACGATATTGTGTAACTGATAGTGATTTGAGAACCATATTAAACTTCAGGTTCCGGTCTAATTAGCTCACGTGAGTAAAAAAAAGAACTTTGAGTGACAAACAATTTAAACCAAGTCATATAGTTCTAATGAGTAAAAATATTCATTAAAAAGCATTGCTCATTTTACTATTGACTTGAAAAGCATACTCTCTTTGTTGCAAACGTTTGAAAGTATGAAAAATAGGAAACGTATGTATTGGTTGAATGATGTTTTATCTCAAGATTCATATATATTCAATTTTAGAAAACTGATATATAATAATGATAAAATATAATTAATAAAGCTGATTATCCAGTTCTAGTCGATCGATAACTTGACAATTTGAAACACATTATTTTGTAACATTCAAAGTTTGTTTGCAGAACTTCTATTAAATTGTAGAGTTCTAATAAGATTTTGGGGCTTGAATTCCTATAAATTAATTTTTGATAGAATTTACTTAGAATATATACTAAATTTAACTTGGGGGATGTTCGGGTATTTTATTTTGATCGAAAATGACTTTCAATAGTTAGAACATTATCCATTAATTCTGGTAGATGATGCATCGAAAATACGAAAATTGCTTATTGTATTAATTCGTCATGCATTTATTATGAGTAACAGCAAATTAAAAACTTATTTCGAATTTTTTCTGGAGTAGAAAACTGCAATTTTGGAAAATATTTTTACAAGTTCTTTGTAAAGTTATGTTTCAATTGTGGTATTGCTAGAATTGTTGTTTGGATGTCAAAAGGTATGGATGGTACAGGATTCGGTAAAACCCTTCAATATCTTATTTTGTGAAAATACGTCTTCTTTCTTTTACAATCAAATAACGCAGTAATTAATATTAATTAAATATTTTACTGTCTTAATTTGAAAACAACTTATAAAATTTGAAATTTAATTTATTTTCATTTAAAAGCATTAAGATAAATCAAATTAAACACCAAAAAAAACAATATCATCAAGACAAAATATTAAAATGAATACGACTTACAGTACTATTAATAATAAAGCATATGCAATTTTCATTGCATGCTCAAATGTTTTCACTTATCGATATATTTAAATATATTCTTGGTAGATGAAGAAAATCGATGCTTGAAATTTGCTTGATTTTTATCTGTATTCTTATCAAAATAAAA
Source organism: Latrodectus hesperus (assembly GCA_037975125.1). Classification (NCBI taxonomy): domain Eukaryota; kingdom Metazoa; phylum Arthropoda; class Arachnida; order Araneae; family Theridiidae; genus Latrodectus; species Latrodectus hesperus. The sequence continues at coordinate 116,399,982 of CM075853.1, read as the reverse complement.
AGTGCTGAAATTTTTTGAAAAAACTACTAGCTCTATAGTGATTTTTTCGCTGATTTTACATATTATATTACAAATAGCAAATAACTTTTAATTTGTTAAAAAATGTAAAAATTTTTTAGGCAGAAAATTATTCACATCATATCTTGTTGCTCCTAATCCTGTTATTGATATTCTCTAAATAAAACCGGATATTCAACACCCCAATATTTTCTTAGAAGTTCGATAGTTTTCCTTTAAATTTCATTATTGAAAAATTCCTAAAAAACACTTAAGATTTTCATAATGTAAAATCTTACGTATTTAATCATTTATTAAATATACAAACATAATTCCAGCAATTTAATTTTTTTTTAAATTTAAAATATCTAAATTAACTCTAATTAATAATATTTTTTATTTCTCATGGTAATATGGTACTTCATATTAGTTATAAAAAGTTTTCCTCATTGTAAAATTTTTCCTGGTTTATCAAAAGTTTACTAGTTATAAAAGCCTCCTACATAATCTCTCACTCTCTCTCTCATAATGGCATTTTCTTTAACATAATTATTTAGTACAAAATAAATTTGTTGCTCAAATGTCAGTTTTTTACACACGAGCTATAATTAAACTGAGACCCACATCTTAAGACTGTTGCTAAATCGGTAGATGCATGATAACTCAAAGGGTTAATTTAACCCATAACCTACTGAACTGAAGACCAAAGATCAGATAATTTGATTGCCATCTCTGTTGATACTGTGTTAAATGCGTGAGAGCTGTATTTATATTCCCAAACAAGTATTTGTTTTTTATACTTTATACATATTTTGAATTAATTTACTTTATTAAAATCCTTGCACATACGATACTTTGATATTTATAATGATTAAATAGTACAGCAAAATATACAGTAAATTTCCAATTTTTTTATTCAAATGTCAGAGACATAAAAGTAGCGAAGAGGGACAGAAAATATAAAAATGCATAAATGTAATAAAAAAATATGAATACTTTGTTTGATAGAATACAACTTAATTATACCTAAACATACGTAGTGTAACAATTTACATAAATTATGCGTTATTCTATTCCCAAAGTTAAGGAGTTGCATTTCTTTGTCTCATTTACAATAATTTTAGACGCATTAGATAAAAGCACCATGCAGACTTGGAGAATTATATCTCATATTTTACTGCAGGAAACTCAGTTAGCTTGAATTAAAGTCTCTGCAACGGGTTCCGGAACTAATGGAGTTTTTCATTAGAGAAAAGTTATATGTTTTGTCTGCCTTAAGTGTAATAATCAGAAAGGTTTTAGTAGCCTCTCGTGGATTATTAGCCTTAATGTTCATGGCAATAAGGAATTCATTTTATTTCATTTGGTGACCATTTTATCTAATTCTGTAAATTTTTATTTTAAAAAAATTTTCCTAGTATTGAGAAATATTTTATAAATTTAAATGTGAGTTTTTCAAGTAACTTTAATTACTTAGTAAGAATTAATAACTGTTTATTCAATCATATTTTTTTATTTATAGCAAAAATGTCTTGTTTATGAATTTCATTTGAAGACTTAAGTTTTGGATCATTTATTGGCAGCTGTGAGTATATTGGAATGAATTTCAAATATGATTCCGCTGCCAAGTACAGTTGCTGACAAATGAGCATTGTTTTTAGAAAAAATTAAAATTTAATAAAAAAATACATTGATTTAAGGAAAGAAACATAATTTTCACTTATTTTATATATTTATCTCAGTCAATTAGATAACAATCATCAAATTTATGAAATAAAGTATGAGTTTGAGTTTACTTGTAGACTTGTTTTTGTTGCTTATGACACTTGGACAAGCCAAGCTCGCTATGCCTTTGGCAGCGAATTAAGTCCATAGAGAACATCTTTCTTTTCGATCAGAGCACCACGAAGGTGAAAGTATGACTTTGAAAGTATGAGTTCTTTTTAAGGTGCCTCGTAATTTGTAACCACGGTCAGGTGACGAGGCCACACCTGAGCTGGCACCCTCCTCTCCACATCCACGTCACACCAGCGGAAGGACTTTGGACGTCACATTTAAACGCGGACACGTTCCCCAACCCACGGAGCTCCAGCAACCCAGTGAAGGAGAGTACACAGTGGTCACCCTCCCAACCACTGCCCGCGGCAAATGATGCTTCACTTTGCTGAGCTTACGGGAAGCGGCGTGAAGCTACTGAGCCACTGGAGCTCACTTGTAGACTTAGAATGCTTCATCAAATTAAAAATATTATATTTCTTCTAAACGCAAAGGACTACTCAACGACACTTATCGGTACATGTGTATTAAGAGCGATTTCAAGAATTTTTTTATGGTAGATAACAATAGATGAGGAAAGAAAATTCTGCAATGTTGATTAAATAATATTTTGCTTCAAATTATATAGTCTTATAACATTTATATTAGAGATTTCGAATATCAATAGTTTTTCGAACACTTGTCGTGAAACCAAATATTCACTTCAAATGAATATGACCTATAACTGATATCAGTTTGAATCAAAACACCTTTTAATATTTTCAATTTATTTTCCAAGCTCCTACTAAGAATTTAGAATTCTAGTTTTTGGTTAAACACACACACAGCTCATGAATTCGATTCCTATTTGGAACTCGAATATTTATAGAGGTTTAGAATCTGTCTTAAACTATAGGCACTTGTTTAATCAACCTTCATTAGCAAAATGTGATTATACAGTGATAATATAACTAGAGAATTTTATTGTAAATATGTTGGGTAATACTAAAAATCATATTAATGCAAGTTTGACAATATACCGAAGATTTGCTGTCGTGTATATTGTAGTACTACTATAACAATATTCCCGATATAACTGTATACTAATAACAGTTTTCCGTAAATAAGCTTTTTGCGATCCCTCTTTCATCATTCACACTTATATCACATTTAATTGTGTCCTTACTTGTCGTAGCAGTTAATGTTAATAATATTCTACATTTGGTTAGAGCATTATTATTTGAATAAGCGGTTTTTCTAAGAACAAATCATTTTATGGCTCGTTAAAAGGTAAGATTGTAAAAATATGTGTTATTAATATGTTAATCATTTTACAGAACAGGAAATAATAGAAATCACAATAAATTGTATCTTGAAGAATGGGGAATTCATTAATATAACATTATTCGTAAGACGTTATTAATATTTGATGCTGTGAAAATTTCCTTTAACAGAAACTTCGAATTAAGAGTTGTAAGATTTTATTGTTAATTAAAATAAAGAAACATTTTAAAATATTTATAATATACTCCATTAAAATTTTGATTAATCAAAGGCTTTGAAATAGGACCTATAGCTTTAATGTAAAAGGTATGATTTATATTTGATATCTGAAAATGCCTTAATTATTTGCCATTTTGAATTTTACCAAAACTATATACGCATTTCAAAAAATATTTTAACCTAACAAAAGACTTCATGACTTTCAACTGTAAGTAAAATAATAAAGGCTTAATGGCATATAATGAAAGTATTTCGTGCTCCTAAAGCATAGGTCCGTAGTTCTATCCTCGGGTTAGACAAAGTCGACGCTGCCATTCATACCTACAGTGGCTCTATAAAAAATGAGTACCAAGCATTTTTGGGAACTAAATACTGTAGCTTTCGCACTAAGTGAGCTGCCTAACTGGAATATATGCTTAGATCATTAGGGTCAAGGTAAAAAAAAAATGAGCATTACAGATCGTGTCCCTTATATGGACTGTCCTGCCTCTCACTTTAGCTTAGGAAAAAGATAATACTTTGAGTATATCGGTAATAAACAAATGTCGAGAGAGTATTAAGTAACTTATTCATGAAACACAGTTACATGCTATGGAATTTAAAGCTTAGTTATTCAGAAATTATCTTAATGTCAAATTAAGGAAAATAATGAAGGGAGCTCTGAAGTAGAACATTTAGGAAAAGTTTGGGAAAGTATATATTCATATATGAATCTTTAATGTAACTTTTTCCATTCATTCATGCTTTTTTTCGCCTTAAGGTGAAATTTTAGATACAAAGATACTCCTTGAAAATTGATTATTTTTAAATACTCCAAAGATAATGGGCAACGCACAAAGATTCTGTTCAACTGAAAATAAAGATTTCGTTAAATGCTTATCTCTGCAAACACACGCCGGTTTTCAAAACCGTTTTTAGAACATCTTCGCCAAAACGATCAAATATTTTTCAAAAAGATTCAAAACAGTCTCTCCGAGTAATTAAGGCGTTTAATGAATTCCGTGGGAAACATAAACATAAGGTGTCAGAAGTAATTACAACCGAGAAGGAAATCGTTAATTTGATTTTTAATTAATGCTCCTGAAGCTTATAATTAACTTCAGAAATTTCTTTTTGTGTCTCGTATAAACCCATTATTTCAAGAGCTATTATTAAATAAATTACGTACATTTATTAGAAGCAAGCTCTTAGTATGAGTGCATCCACTTAGAAAAAAGGGAAATATTCCCTAATAGTACAGGAAATCCCCATGATGTATTTAAAAGAGGATACGGAGGAGCAATAAGCTATATTTACTAGAATATAGCATTTTGCGATAAAAATGTAAATATAAGAAATGGAAATAACTTACATTTTTCATGGGAATAATTCGTATTTTCAGGGAATCTGCAAATTAAATTAATTTTCTAAATGAACTAGAAATATATGCATTTTGAATATAATTTCTGGGAAATTATTTTTTTTTCCTTTTGAAAAATCAAAATTTATTGTGAGGCGTTCATGAGATTATGTTTGAAGTAATTTTTAACAAGGTGTAGGGTTGGCTTAGTTCTGTGTTACTCTCGCCAATTTTACTTGGTTCATTTCCAAAGTTAGAAGAGTAAATTAAACTTGTCACATATGAGATTAATTAAATCATTCAGATGGTTAGACAATGCAAAAATATAAGCAATGTTAATCTTAGCATAAAACATATGAGAATTTTCTAAAACTGATGATTTATTTTTACAATCAATACTTCAAAGAGAGACAAAAGCACAAGGAATAAGTTCGAAACATATGAAAAATATTACAGAATGACTATATATATATATATATATATATATATATATATATATATATATATATATATATATATATATATATATATATATATATATATATATATATATATATATCAATATTTCATCAAAAATTCTTTTAAAATATTCTTAAGTGAATGATTAGCAAATTAAATTTTTTTAGAAATTCACTTCAGAAAATAATATTCTTGTTTAGTATTGAATATTTAATTTCCCCGGCGTAGAATTTCTACCTTTAGTATGATTACAACTTTGATTTATGTTAACTGTAAAAAATCTGAATAAACGTGTGACCATTCAGATAGCATTGGATTTTATTTCCGAATAGCTGAAGACAATTACCATGAAATATTCATACGATAATACTAATTTTAGCTAAGTTGTGCGACTATCCCGGATTCGAACACAATCATAGTTGAATAACAAGAGATGGTGCTGTATTTCTCTTTTTTCCATGTGCATCTGACAGAGTGCGTGCTTGGGATTTGCAAACAAACTTGGCAGTTTAAAAAACAAACAAGCACCGTCCCCGAAGGAGCGGGGAGGGAGGATGACGTCATCCAGGCATCACAATACTTTTATGTATGCATTTATATAAAAAGATATTCTAGAGTTTTCAGGTTTTCTTCTTTTTATCATACTAGTACTGTCCACTTTATGTATGGTCTTTCTGGAAGATACTACACAATTTGGAAGACATTTTGCAAATGTTCTACATTGAGCATCAATTGTTAAGATATTTCTCACGCGGTATCATAAAGATCTAAAAACATAATAATACAGTTTTCATTCTTCCCCATTTGAAAGTTAAATATGAATATTAGGCTGAAGTTTAGTTTTCGTCATCTGGCTGTAGATCAAAAGTTAAGTTACTGTCTCCACACAAGTTTCGGTAGATACTAGAAAATTGGGATATCATTTATCCATTTTTTGCTGCAGATAAATCTTTATAAAATTAAAATTTGGTGGAATTATTTTTTCTAATTTACGTTAAGGCTTTTTTCGTTTCAGTAAAGCATAAATTTTCAAAAGTGATATAAAATCACTATCACACAGATAAATATCCCAAAAAATCACGCAGATATCCCAAAAGATATCTTCTAAAGTTATCAAACATGTTTGCTTATTACAAATTATTTATCAAACATCATCTAAACTTTGATATCTTAAAAATATCAGTACTTTTGTGTGATTGTCTCTCTAAGGTCACTTTAAACACGTGTGGGTGGATTCAACCGTAATGTTCAATTTAAAGTGACTTTCAAGTCAGGAAAAACAATTCACCTTCCACGAGAGAATCGATCCTATAAATTTTAGAACTAAATCATACTTGAATTAAATGTTGATACAATCGTAATTTATGCCCATCTGTTTCACAAGAAAGGAACGAACTTCGTAAAGACTTGAATAACAGATGGCCCCCGATTTTGGCGGACCTAGTGAAGAAAGAAACTTCTGCATTTTTTAAAAAATTTATCCATACTGTAATATATCTCCCTTTTTGCTTTTATTTCTCATTTTGTTATTATCTCTGCCTTCTTTTATTTTTATTTTATTTCATCTCATGATTCGTCCTTGATTTGTTATGTGGTACATTTGTTGTACCTTCGGGCCCTGTGTGGTATTCCCTGGTACACACCGGGAGATATTTTTATTTTCACAAATAAAAATAAAAACCGGAATTTATAATTTAAAGAGAATGATGAAAAACAATCCAGTTTCTAAGTGAGAATCAAAAGTGTTATTTTGAATTTCGAATTTTAATCACAAATAATTCTAAGCTTTAATCGTTTCCAAGGATATGATGATATAAGATAAAAATTCTTAGGAAAAGAATATTAATATGTAAGTAACATCAATAAGCCAATATTTCGAAAATAATGAAAGAAATATTTTCTTAGGATGAGGTAATAAGATATCATACCAAAAACAAAGTAAAAAAGCGACATGATAATATATTTTCCAAAGACATGAAATACTAATAATCACAGTTATACCTCGATAAATAAAAAGCAACTCTTAAAGCAAATATATAACTTCAAATTTTCCTTGAAAAATGTAGAAAAAAATCAGTATTTTATCTCCACTTAATTGTTTTGTAAATCGTTAAATTAATTTGAATTATATATGTCAGAATTTATATAAAGGAATAACTAAATAAAAGTGTGCAGTACTTTAAATCTTGCATGGCTCAGGAAAATCATTTACCTAATCTGAAATCATTACATACATGTAAAAGCCTGGGGGGATGATATTCCGGAATTGGCCTTATTTATGTCAATTTGTCCTGCGTCTGGTCCACATGTGGCCCTAGCTCAGACCTCAGATGCTCCCTTGAAGCAATCCTAATGCATTAGTTTGTTCAGTTTCCTCACTCCGTTTGCTGCAGTTGGACTGCCTCAATTAATTTCATGTCACTAGCCCATATCACCATAAATTGAAAACTCTGTTATTATTTTTCAATTTGTTTTCAATTTTGTAGGAAGTTTTTGAACGTCGTGCTGGAATTCACTATTTATTTCTCTCTTCCATTTCTTTTTTACTTTACATTTCGCTTAATGCACAATGCATTTCATTTTTTTCCCTCTTCAAATAAAAAAAAATTTCGATTCATATGGTATATGTTTTTTAATTATTTAATTTCTCATATGTTACATTGCACGAAGAAACTCAAAATATGGGGTTTAAATTAATTGCTACTGAAAATTTCTCAGTTAACTTTACAATATTTAGATTAAAGTATAACATATATAAAGTATAACACCTTATAAAATATAACATAATTAAAATTTTATTAAGTAAAATGTACATTTAAACTATTGTAAACGGTATAATCGCAAATATTTATAAGAACTAATGTATTTGAACAGCGTATGTCCAAAATTCTAGCTTAATAGTAATTTAGTAATTTTAACTAAATTATCAAAACTTTTATGCTTAATATTTACTAATACGTTTTACTAAATATAAAAGGAAACTTTTAAAATTCGATTAAATTTTACAAAAATTAAGTAAATTAGGTAAAAATATAAATTTAACACAGGTATTTTGAAAGTATAATTTTATGCATATTTAAACTAACTTAATTAAACTACTAAACTCAACGCAATGAATCGACTGCCTATATGGATTCCAAGGCTTACAGTGTCCATATATGTTTTCATGATCGAGGGGCTTGAGGTGCGAAGCATCGGTTAAGTGACCAGTTGGAACTAACCTATTTACAGGAATATATTTATTTGAAAGACTTATTTTATAAGTTAAAATAACAATAATATGATTAATCAATGTAAATGATTCAATTACAAATATTTACAAGTCATACACACACTCACATTTATATATATATATAAATATATGTATATATATATATTCATATATATATATTGCATGAGCACATGAACAACAAGAAGAGAAATGTGTTAACGCAAGACTGATTATTGGTTGATTGATAAATCAGAGACACGCCCATGTCTTACGTCATTTTCAAATCAGCAATAACTGAGAAGAATTGAGTACTAGTAATTTGCACAATTTTAAGCAATGTAATTAAGTAAAAAATATATCAGAAAAATATGTAAATTATATATAATTTAAATATTAATTTGTTCCATTTATATATTTTATCATAAAAAATTTGAATATTGTTAATTATAAAAAAGAGTTAAATTTCTCTTTCGTTTCCAAGCAAAACTCTTTTGGTAGCTATGCAATATATTTAAGTTAAATTTCGAAGAAAAAAGCGATAGATATTTTGTAGTACTATGAAATTGAGCATATTTGAATTTTATTCTATACATGAGATATACCACTCACCCGCTATTTTCTGAATGAAATAGAATAAATGTAGCTAATAGGCCAAACAGCCCGTCTAAGTCATTAAAATCTATTGCGTGATTGGCTTAAAGTGCTCTTGGGCGTAGATGCTTAAAATAAACAAAGGAACTTATCTATTTATAAGTAGTTATTCTCAGTACTGCCATCTATTACACAATGTTTAATGTAACTTACCTTAATTATATAGCATAATACAACACTTATTTTTAATCTTGTGATAATTTCACGACTAAAAATTTTAACATATCTTTTCTTGATAACAATATGCATGAGTGTAAATTGTTTTAAGGGGACTCCTTCCGCGCCTTATTGAAAACGAGCGCTAATGTTAAGTCTATGGAGAAATTGAAATACATATTTCTCAAGTTCTATTATAACTAGACCTTCACTTTTTGTAGGTTTTCCTAATGCACAAAAAAAAATAATTTATTTTGTTTTGAAATTTATTTTTAAAATTATTTTAAATATTTTTAAATTGGCTCAGTAATTTGATAATATGCTTAAAACATTAATAACTTAAAAAAGGTAAAAAATTTAAAAATTTTAAAAACAGACTTAATATGTACATATATTTATAAATCCCAACAAATTTTTTTTTATACTTTATCTACGATAGAATTTTTTTATTTGTCCGCATAAAACTTAAAATTTTTCGCAAAAATTAGCAACGCCCACATGGCGGATGAATACTTGGTTGTTTGAATAATCAATCCAATCAATTGCATGCTTTAGTCAACAAGCTCCTCCTCACACACTAAAATTTGAAGTTTGTTTTTTCGCAGTTCTCTAGGAGATAATGTGTGTTCCCTTCCCTCATCCCCAGCAAAAGCTGCGGGTGTTCCTAGTATCCGGTATCTTCCTGTAAAAATATGCTACTAAATTGGCGCGAGAAGGGACATTTCTTTCCCCTTACACTCTTGAACAAATGTGTTATAGAACATTCTCAGTGTCACTTTTATTAATTCAAATATGACATCAATGCACCAAAATTAAATCTTTCAAAATATATTCTAGCATTTAAAAAATGCATGTTGTGAGTCATGGCATGCAGTTTTAGAATTCTAAAAACTAAAAATTTGACATGCATTACATATAGTACATTTGTAAAATTGTATCCACCTTTTTTATTCTCTCTCTCTGTAGGAGAATATATCACATTTCCTACGAATTTTATATTACTGATATTGAATGGTTAGGCGGATATTACGTATAGGATCTATATGACAATCAGGATTTTATGATTTTTGGCGAGTTAAAATGAGAATAAATACGCTAAGAATTAATATGAAAACAATATTTAAAGATGATGTTATAAATTTGGCTGCAAGAGCTTGGAGCTCTGCTGTTGGATACCTGGAGTTCTGAAATTTTGTTACAGATGAAGAAAATTTAAGAAATTTGAAAATGGTATGTACATTGAATTTAGATGAAATGTGAGACACTAATCTATTTTACGACATTTCGAGGAATTTAGAGTATTTTGTAATGTTTATGATTTTATTGAAATACACATTCTATTTTAATTTGTTGAGACTTTAACACACATACACACAAAAAAGATAATTTGCTTATTCCCAAGGTGAAGATTATATTTAATTCTTAAATTAAAGACTCTATTTTTCTTGAAGTGAATTCACTTCTTCAAATACTAATGATGGTATCGCCATATTTGAACTCAAAAGTGCGGATTATGTAATAGGTTAAATTGTTTTTAAAGTTTGCTTAGAAATATATCAAGAAACAATGTCGAGATGCCTGATCAATCAAAATAGAGAGGTAGACTTTCCATTCCTACAAAAATCATTGATAGATATTATAAGCGAAATATACGGAACTTACCGTAAATTTTGTATCGAAATATTTTATAAAGCTAGAAAAGTTATTCCAAAGTTAATAAATAAACTACATTACTTTCTTTCTTTTTTTTAAGAAAGATAAGAAATTCGGCATTTTTGTCAATTTGAAAATATTTTTAAAAGTGAAGTACTTAGAGAGAAGCGCAACTGTTTTGCTTTCTCATAAGGCCCGTTAAAAAACAACCAAATCTCGTAAAATCAAAGCAAATTGAAATTATATCAAGAAAAATAAATAAGTATATTTTATATTTTTAGTTTTATTTGAACATTTATATTAAGTTTTGATCATTTAATGAATAATAATAACAAAATTGATAATTTTTTATGCATCTGTATACTTTTCTGCTGAACAGTAAATCGAATATTTCTTCCCAAAATCTCCAAGCAGAGCTTTTTCTTTCTCATTGCTTGACTAAGCTCACAACGGATATTTCCGGTGTCAAATTTGAGAAGCATTTGAGCCAGCCCTACTTTTTCCTCACCCATGAGATTTACAGACATACAGTTCCAGGAAGGAATACCCTGAGGCGAGAGGGGACAAACAAACTGACCACATATGCGGAGAAAATCTGCGTCAGAACATGCTGAAGGAAATTAGGATGCGGAGGGTTATATTGTCCACTTTACCCCTAAGTTAAGTGGTCTTCTCATTCCCCACTTAAAATTCACCCCCCATTGAGATAGGAACTATTTTTTCTTTGTAAACAAGTGCTTTGGCGTGGCTTATAAGTTTAAATTCACCAATCAGTTCTTTCAGTCTTTGTAAGAAGGACTGCCCCCAAACAACTGCGCTAGGTGGCGCTGAAGCTCATTTCTAGATTTATTTTGAGGAAGGATTCCCCTTAAGTATTTAATACCTTTAAAAATGTCCGTAAACGAAATAAATTTAGAGAAGTATAATAATCCCAATTAAAATTGAAGAATTTTACAAAGCATAAAAATATGCATATTCGCAATAAAGAAATTTATACGGAAATGAAAAGTTAAAATCACATAAAAAATCCGAAATAGAGAGAAACAATTTAAATGTTTAGTTCTTGTGAATGAAAATTTAACGGAAAATAAAGATACAGTGAAACACATATGCTTGATTTTTACTGTGTGACAAATTAAAGCTCGGTTTAAATATTGAATTCTTTTTCGCTTAAAAACTCCTTAGTATTTTTCAAAGTTAAGTAAAAATTTTTGAACATTAAATTTTGAAAAGAGAATCTCATTATAATATAATACAATATAATACTGAATGGTAAAATGTTGTTTAATAACATTTTAGCAACTGGAAAGAACCAGTCTGTAGCTCCGATTTAGAATTGAGGATTTTTGGAGAAACTCACTTTTTATTCATTAATTATTTGGCTTGGAGCAAATATTGTTTGGGCATACTAAATGAGATTATCTTCTTTCCCCCAATTCAGCCATTTGTAACATACTTTGAACTTCTGGCACAACTAAGAATATAATGTATAGCAGATTGTGTCACATGGGGGACTAGAGGGCCATTTGATACTAAGTGAAACACCAATTCTCATAATTTCGAAGCAGATATAAAATGGAAATAACCAAATATGGTCTGATTAGCTTCGTTTACGAGAAGGAAAATTGTCGTTTAAATCCAAAATAATTTGTTGAAATCAAAACTCAATATGAAGCATTTGATAAACTGTCCCGAATCTCTCCTGGTATGACTTGTCCATCTGAATGTTAGGGGTATTGTTTGATGGCAGCTACTGTTGAAATGTGGGGACTACGTTTCTGCTCATTGGATGCACATCTGTCGAATGGATGCTTGGGATATTACATAATTTTTCTTTCTTGCGATACATAAAAGTCACCATTATCTGGAATAACATTATCCATTATGGAAAACAAAAATCAGAAAACTGTTTCAAATGCCAACAACAATCTCTTTCAGCTATCCGCTCCTCAAAATAAAAACAAAAAAAAAATGAATTTGTTTTCTCTTTCAGTCAGAGAATTTTTTAACCACATGCATTTTCTGCCTGCAAATCGTATTCTTCGAGCGGCATTAAACAAGGCGATGTTCACCGTCGAATGTCTGAGAATAGTGTCGAAGTTCATTTTGATAATAAAATGATTTCTTATATAAAGGACGTTGAGATGACGTTTATATTGAACATTGAGAGGACATTTTAAATGATTCAATCTATTAACACGTTGACAAAGAACAGATGAAAAAAACATGACAAAACATATCCTTTATGGCTAGCTTAAATCGACAAGGACGATTTAAATTTAAAACAATTTCAGTAATTAATAGAATTCTAAATTAATATTGCAATATTTGTAAACAATCTCTTTTAAATTATAAAACTAATGCCTTGTTAACGCAAATGTTAAATTTTTTAATAGTAATTTTATTTTAAATTTTTTTAAAATTTCTTGATAAAAATTTTTATTTATTCAAAAAGTATATCTAAATGTGGGTATATGTTAATAATAAAATGTGATGAAGCTTTTAAAAACCAATTATTTTATGTGTTGATTTTTATTTAATTTCTATCATCATTGATGAATGTTTATTTTTGTGACAAAAATTGCATATAGCATAAGAGGTGAATACCAGTCCCTTTGTTATTTGTTTGCTTAATTTCAATCATAAATAACGTTTGTAATTAATAATAAGTCTTATGATAATCGTCACCATTTAATATAATTTAATTCTCTCTCAAATTTGAATACAAATAAATTCATTTATTCCTTAAAGATGAATGCATTGAATATACAAACGATGTGTGTGTGTGTGTTTTTTTCCCTTCAGTGATAATTTTGCATTAAAAATGAAAATGTGTTTCTTCTAAGCTAAAATTGTTTTTGAACATTTTGAGATATGCAAATTAAATATACAAAAATAATTATAATGATCTTTACAAATTATTAAAAAAACTGACATAGAATTGTCGTTTGTTTTTGAAGAATTAATTATGGGAACCGAAAAAAGGTAGCTGATGGTAAAAATTGATGTTCTGGATATTTAACAATACATCTTTTTTTTTCCACGTAAATCATATTGATGTTAAAATTGATGTAATAATATTTATGAATAATATTAATATCAAATATTTTTTATAATTGTTGAAAATCTAACTTATGTAACTTTACCAGAAAAGTATAATATTATTTTTTTGGAAAATACTATATGAAAGTACAAGAAGAGCAATATAATAATATCAATATGGCTTATAACATTATTTCTTTCTTGACATTATTATGATTTTGTAAGAAATTTAAAACGCAGAGAAATTATTTTTGATTTAAATTTTATTGAGAATGAACGTCACAAATTTTATTACTCTCACATTTTCATAAATTTAATCATTGAAATAAGTAAAATTTCAAATTTTTTTGATGCATTCATTTCATGTGGCACCTATTTTTTTTGCTATTCAATTTTATTCTTTAATTATCTAATGACTTTTTATCAATATGTTTCAACAAACAATTCAAAGATAGTTTGCTTTCTTTTAATACAATGAATTGTTTTAAATCTTTATTATTATTTTAAATCAAAAATACCTTCTGAAGTACAAAATTCTTCAATCTTCTTTAATTAATCCCTGCTCTATTTTCTCAATTTTACAATATTTCTTCACCAAAGTGATTCGTATGATTCCTATCCTTCCATGAGGAAAGCTTACAACTTCATAGTTTATCTTATATCAAGAGAAAGAAAAAAATGTCGTCATGAGGAAATTTAATAGCATGATACTATTAGATGACTCTGTCAGTAACATGTGATTCTATTCAACAGAAACTGCTTTGTAGCACAGAGAGGAGCAGAGTAATAAAAACCTACAGTTTGATGACAATCTTTTAAGTTTCCAGTATTGATGATCGTAAACGAAAATAGGATTAATTCCACTCACTGACTAGCCAGAAATGCTTTAAAAAAGGGTCAAGAAAATGTATTGGAAGGTTAAATTCAATATCATATTATCTCTCTTTGAAAAACATTTTATTGCAAAGTGCTCGTACATGTGCTGTGCACTGGAAATAGCAAACCTAACCATTTTTTACGAGATTTCTAATAATTTTGTTATCTTTAGAATAATCACTGTTCAATATTCCAAAAATTATTCCTAAATAACAAGGCAAGTTACCAAATCAATTTAGATGGGAAATGGTTAATTTTGAAGCTTATTTTTTTCTGGTAATATGGCTTAGGTCATTGTTGTACAAAAATATCTAATATTAATATTATTAGCTTATAGAAGATTTGTTTCCTCTGTGTATATATCTTTTGCTACTAAATTTTTTAAAGAAATAAAAGTTAAACTGACCACGTTTAAGAACCCGAAAATTTCTATTTCCTCGGTATCTTTTTATCTTAAAGAGAAAATAAGTAATAAAAACTAAACAGTCGTTACAGTTGAGGTCCTAAGTAGCCACTTTATTACAATTCTTATTAGTTTAAAATATCAATGGCGTCAGATACCTTTTCATGTACTTCACTTCTCATTGAGACGGCGTTGTAAACCCGTTTTGTCGAGGAATTTGCTGCTTGCTTTCAAATCCCATTCTTGGAGCGGCAGCAAATAAGGCGCCGTTCACCATTGGATGTCTGAGAATATTGTCGAAGTTAATTTTGTTAATGAAATGATTTCTTATATAAGAATCTAATCCTCGGTTTGAGAAGTTTTCTATTGATTCAAAACATTAAGACATGGAATAAAAAAGCAGAAAAAGCAAAAATGACAAAACATCCACTTTATACTAAGTTTAAATTGTCAAAAGTGATTTAAATTTTTAAAAATTTCATTAATTAATAAAATGTTAAATTAAAAATTGCAATATTTGTAAACAATCTTTTCTTAAGAGTATTATTGTCTTGCTTACATTAATATTAAAACATTTTTTGTGTTTATTTATAATTTATAGGACATTATATTCGTTGTCTATTTTATCTGATAGGGAAAGAGAGAACCAGGAATTTTATTATATCTATCTCCTGACATTTACCAAAAATACAGTATTTTCTTACTTTGCATAAATTTATTTTTAGATTTTATTTGTATGTTCTAATTTAGTAATTATTTGTTTTACAATCATTTATTCGTTTGCTGCACAAAGCGCTTATTTCTTTTAAGGATATGATTTTACATTCTTATTTATAGAATGTTTTCTGACAATGTTTTTGTTCAGAATGTGTTGAATATTCTATGATTATTTTTCATATTATTTTAGAGAATTGAGCGATGGTCTTCCCAAATTTAGTAACTTTAAATAAAGTGTAACATGTAATTGCTGTCATTTTAACTGTAATTCAAATATATTACTTAACTTTCACTTGTTTAAAAAAATATTGTTTTAAAAAATTTAAATTCCACACAACAAACAGTGAAAGGTTTATATAGGAGTATATAGAGTAAAAAATATTAAGGACTGAAATATTTATATTTTGTGTGTTTAAACGAAATCATTATTTTTTTTCTAAATTTTTATTCCAGTTGTGAAACACAGAATAGTTTACCCAGAAAACAAGAACATATTTTTCTAAGTATTTGGCTTCTGAAATAGAAACATATGTTTTTAGAATATAAAGGCTAAATAAAGTTGTTACACATTTATTTTTATTTATTTTTTGTTAGAAAAAAAAACTGAAAGTTTGTGACCTGCACTTAAAGTTTACTGAAGCAAATATATAAATGAAAAAAATCTAAATTTTTTTTTCTATTTTGAAAGAGAAAATATAAGTCGATATAAGCAAAAATATCCACTAATTTCCTTCTCATTAAGCCAAGCTGATATATATTCAATAAAATAGTTATTTTTAACTTCAAAGGAAATAAAAAAGTTAATTAGTATGATTATAGTTACAAACATTTTAGGACATAAATCAATAAAATCCTTTCTATATGCAAAAACAAGAAAGACACTTTCTAGTAGATTTCGTTATTTTAATTAATTGTATGTAATATTCCAGGAAGATTTGGCTTAATTAGATGTAGAGCTAAGCCTAATTTTTTTAAAAATCTGAGCTGGCGATGAGAATTATTTCCAATTCCCTAAAAGATTTACATATGTTGGTGTTTTTTTAAATATTTGGCGTAAGAATAAAAAATGATTAAAACTATAAAATCAACTTCCTTTTAATATCAAAAATTTTAGAATTTATAGGTATACTCCAATAAAAACACAAATATAGGAATGTACAATTTATTTAAAAGAATATACTAATGGTTTTTAAAAATCAATTAAAAATACAGTCAATTGAAACTATAATAGAACTTTAAAGAAACTTATCTTGGCAAATTTTTACATTATTTTGATAATTAATACAAAAACTCTGTTCATTTTATAACTAATTAATATTAATTTTACAAATTTCTTATATATTATTATATAACGACATTAAAAATATATTATTATATAATGACAAGAGAAATAATATGCAGTTACCTTGATTAAAAAATAAATTGATATAGTAAGAGATACTATTAAAATTTATATTTTATAACACAGTTTACTTAATTAAAATTATCATAAGCTTAACTCCAGAAAAAATTGATCAGAAATTGAAAAAAATCTAATTAAAGTATTAAAAGCAACAAAATGAAGAATATTTACTTTTAAAATTTATAAATCAATTTTTCTTATAAGTTGATATTGTGAACGGAATCCATTCTTTACTTTTATTTCAGTTAAAGATCGAGATGGATATCAAGACATATATTAAGATCAAGACATGTATTAATTGGAGACATACATTAATTAACATATCTTGTAATATATGTTTAGGTAGAAGTATAAGAATTTTCCTATTTTATTTTTAAACAAAAATAACAGCAGAGATAATATAGCATATAATTTATTACATGAAGAAAAATTTCTCCGAATTATATAGTAATAAGTTTCTCAAAATAATGATAAATTATGATTTTATATAAAAAAGTGGGCAACAAAATTCACCTTTAGCTATGTAGTTTATCAATTAACATAAATATAATGCAATAAATGCATCTAAAGCATGTTGATTCCTTTTTTTCTATCCTTATCTGAATATTGTATTTTCATTCATTTAAAATGTAACATTCCAATTACATCACAGTTCATCAAAGTGAATGCAATTTAGAAAATTTAAGTGCTAATTTATTAATTGTAATAATTGATGAACCATCAAATGGATTATGTTCATTCCAGACACATTCCTCAGAAAGCAGATCTATCACATACCTGAAAGCAATCGCAAATTTACTCAGCTTTAAGAACCCCATGATTTTACAGACCATTACAAGATTGGATTTTGCGGCCTGGAATTTGGTAATTTTATGTGCTTTCATATACGATCTTCAATAATTCATTCCAAAATAGTTCTGCAAAGACTTCAATTGCTCTCGAATTTCTTCTCTAGAATTTTAATCTTAATTTACTATTGCATATAATTGAAAGATTAGAATTCTTAAAATTTCCAACAATTGATTATTTCAATAAAGAAGTAAGATTCCACATTTTTAAAAAATCCTAGCACATTTTTAAAGGAAAATTATATTTCACCGAAACGAATTACATTTTTATTAAAAAAATATAATTTTCGAAATTCTTTTCATTTGCATGCATATATATATATATATATATATATATATATATATATATATATATATATATATATATATATATATATATATATATATATATATATATATATATATATATATATATATATATATATATATATATATATATATATATATATATATATATATATATATATATATATATATATATATATATATATATATATATATATATATATAATTTACTAAAGAAATTTTTATATCTGTTATATATTGTAAAATAACTAAGAATTTTCCTTCTTAAAACTTTTCTTACTTCCTATAATATTGTCAACATATCTATTTTTATTTAGTAATTTATGATTTTGCACTGAAAATGAAAAACTAAAAGTCGACATTTGTAAGCAATAAAGGGTAAAAAATAAAAGTTTGGTCTTGAATTTGTTATAGATTTCCTCATATTAATCAGTGAATTGCATTTTCAATTTTTTTTCTAAGCACAGTCATTTCTATCGTTATATTTAATAATTTTTCTAACTTTCATCTGAATTTCAGAAATTAAAATTTTATTAACTTTGTAATAAAATTGATTTTTATGTCTTAAAATATTAAAAATTGATTTATAGCACAAAATTTTAAATATCTGTGACTATAACATATTTTTTAGTGTATAATAATATTTTAATGAAATCAAAATTTTGCTTATAAATCAAAGAAGAATATTTTTTTACATTATCCTTAAAATTAATTTTTCATTTTAAGTTATAATTAAAAATTCTAAAATAAAACATAAATATGTTAAAGTATTTATTTCTAAATCAAATATTATTGATTTTTATTCACAAAGAATACTATAATCAACAAAAATATAAAATTTCGTATAAATATTTGAAAAAAAAAGTTTATTATGTAAAAATTGAAAATTCCTCCATTTAATTATTTAATAAAATAAATTTCAAGATATTTGCAATGGTATATCCTACCAACTTTCAAAGTAATTATATTAAATTTTTTCTCACAAAGATATTTGGCGAACTTAAATTTTTAATATCAAAAAGTAATTAGAAATAAATTAATATACATGTAATAATATTGAGAACAAGAATTAGGGAATTTATTGCGTTTCGCCTTATCTGAGTAAGTTCAAATATCTATGAAAATAAGGAAAACATTCATACCATATTCAAAAGAAATGACCGGAATTTATAATCGCTTGACTGTATACTAAATCAGAACAAACATTTAATTCTCGTTGTTCAAGAAATGTCTAGGACTGAACTTAGGATCTCTCACTATCAAAAAGTTGGAAAATATTTTAAATAAATATTCATAAATAATTTTATTATTAGAACGCAAAATTTATATGAATAATAAAAATAAATATTGTAACAGATCCATAATAACTATACTGAGGATAGATGGCGTTACTGGCCAATACAAAATATTCTGTATACAATAGAATTAGAAGAGAGTGTAGAGGACTGAGGAAGGGGAGCCGAACCATCCGGTTCGTAAATAACTTTTTTTATCGTTTGTTCTGTACAGGTACTATGTAACCTTATAATTAATTAAATGTTTTCTTTGTAACTGTTTTTTTTCTAACCATGTGTAATGTCGTAATAAATATAATGTTTTTTTCTGCATAATTCTAACTCCATTTTCTTACGTCCCCTACAATATTTATTTTTTATAACAAGAAATTTTTAGCTTGAAAATTAAATAAATAAACATTTAAAACTAAAAAGATTTCATTTCCTGTCGTACTTTTATGGAAAATAAAATCATGCCTCCATCAATATTAATTACTCAATGAATAAACAATTCTCTATGAGTTGCACAAATTTATATTAAAAAAATATTATTTTTAAATAATATGAATTAATCTTATTTTCAAGAATTTATAGCAATTGGCTATTTATAAAACATTCAATGATCATAATTTCTTGAAAATTATAAAAAATTTTGTGTTTTTAAGTAGATATAGATTAATATTTAAAAAAAAAGGTTTAACACACATATTTTTTGGAATTTAATAAATTATCATAAAAACTAGCCAAAAAAATGCTTATAATATTTAATTACAGAATGTTTTAATTTTTATCTTAACTTAATTTTATTCAAAAGCATCGGATTGTTTTTTAAGATATGCTTGTTTCCTTAAATAAATAAAGAGGGATAAGCTCTTTCGAAAATACTTAATCACATAAAATTTTCTTTCAAAATATAATATTGTTTCGCAGAAATATTTGAAACTAATGTTTATTTATTTATATTAGTAATAATCTATGTTAATATGATTGATATTTTTTATGATAGTTAAGCTAAATTATATATATATATATATATATATATATATATATATATATATATATATAATATATATATATATATATATATATATATATATATATATATATATATATATATATATATATATATATATTTATATATATATGTATGTATGTATGTATGTATACGAGTATATATGAAGGAAGTTAAGCATATTTCTGTTTTTGTTTCTTTGATTTATAATACAATAATGAATATCTTTTGATTTATAATACAAAATCTTTCAAAAATGAAAATGAAGTAGAATCAGTCATTCACACAATCTGATGACGTAAATGACGTTACACTTTCTCGTACAGGAAAATGCAAGTACGTAATTTTTTTGAAGGTTTCAAAAAACATCTAATTACCACATTACATCATTCTTTAAGATTAAATGTGAGAATTTATTCAAATTAGGTACTTTGCAATTAACAAGTTAATCGAGCATAAAGTAGCACAATGAAAAACGTAATGTAGAAAAAAATAAATCCTTCATATTTATCAGCAATGATTCTGAATCAAAAATTGAGTTTAATGCATTTGAACGTAATAAAAAATATTTTCTGACAAATGACTTTCAAAGGCAAAAATGAGTTCTGTATTATTAAATAATTAATGTTTTCTTATTATTTAATAAAATGTGTCATTGTATTTTAATATAAAAACATTTTACGTTTCACTTTAATTAATGAAATATGACTAATAGAGAAAAGTGTAAACATATAGCTTTTACCACAGAATGAGTCAAATAATCTAAATGTAGAATACGATAAATTGAATGAAAGTAGGTTTGTGATTAATTGCTGTTATATATTAAAATAAGCAAATAATATGAATAATTCTTATTCTGTTTTTCTTTTGTTTACTCTGCTTTCAAAATTTGTATTAATCCAGCAAGTTTCCTACTAATTAACATCTAATAAATAAACTGGAACTTGAAACTAATTAATTGAAAAAAATTATGAGCGAAATCCAATATTAGAACTATGTACAGTTTATTATATTGAGAAGCGTTGATAATAATGATTGCATAAGCTTTTAAATTTATTTGTATTAATTATATTCATATTATATTATATTATATTATATATACATACATATACATATATATATATATATATATATATATATATATATATATATATATATATATATATATATATATATATATATATATATATATATATATATATATATATATATATATATATATATATATGTTGATGAGAGGAGAGTTTCTGCTTGGGTCTCATGTGTTTGAGTGTGTACTAAAGACACTTCTTATTTACTCTTATGTCACATGAATGTGGTAGCCTGTGTACAAAATATACTATTTTATGTGGTTCTAAACAAAGAAATCATTTGGATTAATTTTTCAAAATTCTATATAATTTTACTTTCATTAATCTGTTGGTGTAAGGATAAAAATAATGTTAAAAAAGTTAAAAGTGTCATTAAGAATGAACGGAATACAGATGAAATTTAGTACAGTTGAATTTTGTTGCAACATAAGCCTTTTAAGATGTCTTATTTTATTGTGAAGAACTCTTCTTAGAATACTCATGATTCCGTAAGAAAGTCATTCCACCCTATAAAGTAACCGATATATTCTTTCAAAGTAAGCCCTACTATGTATGCCAGGCACGGATACAGTTATGAATTACAGCTGTTCCTTTTTCGCTACAAGCTCTAAGATTCAAAGCAGACATTCAAGAAAGAGCGGATAATACTTCCGTGGTATAAACATCATTAGAAGTAAACTATCTGCCAAAACACTAACTACAATTAAGAACTCTTGACATTACGTGAATATATTTTCTTTTTAATGTATCTACACTGTTATATATTTTCAGATAGTGATATACTTAATTTGTTAAACTAACAATATTTTCATATGAAATGGGGAACATATATTTCTGTGATATTTTTAATAAAAATAGTTTTACGTATTATGTGTTAGTGATTAAAGAGATTCTAACTGAATAAAGGTATATTGGCATTATGCTTAGAACATTTAATTCTATTATATTTGTCAAAATATATGTTCACTATTAAATGTGTTTCTTACTATTTAATTAGTAATAGTAATGCATCAATAATTTATTAAAATCAGAGTTATTAATTGTGAATTACAGAAATCTTCTTATTATATGTTCGTTATAAATAAGGAGATCTTCATTACTTAATTTATGATGATTATTAAATCTTATGAAATTAACAAAAATAATAAAATCATAGCATTAAAATAATTAATTTCTAGATATAAATTGACGCCGATGTTTGTTTCTTTTGAGAAACTTGTATTCACATAAATAAACATAAAGTGCTGCTAAATGGGATACTTAAATAAAGAAAAGAAAAATTTTGGAAACTTAAATATTAAATTAAATTATAGAAACTTGTAGAGAAATACATAATTTAATTTTATTAATTTAATGATACTTAAAATTAATAAAATATGTGTATTTTTATTTGTAATTGTGAGAATTATTACATTCATGTATTTAAAATTGTTTTGGGAACACGATAAAAATAAATGTTTTGGTTTTATGTTAAAAAATAAAACTGGAAACATTAAACCTTATGTCTTTTATTTTATTGATATTGCGTATAATATAACAATACAAATGCATCTGAAGAAAAAGGAAAAAAAGCCTAATAAGCGTAAAAAAATTCTTTCATTTTTAACTTTACACTAGAGGAAGCATAACTTTTAACTTTGTTGCCAGCTGAGTGATTTCGATCGGAACAAATAGCTAATAGAAAACTTGATGCAAGTCTTAGAAATTATCGCGAGAAATTTCTTGTGGGGTGTTTTAGAAGGGGACAAAATAAACCTTTTGTATTCCACTAGTTTTTCCAAACACGTACATTTCGTTCAGACATATGTAATAAATTTCCCACCGCAGCACTTTGGAATCCAGTACATTTCACAAAATAAAAATGAAAATTCAAACGATGTTTTTCTGAAAATACATATTTTTTCTTCCTATTTCCACTTTTTCTTCCAGAAATTCTTTTCACTTTGGAAATTGGATTCAATTCATTTTGATTTTCTTTTTATATTACCATCGAAGTAAAGCGCGGAATAGAAATGCGATGGAACGTTGTTTCACAGAACTTTCCTGTATTATTTGTTTCCCTGCGACGCCCATTGAAGGGCAGGGAGGTCCACTCCTTATATTTTGTGGATTTCTGCTAATAATCTCTCATTTCTTGGTAAAAAAAAGTTTTTCTTTTCTGAAATATTTCACCGAATTCCTTTCAAATATGAAGACGTTGAATCGAATATCTTCGAAAATATTTGTTGCAAGTTCGTCTTAATCTATAAAATAGAAGTTTAATAATTGTTTTTTAAGGTGAATAATTTAAAATTTCATTAATTTAACGTTTTATAATTATTACATTTGAAAATTATTAAGTTTGTAAATAAATTTATAATAAAAATATTATATTATTTTATTAAAATGATTATCAAATATTTTAATATTAAATTATTTCACTTAAATTAGAATTTATTTTAAACTGGTTAAGATTGATTTGATTCAAAATGCGATAAGGATTCAAATTGCTATACATATTGTTTTATACTAAAATCAAATTTCATTATGTATAATTGAAATACTGTATTTTATGTTTATATATGGAAAGATATTGCGAAATTGTTTTACAACGAATTAAAATTTTGCATGTCACGATTATATAAAGTAAAATTGTTCAATGTAATATTTAAGCAATTAATTAAAATATTGAATATCATTTTTAACTCTTATCAGAATACCTAAGGCTTCTTTAGGAAGAGCATCCTCTTTTGCTATTCATAGGTAGCGGGCTCTATATTGAAATCAGTCGTAGATTCATTGATTCTATTTCTTGGTAATTGATTGTAAATTACGAAAAACCACTTACTTTTGGCAAAATGATGGCATATCCAATGGGTGTCATACTCTATAAAATGACTTAATTCTACCTCTTGGAGTGGCAAAAAGTAAAATAATTCTAATGATTGGTCATTAGTGAAAAAGAAATTGTTATTTGAAGGATTGTATTAAATGAGAGAATGTAGTTCCATTGAATTCAAAAACTACTTTTGAAATTCACTATTTTAAATTATTTCTAAATTGTAAGCTAAATGTTTATCACAGAATCATACAACTCTGAATTTGAAGGATGTAGCAGGTAAGGGCGTCATATAAATTAATGTTATCTGCTCATAGAAAATATTAGGAAACGAGAGCAAAACATCATTAAGTGCGTAATATAACCATTATATTATAGAAAATTTGTGTGTATAATTATTACTTGTAATTAACAAACACCGCAAATATTAATTAATAGAAAAGGGTTACTTAGAGTTTCATCATCATTGATGAATAATAACCAAAAAAGAAGAAAATAATAAATTAGGTAAAATGAGAATTTTATCAACACTTAATCAATTCAAGTCAAATAATTAATTTTTAATTCAACACGAGATCAACCTATGTTATGTGTGAGTTATAATTTTGTTACTGTAAATTCAAAAATAGTTTATGTATTTTTTTTATAAAATACTTAATTTGAAATAAGGTCATAATGATTTTCGATTATTCCAAAATATAAGAAGTATATTACATTAGCTACACATAGTAAAAAATACGTTCTATAGTTATTCCTATATTAATTTTAAATACATATTGAAGAATCGAATAAAAATTTACCTATCTAATTTTTGACAAAAATATTATAAATTATTTTTTACATTATAGTTTTAATAAATTTATATTGTTATTTTGAGGAGAATCAATAATCTGTACTCTAAGTATTTAATTTATTATTGCGAATAGGTGAATTGAATATTTTTTATTTTATCACGAGTCCTGAAACAAATATTGATCGAAGTTCCATCAGTTATAAATTATTGACCCGTCTTATGTAAATTATTTGTTTTCCATTCTTATTTATATATGGACCACGTAAATTTTAAAACAAATACCCTTAAATTATTTTGCAACTCTTCTTAGTTAAATACAGTAACAGTTATTATCATACACATGTTAATCAACACGCGTGATTATTCTCAACATATACGGGTACTTTATTTATGTAGTGTTCTTTATAGTTATTGTAATCAGTGATGAACAATGTTATATAATTGATGGGAAAATTTTATTAGTAGATGTCAATTTTCAGTCTTCTTTACAAAGGAATATAAATCATCCTACAAGTAATTAAAAATATCAATGTTATGCGTAACTATCATTCTTATTGATTTCCCTTCAATAAATTTTCTGTTCCACATTATAATAAATTTGCAATATTTTTTGATTTTCAACAATATATACATGAAACATTTTGAAACTAAATATATATTTTTTTATCACAGAACATTTTTAGTTCTGTCTGCTATTAATTTAAGCAACATATTATAACTTATAACAAATATTCTTGCTTTAATTCTTTATAGGGGAATAAAAGAATAAAAAAACTTGAATTATATATATATATATATATATATATATATATATATATATATATATATATATATATATATACATATATATATACATATATATATATATATATATATATATATATATATATATATATATATATATATATATATATATATATATATATATATATATATATATATATATATATATATATATATATATATATATATATATATATATATATATATATATATATATATATATATATATATATATATATATATATATATATATATATATATATATATATATATATATATATATATATATATATATATATATATATATATATATATATATATATATATATATATATATATAATGTCTATGGCATTTAAGCCAAAAGATGTGCATTCTAGAAATCTTGAAATTTACGTTTGTGAATAAAATATTTAAAAAGCCTGGATTGAAAGTATTATTCTAAAAAGTACTTGAATATTCTAAATTACACGTACTAAATTTTGATTTTTCTGACGCTTTTTGCTGAGTAAAATAACTATTGCATAACTTTTAATGTGTCCATTTTTACGGAATATTAAAGTCAGCCATTTTCATCAAAAAAACACATTTTGAGCATCAAGCAATTAAGGGAAAATATAGCCTGGTATTCAAGATGTGTAAGAGTCAGCAAAATGTTTTATGTGCATTTATAATTTCGCATTCTTATTAGTTATCAATATGACCATTTCATAAAAACAGTAGAAATACGTGCATTTAGATTCTTCAGTATATTTGATATTTGTACTATTAATTCATTTAAGTTAACGTAATAACATATTTGATACTTTTATTGCTAATCGTTTTTTAGCTACGCTATTAAAATTATTTTTGCCAATATATTTGTTCATTCTACCTGTACTTACAATTTATAATTCCTATGACTATATAATTAATAAATACTATTTTTATCATATGCTCAAAATAAGTAAAATATTTGTGAAAAACTGTAGTTTAATAATTCCTGTGTTTCAAGAATAAGAAACTAAATTTCTATATTTTTTTTAGTACCAAGTTTGAATATTACAAATATATTTCAATAATTTTGAACAGAAAAATACTTAAATAATATATATTAAATGTTTTTAATATTTGGATATTGTGATTTAATACATAAAAACAATAGTTTAAAAAATTATTGTTTAAATAAGATAAAATAGTTTTTTAATACACTGAGTTATAAATGATAGTTTATAAGCTCATTGTGTAGGACAACTATGCTAATTGTATCTGAAATGAATTTCTAATTCATGTATTATCATTTAAATTTAGATACACAAACACAATACAGAACATAATTTATTTTCAGCAAGAAAATGTGAGTAAAGTTTTAAAACAACAGTTTAATGTGTAACTAAATTAAGTTGATAAATAGGGCACTTGAAACACTAAATATGTGAATATACTTAAAGCTTTCACCTTTCACTGACGATTTTATGAGAATTAACATCATTAAGATAACTTTTAAAGTTACTGCAGAACAATAATATGAATGAATTTACTCCAGCACGCTAATAAAATAATAAAATATATTATTTCACTCTAAAACACACTAATTCAAGTAATTCATAAGTCTTGAGTACCAATTTTAAGTTAATTATGCTGATTTTATTTCCCTGAATGAGATTTAAATTCAAGTAGAAATGCAAATTCAGGCCTTTCCTTATTTTATTTATATTTCTCGGCAAGTAATTGCTTTATTTTGATTGAATTTATTCCCTATTGAATTATATCTTTAAATACTTTTATTTTCATTTTAATTCAAAATAATATATTTAAAATAATTGTTTACAACTTCTCTGTTTTCTTAATTCTTTTCCCTATTAAACTGTTTACAGTAAAACATATTAAGATTAGCACGTGTAAATCTTTTGTAGTGCCGAAACTAGAATAATTTAAGAAATTGGTATATTATTCCTTGGAATATTTTGTTTCAGAAATATCTTAGCTATAAAAAGTAAGTTAAAAATAAATTATTAATGGAAGTTTTAATGAAAAATCACTTTTAAAGAAATTTATCCAGAAGCTTTGGTCTTATCGAAGAAAACAATCTCAACCTGAGGTTGTGCACCATATGATGGAGTGACCACAGTAAAAGAGCATATCCATTAAAAACATTATTGATTAATTTTCTGAAAAGAAAGCACAGAATAAAATGAACAATAGAAAGAACATACTAAGAATAGAAAGAACGTACAGAATAAAATGTATTATAACCCTTAATATTTAATAATTGACTTATTAAAACTACTTACTAATTTGAAAGCAAACTTAATAATTATTACTAATTTTCTTAGGCCGGTATTAAAAAGCAAAGTTTTTTGAGAGAGGGCACTTATTGGAAATTGGCACTCTCAGTTCTTTTTTTTGTGTTTAACTGAAATCTATATTTTGTCTTCAAAGAAGCCACCACAGAAAATCCAGTTTCACAAAGGTAGTATGTTAAAAATGGTAATAAAATGGAAAATGCCCTTGTTTAAAGCAGAAATCTCATCAGCTAATCCTGTCCAAATTTCAAAGACTGACTTATTACTAATTTGTCTTTTGCTTTCACCCCTGGTCGTGAAGTGTATGAAGGTTTCTTCCTTGACAATTAAGAGCCCTATGGGAGTAATGTAAAACAGATCACTAATTCACTTGTAACTTGCAATCAGTCAGACGTCAGCAAGAAAATACTTTTTTAAAATTCTTTGCCATAATGACTAAATAATTTTCAGGTTATAAAATAAAATCTTACATGTTAGCCTTGTTAGTTTTAGTACGGTTATTCACATTTGCAAACAATGTCAGGTTTTTTTCTTTAAATTTCTCCTCCACAATTCCAATTATCTACAAAAAGCATTAGCCTTATCACTCGCATCCAGTATAT
Organism: Latrodectus hesperus; assembly: GCA_037975125.1. Classification (NCBI taxonomy): domain Eukaryota; kingdom Metazoa; phylum Arthropoda; class Arachnida; order Araneae; family Theridiidae; genus Latrodectus; species Latrodectus hesperus. The sequence continues at coordinate 116,371,008 of CM075853.1, read as the reverse complement.
ATGTATTTAATCACTGAAGATGAAGATTTAAGTTACTTAATTTCTCGAATATATTAATCAAGTACTTCAGTTTTTTATGTATATACAATATGAAAATTTTAGGTTTACGGACTATTTTCTTTTTTTTTATTAAAATGGCAATATCCTCTCTTAATTCAACATATTGATCACGTTATAACCCCAATTTGTCTCACTGTAAAATATTAACACTGTATGTGCTGCCCACATATCTTTTTAAAGAACAGAAAAGAATTTTGATTTCAGAGGTTAACACAATATTCAGACCAATACTCGTTTCTTTGGAAGCCAGAGCTTGTATGGATCACACAAATGTGTCCTGACGCATTGTGGTGAATTTCCTTTACAAGTGCTTTTATACTTCAGAATCCTTTGGACATTGAGAGAGCACCATCAGTGCATATTGCGACTCAATGTTTCCCTTCTATTTATTTGGCCCATTCGTAATATCAATTAAGATATCAAATTATCAGAGCGCTATTGCTTTGAGTTAAATTAGTTTGCAGAAACATAATTGTTGAAAATTAGTAGGATTCTCTACTACTTTCATATCATCACAAAATCGAACACAGGCAACGAAATGAGCATCTTTATGAATGCCTCATATACATGATACAAAACTTTGAGAAAAGCTTACAGCGTAAATCTTCAACTATACCATCAACTCAACAGGATACATCTGAAACAGATATGCAATGCAATAGTATCTCCCAATATAATGTCTACAATTTCAAATGCTGCTAGCAAATTAAGCTCTTCCTCAACGGTGAGAGGCATTTTCCATCTGCCTATTTTTATTTGAAGCGTTATAATGAGAAAAATAAAAATTTTCATTCACAAATTGTTTTTAAAATTATGATTTTTGAATTTCACAAATGATTTAATTTCAATACGAAGAATTCTTTGGGTTAGTTGTGACGCATTCACTATGAAGCATTTCTGAAATTCATTCAAGTTTATTAGGTTTCCTGGTGTCTGAGACATTTATGAGCAAATGCTACACACAAAAACTTTTTCTTCGTTTACTTCAGTACTATAATTATTTTATATTTCATATGTTTGATTATTATTTACAAGTTAGGAAGGAAATTATTATCCCAAATGAATAATAAGGAAATTAATTATTTATATTGCTTAACTTTTATTGAAAAGTTAGCATTAATGAATGTTTTCAGTTATAAAACTTATATAAATTTTAAAAAATTTAAAATTGTTATGATATTAATTTTTTATGTTATGTTACTAATTAAAATGTTGTGATCAAATCATATGACACATATACATATATCTATATATCTATGACTATGTATCCAGCTATCTCTGTGTATATATATATATATATATATATATATATATATATATATATATATATATATATATATATATATATATATAATAATAATATATATATATTTATATATATATATATATATATATATATATATATATATATATATATATATATATATATATATATATATATATATATATATATATATATATATATATATATATATATATATATATATATATATATATATATATATATATATATATATATATATATATATATATATATATATATATATATATATATATATATATATATATATATATATATATATATATATATATATATATATATATATATATATATATATATATATATATATATATATATATATATATATATATATATATATATATATATATATATAGTAGATATTGGAAAAAATACGTGTTAGATTTCTTTAAATATAATTTAATTATATTACTAAAATTTTTCTCAAACAAGACTAGTTCATACGTCAAATGTCAACTAATATAAAATCCAATCCTATTATAGAATTCAAAAACTGATGCTGGATAATCTCTATAAGACTCTGCGCCAAAGTTTATATTTGAGTCACGTCAGACTAACAGTTGCACCACTTGTTCGCTTATAAAAGAACATTCCCTTAAGGTTTAGTTTTCGTTCCTTTTGCTACTAACCCCGATGAGCCCTAGTTATATATCTCCTTCCTCAAAAGTATAGAAAGCGTACAACTTACGCCCGGTTGAATCTGTTGCCTAAATTCTTTGTTATCTTTCCCGATTTAGTAAATCCATGGCAGGCTTCAGGGATTTCATAACCAGATGTTATGGTTCCAATTTTTCCCTACTCACTACAGATTTACTTCCCCATGGGACGTAGGTTAAGGCCTAAAACTTTTCTCCTGAAAACATTTGGGAATTTCTTTTGATTTCTTCCTCGCCCCGAATTGTACAAATCGCTTAGGGAAAAGATGCGAATGTGGATTGTGATATTCTTATTCATTTCGTTTTTCTTCTTTATTGCAGTTGTTATGCAACTGTAAACAGCAGAGGATGTTTTTTGGTATTTTTATAACAGAATGGGCTTGCCTACACGGTTTTAGAGATTCAAATCATGTTTCGTCTAGACATTTGAAGTGAAAAAGTATGAGTGGAATCACTAAACAAATTGTACAGGGATAAACTACTCTCCTGAATTGAATGTTAGGACAACGAGTGCAAAAATCAAGAAATACTTGCATCGTACCTGCACAGTATTGTTATTCTTTTCACAAAAACTGTTTAAAATGTATGACTTTCTTGTCAAATGTATTATTTTAGAAAATTTAATAATATTAAATTTTTAATGAAAAAAATAAACGGGTTTTTCGCACACACAATTCCTAGTTTCTATAACATAATCAAACAGTTTCTGTGAAATTTTCAATATCATTACTTAATAAAAAATTCTTTTTATAACCCAATTTTATAATTTCCTTATTTGCTGGTTTTTAGTTGAGTTACAAAGTCATATAAATTATTTATTTATATTTAGAATTAAATTGTTTAGTATTATAATTTAAATTTACTTTCATTTATTCATATAAATATTAAAAAAAATTATTGAACTATCACTTTAAAACTTCAGAATTAATAGTTTTCTCCAGCTCCTATTGCTGTTTACAACTTTTTATACTATTTTCTTTATTTTCTTATTTTTCAAAATGTTTTATTTTCCAAAAAATTTAGAAGTTATATCCAAATATTTACTTTACTAATAAGGTTTGAATAAAAGATTCAGGAAATGGTATTTACTTTAGTTGAGAGAGAAATGACTTTTAATCTATATTATGTGTCTGTCTATACACAAGCTTAGAGAATTATTCTATATCAGTGAAATACAAATATGTGATATGACAACTTTTGTACAAATATGGTATCATTTTTTCTCTAAATGTTGCGCAATGAAAGATTTAAGAATGTTTAGTTATCATGTTAGAGGCGTAATACCTAATCTATCCTTAATAATTCCCTTATATAATTGAGATTAGAAGTCTGGTGGCCTAATGGTAGCACATCGTGCTCAAAAGTCACAGAATCCAAGTTTGGTTCTTGAGATGGGCAACCATGGTTCAGACTTTCATCTCTTCAATGGCTTGATAAAACTGAACATCAAGCGTGTTTTGATACAAAACACTAAGTTAACGTTGGGATAACCACATTAGGGACATAGGCTTCATATCTCAGGGCCCTCAGTCCCGAAAACGAATATGGACATTATACACCTAGGCCCCATGAGGCTGTCGAAACACTAAATTTTGTTTAGTTTAACTTAAAATTTAAACACATATATTATTCTAACTTTGAAATTATGCATTAATAATATGATTAAAATAACTTCAAAATTTTGCGTAGTTAAAATAGTTTTATTCAAAATGCGGCAAATTAAAATTATTTGCTCTCTAAACGATTTATTTATAATATGTAAATGAAATAAGTATTTTTAATCATATTTTACATTACAGCTTTTTCCGAATCATTCGCTGTATCTTCTGAAGTCCCAGTCTTTGCGGAGCCTATTCCAAATACTACAGCAACTGTAGGACGAGAAGCAATAATGAAATGTACAATTGACAACTTGGATACATATAAGGTATATTTGATATCACTGTCTTATTCATGTATTCAATCTTAACTTAGAAAATGAATTTATCTCAGAAATATGACACATAAATGCAGTTACACACATCTATAAGATTTTCACAGATCGTTTATTTGAATAATAATAATAATAAATGAAACTATAACAAGCATTGCTTTTCTGCAGAGTATTATAATTATACTTTTTAATTATTTTTTATTTAACTGGAATGTGATTGAAATTTAAGAATCAACTTCTGATAGGATTTAACCCAGATGTTTTAATGAAGGATTTAGTTTAATAGATTTTTTTATTAAATTCCGCAAATTTGTGTTATGTTTAAAAATAATTGGTAATTTGAATTGATTCTTAAAAATACATTTTATTACGATATATTTAAATTTTTATTTCGCCTTTTAGGAATTTTATTGCTTTTATAGTGTTTTTTTACGATTTAAAATTTTTAAATCAATAAAATTTATATAGTATGTTTATATAAATTTACAACAAATTACATTGTGTTATGTAAATTTTACACTGGTCTAAATTTGATTACATAAAATAATAAATTATAATAATTTCGATTATCTCATTTATCATACATTTTACTACGTATTATAATTTTTGCATTCATTGCATATTGTCAATTTTTCAATTCTTGCTATTTTTTCAGTTTCTACTATTTTTTTCAATTCTCGCTATTTTTGCTGTTTTTTCAAAATGGTAAATAAATTTTGACTAATTACATTGTACATATTTTGATAATAGTTTGCATGAAAAGTACCTTTCCGAAAAGTTCAATTTTTGATATTTTAAATAAATACACATTGTTATACAGCCAGAAAAATCATTGATGCCTTCATAATATATTTTCTTTAATCAACCGCACAACAATTATTACCAGCAAAACAAAGATACCAAATCAATTGAAACCATCGGCGAGCCTATTTCAGCTTCTGGCGAATTGCACTTTGCTCACTCGAATATATATATTCTCGAATCCTTCTTTTCATAGAAGATAGAATCCCATTCATATGAAGCAAACGTGCAGCAGAAGGAGAGAGAGATAATTTTCTTCGAACCCTTGCTCGTTATCTTAATGGAAGCTCGATAAAATAATAAGAAGAATGGAAGAAAAGAAATGCGTGGTGAAAAATGAAAAGAAACCCATGGAAAAAGAAACGTTCTTCATTGGGAACAAATTCATCTGGAATCATTATCTCTGGAACAGATTGGAAGATGCTGCATTATTTCAATTCATTTTGCCGTATTTAATGGCTGACTGCTGTGTAAATCGCAGGGTGAAATCGACTAGACAAATGCAATTGTGTCGTCGAGTAGGGTTTTTTTGCTAAATTTGTGGCATCAGTCGTCCACCTTCTCTTTTTGAACAGTAGTGGATTTCGTTCTGGATCGAGTTATTCCGCAAAAGCTATTGAATTGTGATTCACAAAATCTATTCTCCATTGCAGTCATTTATAAATGTTAACATTTTTAAAAGCCACTTTCTGGCAATCATTTCTCTAATAATGAGATGAATCAGGAGTAAGTCTTTTCATAATCTGAAAATTTTTATTCAGTTTTTGAAGAAGTACAAGAAATATTTTGGTAAAAACTTCCACATGAATAAGCAATAAGCATGAGGTTTTCATGATTAGGACTTATTTTTTCAATAAAATAACGATTTTAAGCTATAAAAAGTTTAAAAGTTTCAGAAATGTAAGTATGACTAGCATATTAATTCACTGTATGCCTATCAGCCTAAAAATGAATTAAAAATAAATACACATGTGTTTTGTAGAGATATATCCCAGCAAATTTAACTAAATACTCATTCAAATAGAAATGTTTAAATTTTATAATATTTTATATGCAAAATTCATGCATTAATAAGTTTTTAAAAATCTAAAATAATAATTAAAAAGTTATTAAAATCTAATTAAGTGTTTAATATTTTTACAGTTTAAGTTTGATTTGTATAATATTATAAGATATTTTTTCCTGTTTTGTGGAAAAACTATTAAAATAAACATAAACTTTCTGATTTGCTTAAGTAAAACTTTTTTAGTCTCAAAATTTTTATTCAGTTTCTTCAAAGCATTAGGAATTTTCAAGTAAACATTCCTACATAAATAAGCAATTCATGAGCTTCTAATAATTGTGAATTATTTTTGTCAAAATAGCTGTACATCAAATATTATTTTTGTCAAGATATTTTCTATATCACTTTCACTGAATTCAGAAAGAAATTATTTTCTTTCATTACAATATAACTAAAGATTTTATATGTTTTGGAATCATGTTTATGAGTGTTTATTATCATGCTCAAGCATGTTTTTGTTATATTTTCAGATTATGAAATAATATTTAATTATATATCCCTCATATATATTATTTATTTATCTCTATAAAATTCTTGTGAATTAAATAAAAACTCAATTTGGTTTTACATTTCTAGTAATTCGAAGCAAAATATTTATCGTAAATAAAAATGCTTCATATGACTCTTCTCAGAAATATTTTTGTATATAAGCCAGAACATCATTAATCATTTCCTTTTAATAGTTTTAGTGAATAAATAATAATTTGATTTTATTATTTACTTAATAATATTTGAGAAATTATAATCAAAACACAAGACACACACACACACACATATATATATAATATTTTCTTCAAATATCAAAACTTTTTTCAACTGTTGTAAAAGAAAATATTTCTTTTTCATACCTTATTATACAAAAGAAAGGATACGCTACTATCATTTTACAAGACACGTATCATCTAACAATAACAGCGAAATCAATAACGTATTCCTTCTTAATAACTTATGGTATTTTTTATAGGTAGCCTGGATAAAACTTGATACCCAGACGTTATTAAGCTATCACACTCATGTTATCAGCCGAGACAAGCGCTTAAAAATTACAAACAGCAATAAAAGGCAATGGTTTCTTCATATCAAAGATGTTAATGTCTCTGATCGGGGCTATTACATGTGCCAGATAAATACGGAACCGATGATAAGTCAAGCTGGTTACCTCGATGTTATGGGTGAGTGTCGATGAAGAAATATCCCATCCTTTTTATGCTTTTACTCAAATACAAAATATTGTATAGTAGTTATTATGATGAATTATTAATGCAAATAGTTTTATATTATAATATAATAATATATTTTGCCAATACAATAATAGTTTTATGTAAGACAAATAAAATCAAAGTTTCATAGACCAAGAAAAAACCTCATATTAATTATTTCCTAGAATTAAATACTTTATTTCCTTAAAAAAATCTAAATATGAGTTTTTTTTGAGGTTTTTTTAATATTTGTTTTAAAATAAATATATTTTAAACTTTATTGGACTTCAATTAACTTCGTAATTAAATTTTGTAACTCGAATGCACATTGCAAATATTTGTTAATTAATTGCATTATGTATATGCTAAATTAGTATATTAAAATTACTTTTGTAAAAATTAATTTATTAACATTTGATTGATACCAATGTTATTTTTATGGAAAATTAAATAATTTCAGAGAAAAATATAATTAATTACAGTTTTTTTTAATTATGTGTTTTATTTTTAAAATTAACTAAACAAAGAAAATTTATGACAATAATTCGAAAATTGTTTTAGTAGAAACAGTAATTTTTAGCAAGATAAAACTAAATATTAGTATTTTGTGCTTTTATTAAAGTCGTTTTCTTTTATCTAAGTTACATCAAAATGGCTCTTTGTGTAGTTTAAAATTAAATTTATGCGAATTAAAATTAGTGATTTGAAAACAGTAACAACTAGATTTTTAGAGAAATTTGGGAAAATAAATGTATTAAGTGTTAAAATACCTAAGCAATACAAAACAGAATATTTATTATGAATAAATAAATTTATGAACTCTAGACATCTGAAAAATGTAATTCTAGAAGATTTTTATTACTAATTTTAATGTCACTTTGAAAATACCTTCGTAAAATTATTGATGCTCTTTTTCTTGACTATTATTATATAGTTATAGTAATAGTATATAGTTATTGTTTCCAAGTGTTCTTATATGTTATTTAGTTTTGGATTAAGCAACAAATAGTTTTATGCTTGTGTTTCTAAATGTGCTGACATCAATCACATCAACATATTTTTCTTACGAACAATAAACACTATAATTATTAATTGAAAAATAAATCGCATGTACAATAATGTCAATTCTTAGATTCACACAATTTAGTTGTATAAGTTTGAGACTATTTTACTTTTTAATATTCATTTGTCAAATTAAAAATATTAATTTCCCAATAAACCCAAAATTAATTTGATTTCTAATATAAAAACAGGAAACACATAAAAATATATTTTATATATTACAAACATTCATATTTTCTAATTATATTCATATAATATCACAAATTCCTTATATTATTCTAAAAACATATTTTATGAAATGCTTCATTTGATAAATTCGTGCAAAATACAATTTTTCTGTAGATTAAAGTTCTACAAGAAAGAAAAAACATTTATGTACCTGAAAGAGAAAAAAAGTACCTTTAAAATATGTGAAGTCAAAATTATTTTTTTTTTCAAGTAAAATTCTAAAAAAAAAAAATCACAGCTGATTTTTAAATGTATTCTACAATTACAGCTTTCCAACTTTTATGAAATTCATAATATTTTTAATATTTAAATACTGTTTGTAAAATTAATCTACTCATAAAGTATTAAAATATTAAACATATTTAGCAAGTGTTAAATTATTTTGATAATTGAATATGCGAAAGATACCTAACAGCTTTGTCTGATTGTGAGAAGTATCATATACAATAGCCTCTTAGTTTGCTCTGTTAACTTAATTTAAATGTTTCATAGTGTGCTTAAAATAACATGAGAGTTCAGCTCCGTTTCCTACTTCCTGCAATGCATCTAAATTGGATTATTTAAGTGTTGAGTACAGCCGGTAAATTCAATTCAAACACTAATCTACACCAGCAGCTCAATAACTGGGATTGGAGATAGCTGTACCACTGCCGCTCCAATCCTTCAGCTTACTTATGCAATTACGAACTGTTCAAATATATTTGCATAAGAGTATTTAATAGCGCCGATTAGAGAACGATTTGAGATATAATATATTGTTCGGAATTGAGTTGAGAATCTGTAATTCGTTGGTGCCTTAGCACATTTTCTAGTACTACTTTGTATTCTCGAAGCATTCGATTTATGCGTCGAAGGCAAATATTGATATTTATACTAATTTAAGTGCTTAAGAGATTTGAGGAATATTTCTATTTAAGTTAGAATATCTAACATCCATCTCTAATTATCAACCTCTATTTGATAATAACTGCTTATGATGGTGTTAAAAATTTGTATATTTTGCTGCGATATTCATCACCTATTTCCTTTACTGTTTCATTTACTTACAATTAATTTAAATTATATTGAGTGTGATGTGCATGTTATAAAATATTATTTGCAATTATAAAACTTATTCTCGTGTTCATTTTACTTTTTCTTGCGTCTTATAACAGAATTTTCAAATTTTTGCTCTTAAAATCACAAGTATTTTGGTTTATTTTCATTTACTTTTATGAGTTAGAAATATTAATTAGTTCTCTAAGTATTTTTGTTCTTAAAGGTTTGTAACAGTTTTAAAGACGCATATTTAATAAAAATATTCTTTTAATTTTGATAATTTTCTGCATGAAATTCTTAGATTAACAAAATATCATTAAATCTTTAAACACCTTTCTTAAAAACTGAACTGTAATATCTTATAAATTCTTAAATTTATAAGTCTGTTTTGTTGCATAAAATTAAAAAATAACATGATATTCAAAAATAATTATAAATTGATATTTTCATTGATAAAAAATTTCAATTTTTTATTACAAGCTTAACATTTTTGAATATTATTATTTAAACAGACGTTGCTAAAATCATTCAAAGGTAAAATTAATATAAAAAATAAGTCAAAAAATATAAAAGAGTAACGAAGCTTTTACTTTAAAAATATTTATCGTATTCAATAAATGAATTTCTTTTAAATTCACTGATTTTACAGCTAATTAATTTTTGGTAAGTATTTGACATAGACTGTGAAACATTTTATATTCTGTAAAGTTTATAAGACAGAATAGTTTTTGAAACAATAAATTTTAAAAATTTATAAAACAAGATTTACCATGTTTTAATGACTACTAATATATGAGTCTTTTCTATAGTTATAAAATACTTAAATCAGCTAATGTTCATAAAAATTATTAATTTATCTCACATGCAAAATTCGATACATTTACATATTTTTTTATATTAATTTGAAAATTACGTAGACACATTTTGAGGAATATTTATATGATTTTTTATTTATTTTCTACTAGAAACTTTTCTTGTTTGTCTTAACTTTGAGTTGCTGAAAAATAATAATTATTACATAAGTAAATAAATTATTATGTAATTAATGAATATACTTTTGAAATGATTAAGAAAGCATGCGGTTTAAAGAGAATGGTGGAAATGCTTATAATTATTACTAGCGGTAAATAAAGTTTACGCGATTGAAAATTAAAAGAAAAAATATGAAAATTTGGTCGCGAAATCAACATTTATGCCTTCAAAAACTAAAAATTATTAATTTATTACACAAGAATATTTTTTTCACTGCTTCATAGAGTAACTAAGATTTCTTAAAACTCCTCATAAAAGATGACTTGAAAATTTCACAAAATTGCGATTTACCAGAATTTAGGATATTGACTATTTGTAAGAAAATTGATTCCGGATAGACGCAAAAATGAGTTCCAAATGCCGTGTTGCGTTTGACTAGAATGTTATTTCTATTATTTGGAACATATTTTAAGACATATAACTTTAGAAAACGATTGGTCAGGATGCAAATGGGTTACAGTTTAATCAAGCAAATAATGAAAATGTATTACATTAGTAACTCATTGAAAAAGGAAACACCAAGATAATTTATACACTAACGAAATGGCTTAAGTTAAACTTAATAGTAAAAAAAATAGGATTAAATAGAAATATTAAAAACAAATTGACTTAGTAAAAAGAAATATGAATAATCAGGATATAAGCATTGTGTATGTTTAAGTTATATGTTATAAGTTAAATCCAAAAGGAGTGAAGAAGATTTACTTCTGAACATTGATTTTGGATGCAAAGATAATAGAACAAATAATGCATATTGATTAGTCATGTCTAGAATGTGTCATTAGACGAAGTTTTTGCCGTAGAAAATGCTATCAAATCAACCTCATATGTACTTTTGAAATATGAAACTACAGATGAGGAGGTTAAATAGTAAGGAAAGTTTTTATATATTATTCATAAAAACCAGTTGATACTTCGAAACCATACAAGTAAGATACAGAGACAGTAGGATGTATCTCAAGCTGCATCCATCGGGCCATTTCAGGGTATTTTCATTTAAGAATAATAATTTCAAGCATTTTGCAACTCATTTAGGCTATGCTTGAAAATAAAACAAAAGACGTATGAAATTACCAATATTTTCTCCCAGCTTAAATTTATTCAGTTAGTTTGAAACTTACTCAGATGAATTGTTGCTGCAAAATTAATCTCATTTTACAGTCTGTGATTCAGAGACAATAATTCTTCGAGATTAAATAGGATATTCCTCAAAGATTCATCGATAATCAATTTGCATCCATGCAAAGCAGATTTAAAACAGACTTTGTTATTCTAGGAACACAAACGCTACGTTGGAAACAAACGCTACGTTTCAATCTGTATGTTTCTTTAAATTGCCTGTATCAAAATTTTTATCCTCTTCTTTGCATCATTTCCAAGAATTAAAATTCATGTAATTATTGGTTTAAAATACAACGGATGAGACAATGATTTTCATAGACTAGTTTTTTCACCGCTACATTATTTATTTAAAATTTGTCTCTTGAACTATTTTATTCCTTACAGAACTAAATGTATATGATATATTTATATAAGTATGTATTTGAAGAAATAAGGACATTATTTCATATAATAGAATAATGTTAAGAATCGAATAGCTATTTCTTCTCTAACAAATAAAATTAAAAGTTAATGTTAAAATATAACATAATTTTTCACCATTTTCACAAAACAAACTTCAAAATAAAATAATATCAATTGATTAATATATATATATATATATATATATATATATATATATATATATATATATATATGTATATATATATATATTCATTATTAATATAAATGAATGATGATAAAGATTATATGTGTATCAAAAATAAATGTAATTTCTATTATTTATCGGTATAACAATCAACAACTTGTTTTCATTTAGAAATAAATGTTATTTCTTTCTAAATGAAAACTTTTGAAATACATTACAAAAAGTTGCACAAATAAGTAAAAAAAAACCTTATTTACAATTTTATAAAATTTTGAATTATTTTGCTATTTTAAATTTGTGATTTTTACCTACGAGAAAAAGATTTCCCTAGATGTCTATCTATTTTTGCATAGTTGCACATTTAATTAATTTGCTTCTTGCAATCGATCTAATTCTGTATCACATTATTGTTTTTAAAAGCACTTTTAAAATGCACACTTTAAATTCATTTTAAATAATTCTGAAAGCATATATGAACTTCATTTCACATTAACAGTCCTTAACAAAATCACATATTCTCAGTAACATTTAAAATTTAATTAATGGAAGTTCATTTCATATAATAGATATTATAGTATAAATTTGTTTTTACAGGTTATTTTTGCTAAATAAAAAAGCTTAAAGAGAGCTTTTGAAAGTTACAAATTTGCTTATGACTGCAAGACATTAAGATTTTTTAAAATTTAAGAAAAAAATTATGTTCACGTTTTTTTAATTTTATTTATTTATTTGAAAATTTTATGTTTTAGTTTCTTTTTTTTTTCTGTTCTGATATTTTTTAAAGTAATTTCAATATCCTATTTAAGTCTGTATATTTATTAATTAACATATAGTGGAGTTAGATGTTAACAATATTTATTTGTGCATATGTATGATTATTTTGAATAAATTCAAAAACGAGAACCATGAATTGTTAACTATAAAAGTGACGTTTCACACATAGATTTTGTATCCAGCATTGCACTTATATTCATACTTATTTACTTTATATATTGCAAATTTATTCCTTGTACATTCACCTATAAAAATTTAATCTATTTTAAGCCATATACTATTATTATAAGTACATGCTAACACGCATTTAACTTTAAAACTAAAATTCTTTTAAGTAAATATTACGAAATAATACTTTTTTGTCATATCACCTTAAGTAAGATACATGATTGTTTATATAATATAATTTAATATAGATTTGCATTTTTGATAGTATGTTTCAATAATTATTTAATTTTTGGTTAATAATTTAATGTAATATAAAAACAATTAAAAAATCAACCTGTCAAACTTCATTTTTCATTGAAATAAGCACAAATATTTTGTAATTTTGTAGAAACATTTTAATATTTGTGTGTCTCTATTTCTCTGATTGATTTAAAATATTCCATAAAGAATCTCAATTAAAACTGGTTTAAGTATGGATGCGTGTTTTTGTTACATCTATTCATAAAATCTAGACAACCAAAATAAATATTATAATAAAACTTTTATTATGCGATAATGATGTAATATCAGCAAATTTGTATAAGTATTCTATTCTGCAGTATAAGTTATTAAACAATCATTACAATTACAGGAACAATCATTCACGAGAAATAGCACATCATATAATAAATCGTTCTGAATTAAATAGAGGTGTGTCCTTATTAGTTAACCCCTCCTTCTCCGGAGCTGAATTTGATTGACGTGTTTCATGATGCCCTTCGTTCAAACACTCCTCAGTGGACATCATAATCAGTGTTCTCATTCATGTTTCTTCTATTCAGTTCCGCCGTCCATCGTGGAGGAGGAAACGAGCACGGACACCGTAGTGGAGGAGAGGTCGAAGGTGAGCCTCCGCTGTGGAGCATCGGGATATCCATCACCTCAGGTATCCTGGAGGAGGGAGAACTCCAAAGATATAAATCTGGGCCCTGTCGGCAACACCAGGAACATAGGTAAGGAATTCCCACTGTTTCTTCTCCGTTGAAGAATAATTCAGGAGGAAATAGTTTGAGGATCAGCATTAGTTCCCCATCAACGGTTAATCGATTAACGGAGGGAGCGGAACTGCTTTCCTTGCCGAGAAATATCGCTTATATAAGTGATCAAGTGTAGATAGCGTGAAAATAATAAACTCTAATTACATGCGCAGAAAGTGTGCGTTTTTCAGCCAATGCAATTAATTGTTGATTAGAAATGATATGTTACTTTACAAATGTGCACATTATGTGTTTAAAATATTCAATTAAAAATTGAAACTATATATATATAAATAAAGTTAAGTTAATTATGATTATATAGCATTTTCAGGTTCAGTAAACCATCTGTAAGTATATATATATATATATATATATATATATATATATATATATATATATATATATATATATATATATATATATATATATATATATATATATATATATATATATATATATATATATATATATATATATATATATATATATATATATATATATATATATATATATATATATATATATATATATATATATATATATATATATATATATATATATATATATATATATATATATATATATATATATATTACAATTCTAAATTTATGAATGTTCCTTTATTTTATCCCTATAATGTAGTCCTAAGTCACTGGTGGCAATGAATTTCTATGACCTTTCTGAAACATTAAACAACCCTGTAGCTTCCACTATATAAACCCCCTTCAGTAAAAAACAGCACACACATATCTACTAACAACCATAAGTGTCATACCTATATGTTACAGATGAACAATTTAAGTTTATTTCATTTCTTCTTTAAATAAATGATATTTGGAATGCATCTGCTTCTAAGTTATGAATTATTATATTCTAAAATAATTATATATATATATATATATATATATATATATATATATATATATATATATATATATATATATATATATATATATATATATATATATATATATATATATATATATATATATATATATATATATATATATATATATATATATATATATATATATATATATATATATATATATATATATATATATATATATATATATAGTGTGTATGTATGTATATAGGCATTTTAATGACTTACGCATTTAAAGATTATTAATGTAATTTTGATTCTATCAATTAATTTGTAGAATGGTAATGTTATTAACTTAATATTTTAATGTATCAAAAATAAAATAAATCGTTTAGTTTCTTATATGTAATAATAATTTAGCCCTTGGTTATTAAGATAGATAAGCACAATAAGCCTTTGCTTACAATGGGATGTCGTGTCACACCTTTAGGAATAATATTTTAAACTGTTTGTTTCCTTGAACTTTGGTTTTTAATTGATTAATTATTGAGTCCATCAATAAACTTTATGATATGATGAAACAGACATATCATTTTAGACATGAATAAATAAATACTATTATATAACTGAAATGTGGTCATTTTTTAGAATAAAATCTTATTTCCACTTTAAAGAATTTCTTGTAAATAATCTGCTGATCAATTACATAATTTAATAGATAAAATAGTCTTTGGCCTTTTAACGGAATAGTCTGTTTAATCTGCTCATTACCTAATTAATATGGAAGTGATAATATTTATACACATAATAAACATACTTCTTACAGATATGATACGAATATTAAAAACTTTTATACGTCGAATTCTATTATATTTTCCAGACGTTTTTATTTTTTAATCTTATTCTGTTTTTCGATATTCGTTTTCAAAATATTTATATTACTTCATTTTATTTTAAATGAGCATTAAGAAGAAAAGTAATATGTGGTCTTGTAAAATAACTTTAAATTCATTTCAAATATATAGGTATTACATCTTATATTCTTTTTCTATGTTTGTACCATGTTTCTAAATTTTTACCATTTTAATTCTACTTAATAACCAACTTTGTTGCAAATAATCTGTTAAAATGACAAATTGTTATATTATTTCATATCTTTTACTTGTCTATCACTGGTCAGGGCTTCATTATCTAATGTCAGGTCCGTAAGTTCTAAATTAAAATTTCTCATTTTGTTTAAATGAAGAAGTAAAAAATTTCTGATAAATTTAACTACAGTTATTTTTCCTTTATTTTCCTTTATTTTTCCTATTATTTTTCCTTTTATATAAAAAATGAAATGAGCTTCATTATAAAAACTTGGAACTAAAATTTTGCTGACTAGATAGTTAAAGTAAAGTTAAATTCAAAATGGTTCGAATAATTATATTAAAAATTGAAGAAAAAAATTCTTTTATACGTTTGTGTGTAAATTTCAAATTTGTGAAAATTACCAGAAAAAAATTTCTATTTAATTTAAAAATGAACGTAAAACAGCAAATTTTAAATTACCCGAGCTATTTCAGTGAATCTTGTTTGCAATAGAGGGTCAATCACTTTTTTTGTCAGGGCTTCATAAATAAATCTTTATACAAAAGAAAAAAAAACTGTTAGTAGTAATGTGATTATTTTTCTCTTTCTCCATTTGTTAAGCAACATATAAGACCCAAGTTTAAAAGTTTAAATAGCAGCCGACCAATGGCTGAGTGGTTAGCGTTCCTGACTCTTGAGCCATGGGTCCCGGGTTCGAATCCCGGTTCGGGCATGGATGTTACTATCTCTCTGTGTCTCTCTGTCCTTTCTTGTGTGTTGATGTATGAATGTGGCCCGCCCTATAAACGGGTCTGTGGTGGTATGACGCGGGTAATGCTACTCGCCTCCGTGACTTGGTTCACAGGTGCCCGCTGGGTAACGACAAATGAGTAGCAGTTTCCGGCCTTGTTGTGGCGAAGGGTTAGTCACCCAAGTGCCCGCCGTTATTAAAAAAAAAAAGTTTAAATAGCTGGTAATTTGCAATTTTTCCTTTCGATATTAAATTTGAAAATCTTTGTATAAATTAATTGAAAAAGTATATGCGATTGCTAATAATTTATATAAATACATTTAAATTGTATTCTCATTTTTTACCATTTATATATTTCCGCCACAGTTACTATGTTTAAAACTTAACTACTAAAGTATTCCTAGTTACTATTATCCTTTTTTGAACCATTCAATTAAAAGATATGATATAGTAACAAAAATATATATTTCTTAGTATATCTTAATATACTTCACAAATATATATTAATAAGCTTCTTACCAATTGAGACTTATGATATATATCATATGAAGTAACACATATTGATTTAAGGCTGAAAGTACTTATATTGATTTAAATGAAACTTATTTTAAAAATTAATGCATGTACATAAAATGTTATCATTGAATGATACAATCACATCCATAAAAACTAACAAAGATTCTAGAATTTATAAATGTAAATTTTCAAATTTTAAAAAAAAATTTCATGTCAGTTTTATAAAAATGATAAAATTATGATGTATTATGATGTACAGAAAGAACATTATTGAAGGAAATTTTATTTAATATATCAATAATTCTTAGTTTGTTAGAACTAAACTTTTTGCCAAAGATAATTTTAACGTTTACACTAATAAAAAATTTTATGCAAATTTTACATAAAATTTAAAGTAAATCAAATTTATTTCATCAGCTTTAATTTGAAGGTATTTATGAAAAAGAATGTATAGATATATATATGACATCATTTTAAATATTTTAATTATTTGTATTTGTTACTTTATATCTTAGATAAAAAAAATTTCCTTATCATATAAGAAGAATAGTTTCTAAAAACTTTTAAAACAAAGTTATAAATATTTTGTTATATTTTCCATAATTTTCATAGAACTTTAAGCATTTTTATTCCAATTAACATAATTTAATCGTTCAACAAAATGCCAAGATATTCCCCATGAGTCATATCTTACCCTCTAAGTTCCCCAACAATAGTTCATTTTAATAATTGCTTTCCTTTTCTTCTTATCATCATTATTACGTCAGCATTTTTTATAGATAAGCATAATAATGCTTTCGCTGATTAATGCTTTCTGTATTGCAGGTAAGCGAAGTTGAATGCTTTATTTGCGTAAGAATACCTACACAAATATTTATCTAATATCATATACCTTGACGGCGTTGATTAACATAATATAAACTCATTAGTTTTTTTATATAACTATAAAACACACAAAATAAAAGGAAAATGAAACGATGTACCAACATGGTCTTATTTAAATTTACGTATTTGGTTTCCTCGAATAGATTGATTTAATAATACATATAATAAATAGATTTGTATTTATTTGCTATTTGTGCGGGTTTGGAGGGTTTTTGATTTTGACGACTAAATTAACAGTTTATTTTTCAACTTTGGATTTAATATTATATTTGGCTTGACATTTGTAAATTCATTTTTAGTGTGGCTTCGGGGTGTGGTGGCTTCATTAAGACTTTATTCTGAAGCTATTCCAGAAAAGCCATACTTAGTGCCCTGTTGGTGAACACCCCTGAAGAAGCTGGCCATATTGTTACTTCCTTTCATTTTCCTTTTATTCAGTATATCTTTTAAATTTGGAATTATCTATTTAATATATCTTCCATCTGTTTACTATATTTCGTCTTTTCACTTTATTATTCTTCATTTGGCATTTGGTTAAATTAAAAAAAATTCAATTAATTATATTGCAGTAATTATATATATATATATATATATATATATATATATATATATATATATATATATATATATATATATATATATATATATATATATATATATATATATATATATATATATATATATATATATATATATATATATATATATATATATATATTGGTATAGGTTAAACTTGAGTATTTCCTAATTTTATGTGTATCACAAATTTATATCTCTCTAAATAAATTTATTTTCTTAGAATTCACAAATATACGATTATCTAGCTGCCTAAGAGCAGATAAAGTTTTATTATGTATCTATCTATGGAACCTTTTTAGGCAAACGAAAATAGTATTTTGAAAAACACAATAATCAATTTTAAGAAATTTAAAGATTGAATTTTATGCATTATTATTTATGTTATATTGTACAATGAAATTTTATGGATAACTTTGTTTCTATTTAATATTATAGTTCAAAGAGTAGAGGGTGAGTTTCTTAACTTAACCCAAGTGAGTAGAGAAGATATGGGAGCCTATTTATGTATAGCGAAGAATGGCGTTCCTCCATCCGTCAGCAAAAGAATACTTTTACAGGTTAATTGTAAGTTAGCAAAAATTATATAAACTCGGGTGATGCTTCATTCTTGAAAATTCCTAATGTGTTATTTATTTTAAAATGTATTTCATAACCACTGATAAGTAAACAAATTATATATATATAAGAATATCTTTAATTATTTGTATCAACTTGTTAATAATTTTTACAAAATCATATTTTTTCATAGAATAATTTAATTTTTTTCAAAATTTTTCATAGAATTTTTTTATAGAAATTGATGTTAAAATTAAATTCATTATTATATATTTGTCTTTCTGTTGCTCATATTGTTTATTTGCATATTTAAATATTACTCAATATTTATTTAATATTAAATATTCATAAGTGAAACAATATATTTTTAACTAAGTTATTATCTAAATCTAAATATGCGCTTCTTTCATGAGATTTTTGATATTTTAATATATTTCGTTGAGTATTAAGATTAAAATGTTGATAAATATTGATATCTAATACATAATTTTAGTTCAGCCTAAAATACGTGTGGCTAACCAAATGGTCTACGCTGCTGGAGGTACAGAAGCAATTCTTGGTTGTAACCTGGAAGCATCTCCTAGACCCTTAACTTCTTGGATTAGGCATGATGACGCTGTACTGATTAATAACAATAAGTACGAGTTGCAGGAAATAGAAGACTCATACAAGATATTGATGCAGTTGAAAATAAAGAATATTTCAGATGAAGATTTTGGTCACTATAAATGTGTAGCAAAAAATACATTTGGAGATAAAGAAGGATTTGTCAGATTAATAGGTAATTTGATAAATTCACGCAATGATGTTTAAGATTTATAAAATGAATCTTTATAAATAATAAAAATTAATGCATTCCTAGGTGATAGAATGTTTCCAAAGTCTAATATGTTTATTTTGCGGTATATTTCTGCCCAGAGTTGTTTTCAATTATTAACACTTAATAAATCAATAAATCATTAAACATTTCCTCTCTCTGTAGAATTTATGAATAATATATCAATTGATTTCTAACGAACATCACTACGCCTGTGCCTAGTGTGTTGTAATCGTATATTTTCTCAATTTATCTAATATATTTATTTGTATAAAAGTGGTTAAATTTCTTAAAACATTTTGAATTAATTTAAATTAATATTTTTTTAAAACAAATTGTTATTTACATGATATGTGTATATTATGCATAACATTTTTAAATTTTTTTTTCTTGTCAAATAAACATAATAAATAGAAATTCACTGTTATCAAACACAAATTTGTATAATTTACATGCATTTATGCTCTTTTTACAGCAAGAAATTGCGTTTGTAATAAGAAAAATTTAAATAAAAATATTTCGCAATTTTATTTCATTTTTAACATTAATATACCTTGAGCTAAAATTAATTAAATTTTATAATTATTTTCAAAATAGGGAAATTATAATAAATCAACTTATGGTTAAAATAGCCGTTATTACGAAATATGGACTAAAGTAACCTTATATATTCCTTGCATGTTATTGTGCGGCTCCATATATCTCGACATATGTGGTGTGTATTCTGAGAGTGAAAATTGCTTAAACTATAAAACAATTAATGCTTCCTATCTTTTTAAAATTTAGGTATATGACAAATTGATAGAAGATTAGTGTTTCTAAAATATTTTGTACAACATTATTTGATTACAAAATTTAATAACATTCAATACACATGAACCACATTAAAATTATCTTTCATAATACCTTCTAATAATTAGTATGAAATTATTAATTACTTTCATATTTAATACGTAACACTACTTTAAGTGCTTTACCAAACAGGATTGCATATTTGTTATTCACAAATAAATTATCTTAGAATGATATTAAGAGTAAAATAAAAATATTAGTTTTTATTTATTTTCTAATGCTCAGTGTTTATTCTACATGCAAAAAAAATTCTCCTTTCTATCTTAAATTGCATATTTCTACTTTTACAGAGATAGTAACAACTACAACTACAACTTTATCAACTATTGCTTTCAAAGTTTTCATTCCTCAGAGAGGTAATGGTATTTTTTGTTGTGTAAGATATTTATTCCTATAATTCATCTCACGTGATAGTGTACGAGCATTACCTTTAAATAATAAATGAATTCTACGAAAAATAATTTAAAATAATATTATTACATTTGCTATTTGTTTTTAAATTTCATATTTAGTGTTATTCAGTTATTAGATTACACAGAATGCTCATGATATATTATGTTTATTTTCATGTGAAATGAGTTTTATTATTTAAATATAGAAAATGCCTATATTTGTAAATGTGAATCCGCATGATGTATTTGTTCTCAGAATTTGAATTCATAATAGATGAGAGTAACTCCCTTGGTATCCTTCTAATGATGCAGTTGGGATTCTTAATTGAAACAAGCAAGTCATTAATTGAAACTCATTTCTTTTCATTGTCACTTAGACACAATGAATTGTCAAAAATCTCATATTGTTAAATAAATAATGAATTTTCTAGTATCCATATTACTAATGATCTTAATATTTTCAGTAATTACTGACTTGAATATGTAGCATATGAACGGTATACAAGATGTAGGCAAAATACTATGTAAGAGAACAATTGTAAAAATTAAGGAATTTTATATGTATTCAAAAATTCATGGACTATATTTATTACTCAAATATTTAGTAGGAGGCTCAGTTTAAAAGTAATGACACTTTTAAATGTTAATAATTATTTGTTTCTTCAGGAAATATATTCATGGCATTCGTTACATTTTTATTTCTTAAAGCAAGGTAAATAGTGTTAGTTGTTTTACTTAAAATTTTCATAAATGAAATCGTGTCTCTGTATTGTATGATTGCATTATCCGCGACCACTTTAATTAGATGATATAAAGAGTTTATTTAGACATAAAGTGATCAAACGTAAATATTTAAATTATATGGAATGCAATATCTGGCTCAAATTATTTATTCTATTTTTCTATGAGGCATATATTCTATGAAGTTACTAGTGTTTACACCAAATTATAGGGAAAAATGTTTACAACAAATAAAAATGTTTGACAATGAAATATTAAGATGTCTTTTCAAGTTTCATTTTGTAAATAAGAAAAATAAGTAAAATAAGTAAAATAAGAAAAATTTTGTAAATAAGAAAAAATCTTTTCAAGTTCAATTTTGAAAACATGTAAAGTAAAGGAGCTATTCTAATCAGCACAACATATTTTACTTTTTTAACAGTTTATACAGCTTTATTTAACAGTTCTAATTTTTTTTAAAATCGGGACAAATTACAGAAATATTTACAAAAATGTAAGTTTTACTAATTATTTATCATAAAGTTTATAATAAAAATAAATAATAAAAATAATAAAGTTTTACTGATTATTTATCATAAATTATTTATCATATTTACTAATTATTTATTAAAGTAAAAAATCATAAAAATTCTTTTTAACCTAAATTTTAAAAATATTGTTCATTGTTTAAAGAATATCAGTTGATAAAATATAATTATTATTTTATAGATTGTTTATTAAAAATTGATAACTATGCAATGCACATCTCAATTTTTTTATGAAATTTAAATATCACAGCAAATGCTTTGTTTATGAAACAAGAAATGAAAACATAATGTCCGGATATTAACTAAATTTTAACACCTATAAAATTTAAATTCAATCCCAATGAACAGCACATTTTTGAATATTTGTTGTTCAAAAATTATAATCTTTCATTGATATTAAAATGCATTACAACAAAATGATTCTTGAAACAAATATCTCTTTAACAACTTAATACAAAATATGATTAATAGCAAAAAAAACTTTGTATTAGGTTTTATTTATAAAAACAATCTGTTAAAAGGGCCAATAAAAATTTGAAATGAATTCTGTGGGATTAAAAATAAATTGTGTGCAAAAGACGAATTCATCTGTTTTATTAAATCTTGAAAAATAATGTTTCAATTTTCTGTGGTTTTATCACGAAATTCTGTCATACCTTGCTTTCAAAATAAATTGCAACTTTTTTGTTTGATATACAGTGACATATTTTTTTTTATTATAAATAACCATTTGACTACAAAAAATTAATTGTTTACTTATAAATTATTGATCTTTTTCTAAAATATATGTGTTGTTATTGTGTAATATTTTACAAATTGTGTTCAAAAATATATTTTTCTTTGCAAGCACGAGGTAATGAATATTATATGTTTTAATTTTCATTATTAAAAATAATAGCGTAATTATTTTAAACAATGATAATTAAAACACATTTATTTGTAAAAGGGAAGGCAAATAACTTTACACAGAAATGTATTTGCAATTCTATTTTTGTACTTATATAATATAATTGTAAGTTCTTATACACACAAAAAATTACAGACATTTTTACATACTATATTCATATATAAGAATGATTTTATAATTTATTTATTTGAATACACTATGTAATGAAAGTATATCTCTAAATATATTTTTATCAAAAAGAAAAGTATAAATTATGAATTACTTTGAAATTTTATGATTAAGGAGTTAATGGTCTGTGGCACATTTTCAGTTGTTACGAAATATAATCACTTTCAGAAGAATCTTTCTTTTAAGAATTAATTAGCTCAGTTAGGAAAGTTATTGACTAATTTAAATTCAAAATTACATTATAATTCTTCACATAAGAAACTTAAATAAAATGAAATTCTTCATAACATTAGTATATAATTGTTTCATAAATTATTGCATGATTTAATTTTAATACTATTATAGCTTTATCTTGATAAATTAATTTGTACTTTTTTTAAAGAATATACAATATTAAATACAGAACTGAAGAATAGTATTCGAAATAGTTTGTGATAAAATTATACTACAATTAAAAATTTACGTAATACTCCTTCTCATTGTTAAACGTGCCTTACTTGATTTTATAAAATTGATTTTATTCAATCGAAAAGGGGATCAGAAATTAAATAATGCAAATGAAGTGCAAAAATCTTACAAATATATAGTAAAAATCTTCTTGTAAGAGAAGAAATAAATGCATAAGCATATATACAAGATATAAAATTTCGAAACAAACACATTAAAAATAAAAAAAAGAAAGCTTCAAATCAGCAAAATGATTCTAAGCAGATATGAATTATGAGTTTGTCATTTCATACTAATTAAATAAACAAACACAAGATTCAAGCGTTTTAATATATTGAAGTTTTCATAATAGTTTATTTTAAAAACTCAAAATGTATTCTTTGTTGTTCATGATTGTAACGAATGCTTTCCTGTAGCTTAATTTGCATATCAAACTATATTGATAAAAATGCTCTAACTTTCTCTTGTTTCCTTAAAGTATCAACTGAAGTATATCCTGCTCAAGACGGCACAACAGAAAACAAAAAAGAATATGGTTCTCCAACAACAAATTCGTTAAAAGATGAATCACAAGTTCTGTCTTCAGGTAAAATTTATTTTTGCATATTTTAAGTTAATAGGTACAAGAAGTTTACCTCAATAAAATAAAATTTGTCTTCATAATATATATATATATATATATATATATATATATATATATATATATATATATATATATATATATATATATAGATAGATAGATAGATAGATAGATAGATAGATAGATAGATAGATAGATAGATAGATAGATAGATAGATAGATAGATAGATAGATATAGATATTAGGGTGGAGCGAAAAATACTTTTTTTTTCTGTTCGATTTGCTATAGTGCGCAAAAGTTAAATAAGTTGGTGGTATAAAAGACGCAAAAAAAATTTTACATTGTATAATATCTTCCGATCACGCAAGCGTCTTGAAATTTGAAAAAATTAACAAAATTTGAAAATTTCCCATAGTGAAATTAAAGATTTTTTTTTTTACTTTTTTCACTCGCTGCACTTTGAAATGATAACTTAAGACATTGTTAAAAATGATTAAAGAAAATTAATGAAACCAAACAATATCTTCCGATCGGGCATGCGCTTGAAATTTAAAGAAAATACGAGATATTTGATGTTTAATACTTGGTGCAAGTGCATTACATTTTTATCTGAATTATTTAATTTGCTTACAAAACCTCAACACTGCATTTGCAACGCAAATTGTGCAGCTCTCAGCTTGTTTTGATACACAAAAATTATGCAGCTTTTTCGGTTTTATCAAAACAGCCCAACTCACCATGTCGAGGTGGCTGCACTTCGAGTTCCACCCACACCCTTTTCAACCATCCAGCCGTGAAGAGTGTTTACTGTTTTCTAACTATGAACAATATATACGAAAAAAATTTCTTACCGGATTTGACATTTTAAATTTTATTTTTCATGAAGGGCAACACTGTATTCCGACTTCTTAGAAAATTTGGTATGATTTATCTCGAACGTAAGGTTGCTCTAATCTAACCATCTCTAGATTCTGGGCCACATGCTTTCAGTGATGCCTCTGATACAAGCTTGACACATCTTTCAACTGCTTGAGAATAACAGGTGAAATCTACGAGATCCCATCTCGGTATTTCAGCAGACTTTATGAGAGATTTAATTTCGTCTTCTGTTATGTTTCGAAGTACTGGAGGTGGAGATAATTTTGCTGATTCCCAATTAATCAGTTCAGTATAATCAGTAGCATTGAAATGAATCTTTGGTGTAAAAAAATTTCTAATTACTTTTTCTTTTGAAACATATTCCATGGTTTTTAAAACTCTTCTTAAACCAAGTTCCCGTATATGTGATATTTTATCAAAAATCATAGCAACTAATATATTTTCATGGTGGGCAAAGAAGGCATTCCGTTCGATTACGGGATCAACCACATTTTTTAGATAATTTGGTAAATAACGTGATGTTTCTATAGCTTTATAAATGTGAATAGGTACATTTGTAAATTTATTACTTGATTTTATTTGAAACCAGACTGCCATGTAAGATTTAGTAATAAAGGTGACTAAAATGTTTAACTCTGAACCCTCTGAGGGACATGATGTACTGACATACAGTCTAAGGACTCCATTGGCAGTTGTAAGCCATCTTGAGTGAGAAATAGGTACAGGGTTATGGTGAGACAAATCAGTGGAACAGTTGCCTGTTTCATTGCAAAGGAAATATCCAACAAGTACTTTTGATCACTGCTTAATATATCTCGATCAACTTCGGGGATTACAATTTCTTTAGGATCAAATGTTACAATTGGCAGCATTTCACACTTGATAAGTTGCTGCCCAATTTGTCCACAAAAAGAATTCGGCACCTTTGATTCTCCATCTAAATGTTTAAATATGTGACGTAATAGCAATTCAATAAAATGGAGTAAGCAAATAGCCCATTGCAATGGACGTCTAATGTAGGTTTCTACTTAACGAATGACGCCACTTTTACTGCCAGTATTAATATTAGTACCGTCACATCAACAAAACATCACGTGAAGTCAAGGTCTTCTAGCGAAAAGTCGTTTTCATTAAAAAACGATAGAATGCTACGAGCGATGTCCCTTGCCTTGCCAGAGCATGGAGACACATGGCCAATATAAATAGAACCAGGTTCTTTGATTAAAGAATAATGCTCTTCTTTTTTGTTCTTCTAAACTGTTTTGAACCTATCTTTTCTAAAACCAAAGTCTCATCATTTCTCCCATCGAAATAAATACCACAAGCTTTTAAATCTCTTTAAATTTTCGTTTTGAAGATCATTTCTGCTGCGAACTTTTACTCATGCCTTTTATACATGTGTATTCATCTTTTACAAATATTAAAATATCTTTATTTTTATATTCTACTGTAATAAATAGATTGCTAAGTGTAAGCAATTTTTGTTTATAACTAAATACTTGCATAAAACCAAAATCTTTATTATGTATATTATTCGATGAATTTGAACCGTCCTGGTTGGTAAAGTTTTCGTTTTTCTGCATGGGAAGTGATTTTATCACTCGATTGAATGAGATATTATCATGTTCACAACCAGTAAATTGGAAAAGACAAATATTTATAGCTGTGATGTTTTTATGTTGATGTGATAAGGGTTAGAGGGAAAATTGTCTGCTGAAATATGAAACTTGTCACTTGGCCGTGGTTAAAAATTACGATGCGATTAGCTGGGTTTAGCAGATTTTAAGTCAACAGAAATTGACAGCAACAAACATATATCAAACATATATATATATATATATATATATATATATATATATATATATATATATATATATATATATATATATATATATATATATATATATATATATATATATATATATATATATATATATATATATATATATTTTATTTTTTCCCAAACGCAAAAAATAACTTATATAAAGACTGAATATCCAATCATATAACTGCCTTAAGAAACTGTATCCATTGCTTAAAAATTATTTTCCTCTTACTTTGTATATTTAGTTTAAAAAATTTTCTTTTTGAATAGCCATTATCTTCCGATATGGCGGTAATTTCTTGATCAATTCTTTTGACATTACATATATGTATGTTATGTGTGTCTGGTAATCTGTGATTATATTCTATTTAGAAAATATATCTTGTAATTCATTCCCTAATCATAAACAAGTAACAATAAAATATAGAAAAGTATAATTATTTCATATTGCTATTGTAAGAATACTATGTTTTGATGTAATGCTGGGTAATTCGAAAATATAAATTTCAGGGTATATAAATTTAGATTTTGAATTGAATTAAATATTGAGAACTGTGAAGGTATTAGACAAAATAGCGAAACCACCTAAATGTTTTTTTTTTCAATAGTTGTCCTAAATTGTAAAAGATAACTATACTTTTGTTGGTCATGTTTCAAAGTAATATTCAGTATTTGTTTTTCTGTAAATATGTTTTCCAATTTTGATTGGAGTGTTTTTTTTTTCTCTTCTCTAATAATACAATTATCCTGTTGCCAATACCTAATTATTTCCCTCATCTTTATCAAAAAATATTTCTGAGAAAATACATGAAACTTTTTATTGCCTTGAACTTTCAAGTATTGTTAATATCCGTAAAATTCCTTCTGGCGTACTTATTTAAGTATACATTTTTTGCTCTTTAATTTTATATCTAGTTTTTTTGTAGTAACACCACTTAATATCTCTTAACAAAGAATTTCTATGATTCTTTTGTTTCATGTAGTTGAAAATAGAAAAAATTTCATTTTCTCTGCAAATAATGTTATTAAAGGAAATCTTAGTATAATAGCTCTAGATATATGAAATGCTTTTATTCATTTTATATATAAAGATGTACTTTATTTTAAATCTAATTTGACATATTTTTGCTTAATTATTTATTTTGCAATATTTTCTTGTTTTTTAAGACTTTAATCCAATGATCAACAAAGTTTTCACTACAAATGTACAAGTATTTACAAAAAATTCTTTCAATGTTTCATTTGAAACTTCAGTATTAACTAATTTTACTAAAATATCAACACTTTTTTTAATTTATTAACATGAAGTTAAAGAATTTTATATGTAAGGAAAATGAATAAGATATACACGCTTTTGCTAAAAAAAGTTACAAAGAAATTTTGCTGAAATATTATTTTTCATTTGCTTAAATGTATTTTGTATGTAAGCAAAATAATAGGCTAAATACACAATAAAATTTTAAATACGTGATTCATGATTAGAACTTTAATTGTGTTGAAAGTACTTAAAATATAATAGCATTCATAAGCCAGATCACATAATGCCACCTTTTCTAAAAATTAAATGTTACAAATAAATTTTAGAATTCATATGATACATTTGATTAACTGACATTAATATACATTTATTTAATTGAAAACAAAACTTTAGATTGTATAAAATTGAAATAAATAAAAAATTAGATGTTTAATATTGTTTAATAGATCTTCTGTAAATTACTCTACAACAGCAGATAATATTTTGTTTACATCTGCAATAAATACAAATTTAATGAACACATATAATCTTTCTGTCTACAGATGTACAAAATGGCACTATCAATAGTAAGTGAACTAAGACATTAAATGTACTACATCCACAAATGAATTAAATAAAAGAAGAATCCAATACTATAGATTTCACGAATACAATACACTGGCCAAGCCATGCTGAGCAATTTCAAATCTTTCTGTTAGCATAATCTAGAAATATCAAATGTAGTCATAATAAAATCAAATGTTTCACATCTAGATTGCAAATTTATTATGACCAAATAAAAAGTGAGAAATATTCAAACTAATACAGAGAAAATACTATGAAAATTATTTTAAATACACAGTACTTTTAATAAAAATGATTGATTTAAAATTAACAATAGTTGGATTATTTGCTTAAATTTTTAATTTATTTTCTTCTTAAACATTACACAGTGACAAAAAACAGTTAATTTAATTCAAATAATGAATTATAAGTATAATTTTTATTTATAACATACAAATAACGGAAGTACTTTAATTTCAATAACTGTTTAATGGTTTCCAGCTAATTACATCAAAAGTATTTTTTTTTTTTAAAAAAAATTAAATACATAATCGTATATTTCAAGCGTATATAATTAATAAATAATATATGTAATAAGTATTTATTAATGTATAATATAATGATATGATAATGAAGATAAGATAAAAAGATGGCATTCTAATTACAGCTCTTAAATATTTAATGGAAACAAATACTGTATTTTTAGTCATATAGGTAGAAATCAATAAATTGATTAAACGGACACAATATTCTTGGCTGATAACTCAGATTATACCTATCTCAATCTTAATAAAATTTCAAACATGTTATATTGACAATTTATAGTCAAGTTTCTTTAAGACCTTAAATACATTGTATATACTTCATTTTGTGTGTGTATAGTTTCATAAATTTTTTAATACATTGATTTGTATTTAAAATATATACTGAGCATTATTAAGAATGTGAAGATAAAGGATTATATTTGACTCGAATACAAAATAATTGTTTTATCGTTAAACTCTTCTTCAACACTTTAGCCAATTTTTACCTATAAAGTCACGGAAATAAAAATCATTGACTCTTACTAAGGCACCATCTTTATATTTCGACGTCAAAAGATTTGACTATGATGTCTGATAATAGATTTTGTGTTTCACTGAAATAACTGGAAGTATATGAAACGATACAAGCTGAAAACTAACTGAAATTTTGTAAAAATTTTTTAATTACTCCCTCTAATGTCCTCTTGGACATAAGGCATCTTGTAATCCCATACAATACGGAAAAAGCACCAGAACAAGGAAAGCTTTCAAAAGCTTCAGAACCACGAACATCAAGAAAAGAGGAGCAACTAAAAAAAGCAGGTTTTTCATGGAAAAAAAAAATATTCTTAAGTTCAGATAATTTGTCTGTAGAAAGGCACGGCTTTCCAGAAAAAGTACTTTTAAACCGAAATTGTCCTTACCCTTAAAAGGATAGTTTTTAAAAAATCTTTGAAAGAGATTTCATAGAAATCTCCAAGAAGAGACCTCAAGATAATGGAGAAGGTTGTAGCAGATTTAGTGTTACTCAGGGTGTACCACGAGGAGGTCTGCAACACCGTACACTTGTAGTAAAAATAGTAATATATCATTTACATTAACAAAAAATAATAGGAAAAGATGTGAAAAAAACTATGACATTAAATTACATTAAAAGAAGTAAAAAAAAAGTTGAAGGATTAGATTTTCAAGACCTATTGTTGGTTTTCCGTTCCATTTGGAGACCAGATATGTTTCTCTGTCTAGATATTTACACAATACTAAAATTCAAAATAGTTTCTTCAATATATTGTGCAACAAGTATTGAGATAGTAACCATTTGTTAAAATATTCTTCGTTGAACAACATGTTTCTTTTATGTTCAAAGCACTCATTCATCGAGCCAGAAAATTGAGAAACTTACTTCTCTAACTTTCTAACATTGTTATATATATATATATATATATATATATATATATATATATATATATATATATATATATATATATATATATATATATATATATATATATATATATATATATATATATATATATATATATATATATATATATATATGTATATATATTGACTTTTTGTAATTTATTTTTATTCCCCATTCTAATTAAATTTTTAGTAACCAATAGTGTATAATTTACTTTTGCAATAAACATAAAAGCTTTTTTCATCTAATATATTTGTGTTTTCTGCAAATAATTGTGCAACTTCATACTAATAATTGTGTTCGTATAAAATTACTGTAGTTTTCTACAAAAGTATAAAGTTTTCTGTCGGCTATTATTTCACTTCAATCCTACTGGGTTTTAATAGACACATATTTAAAATGGTATTTACTTAATACATATTTACTATTTATAATCATGATTATTTCTTACTTATGTATATTCCTTAAAATGTAATTATTTAAAGTGTACTCATTTATTTCATACTATTTTATTCTCTATTGTCGTTATTAAAAATATTAGACCCGTCAAAACATGATTAATTGGAAAATGTATTTAAATAAAACTAAACTCCATGAAAGCCCATGTGGGCCAAGGCCTACAGTGTCCATATCTGTTTTCATGACCGAGGGCCCTGGGGTGCGAAGCATATGTCCCAGTTAGGTGGTCAGCCTAACATAAGACCCCCAGTGTTTAGTTCCCAAGCATGCTTGGTACTCAGTTAATCGACCCACTGAAGGTATGAAAGGATGAGTCAACCTTACCCAGTCCGAGGATCGATCCTCGGACCTGTATCATGGGAGCGTGAAACGCTGCAACTAAGTCACCGAGCTTTTGTATTTAAATAGAAATAAAATAAGCCTCATAAAATTTAAACTATGTAATTATTTTTAAAGTATTAAGGAAATTTAATATAGCTGCAATTCTGATATAATGAAGTGACAAAAATACGAAATGAATGTTTTCTTACAACAAAGCAATTTTATTTCTTCAATTTTCTTTAAAGTTTTAAACAAGTTTAAGAATTTAAATACCATGTTTTGGATAAGGCTTGTGTAATATTACACTCTCTTTCTATCTGAAAAATAACTAAAATTTATATGACAATATGACACTTGATTATTATCGTAGCAGCTTACAGAAAAAATAATTTAATGCTTGAAAAAAGTTTATTTTATAAGGAACAACTGAAATGAAAAATTAATTTCAAAATATTTCGTTTTTCATCAACTAATTTTAATCATACCCATTTATCACTTCAGATATAAAATAAAATAATAAATTATTTAGTTATTCAAGGGGTATCACATTTCCATTTTTATGGGGAACAGAAAAATCCATAATTTGCATGTTATTAGGAATATAATACAGTAGAAGACCTTGAAAGTCATTATATCTCATGATATTCATGAAAAAATTTATTAAATAAGAATGTTTTGATAATTAATTTCCATCTAAATTTGAAATTTGATATCATTTTAAGTGTTTTTGAAAATATATTATGAATGAGACTTGATATTAAATTCTAGAAATAATCTATTTAAAAAAACAAACAAATGTAAGTTTAAAAAAATGAATGCAATGAGCTGATTTGATTTCTTTGTTAAGACCCTATCCAAAAATTTAGTGGCATGTTAAAAGAATTGTTAAATAATTATAATATAATAATTCTTATTGTCTTATTGCAAACTTATTTTAGTGTTCAAATATATTTCTGATTAAAATATTTCATAATACTGAATGAAAATTTAGTTTTATTAATATATGCTTTCCTTTATTATTATAGAGAAAATATTAAAACCTGGAAAAATTGAAAGTCGTATGGAGGATGATAAGGAGATTTTGACGGAGCATCGAGCCCAAACTAAAAAAAGTTCGAGTAAGTAAATAAAATATAATATATATATATATACATATATACATATATATATATATATGTATATATATATATATATATATATATATATATATATATATATATATATATATATATATATATATATATATATATATATATATATATATATATATATATATATATATATATATATATATCTTTTTTAAAGCTTGTATTTAAGCTTGATGTAAATAACATTTATTCATATTTTTATTTACAAAAATACTTTCTCTTGAATTAAAATAGTTCATACTGAACATTATTCTATCACATGAATTTTAAGCATAAATTTTATTTCAAATTTAGCCTTTATTATTTTTCATACAGTATAATACAAATGATTTTTTTTAATTTTTATACTATTTTTTTTATAAAATAGGCATTACAATTCAAAGCTTGGTTGAGAATTCTTGAACCTTGTAATGAGTTAAGCCATTATTTTAACTAACTTCGATCTACATGATAAGCAGAGAAGTAACGTGTTGTTACCGTAATAAGGATACAAATAAATAAACATGTTACTCTAATGAAGATGAAAATAATTTAATATAGATAAAAAATTTATCTGAAATTAAAAAGTAAAAATATTATTTCAAATGCAAATTTTGTTTTTCAAAGATTTTTGAAAATAAGATGACAACATCTAACAGATTTTAAATCAAGGAATGTATCTATATAATTATTTTGGCATCTATTTATCAGCTTCTTTTTAGAAAAAATTTAAACTCCAATAGATAATAAGCTATTTTACTGAATATAAATTGCATTTAAAATTTTCAACATGATTTTGTTATGCAGTTATTTTTTTCCCTTTAAGTCATATGCAAATTTTAATATTACATTAAAATATTTATGCAATATTTCTTAAAAATGTGATAAGTTTAATAAATATAAAAGTTTATACATTGAAAAGAATTTCGAAACAAAACTCATCATATTATTATTCACAAGATCAAATCAAAATATTTTTCTAAGCTATAGTTTAAGATTGAAATTTTTATAACGTATCTCAAATATAAATTTATTTTCATATTATCTTTTAACGAAGTACTGTAATGTTGCATACTTGCTAATAAATAAATTGTAATCTTTATAATTAAATATGCTTTATATAAATGGCTTACATGTATGTAACTCTTACGATGTTTTTATGAAAATGTTAAGTATTCTGATTTTAATATATATTTGTTTAGCTTCAGGTGGTGTCACTGTCAACATTGCTTTTTATGAAATTTCTCTTGGAATTGCATTTGTAAGTTTACTTTACAAAAGTTCACGTTTGATTTAAGAAGTTTCTTTTTCTTCTGAAAAGTCCTAAGTCAGTTGTACAAATCAAGAAATATTGTCCTCCTTGATTATTTGAGAGTTATGAATGATCAAAAAGTAAACAATGATTTTTTGATTTAGATACATTTGACACATCTTCTGAATTTAAAGACAATGGAAACAAAATAAATTATCATTTTACAAAGAAACATCTTGTAAAAAATTTTATTGATTAGATATAAAC
Organism: Latrodectus hesperus; assembly: GCA_037975125.1. Lineage (NCBI taxonomy): Eukaryota > Metazoa > Arthropoda > Arachnida > Araneae > Theridiidae > Latrodectus > Latrodectus hesperus. The sequence continues at coordinate 116,336,456 of CM075853.1, read as the reverse complement.
ATTGTAAATATATGTTGCTTATGTATCTTGTAAATATATAAATATTATGCATTTTACAGAAGAATGCTTTTATTAAAAAAAATGCTAACTGTTATCGATGATATATTTACTTGTTAGAGTTTGTTTCCATTCTGCATTATTCATAATTGTAATTTGGATGACTCACATTCTTACAGATTCCTAGTACATCCTTTCACTTGCTTTTCTTATAATACTTTAAATAAAATCTGTAACTAAATGTTTGAATTTAATATGTATTTACATGTTTTAATGTTTACATGTACATATGTGCCAATACTAAGCAAATTATGTCCGAGTTAATAATGTCACGTTCAGATGTTGTTGAAAGTCCTTGTACATGCTATTGTAAAATAAATGTTTATTTGTTCCATTAAGTGGGTCATCTTGTTTTTCATTCACTATTTATTTTGAAATATTAAATTCTATATGAAGTACATCTTGTCAATTATACATATTTCTACTATTTAGTAAAGTTATTTAAAAATAGATTGTATATCAAATGGTTTTCATGAAATAATTAACACAACCATTGACTAAATTTATAAATTGCTTTCTATTGCATGGTAAATCAAACTAATTATTTACAATAAATTACAAATACAATAATCAATACAATGTGTTATCATAAATCAGTTAATATATAGCTTAAATACATACATTTATTTCTTTACGTTATTGCTGCAAAGAAAACATATACCAGGTGCATATTGTGGGCTTAGAAAATTTTTATAATTTAATCAAAAGTGTAAGTGATTTATTGATATATTAGATGATCTGCATTAGTTTTTTCAAGTCAGCGGTAAACTCATGTTTTTATCAAGTGCCGAAAAGATTTTAAAAAACATTTGATAACAATTTATAAAATTCTACTTAATTATAGAGTTTAATGTATTATAATCAAGCAATAACTCTTGCAGTCTTATCTTACTTATAAAAACATTAATGTGCAACCGTAAGTAATAAATGCAAAATGAGGTAAATTTTCAAATGAATGAAAAAATTTTTAAAAGAATACTTGACAAAGAATTTACTAAATATATAAATTTGACTATTTCACATAAGAAATTAATACATTAATTTAAAAATTACTTAATTATTATTTATTATTAAAACATTACTTGAATAACTGGTATTGCATTATTAACGCATACTTATATATGTACTATGTAATAAGTTCATATATTCATGTAAAGCATTATTTTTAGCTCAAGTTTTTAGGTAGTTTAATTAAAAAATACATGTATTTAACAAGAATGGAAGCAATAACTATTAATTAAAATTAATGTTTTTATTCTAAAATTTAAAATAAAAGCAATTAAAATAGATAGCATTTTTAAGAGAATTTTTAATATTTTTATAATAAGTTATTAAAAATGTATTTAAATCAAATAATCATGAAGCAAATAATCATTTATTTTTCACATGGGCTGAAAATAGACAGCAAATATTATATTTTTATTTTTGTATAGGTTTTCAGTATGTTTTATTTCTACACATGTAAATTATATGTTTCACACACAAATATTAATATATAAATTATATTTACAAATCTTTATGTATGGCGAATATTATCTAATTGCTTAATAAACATCTGATATATCATTGTTGAGGTTTAATTAAAATGTCCTTGAATGCAATGAAGTTTCAGGTGACGTAAGTTATATTAATTATTTATCGTACTTGATTTGCTTATGTTATTTAGTGACATTATAAAAATATACTTTATAATATATAATAAATAAAATATACTTACGATTCAAAGATTATATTTAAAAAAGACAAGATTATGATAATAATAAGAATATAAATTGATAACAATGTTTAAGAAAATTATAGAAGTTACCTTGTTAAATGTTTCTTTTATGAAATAAGAAATTTACCCCCGTATTACCTGTATAAGGTTTTAATACAGAGCAATTTTCCGAGATAGGGAAAATTATTAACTGCCAAATAAAATATCTCTTGTTATTAGATATCATTTCTCATTTTTTTATTTTTCAATAAAACAATACAGTAAGTATTATTAATTTGCAATTAATTCTTTGCAATTAACTTTGCAGAACTTTGCAGAACTTTGCAATTAATTCTTTACTTTATCTGTAAATAGAATTTTCATTTTGAAAAAAAATTATATGTAAATATTTCATAATATAGTTCAATCTGTTAAATGTATTTATATATTTAATTTATATTTGAAAATAAAAATGAATTTTAGTACTTTTGGCAGCCTGTATGTACAATTAAAAACATGATACAATAAATTAAACATAATAATACAAGAGATAATATGTTTTTATGAACTATTGTTTACTTTAAATTATTTTAAATGATCGATGCTATTTTTCGCATGTTTAGATCTTTTGGCACTACAATGAATTGAATTAATGCTTACTTGTATTGTGTGGATGGAACCCAGTAAGAGCCTTATCCCTATTCAATTTTCGATTCTCCCATCAATTTCAAGTTACTTAATTCAATGTAGACCAGAAAGTGTCTGGCTCATCGTTACTTAGAACCAGGGAATAAACGGAAGACCCATTGACTTGGCTAGCTTACAGACGAATATATTTTTAAAAGTCTATTAACACTATTTAATGGTCATTAGTTCCATTCACTGTTTAAATGATATAAAATGGAACCACTAATAAAATTTAAAATATTCTTAATATTTACAAAATGAGTTCTTCTAATCATTTTTAATTAGTGTGATTTATCTTAAAGATTAATAACAAAGCTTTACATTTTTAAATTTTTTATTTCTTTTATAAATTTGACTTAATTTTAACACTTAATTCTATAATAATTTGCAATAATAATATTAAATAAAATTTACAAATTATTTTTTTGGACATGCAATTGATATTTACAGAAGACACAGTTTACGATATATATTATCTAAAAAATAAATATTAATAAATGATGATAATGATTTTAATATATAATTTAGATAGTTTCGAAAATGTGAAGTAAATACAATGAAATATTTTTTACTCTTATACTATTATTTCCAAATTTTCTAAATGCAATTTTCAAGTTGTTAATACCTTATTCATTTCATACAAAATTAGATCACCAAATTATAAAATATATTCAATTATATTGTTAAAGAATTATTTTGATGCTGACTGTAATATTTACAAATTCATACATTTAGATTATATGATGCCTAAATAATAATTGCAAACATTTTTTAAATTAAAAGTAAACAATACACAACACTTAATGAACAATAGTTTGCCTATATCAAAAGCATATTGTAAAGATCTTTTTTTCTGTTAGAAATATAAGGGATTTTTGAAGATAGTTAAACTTTACACATTTTCTTTATGAATTAGTTTGAGCTAATCTACAAAGTACATTAAATATATTTAGAACATTATTCATTGCTAAATATTATTTTTAGCTAATATCACAAGTTACATTTTTTTAACAAAAAATTAATTTAAAATAGTATGCAATGAAATTTATGTTCATAAATCATGCTGACTTTTATAATGACATTTTTAACTTTCTAACTGATAGAAGCAAATTGAAAAAAAAATAATAACATAACTAAATATCTAAATATTTCATTTCATTCTTAACACTCTTTAATTAGTTATAGAATTTTAAAGCTTATTCGGTAATAATTAACGACTTCTTCATTGCATCTAAATTAATAAAGTATAATAACATATACTTTATTAATTACTACAAGTTATTTCTAGAGAATATATTTCTGTGTAAAAATATTTTTTTAAATTTTAATGGAAAAATTTTAACATTATCATTAGAAAATATTCGCATTATTATCTATGAATTAGATTAAATAGTTTAAAAGAAATATTTTGTATAAAATTATAATTTAATTATAAAATAAGTGAAAAATAAAAATTTAATATTAACTAAAATAAATATAAGATAGCATAAAATAAAAAAATAAAGAAATGCACTTATCATATAAAATTATTATTATTATAACATGTTAAAATCTTTATATGTAATTATTATATAAATTACTTAAGCAAACATTTCCACACCCAACTCAATATCTAGAGATAGTTAAAATCTTACAGAAAATTGATGGCTTATTTCAAAAAATATTTTCTAACATTTTGAGGTTTTTAAATTTTAAGTTGTGTTTAAAACTTAAGGATAATATTTTACTTAAAATAATTTTTGATTAATGCAAGTACATATAAATAGAAATGCTATTAAATGCTTCTTAATTTGGGATCATATTTTATGTTAATTAGTAGTTCAGTGAACAATTTATGGAAAGGAATTATGTATTATTCCTGAAATATTCTCAAAGTTGTTTATAAATGAATTTTAAAAAGTGAGTGAAAAACATTTAATAGCTATCTCAAAAATGAAATTTATCATACTTTAATTATAGTTTAGGAATGTATACAAAATATTGCTAAATATCTGCACTAAATATTTTTGGAAATTTTGAAGTATTTAATTTTACATTTTGCTTTAATATTAACCTAAGCTTATTATTTAAATTTTACCTAAGACTCTAAACGATATTAAATAATAAAATATTTCAAAAACGTATTTGTTTGAATAATACAATATTTTAATTAATACCTCAGTAAACATTTAATGTATGAAGTCTTATTTTTCTTCAAATATTCATAACAATACATATATATTTTAATGTTTCTTTCAACAAAGCATCACTTCTGCATGTGGTGTGACACCAAAATACAGAAGTACTTTGAATTTGAAAGATAAATGAATTTTTAGTTAGTATTTATTACTATTTTTGTATTCTACTGACAAAATTATTAAGTTATATTTTCTTTAAATTCAAATATTTTTAACAAATTATGTACCCTTTTTTTAATATTGTATATAATTTTTATTTCGTTTCAACATATCTTACTTAAGTTATCTGTTTAGATATGAATTTGTTGAAAAAAAGATTTTTCAATAATATTTTTGCCAAGTCAATTTTTTAGTAGGAATGTAAAAAGTACATATTAAATTGAAACCATTTCAATAAAATTAGGATTCTTTGTCCGAAATTTTAATTTCATAAAATTGTAAAATTTATGTAAGCAAATATTTAAAAGATTTTTTTCCTTTTATTTCCTATTTAATACAATTTATCATGTTTTGATCAAAAATATATATTTAAATGTACTTTTAAACAATAAATTTGTATAAACACTCATTATTTTTTCCAGTTTTAGGAATAGAGATCTGTGAATTAGTTTATAAGCATGTTTTGTACTAATAACAAATAATTCTGCGATAGGAACTTCGAAATTATATGTTATCAATTCCCTTTATTAGAAATAGTAATTTGGCAGTAAAAATGAAGAAACCTAAGACAATTTAGACATTATTATCTTTAAGAAACACATTTCTGACTAAAAATTATTATTCACTTTATATAAGAAGATGTTTCGAAATATAGGATAAAATACGTGAAGGTGGTCTTTATTGCACATGAAGCTGGAGATAAATAGTTGGCAGTCAGCTTATTTTGATTTTATTGATATGTCTTACATATAGTTTATTATAAATCACTGTAATAATTACTTAAATAACTATTATGCCAAAATATTAAAAATAATAAAAGTTTCTTTTAATTTGTGTATTTTAGTGTATGATCAGGTTTTATCAACGAAGAGACATTAATAAAAATATTAAAAACAGTCATGTTGTAACTAAATGTTATTTATGCACACTCATAATCATCATATTAATTTGAACTAGTTAATTTATACAAATTGATAAACATAATATTGCTGAGAGAAGAAAGAAAAAATGCATAAAATGTAAAGTACAATATATTTTAAGTATGTTTGTGTGTGTGAATTCAAAGATAAAAACATCTTGCAAAGGGATTGCCATTATTTGTTAATTGCATTAAATAACTGATCACTGTTGAAGAAATATCAGGCTATTTTTTGAACTTTTGCATATTATCTTCTAAAAACGTTTATAACTAACGGCATATAATTCAGATGATAAACTAATTTTTAACGAAACTCATACAGAATTTTTCTCCAAAAAAAACGTTATTTATTCTTTTATTTATATTAATTCCAGTAACCGAATATTTTCAAAATATTCAAAATATTCTCATCTGCCTAGGTTGCATTCTAATACATATATATTTTTCATAAATATCTAATATTAGTGTTACCACAATATCTCTCTGTTTTTTCTCTCTGACTCTAATATATATTACAAGCTTATTTAGGTACTTTAATATAGTCATTAATACAATATGAGAGCTAAAGATATTTCTAAGATATCGTGAGTCAGACGCTTATATATATATATATATATAAATATATTATATAACTGTGAAAGTGTGAAATTTCTGCATAATATTTACACTACTGCCACAAAATATAAGTCACCACAATGTTTTGATGTATTCTTTTGATAGTTTGTGGTTAATAAAACTATCCTTTTATTTTCATTATTGTAATATAATCTGTTTGTTGCCGCTCCCCCTGTCTAGTGGTCAGAGTCCCTGACTATGGATAGGGAGGTCCTGGGTTCAAATCCCGGTTCGGGCAAGGATGTACTTTCTCTTTATCTATCCAGTCTTTGTCTTTTCATTGTATGAATGAGGTGTGAATGGTTGCCTACCCTATAAACGGAACCCTCTAGCATGTGTGTACTGAAGAAGCCGGACTCCACACCAAAATATGATTCAGTTGAAAAAGTGGAGCAGCGCACCCCATATGGTCAGCCTAGCTGGCACACGACAACAACAACAATCTGTTTGTTCCTTTGAAAAATTGTTAAAGTTGCTTAACTTTAGCTTTTATTTTAAAATATTTTTAAAATGATTTACAAATTTTCTTTCATCAAAGTTTACATTCTTTGGGCTTTGGAATAAAACATTAAAACCATAGCATCTCTACCATATTTAATTTTTTTGACAATAACTTTATTTCTTAGTGCAATATAAATTAACTGCTATGGTTTCTTTTGTTCCATTTAAATTGAACCTCAAATTGTTATTTTAATTTTACTTTTTAAACATACATCTTATTAAGGATGTTTTTTTGCCGAATAAAAAATTGTATACTTGAAACAATAGGTAGTATGTGTTAACTTATCTTTTTTATTTTTAATTAAAAAAGAAACATTAATTTTTTTCACAACCTCGAAAAGTATTTTTAAGTTCCCCATTTTAAAAATTTCTTTTTCAGATAACATAAAGCTTCTAGAAGCTTTTACGATTAGTCTTATTTTAGAAAAATATAATACCCCCTACAACATGTATTCCCAGATTTAAATTGATGTATTTTGGAATAATAGCCGTTTTCTTAATTTTAGTATAATATTCCAGTTTTGTTTACCTTGCATTTTTATAAATAAAAATATTTCTTTTACTGTTTTTTTATTCTATTTCATATGATTTATTTTATTTAAATTATACTGCATTTTAAATGTATTTCATTTTAAGCATTTTATGTAAATATACATAAAAAGTTAATTCATAAAAAAGAGTCATACCCATTTTAATTTTTCAAATTCAATTTCCCTTATTGGATAAAACTTTTCGTTTCTACGAGTTTTTTGTAAAAATCACGTCAGCAATAAAACTGAGTGAGTCTTTCAAAAAATTGATAATAATATATAAAAACCTTTTATGACATATAAAAGTAAATGTAAAATTTTATACCTTAAATGTATAAGTAAACCGTTCTTTAATCCTAACCTTGTATTAATTTATGATCCAAATTCTTTACTTTTAGAAATTATTCCTCTTTATAAATATATACATACATATATATATTTAAACAATTAATTAAAATTGAAGGCTACAATCAAAATGAAAATAATTAAATTTTGAATATTTTTTTAATTAGCTAAGCTATATCTTCATATGGGAAACTACATTATTCTTTTACAATTTAAGTTCTTTCCTCTATCAAACGATTCAGTGTTGTGGGAATAAAATACAAACTTATTGACAGTAAACTAATTTCATGTTTATGGTTTTATTTTGTATAGAGAGATAGGTATCACAATGCCTTCACTCTAGATACTCAATTGAATTTATTAGTGAAACAAACACTGGTCAAAACTTATATTTTCACCATATACTGTTATTTTTCGTCAAAAATACAAGAAAATTTTCTAGCATTTTTAACCTTTTTTTGAGGATTTCATAATGTTATGAGAACAATTGCATTTGCAAATGCTTTGAAATTCGTTGTTCTCGCTAATTCTTATATTTTTCCTCTAAATAAATTTTCAATTAATATCTGTATAGTATTTTAGGGTATAATTGTAAACCAATTTTAATTTTGTAATACCTAAAAATTAAAAACAAGAATTTAAGAAAAATTATATATTATTAAAGATCTTTCATTAGAATAATTACATTCAATAATGTTTGTTTTCCTATAGAAATTAAACTTTCTTATAATTTTGAATATATAATTAATTGATATCTATAATATTATAATAATAATATAATATAATATTTTAGCTTGTCATTATAAATCAATTTTTAATTTTATAATATCTGAAATCTGGAAAAAAAATAAGAAAAATTACATAAATTACTTTTTATTTAAAATAATCAGTTTTAATGATGTTCATTTTCCTTTAGAAACTTAATTCACTTCCCATTTTGATCCATGTATTAATAAGCACATAAATTAAAGAAATTATGTTAAAAGTGGCTTAAATAAGAATTAAATAAATAACATATTTAAAATACCTGAAAAAAGAATCATTATATAATTATTTGCGTTCCAAAAAACCTAAAATTAAATTCCTTCAGTAATTTAAATTGAAAATATATTTCAGAGAGAGATTCTTATTTAAAATGAATACAATAATCTGTGTAAAATATATTCAGATCACTAAGCATTTTAATAAAGCAAAATCTGTCTCGTGAGTATAGTTCATATTGAAGTTCTCGGAAATGGCTTCGTTACTTATACTGATATGAATATTAAATTGTACTAAAAAATCATTTTGGTACCGTTTATAGCTTTTAAGGAAAATTTAAATCTTCGCGGAAAAATGATAAAAAGGCTTTTAGAAATCTTCCCCGCTACGTTATATAAATTGATCCAATATTGGAATAAGCTTTTCCTAATATGGGATTCTTTTACTTTGATACCTTTTATTTAAATATGCAAATATTATATTTTTTCCATGATACAAGCTAATATATTGCCAATTTATTTCATAAATGATAAACAATACATGTATTGTATTAAATTTATGATTAGCTTCATCACACGAAAATATAATACATTATATATTTTGTTAAAATCTCTCGGTAGTATACTTATTATACAGCATTATGGAATTTTCAAATAACATTTTAAGCGGAAATTCTTTTCTTCGATATGATAATAAACCATATTCTGAACAATATTTGAAATAGAATTTTTTTTCTAAAGTATCCAAGTTCTGTAAAGTTAAGTTGGGAATTTTCTTAAAGATTTATAAAATTAAAAAGCTTACCTTATGATTTTTTCTGAATTATCTGTTTTATGTATCATACAGTGATTAGATTTATCCAGTGTTTGATTAGAAACAAATACTAAAAACTACAATAGTTTAAAACTGATATGCATTTCCTAAATAGATATAGCAGAGAATGTTTTACATTATTACATTTATTATCTGGGCCATGGTAGCCTAGTGGTTAGGGTATCGGCCTTGCATCCGGAAGGACGGGTTCGATTCCCAATGCCGCCGAAGACCCACCGAGTACATGCGATATACGTACTCGTTAAATCTGTGGAATCGAAAGTCCTGTGGTCGGTCGTTGAGCAGTTACCATGGGTGCAATGGTCTGGAGAAAATTTCCTCCTCCTTCAGATCAATATCAAAATTGAGGGAGGGGATTCTCTGGTGGTGCCATCTATCGGAGAATTAAAAAATGAGCAAAGACGTACTTTCACCTTCATGGTGCTCTGATTAAAACGAAAGACGCTCCCTATTGACAAAAAATCGCATTGCCAAAACATAGCGAGCTAAGCTTGTCCAAGTATCATAAGTAACAACAGCATTCATTATCTGTGAGTCTTTGATTTATTTTCAATCACTTTGCCTGGATCCTAAGATATTTGCGGAAAAAATCATTAATATTAATTAGATATAAGAAAAAGTGTTGCATTCACTGCCTAGATAACTCTTACAAATTAGTTAAATTACCCCCACACATTTTTCTTGGCTGGAAATCCTTTTTTTATTTAATTCGATTCCCCATCCCCCCATTTTTACGAAGTGGTATTTGAAGGAAACCGGGTTTTCAGGGAGAGAGGGAAGGAGGGAGAAGACATGCCTGAGCAGAAGGAGTTAGAAGAAAAGGTTGAAGCACATCGCCTCTAAAAAGACTATGTTGGTTATTCAAGTCTGACATTCTACTGGAATCTATGAATTCAGAAATTACCAACATGAAATAATAAAATCCTATGAGTTGTTAGACGGGAGAAGAAGAAGTATACATCTTTAATACGATTCCAGATGAGGAAAACCACGCTGAAGGAATAAACAGACATGTCTGCGAAGCCCTCAAAATCGGTCGCCTAGTACCAGAACTTTTCCTATGTAAGTCAATGTTTTTTTAAAATTAGTTTTACCAGCCAGTTGTTTCTTTTAGTGTGGTACCACTTATAATTTTAAACAGTGATTATGATATCTAATGTAAATTATGAACTCCATATGAGTGCTGAACCATGTTGTTAGTAAAGTTATTAGTAAATATTTGAAATAATATAAGTAACTGAGTTTGTATGTGTGTAAATAAATTTTTAATTTTATGATTGAATTAAAGGAAATTCTTAATTACAAAAACAAAGCCAGTTTCTGCTTCTATTTTTCAGGTTTGAATGTGGGTAGCAAACAAAAACATAATAAATACGCAACGAAATGCTTAAAAAATAATACACTATTTTAATTTAAATATTATTTGTAATAGCTATATAATAACGGTATTTAAATCACAACAAAAACATATTAACATTGAATCTATAGTGTTATAGAAAAAAATTATAATAGAAAGATGCAGAATTTGTGCTTAATTCGACTTCTTGAAATATTTTTCCATAAATTGGTAGTTTCATTCGTTACAGTTGAGATTATGGCTACATTACTTTATCACAATTCTCCTTGATTTAAAATATGCATGACACCAGATGATGTTTCATCTACTTTACATCATATTGAGAGGGCGTCATAAATCCGACTTGTGGATGAATTTGCTGCCTGTCTTCAAATCGCATCCTTCGAGCGTCAACAAAGAATCATCGAATGTCTGAGAATAATATCGAAGTTCATTTTGTTAGTAAAACGATTTCTTATATAAAGAGCAAAGCATCGGTTTGAGAAGTCGTTTTCTATTGATTTAAGCTATTAATGCATTGGCAAAGAATGGAAAAAAAAAACAAAAATGAAAAAGACAAGAAAAAAAATGCACTTTATGTTTAGTTTAAATCAATATGGACAGTTTAGATTTTTAAGAAATTTCCTTATTTAATAGAATTTTAAATTAATAATTGCAATATTTGTAAAAATAAACTCTTAAATTTTAATACTAATGTCTTGCTTACGTAAATATTATTTTTGTTATTATTATTAGGCACAGGTGCCGTATAATCCATGATAATAAGTTTGGTGATATTTTTTGGCAGATATTCTTATGTATTTGGAAACAGGGATTCTATTACGTCATAAATATTTAAACTTATAAGAATTATCCAAAAAATTCTGTTTTAGCAACCTTAGCGTCTACATGACGCACGTCACTGTACATCATGTTGGCAACATTTCTTCATCGCCAAAACATTTAGGATATGGCATCCAAGATTATACGGCATCTGTGCCTAATATTATTTTTTCTTACTAATTTGGCTTTGACATGGTGTAATTTATAAACTAAAGAAGATCAAATCTGAGTTTACAGTGTTATGAATAAAATTATTATAGAAAGTTACAGATGGCTATTTTTATTTTATGCTTAATGCAACTACTTTAAAGCTTTTTCTACAAATTTTCATTATTATTTTTATTTATTCGTATTATAATTCTATCTTTGATATTATTTATTGGCAGCCTAATAACGTGAAACATTTGCAATTGCTTTCCGAAAGGCATTTTCATAGACAAACGACCATCATCATGTGCCGGAAGGACGATAATCTGGAAAACTTCCTAGTGCCCAAGTCGATAGAAGTATTTGCTGAAGATGCAAGCATGAAACCTATCATTCTTTGATTTAAGTTGCCCGAGAAACGAACTGAGCTGTGGAGAGTGGGATTTTTCCTCTAGGTCACTATATTCCAGTAAAAACTAAATAATTATTTATGCACTTGGACTAACGATGCAGCAAGTATTTCCTCCTTATTCGATTATTTATCCGGATCGCTCATCACTAAAGAATGATATTTCCTTAGTGCAAAAACAAAATATTTCAGATTAGAGGAATTTACATTGGTGTTTAATATTATCTGAATAGAATGAAAATGCTCTGAAAAAAAAAACAATTTCACCAACAATTGGAAATTATAATTTTAATACAAATATGTTCAAATGAACATTTATTTCTGCTCAGCTCCAAACTGTGAGAACTTTTGTATAAAAGGAGAGAGTGACATCGAGCACTGGACCTTAGTGTTAGCGTGTGCGAATCCCAACTATCTAGATAAGAACATTCCTACTTCATGCAATGGCATTGTCACACCACAACCACCTAACGCAACCAACTACAGAGACATGCCAAAGATTCGACTTCTCAAGGTTCTCCAGACAGAAAGAGGGTCCGGCAACCACCTAGATTAAAGACCAGTCATCAAAGGTTGGACTGCGGCTCCCTCTGTAATAGTAGTAGAGTTGACTGTCAGCTCGGGGTGGATGCTAGAGGATATTTAGGTTTCTTTCTAGCTGCACGCGAATATGGCCCAATTTTCCACAAAGATCCCCTAGAGAGCATATGACTCTAGCCCGCACTTGTAAAAGTGATGCTCACCTCATGGGCCTTACTTCACATCCGATCTTTGTAATGCAACTTATTTTGATTAAATAAGCGTCGGAAGTGTGACATTCATGTTGAGTTGTGGAGAAGTTCGTTTGGTTTGTTCCGGAGTCAAGCCCACCGTCTTTAGGAGGACTGGTCATGTCATCGGTCATGCAGAGCAATTACTCGTATCGTCAGGAAAGCAGTTGCTGGAGCGGTTATGTTTTTCTGACCCGACAAGAGAGTCCTTATAACCTTACACTCGTTTCGAGAGTAGGCTGTCCGACTGCAGCGTCGAAATGAACATTAATATTTAAATCTTTAGTGTAGTAATTAAATAAAGGTGAATCCCATAGATAAAGGAAATGTACCATTATAAGTCAGGAAAAAATATTTGCTTTAATTTAATTAATAAATTTCATGATGGCATGAATAATTATCGAACAATGAGGTTAAGCATGTGTGAACAAATGCCTGTCTATTATAACATTCATTTTAATAAACCAGATTAATTAGCTTTGAATAAGTAGTTTAATTTTATCACAACACAAAAGTTGCCTACAAAATGAAAAGAAAAGTTCAAATCAGTGTGTGAAAAGATTGAAAGGTAAAAACTTTGACTCGAAATTTTATTCAAGATCTCTTGGAAGGAAAATTTTATTTTGCAACTGATTACATTTTTTAAATTATTTCTTTCGTTTCACATGGTAACATGAAGTAAGTTTTCAAAATAACTGTCAACCAGATAAAGAGTCTAAAAATAATTTAAATTTTTAAATTAAGCAACAAAATTTATAATATGAAAGTTTCGTATAATGTCTTTAGCTATTTCACTGTGAGATGTCTCCAATTAATGTTTTACAATATGTTTTATAAAATCACATTTTCTACAAGAGTGCTCTTGTAATACTTCATATTAACCTTTATAAGCATGAAACCTAAAATAAAAGTATTTTCACCATACAATTTAAATAATATTAGAAATATTCATTTTTCAAGAATCATTATGAACTAGAGATTATGTGAAACAAAAATTATGTTATCATCAAATTCATTTAACAAAATAATTTAATGGGTAAATTACAATTTACATGTTGCAAATTTTATTAAATTAAAAATGTAAATAATAGTCTCAAATTTTAATTCATAATAACATAAAATCAGATACTGATATAAATATCCTATTGTACAATATAATTTGAAATTTATTGAAATCTTGATTAAGTTAAAAATAGACATAAATTCCTCATATATTTCGGGAGTGATATTTTCACAAAATGGTAAGTATTTGTGAAAATATAATGTTATAGCTTGAAATTTACAAACGGAAACGAAAGATGTCGAATTATGCCAAGATATTTTTATGTATAAAGATTGCGAGTATTTTATTAGCCTAAGGGAAGAAAAAAATCTGGAGAAGCTTTTAGAGTTGCCATGGAAATGGAATGCACAACATGCTGGACAATTTTGATTTTTAAGTTGCAGGAAAAAGGAAGTACCAATGTAGTTTTTGTAAGAAACGAGGCATGGATATCCTTTATGAGTATAGATGCTTTGTCAGGCATTTAATCTGTCTTAACCTGAGGCAAATGGTTGGTAAAGGTCAGTGGACAGATTTCGAGAATTTAAGATGAGCGTTACTTCCCTGCATATATATCTTTATATCATAAAATAAATAAAATTTGCAATATATGTAAAACAAATTAGGTAAAACAAAAGATTTAGTTATAATTTTGTTTTATATGCATTGATGAGGAGTAGTTACAAAATAGTTGAAGTTAACTCTATTACATGCTATTCGGCGATATATTAGCAACTATTCAACATAGCAGTAAAATATTAATTAATTTGGCTGAATATAATCTCATTTTTATATTAATTTACTTTAAAGTGCTTTTTCTTTTATTCTATATTTTTATTTTCATTTTTGCACACACAAAAATTAATTTAAAAAAGAAACTTACATTAATAATTTAATAACAGAATGTAGAAGTGTTGTTGTTGTTGTTGCTTATCCTCCATGTCCGACGGAGTCAGACTAGATCCACGAGCTCGTTGACTGTAAGGAAGTCGAAGACTAAAAGAGGATTGCTAAAGAGATCCTCCCTCGAGAGACCCATGCAATCCAAAAGATGCTCAGGAGAAGCCTGATGATTTTGGCACTTGGTGCAGGTGACGAAAGTTTTCCTGCCCTCGTTGAAAGTGAGGCACTTAATATGACCGCTAGCAAGTCTTGAGAGAACAGTCCGGGTACGTTTGTCACACGGGAGGTCAAGGGACAAACCCGGTTTTGATCCCTTGTACCAATTATGGGTGGGGGGTGTTTTCCACTCCTCCGAGATTTTTGATTTTTCCCGGGAGTATAACTCCAGAAAAGTAAGTGTGGAAGAGGGAGTATTTGAAATCCTGCAACCCTCCTTAGCAAGATTATCGGCCATTTCATTCCCGAGGAGATTCACATGTGAAGGTATCCATTGCAAGTGAACATCATGATTAAGTGAAATGAGTTTTAATTTAAGCAGGATAGAGTTGCTGATCTTGTCGCCTACAAGAAGCCAATTACTAAGATGGTGGAGAGAACTACGGCTGTCAGACAAGATCCATAGATCACCATAATCCTCTTCAGAAAGAATAGCTCTTGCAATGCAATGACTTTAAGTCCTTCAATCTCTCCAACCTTGGAATGTAGAAGTTGAAGGACTTAAAGTCATTGCATTTCCCTTTAAAATCTTTTTTATAAAGCATTATCGTTTATTGCCTATTTTCACAATTTACATTTTTAATGATAATATTATTATTATATTTATTTAATATATTTATAATTTATTTTTGGATTAATCTTCACAACACTATTCGAAAATAATATGAATTGAAATTAAAATAATCCGATAAATAATATTTCTGTAAATGTGATAATGATGTAGAGATGCATAAGGTTAATCAACTATGAATTGAATTTAAATAATAATTTATTTATGTTTTACAACTACATCCTTCGTCTAAAACGATGAAAGTTCCATGAAAAATGAAGAGGCAGGATCATAAAGTTTAGTGAAAATACTTAAGAAACATTCAAAAATATTTCAATTTTTATTGAAAATGAAAATCTTATACATTTAATGTATTCCTTGAACATGAAAAAATTATATGTTTAGAATATTTCTTGAATATTAACAAGAAATGGGAATAAGGAAATTTTTTGTAGCATTGATTCTGTTGTTGCTCCATTCCTCTTATTTACACAGCTCTAAATTTCTGAAAGACAAAAGAGGAAGACAACCGGATTTCATTCTTGTTTTCTAAATTAAACTACAGTGACTGTATCAGGTTTAAGTTCGGTATGTGTGTAGGTTATGGAAATTGTTATATTGCTTTATCATTTAACGATACTATAAATGAACAGCTAGGCTGAGATGAAGAGTAGAATTATCATCTTGACTGTGGCAACACCAAAATACATGTGCCACATGAGACCCAGAATGCCACTGATCAGAAAAAATAGTGACATTGTCAGAATTTATGATTTATCTATGCGAGCTGAAAGTTGAACGTGATACAAACAAACAAATCATTAAGGAAACCATGGTTTATTAGGAAAGAGATAATCGGGTATACAGGCTTCTTCAAGTTCACCGCAAGTAATCTCAACCCATGATGGGGACTAGAAAGAAATTAGACTCATTGGAAAATATGACATGTTTCCATTAATTATCAGTCCAGATTGTATAGTTTCTACAAAATGTACTTACTTTTTCAATTTACATTTGTCATAGGGAGTTCTGCAAAAAATTCTCTGTATTAAATATTTTGATTTAGTAATTTTTTTCAAATTATATGGATCGGTGATGGATTCTTTAGACAATTCTTTCAGCTTAGTAGTCAAATTTGCAACTAGTTTTTCCTTAGGTGTCCACAACTTTCTTTTAAATCTAGCTATATTTTCACTGTTCAGTCTTGAAGATGCTGATTTAGCAAAATCTTTGTAGGTTGAAAGTCATCTTTCAACATTCCGCCGGTAGAGAGCCCCAATAACTGTACCATTATTGTTACATATGAACCTACCAGAAAAACTCCCACTATTTTCCCATTTTGAAACTGTGTCTCTCATTCTAGCCATTTACCAAGGCAACTATAAGCAAGCAATGGTGATTAATGCACTTCGCACACACTCATGAAATTAAAAATAACAATAAAATACAAAAAATTAAAATTTACAAATTTAATCTTATACTGGCATTTATTTTTTTCCAATGGCGGGCACTTGGGTGACGAGCCCTATGCCACCACATAGCCAGAAACTACTACTCATTTGTTGTTACCCAGCGAGCAACTGTGAACCAAGTCACGGAGGCGAGTAGTGTTGCCCACGCCATACCACCACAAAACCGATTGCAGGATGAGTCACATTCATACATCATCACAGAAGAAAGGACAGAGAAACACAGAAAGAAAGCAACATCCATGCCCGAACTGGGATTCGAACCCGAGAACCCCAGCTCAGTAGTCAGCTGCGCTAACCACTCAGCCATCGGTCAGCAGATTGTCATATATAAAATTCCGTAATTTCAACGGTGGTTTTTCATTATTTAAAAAAAGACTCTGTATCTGTCATTAAGTCAGTAAAATTTCCCATTTATTAATTAAATTTCTAAATATACGTGTAATTTTTACAAATCATTACAGAAAACATTAAAAATGAGTTTTTTTAAAAGTTGTTATCCAATTTGTAATTCTACTGTTCAAAATTGTTCCAATACCCAGCGTTAAGCCAGTATTATGGGCTTAAGCAGTTTTTATTTATTCAAAGTTAAATGAAATTTTATTTTTCTGTTCTGTATAACATATATTATGCAAGACGTTATATAAATAATATATATATATATATATATATATATATATATATATATATATATATATATATATATATATATATATATATATATATATATATATATATATATATATATATATATATATATATATATATATATATATATATATATATGGATATATATATACCTATACATGTATATATATATATATATATATATATATATATGTATACATATAGGTATATGTACACACATATATATAGATATATATATACATAAACATATATATGTATGGTTATGAATCATGATATTATTTATTATCATGTAAATTTACCGCCTATGTATAAAGTGGTAAATTTCATATAGGTGGTAAACTTCAGTAAATGCTTAAAATTTTTATGAATAGTTACAAATTTTTTAAATTTTATTATTAAAATGAAAATCTACTCTTTTATTATCAATTAAGTAAAAAAAAATATCTAATCGAAAAGTATT
The DNA here is from genome assembly GCA_037975125.1 of Latrodectus hesperus. NCBI lineage: Eukaryota > Metazoa > Arthropoda > Arachnida > Araneae > Theridiidae > Latrodectus > Latrodectus hesperus. Next base: position 116,318,162 of record CM075853.1, on the reverse strand, counting down.
TTACCAAAAACCGAGTGTCCCTGAAAGTCTATAAAAAAGAAATTTTCAGTTTTATATAAGAAAGTTTTCGCATTGAATAACTAGTTTATATCAGAACTTTTTAGCTCGTTGTATTTCAAGCAGATGTTTTCATCTCAAAAAATTAAGTAGGATGGAAAAAGCGAAGTGCTGAAAAAATTTCCCAAAATTAAAAAAAAAAGTAATTAAGCTACCAGGAGAAAAGTTTATGCTCTCAGATTCAGAGATTTTCCATATGCAGCTTCTATGCAAATAGAACGGTGAATAGAACGTTTTATATCGGAACTTTTATATCAACTGAAAAGAGGGGGGAATGGACTCATAGGGGAAGATTTTTGTTAAGAAAGTTCCTTCCCAAAGTAAGTGGAATCAGAGGAGAGGTGAAGAAAAAGAATGAAAATATATATATATATATATATATATAAGATTTTCAGCCGACATTAATTCAGATAGGATTTTGAAAGATGCAGAGTGGTTCTGGTTTGGTGATTTGAAGTTGGAAGATGAAAGAGATTTAAGGATGTGGGTGGGGTTGCAGTGAGGGGATTTGGGCTGTAGAAAGGACGCCGAATTTAATTTTGCGAGAAGTAGCGCTTTTCCGATTTGTCGATTGCGATTTGACGATGAAATTATCACCCAGTGATTTTGGCGACACAGGAAAGGCGGCGATTGCATAGATGATCGTTTTAGAATACTGCTAACTTTTTTATTCTGCATCATAAAGAGAGTCCTGTTGCATAAGTGATTTAGCTATGCAATTGCAGTAAAGAAGTTTATTTAGGTGAACGGAATATGTTTATTTCTTATACAGGATACTTTATTTTTATTGTTTTTATTGCGTGATTTTATATTTGGAATATTTTTATTTGAAAATAATGTTTATTGTAGAGGATTTTCTCAATAATAAAAACAAATGAAAAAATTATGAAGATTTTGTATTTTATTTTACAGCTAATAAAATTGAAAAGATTTCAGAACAACTGATTTTTAATTTATGATTAATATAAGAATACTATGAATGCAATTTTTTTTATGAAATTTCTTTACAGAAATCATGAATGAAAATAGCCGGTGAATCAATAATTATAAAAAATAAGATATCTGAATAAAATAAATACATGATAAATAGAAAATGGACATGTTAATTTGAATGCTAAGTAAACATTATAAATGCTAAAAATTAAAATTTTCTATGATCATCATTATTAATAACGAATCAAGTATTTAGTATATTAAAAAACAAAAGATAATAATATTTAGTAGCTTATTAAGCACTACATGTATTTATTAACAGAAAATTGTAGAAATAATTAATTAAAATATAAACTTTGTAAACAGCTCCTAACTTCAATATTGCCCCTGTAATAAATCCTGTCAATAACAAATAGCAATGTAAAAATTTACTGCACACTTAAGATAATTTTTCTATTAATCTCCATTAAAGTTTCCATACATTTATTTAAATGTTTTCCAGTATATTTATTGAAATATGTTTCATAAAAATGTATGGCATTTTTTAGATTATTGTTAAGTTAATGAAACGCATTTCTAAAACTTCATAGTAATTATAAAAATAATAAAAGTGAAAACTAATTTAATTTATCAAAGAACGATTAAACTAATAAATGAAGAAGGTTATTTTATTAAATGTTCTCATGAACACGTACATTGAGAAAAAACTATAAATTATCCTGTGTATACAATATTGAAAAAGCTATTTTTTTATAAAAATATAAATTTAGTATTTTGTATAATTCATTGTATTTTTAATTTAACTGTTTGAAATTACAGTATATTTGAAACATATACATATATTTGTCAATAATGTTCAAGGTTTTCATTAAAACAGACGCTTTAGAATAATTATAAGAGATGCATTTCGTGATTAATATATAATGCTCCAAATATTTAGTAAACTTTGTAGTGTGCTTTTAAAGATTATTAAAAAATTAACAACATATGTGGATATTTTTTTAAAAATTAGTTGAAAATTAACTTTGTCAAAGAAATTTACTTTTGATAAGTTTATTAATGTACAATATCGTTTATTCAAAATAAAATAGAATAATGTTCATAATTAATTACATTTAGTAGTTTATTAGTATTGAAAGCAATAAATTTAAATACATAATTATTATTTTTTCATCGTATGTAATAAATAATTTGTCAAAAATATTAACTTATGTAAGGAGTTAAATTATTAATCAAAGATGATTTTGATTGTATTTCTGGTTATAATTAATATTATGTGTCGAGTTCCTGTTGTGAAAATGAAATTATTTGAAAAATATTAATAATTATTTCTCACAGTTATTAAAATGAAAATTATATACTCTTAAATTATCACTTTTCAAATGTATACTTGTTGTTTTTAGGCATAACTCTTTCTTCAAAATATCATTAAAAATAAATTCTTATCTTTCAAAATGCTCCACCCCTAGGCTTCAAACAAGCTCACGAACTTTTAAACTATTCATTCCCTGCACTAACTATTCAGCTCTATGTTAGGATATTGTTACATAAATGAACAAGACATCATTTGAAACATTAGAAGTTGAAAGTCTACATTCTTAATCAGAAGTTCAAATTAATATCATATTTAAAGTAATGGTTTGTAAATTAGGAAAATGCAGTCTTTATAAGTTTGAACTCTTTATTTATTAAAGAATGTAGATAGAATTTTGAATATTTTGAAGAAAATTCTCCCAGTTTTCAAAAATATTTAACAATTTCTGAAATATGCAATGAAAATTCTACTTTAAAGTTTAGACAAATGTGTTATACACTTTGTAGTATATTCTTTAATTGTAACTCAAACTGTTGATAAATTAAATATTTTTCTTATTAAGTCTTAAACAGATTAGTAATTTCTCAGAAAAAATATGACAATAATATTTTAATTAATATTTATAAGTAATATTTTTACTAAAAGTTACCTATAGTATTTAAGGAAAATTAAAGTAAGCATTAAATAGTGTTTGTATGTTAGCAACTACAGATAGATTTTAAAAACATAAGAACATGAGAGAAAAATATATCGTAGTTGTCCCTAGTTTATTTTAACTTTGTTAAACATTTAAAATTTAAAATATTATTGAAAGTAAAAAAATGCGTAAAAATCTTGGTTTTATGGAGCATGAGAAACTTGTAAATAATTGAAATACCAACATTTAGCTCTACAGGTAATAAATAATTGGAGCAATTCAATAAGCTATATCAGCTGCAATATGAATGATATAATTTTGAATCAACTGAATTATTATTATAATACTAATGTATTTTATATCTTCATCTTACATAAATATTTTTATATAAAAACCTAGTAAGTAGGTTATTAAATGTTGTAGTTAAAACGAAAACAAATAATAAAAAATGTTAGTAATGTTATCAGAATTTTACGGAAATTATGGTAAAGTAAAACCTTAATAATACTTAATTATATGCCTTTTGTATTAAATTTAATATAAATTTCACTGCTTCAATAATTTAGTTCCTATAATTAATGTAAAAGGTACCAAATGTTCTCACACTTCTTTTCATATGGTTGGTTTGGCTCACAGCCCACGTTTAAAGGTATTTATGATCGCGACATTGCTTTTATCCTACCATGAATACTAGGGGAAAAAAACACAGCAAATCCTCCTTATAATAATCTTTATAATGGTGATGGGTAAAAGCTGAAAATTTCTTTTAGGTTTTAAATAAAATTAAAAAAGGAAAATATTTTAACGTAATCAAAAGTATTCTCGACTGAGAGAACATCTTCTATGCTCCTCGGTATTTTCATTTTTTTTAAGCAATCAAGATACTTCATCGCCAGAATTGTGCTCAGAACTCATTTATGTTCACCACACCATGAATAATTCTTGATGATAGAGTGAAAGCGGTAAAGTGAGAACAAAGGGTTTATTATTTTTTTCCCTTCCATCTCAAGTTCCTTATACCATGCACATATGAAATCATAATATTGGGAAAAAATTGAATTATAGAGGTAATGTTTGATTACAGTTATGTTTGAAAAAATAATTATTAAAAATTTCTTAATTAAGTCAAAATGACAAAAGTAAATACATTAAAAAAACCTCTACGAGAAAAAAAAAACCAAGTTGTTATTCTTCAAATAGGAAAAAGTCAGAAATATGCATTTATAATTGATATTTTTGCGCAGAACATGCTTTAAATTCTATCTTACACCAGTTTACTGCAATTAAAGTTCACATTTTAAACAATTTTACTATTGTAAATTCAGTTCTTTTCTATGCATCTTATCATTTATATGCATAAAGTTATTAAAAATGAAATTTCCAAATGGTAAAAAAAATATGTTTTAGAAAAAAAAGATTGCGAGAGGAAAAATAGTAAGTAAGTTGTTATTCCTGAGATTTAAAAAGTTCAAAATAGGAAATTGTGCTAGATATCTTTTGTCAAATATGTGCTAAATTCTACATTAAATCAGCTTACAACAATTAGAATTCACATTTTAAATATCTTTAATAATGGAATTCAATTTATTTCAATACTTCCTAAGATCTAACTTCATCAATTATTTAAAATGAGATTGTTAACTCTAAATAAACAAGAGATTGATGTGCCAATACTTTATACATAAAAGCATAATGAATAAATTATAAAGACGATTACAGTAATGTTTGAAAAAGTGCTTTTATATTTTTATTTAAGACAAAGAAAGAAATGTAAATATAATTCATAAAAATTATGATGCAATAGTACTTAGGGTTACATACTTTCATCAAATGTATATTATATGGTTACTTTTGAGATTGAAAAATATAATAATTAATGGGCTTATCAAGGTAAGATTTGTAGATTTTACATTAAAATTCAAAAATTAAGAAAGATATTTTAAATTTAGTTTTTCATATGACTTAAATTTTTTTTCAATTAATATTCTCGGTATTAGAGATGCACAAATAGATATTTAAATTCAATATTTGTAATTATTATAAGATAAGCTAATTCATAATAGATAAAATAACAAACTATTATTTAGAACGAATTAACTCATAATGTTGGTAAAAATATGTTGAGATAAATTGTATTACAGCAATGTTTAAAAATTGTGTTTTAAATTCTTATTTAAGACAAAATAATAAAATGTAAAGTTCCTAAAAACCGCGTATTCAAAATGTATATATATATATATATATATATATATATATATATATATATATATATATATATATATATATATATATATATATATATATATATATATATATATATATATATATACATAATATTTTAATAAAAAGTGAGATAAAAAGATAATATACTCATTGTGTAGATGGGAAAGGGATATCGGAAATAAGAATTAATATACCTAAAATATCTAATAAATTGCTTCTAAAAAATTTACTATAAATACATAGTATTTTATAATTTGGTTTTTATTACTATGAACTCTGTTTATTTCAGTCTGTGTATTTATGTATTAAAGTATGTATATAAAATATGTCCCGAATAGAAGTTTAAAGGAAACTGTAAATAATTTATTGAACTGTCTCCTAATACTCTCATTCAGTACTTAATATAAAGCGGACTAATAGAGTTACACTATGAACTAGTTATTTGATACTGGGAAAAGTATATAATCGTCTTATTGTTAAGTTCAAATGATTAAAATAAATCTTTAAATATAATTGTGGAATAATTTTACCAAACATACATCTAAAGCAGAAAATATTTATTTCATATATAAATTAATCAATACAATTAAATTAATTATATTTTTAAATTATTTATTTGATTCTATAGCTTCATAGAGTAGTTTAAGAAAGCTGTTATATCAAAGTAATCATATAAATGAATGCCTTAAATTGACTGATAAAATTTTATATTTGACTGATATATATATATATATATATATATATATATATATATATATATATATATATATATATATATATATATATATATATATATATATATATATATATATATATATATATATATATATATATATATATATATATATATATATATATATATATGGGAGTGCTGGGGGCTGAATGTTGGAAAGTTTATGCGTGCGTGTGTTTGCTGCAGTTGTTATAACGAGTAGATTGCACTAATGATGAAAGCATAATTCGATAAATATATAAGAGACTATATAAATAAACATAAGAGAAATGAGAGCAGTACAGACTAAAGTGCAAAAATTCATTGAAATATATTGAATTATTCTATTATTAAATGCTTAAATATTCTAAGAAAAAGTAATAAACAGTAAAATTTTTTCACTTTTTATTTACAAGGAACAGACATTTATGAACAAATGTCTTAGAGAAAAACAATTTTATAAAGCAAATATACAAAAAGAGAAATAAATTTCGACCAGGAGAGTAATTTATAACACAATATTAAAACTTATTTATCAAATAGTTTCATATAAACACGACTGAATTATTCATTTCTATACTACAAATATTGTATTTTTAAATAAAATCTTAATGAGTATCATTTGTAATATGCAAAATGAAAACAATTTACAAGACGGATTTTTACAACCTGGCACAAATCAATATAATTATACAAAATCAGATTGATGTTTTGTTAAATGAATGCATTTGGAAGCATTTTTGTAAAAATGATTATTCACAGTAAATAAGCTAACTATTAATATGAATTAATTTATTTATGACTGAAATAAAATTTTACAGCATTGCTCCCGTTGCTTAAAGTGGTGTGTAGACAATAAATACAAATATATATTATCATAATTAAAATTTCAATATGAACAGAGAATTTTATATTTACTTTTGAAATCTTTTCATAAATGTGAATATAGAGTTGTAATGAACATTTGATGCATTTATATGTAATATATTATTTGTATTTTTAAATTATAGCTTCAAATGCTATTTGTTATTTTATTTGGCAAACGTATATATATTATTATCTTAATGTGGTTGTCTGCTGTTCACATACTTAAAACTTTAAATGTTTTGTGATGTTTTAAAAATAATTTCTTATTGATATGTAACTTATATAATTACTTGAAAAAGGTTAGTGATATGTAAATTAATGTAATATAAAACAAAATATTACATTTTGAAATTTTAGTTAACATACTTTAAAATTTGGCTTTTGAAATTTCGTAAAATTATATATGTTTTAAATCTCATATTTTTTTCTTGACAAAAAAGTTGGAGTCTTTTATCATGCATTATAACAAGAAGTTCAAGTCATACTGTCATGCTAAGTAATAACCACGAGTAATTTATTTTATTCTGCATTACAAGTCATACTTATATATTGACATGTATTTCACACATTAAAATAGTACATTATATGTAAATTAATTGCATAAGCAACATAATTTTATAATTTTTAAACAGTAGAATTATTAAATTATTTGTGAATAAATTTTCCAAAATATTTCCATCAATAATAATACAATTAGCAAAGTATTCCATAAAAATCTTTTAATATACAAAAAAGCAAATATATTTGCAAATTTCATTCAAATCTTAAATTTTATCAACTTTCCATGAATAAAGTTTATATGATATAAAAATTGAATACAAATATAATCGAAACAATTTTGAAATAAGAAATTTTTTGTTTGTATTACAAAAGCAATCAATCTTCAGTTACTGCGCAGTATTTTTTTGTACAGAAATCAACTTTGCAAATAAATGTTTTTCACTAAAGTGCGTATGAAAATATATACTTTTTCTAAAAACATAATATTCAGTATTGCTGAGAGTAAATCTAGTAATGTTGTAATCCAAAATAAATCTACGATTTGCAATAAATTTATAGTCTTCTATATATTTCCTAAAGTTAAATGGCATGAACATTTTTTCTAAAGAATTCGGTATTGTATTAACTTTTTAAATAAAAATGTTTTATTTACAAATTATTATTAAGAGGAAAGAAATAGTTTTCATAGATAAAAATGAATCTACTAACAAAGAAACTAATAAAGAAAATTGTAGATATGTTAATAAATGCACTATATTATACAGAAAATTAAAAATTGATATGGTTTCAAGAAATTAGAATAATTAATTACTATAATTAATTGCTATTTGATCACTGTTTTTCATTATTAATCGTTGTTTTAAATACTAATTCTAAAATAATGAAAAATATTTCCCTTCACAATTGAAGAATTTATTCATCAAAAATTACTTAATTTGATTATTAAATTTAATTGTTGATGTTTTGTGAAAGTGCAACTATTCTTTAAGATTAAAATTTATTTGATATTTTAGAAAGTATTAGCAAATAAATAATAATCCATGCCTATCAGAAAATGAAATTTCTTATAAAAATTAAATAATAGTTCCTATTTTTTCAATATCAGTGAAAACACCGTAAATTATCTTCCAGAAAATTTTACTGAAGTATTAAAGAAAAAATTATATTCTCCATTTAATTTTATTGTAATTTCTCTGTATAAGTCATGAGAAATATTTTAACAGAAATTATTAATGGAATTATTTCATAAATTATTTTCTATTTTAGCTAAATAATTGAAAGAACATGTTTAACAGATTTTACTGAATAAAAAAAAATTTAAAACTGATAATAGACAAAAAATTCTAGCTTATAAATTTAATATTTTCTTTTAATTTTTCCCATAGATATGAAGCTATTTTTTTCTTGAAATTGCTAAGTAATATTTTTACATAATCATTATAGTAATCAAAAATTGTAATTTCCATTTCGAATACAAAGAGAGGTCTCTGGTTACATAAATATAATATTCTTTAAATATATTGCTACATACACGTCATATACAATTTACATCTTTCGATAAGTTTGTAGTCACTGAATGTACACAATATTTATACATACAATATTACGCTTGCGAATGAGCAGAAAACAATAACTGTACATTCCAACAGGCTGAATTCTTGTTCAAAGGAGAAAAAGTAGTTCATTCTTCATTTGGGTCAGTAAGCATATAGTAAAGTTACCACAACAGCAGCAAATTGAATTAGGAAAAATGAACCTAAAATTTGGCACGTTTTGCTGTATTCTGGAAAGAAATAATCAACATTTTAAGAAAACAAATAGGAAAATAAATTATTAGTGTTATAAAAATGATTTAATTCAATATTTGAAACTTTTTCAAGCTAGTGTAAAATTCAAAATTTTTTAATTGAACTGTATATTATCAGTAAATTTTATGCCGTTTTTAATGATCAAAAAAGTGATGAAACCGGAATTAGAGCGCCCCGAACTGTACCTAAAGGTGAACGGGTTTTGTAATACTCACCCATCATCAAATGCCTCGTAATTTTGAACCCGGTTAGATAACAAAGTTACACCTGAGTGGCACTTTCCTCTCCACATCCCTGCCATACCAGTGGAAGTACTTTGAACTTCACACATTACAGTGGACACATCCCCAACTCACGGTGCTCCAGCCAACCAGTGAGGGAGTGAATGTGGTCTCCTTCTGAATCGTGACCATGGCAAATGATGCTTCAATTTGGGGATATTTACTGTAAGCAGGCTGTGGCAACCGAGTCTCTGGAGCTCTCTGCATTGATACAGTAATCTTACTTTGTAAAATTAAGGGTTTCGATGCCAAGAAGATATAAATAGTTGTCTCAAATCTAGTTTATTACTCTATAACTTCAGGCCTGAAATTGTAAATCTAATACCTTAGAATATTCATCCAAAGCACCGTCTCCAAGTGCTTGATACACTTGCCCACTTGATGAAGCTATTGTGATAAGTATACTTTGAAATTGCAAGGCAAAATATATCGATCAATCTAATTGGACACTTCCGTTTATCTTCAGTACTCAAATAGTTACTACCGATGAAAATGCATGATTGATCCTCTTTACAAACGATTATTAATCCTACACTCAACCGACAGGTATTTAAACCATGTTATACACTTATTTGAATATTTATTCTCATTTCATTCACGTAATAAGTAAAAACGGTAAGCGCTTTTTTTTTACTTTGAAAAATTATAAATTGTCTTATAGTATTCATCCAAATGCTGAAATTGATTAAAATCTAGAAATGATTATAATATAATTACATTAGAAATATAAAAGTTTTCATCTTTTTACCATATGTAATCAAAGTTTACAATTGAGGATATTATAAAATTTAAAAATCACTTAAGTTAAAAGAGATCTGTGTAATCACTTCAACACATAAGGTGTATCTATATAAAGAAATAGAAATAAACAGAAAAATATCTGCATAATAGAAAGTTTTTTTTTTTGTTTTTAACCTGAATTACCTCTTTAGTCATTTTCTCTTGAAAATAAGATCAATTCCATCCAATATTAAATCCATATCGTTTCTAAATTGAAATATAGCTCATAAATTGAAATCGTTTCTTAAATTACATTAAATGAGGTTATAAAATAATATTTTTAGGTATTTCTATTTGTTGTAAAAAATACATTTGTCAATATAATTTCGATTACCATATATACATAAACAGGACATGAATATATTTTTAAATCACTATTTGGAAAATTTAATCTAAATTCAATATAAATAAATTGCGTAGAAGATTTCAAGTTTCATGAAATTTTAAATATTCCTCCTAATATGCAATCAAATTAAGTTGCAAAAACTTATCAATATGTTTACAGTTAGAAATCTATATTAATATTTAACTACATTAACAGAATAAAACTTTTTTAAAAACTTAAAGCAAATAGTCGTCAAGAATGAATAAGAAATACCTCTCTGCTTAAGAATTTTAAGTCGCTCATATCTTTGTAAACATAAGAAAAAACAATATTTGTTAAATATGTAATTTTGCTTATATTAAATATTGAAAAATATATATCAAAATTATTTAATTCTCCAAAATCTGCTCGTAAATTGCTCTACCAACTCACACGATGAGCAAAGAAATAAACAGCCTTAATTAAAATGGTAAAGCACATAGTTTACTAATTTTCTCATACTTATAAAGTTATAAGATTAATATTGTGATTTAAAATTAAGGTAAGCAATTTTTATGTAACCCATTTTTGTATTTCATAACAAATTTCTGATGTCTGTCCATTATTAGCATTTCACATTTCATCACTATAAAGCTAAGGAATCATTCTATGGATATTTATAATATTAAACTATTTAATGATAATAGCAAGTATAAGTTATTAAGGGCTGAGACTGTATGGGTCATCTTAATTAAAAAGTGAGAACTAAGCACATTCCCAAACAAGGCTTACCACTTCATCTTCAAAAAATTCTATGTAAGGCTATGAAACTATGCCATATGTTATATATATATATATATATATATATATATATATATATATATATATATATATATATATATATATATATATATATATATATATATATATATATATATATATATATATATATATATATATATATATATATATATATATATATATATATATATATATATATATATATATATATATATATATATATATATATATATATATATATATATATATATATTGTAATGTCTCACCATCGGCACTTTCGATTTTAAGATTCTATGTTTTTTTTTTTTTTTTTTTTTTTTTTTTTGATACGGAGACTCTTGTTGTACGAAAAGCAGGCGAAAGAGATTGTCGCGAACCCATACATGATTCCTTGTAAATTTTGTTCTTTTTTTTAATTAAATGTGTATGTTTCAAAATTGGAGTCATTTATTTGTTTGTTTGTTTCATAACAAACTTATGTTTTTGGTGGCAGCGGTGGGATGCTTTTTTAATGCTTTGCATTAGCATCCACTATGGAAATTAATTATGTGCATTATAATGGATTACGTGCCGAAGTGTTGGAATACAGGTAGGCCATTTTGATCAATCTTTCTCTGGCTACTATTGAAAATAAATAGTTTGGAATGTTATATAAATTTATAGAATATTTAGTTCCAATCTTATTTAGAGTTTTTCATGTTATATCAATTAATTTTGTTCACAAGTTTGTAAATAGTGTATTCCATATTACAAAAGCTAATTTTTGTATTTCGTGTATTCGAATTTACAGTATAATATTTTTTTATAAGAAAAGTGTATCTTATTATAAATTTGCATTTCATAATTTTTATGTGGTTGATGTATTTCAATTCACGTAGGAATATGTTAAAATAACTATGTTGTTATAGATTAATGTGTAAAATCGAAAGTACACTTATATTCATAATTTTTTGAATGTTTCACTGAAAGTAGATTTTATGAAAGTAATATATACTTTAGAAAGGTTTTGATTTCGTTATGTGAAAACGAAAGTACATGATTACAAATAGGTTTGAATTTAAAGTAATGTGAGATTTATTGATTTGTTTTTGATTTTCGTTTGCAAAGTATCAAACTGATTTATTTGATATTTAAAAACGCATGTTTATTTTCATTGATAAAAATTTGAAAAGATATTTTCTTACTGTTTAAAATATCGTACGTTATTATCATTTTCATGTCGTGTATGATTAACTAACTAGGTTTATTGATTTGAAATCGAAAGCTGATTTCTGGTTTAGATTAATTAAAGCTGTTAATTTATATTGTTGCTATTACATATAAAAATATATATTGTAATGTTCTATATTTTGAATTAAAAATATGCATAATTTCATTTTCTGATTTAATATAGTAGTATTTGTAAAAGAATCTGATTTTATAAACTTTATACATTTTTGATTAATAATTCAATTTATCTGAGCATCAAGCATTAGCTTGGTGATAAAAAAACTTGAAATCGAGAGTAGAAGATTTAATATTAAACTTGTTCTTCTTTTCAAAATATATGATTTGCTGCTTATACATTATTTGTTGTATTACAATATAGTTTGTTTTCGTTTAAATTTTTAAATGTTATGGATATGTTTTATAATAGTAGAGTGTGTTAAATAATTTCTATAGTTATTTACGAAATTTTGTATATAGGTGGGTGTAGTCTGTTTTTTCTCTCATTATTGCATCTCTTCTGAGATAAAGCGTTAATAAATAAAATGGCTTTTTTAGCACGGGGGAAAAAGGGAGATTTAGTAGAAGTAGCTGAAGAGTTAGGGGAAATGGTTCCAGATTCTTTTAAAATCCCGGATATTAAAAAATTAATTTTAACTAGTAAAAACTTTAATGAGGAAGAAGTAAAATGTATATTAGATAGGGTAATAGAGGAAAGAATTTGGCGAGAAGAAATAGAAAAAGAAGAAAGAATTAGATGTGAAAAAAGAGAACATATTTTGGAAATGAAACGTCTGGAAATCTCTTCAAATGCTGCAATTTTGAACACAGAATCAGTTACAAATAGGACTGAACATGCTAAAAAAATTCAATTAATGCAAATAACGCCAAAATTCGATGAAAGGAAAGATAAGATGAGTTTATACTTAATAAATTTTGAGCGTAGAGCAGAAATGGCTCATATTCCAAAAAACGAATGGGTAGTTTATCTTGTAAGTGCTTTACCTTCAGAGATATCTAACATGTTAGCTAGATAACCTCCAGAAAGTGCTGATGATTACGATTACGTGAAGGAAATTATTCTTAAACGATTCAAGTTAAATAGCGAAAAATTAAGACAATTGTTTCTTAAACACCAGAAAACGTCAGACAAAACATGGAGAAATTATGCACAAGAATTGAATAGTTACTTTACGGAATGGCTTACGGAATTAGAAATAACGACATTTGAACAGCTTAAGGAACTAATGGTAACAGATCAATTGAAACGTCGTGTGCCAATTGAAATTAAGGAAAAATTTTTGGCGGAATGGCTTAAAATAAATTCGCCGTATGATCTGGCAGAGAAAATAGATGAATATGAAAGTTTAAGAGATAGTTTTAAGACGAAAGATTTTACAAAACTTCCTCGAAATAATTTTGGTTTTCGTCAACAAAATGAAAACCGTGCCTTTAAGTTTAATGAAATAGTTCGGAATCCTAAATCTCATGTTCCTAAAAGAGTCTAGAATAAAAATTCTAATTATTCACATGAAAAGGAATTCGAAAAACGAAAACAACTCCGATGTTATGAATGTGGTTCTTATAGTCATTCGCGGCCTCAGTGTGACAAAATAAAAAAGAACTTAGAATCGGTAGCATCCATACGAAATTGCTAGAAGTACATTTAATCAGTTGATGCCTCCTTACACTAGTATCGGCAATGTTAATGGAATTCAAATGCCAGTCTTAAGAGACACTGGAGCAACTCTTGATTTGATTTGTGGAAAATACGTGAAACCTGATATGTTCACGAAGGAAAAGGTTTGGCTAAGAACACCTCTTGATGAAACTTTAGTATGCTTACCTATTGCCGAGGTTGAAATAAATTGTGAATTAGGTCACATATTGACAAAGGCAGCAGTTCTTCGAGATTCTTTGGATCAAGGAAGATATTTACTGGGAAACAAAACAGCCACTTTATTTGAAGAAATTAAAAAACATGAGGAGGTGAAAATACATATGATAAATGCTATAGAAAATCGAGCTCAAAAAAGACGGAAGGAAAATAGCACGAATAAAGAGATTATTGATTCTGAAATAGAATCTTCTAGGTCTTGCTTCCAAACTAAACAAAATGAAGAATTAGAGCAAAATACAATTTTGCCACCATTAGAAACCGAAGTTGAAGGGATGGATTTGATAAAAACATCTCCAGAAGAATTTGCTCGGGAACGAAAGGTGTGCGAAGATTTGAAACCTTTCTTTGAGCAAGCTAAACGACAATCTTCAAAAGACAATAAATATATTATAATAAATCAATTGTTGTTTGATAATAAAATGGACAATGATGGAACTGTAAGAAGATTATTAGTTGTGCCCAAGAAGTTTCACAACCAACTAAAAGGGATCTGCCATGAGATAACTGTAGCTCATTTAGGTATAACTAAAACAAAAGATATGCTGTGCAAAACTTTCTACTGGCCTAACTGCTTTAAAGAAATTGAAAATTTTGTTAAATCTTGTGACAAATGTCAACGAGTAGGAAAGCTTCAAGATAAGAAAAGGGCTCCTTTGAAACTGGTTCCAGTAATTCCGGAAATATTTACAAGAATTAACGTTGATGCATGTGGTCCTTTACCTATAACTTCCTGTGGTAACCGGTATATTATAACAGCCATTTGCATGTCATCCAAGTATCCAGATGCCATCCCAGTACCAGATATACGTTCTACTACTGTGATTGATGCTTTTCTTCAGATATTTAGCCGCATGGGTTTTCCTAGGGAGTTGCAAAGTGATCAAGGAATATCTTTCATGACTGTCCTGACATCAGAATTTTTAGAAAAATTTGGCATTAAAGTTGTGCATAGTTCCGTTCAGCATCCCCAAAGCAATCCTGTTGAGAGATTGCATAGAACTTTAAAGAGAATACTGAAAGTCTTTTGCTTAGAAAAAGGTACAGATTGGGAGAAGATTTTACCTCAGGCACTTTTTGCTCTTAGAACTTGCATTCATGATAGCACTGGATATTCTCCTGCAGAATTAGTCCATGGCCGGAACTTAAGAACACCCGTAACACTATTATATGAAAATCTAACTGGTAAAACCATTGAAGAAGATAGTGTGATTGCTTACATTTTTAATCTTTTAAATAGAATGAAAAGATGCCAAGAATTAGCTGTGCAAAATATGACAGAGGCTAAAGAAAAAGAGAAACTTTGGTATGACCGTAAGGCTACGAAAAGAGAATTTAAAGAAAATGATCTTGTGTTAGTTGTTGCACCTTCTAGATCAAACAAATTTTCTGTTCATTGGATAGGTCCAGGAAAAGTACTAAAACGACTATCGGACACAAATTACGTAATACAATTTCCCGATAAGGAAAAATTACATGTATACCATGTAAATATGTTAAAACCTTATTTTCAGCGTCCAGAAGATGTTAATTTAATTTTTACCTCTAATTCTGATAATGAAGATATTGATTTTGAGAAAGAAGATATCCCAAGTTTTGAAATTAATTCATCTACCCTTTTAGAGACTTTTCCTGAAAGCTGTTTTAATGAAAAGTTAGAGGATGAGCAGAAGAAGCAATTGCGTAGACTTTTGATTCAATTTATTGATATTTTTTCAAATGAACCAGGTTGTACAGAACTGGCTGAACTGGACATCGAGTTAGAATCTAATAAACCTATTATAGCTAAACCATATCAAATGTCCCCACGACAGACAGAAATTCTGAAATCGGAAGTAGACAAGATGTTGAAATTGAAGATGGTGGAACCAGGGGAATCCGATTACACATCACCTTTAATATTAGTTGAAGCTCCTGGAAAAGAACCTCGTCCGTGCATTGATTATCGCAGGTTAAATGAGGTTACCAGAACGCAATATTTTCCATTACAAAATATTGAAGGGAGTGTTGAATCCGTTTTGAAAGCGAAGTTCATATCTTTATTAGACTTAACACGAGGTTATTGGCAGATACCTTTGAGTCCTAAGGCTCAAAGATATGCTGCATTTACGACGACATTTGGTGTTTATAAACCTTTGAGAATGGCATTCGGTTTGAAGAATGCTCCTTACTATTTCAGTAAGTTAATGGCTGATTTATTAAAAAATTGCGAACATTTTGCTGTGCCTTATTTAGATGACATAGCTATATATTCACTTACCTGGTCTGATGACATCCAACACCTTAAATGTGTTCTGGAGAAGATTCGATTTGCGAAATTGACTGTAAAACCCCTTAAGTGCAAATTCGCTCAACTTCGTGTTAAATATTTGGGACACATTGTAGGACAAGGTCAAAGAACACCAGGTGATATTAAAGTGAAAGCCATTACCGATTTCGAACGTCCCTCAAGCAAAACCGAAGTACGTGCCTTCCTAGGTCTTGTTGGGTACTATCGCAAGCATATACCAGAATTTTCGATAGTTGCTGCGCCTTTAACCGACCTGTTAAAAGGGAAGTCCAAGAAGGGAACTGTAATATGGATGGAATAATAACTGTGAAAAGGCATTCATACAATTAAAGAACACTTTAATAAAGAAGCCTGTACTTTACAGTCCAGACTTTCAAAAACAATTTATCATTCATTGTGATGCCTCAAACTTAGGAATAGGTGTAGTTTTATCTCAGAGAGATCAAAATGAAAATGAACACCCTATCCTATTTCTGAGTAAAAAATTTTCAAATCTGAGAAAAATTTTAGCCCTATAGAAAAGAAATGTGCAGCAATAATTTTTGCTGTTACTAAATTAAAATATTATTTAGATGGTCAGTATAAATTTACTATCGAAATTGATCATAACCCTTTAGTTTGGTTAAAACATCATACAGGATCTAATCCTAGATTCTTAAGGTGGGCTTTGGTGCTTCAAAGCCTAAATGTTGATATTGTTCACAAAAAGGACAAATTACATCAGAATGCCGATAGTCTCAGTAGAATGCTGAATAACCAAACTTAATTATTTTCTTTTTTTTCAGATATTAAATTAATATGTTTTTTTTAATACAAACTTCCATTGCTGTTACATGTGTACATAATAAAAAAATGTTTTTATAATAAAAATGTGTCTGTTTGTAAATTTAGTTAGGTTGAAAATTCTGTTGTGTTAGATAATTATTTTGTGCTATTTTGATATATTTTTATTTAATATTATATAATTCCATATAATTTTGTGTTTCAGCCAGAGTCCGATTGATCAGGGCTATTTGTAATACTAAATTTTGCTCTTTGTTGTTTGTGTGTGTTTTTTTCATTTTTATTTGCAGGTTGATTTCCTTAGAATGAGAAGAAAAAAAAAAAGAAAAAAAAACTCAGGGGAAGGAAGGAATAATTTAGTCATATATATATATATATATATATATATATATATATATATATATATATATTTAAATGAATAATGCTATATTATTACTATCTAGAGATATACAATACTCTAGATAGTAATAATGTAGTATTTGATAAATAATGTTATATTTTGTGAAATTATGAATCAAAGAATTCATTCACAGTTGTGATTAAATACTAAAAATAATTCAATAACACTTATATTTTGACGATTTATAATAAAAATATGATACATTTTATAACTGGAAATATTTCTGAAATGATTATTATACTAAGATAAGTTTTATGAATAAATGCATTGGACTTAATTTATTACTAATTTTATATCTATAACAATTAACTAAAGTTTATCAAAATAACTTATTTTTTCTGTTTGAAAATAATATTGCAATGAGAGTTACCTGTAGGACTTCCTGGTGTAGGGTTCTGTTTGTGATGAGATTGGTCGTGCTCACTATTAATATTTTCCTTTGCTTGTCGCAGCCGTTTTTCTTCTAAAATTGTGTAAAAGAAATTTTGGAATAATGTATTTCATTACAAAAGATAATTATGTTTAAATTTAATATTCTGATTCACTCATAAAAGAATAACAAAAATTTAAAAACTTTTTAAAATAAAGTAACATTAATAATTATATCATGCAAAGTCAATCATATGATTTATACAATGAAAAATTTTCAACATTGCAATTTTTACATATAAATTTAATTATTTAAATAACGTTAAAGTGCAGGAAATAATGCTTTTCTTAGAATTTTTAATCCATTGAAACCAAGTTGTAATAAGTATATGATAAAATTTTAAAAATTGGCAATTAATGAAAAATTGAAATAGAAAATAAATAGAATTGTTTACAAGTACACTGTGCGAAATAAACAAAATGAAAAGCTCTTGTTTCATTAACGTTATGTTATTTTTTAATAGTTAAAGAAATGAGTTGTTTTTGTATTATATTACTATTATAAAATTAATTACTTTTTCACTGTTTCATAATTCCTCCTGTTATATTGCAATGCTATAATTTTTATAAGCTTGTATTGTTATCAATATAATGGAAGTTCCTTAAAATTAATCTGTAAATTCAAAACATGCTTAAGGTAGTAATAATGAAATATTAACAGTAAGTTTTTGTATGCTATATTCATAAATTTTAATACATTGTTTCATATATTAATAAAAAAATTAAATGCCTAAATTATCCTAAAATTGGTAAAAAATTCATCTAAATGTGTATAAACAATGCATTTATATTTTAAAATTACTTGGCATAAACATATAATATGTAATAAACATGTATAATATGCATTTTTGTAAATGAAAATTAAAATGTAAATATGAAAATGTGTGATTTCGTAAAGTATACACATACTTTTACACTATAAGGGAAAATGTACAGAAATATGATTTCAGTGGTATATAAAAAGTAAATGAACAAAAATGCATGTCTACGCACGCGAATATATTCACACAATTATTTAGATTTGCTTGATTAAAATCAACAAATATAATATCATAATAATCTGAGTTTGCATCAGTATTTATAAAGGTAAAAAAAAGCAATGAATGAAAAGTATGACTTGAATTATACCTTCTTTTTCAATATTTATTCTTCAATGCACCATTATGTGATGTCTAAAGACATGCTACTATACATGTATGTCATTTTACGTTAAATATTTCAATAAAAGGAATTCATTTATCACTTAAATGTTGCGTTAACTGTAACATTTGAAAAGAGTGTCATCAAAAATTCTCTGTCTTATTCATATTTATTATAAAAGTCTTAGATATTTATTTTTTGTCATATTTATACAAAATATTTATTCAAACTTGTTTGAAAATAATTCTATTTTTTATTTTAATTGATATTTAACTAATTCAGTGTAGTAATACTAAAAATTTTCAATATTTTTTTAAATACATGTTTTGAAAAATCTTAGCATTACAACCATTTACAAAATGTTTCCAAAAATTATATGGAATTTTTTTTAAATAAAGTAATTTAGTAAACTCTGAATAAATTCATGTTCAATAAAATTATCATAAAATCTATTCATAATTTAGAAATTTTATACAGAATAGGAAAGTATTAGGCATTCTAATTAACAAGTTAAACACTACGCACAACAGTTGATATAATATTCAAAACACTTCTAAATCAGTTTCTTAAATTCATTTTAATCTCTGGAAAAATGATCAATATTAGATTAGATTTAGATTTAAAATAGGGTGTTTCCAAAAGAACGTAACACCGTGACCATAGATCTATTGCACTATACCCTTCAGAAAGTCTTATTTGAAGAGACCAATAGCTGAAGTAAAATTCAGCATACATTTAACAAGGATATCTTGCAGCATTCAAGGTTCAGTTAAGTGCTCTGACCCAAAAGTTCAAATCTATGTGCAGAAAAAGTTTCACATAGGATGTGTAATGAAGTTTCTTCCAAATAATAACCGCTACAGATAGAATTATCTAACACTCCTAAAATTCAGAAAAACCATGGTATTTGAATTATCGCAGGTATGGAATACTTAAGCATGGTATTATTGGAAGGCATAATTCATTTGATTTACATGTTATCGTGTTAAACATGAACTCAACTTTAAGTTCTTAAAAGAAAAAGTTTTAGGAATAAGCTTAAATTCTTCCAATAATTGACAAAAAACACTTTCATAAAAGTGTTGCAAAAATTATATAAATGGATTATTTTAGAATAAGCCAGTTTTTACAAAACATAAAAAAATCTATAAATATATATATTTGAAAATATTGTTTTTTATTATATGTGAAAAAAGCCATTGTATCTTCACAGTCATCTTTGCTTTGCTGTCATATTAAAATTTATAGTATAAAATCCTCACTTTCCAATTTCCAATTAAAAGTATTTTAGATCTTTCTCTGCTTACCTTAAATATGTCAGAAAAGGATTGATCAATGGTTGCATTTTCCTTCTTTCTTAAAAATAATTTATATGATATGATTCAGTTTTAAATTATTAAATGCCTATTTAATTGCATATCCTCACTAAGTATAGTTTGATTAAAAAATATTGACTAAGATTTAATAATTTAAATAAAAGTTTTATGTTACATTATCCTCAGAAGAAAGGAGTTCAATGCACGATATATCAGTGTATTGTAAAAGTGCGAATAAACTAATATTAACCGATAGTTTTCGGAGAGAAATATAGATATTTTCTTTTTTAGATATGATAACATCATAAGATTTTGGAAACATTTAATAATTATATTAATCTTATAAATTATATTTTCCTAACTCTTACTTAACTTTATTATTATGCTATTATTCATTACTATGGTATATTTCATTGAAACTAATTTTAATTATGGAAGTTGAGAATTTATAGATTTTGAGGAACATATTGTTCTTATATTATAATATGTACGTTACGGAAATATGATTTGAAATTTTTTACCTGATGATAAACTCTGAGATTCATCGCGAAGAGATTTAGGAGCAGGTATTCCGTAAGCTTTCTTCAAATTTAATTCATTATTTGAAGTTGCAGTTGAACCTATAAAAGAAAAAATTTAAAATTCGGTAAAAATACCACATAGTAATATATTGTACAGTATAGTTCATGAATAAAATTCAAACCTTAAAATTCAAAGTTTAAGTCTATAAAAGCAAAATAAAGGTATACATTTTCGATGACTTGATAAATTTACCCAACTAAATTCCTGGGTTTCACACACACACACACACACACACACACACACACACACACACACACACACACACACACACACATATATATATATATATATATATATATAAATGTGTGTATGATTTATAAATATTAATAATTGTACCATTTACATTGATTAATCATATTGTTATTTTTAACTTATAAAATAAGTCTTTCAATTGTATTAATAAAAAAGTTTGTAAAATTACAATAAATAATGAAGTGAGTATTACTGCAAAAGTACATAAAAATTATTGATTTACTGTTCAATTATCACTGTACTGTAAACTACAAATTTGCACATATGAGCGACAATTTTACAAAATTACAATAGATAGTGCATTAAACATCTTTTCAAAGGTATATTAAGCTTAACTTCAATGAAAGTAATAAATCAAAGATAATTTTCATTATATTCATTGGGAATTTTTAATTTCATGTATTTACCTAAATTTACCAAACGTGAGATCGAATTTTTAAGTTTGAAAACTAAGTTAATATGAGCAGACCAGTTATGACTTTTATAAAAAAAAAGAAAAGGATGTGTAAATTTTTCATAAAGGTTATAAATATTTCTTTATATATTACGTTACTTTTCAATATTAACATTAGTCTTGGAAGGGATAAAATTTTCTTTTGTAATCTTCGATTAAAATAATTATCAAAAGTTATAAATGTATCTTAAATTAAATATCAAATATAAATATTTTTAATATATGGATGTATTATTACATATTATATGTATTATATTACACACACGCACACACACATACATACACACAGATATATATATATATATATATATATATATATATATATATATATATATATATATATATATATATATATATATATATATATATATATAGATATATATATGTATATGTGTGTATATGTGTGTTTGTGTTGTTGCATGCCTCCAAGGTCAGCAGAGCTAGACCTGGTCCATCAGCGCGTACACCTTCAAAAAGTCCAGCACCAAAAGTGGATTCTCCATCAGATCTCTCCCGAAGAGACCAAGGCATAGAAGAATACGTTCAGGAGAAGACTATTTATTTAAACACTTGGAGCAAATGTCGAATTTCTTCATACCTTCGTCGAACTTCAAGTTACTAAGATGACCACTTCTGAAACGGGCAATAGCCGTTTGTTCTTGTCTATTAAAACTAGTAGCCAGGGAAGCTCCTGGACGCGCGCAGCCATAACAATGATGTTCAGGAGGGACAATCCAGGTGGTTTTATTCTCGTGTTTAGTCTTTGAATGAATCTCCAGAAATGTGAGAGGTGCCGACGGCACACCGTCCTCAGACACACCAGCTTTGGCCAAAGTGTCCGCAATCTCATTCCCCTCGAGATCCATGTGGGAAGGAATCCAATGTAAGTGAATATGATGCGATACGGACATCCGTTTTAACATTTGAAGTATTGAAACTCCATTCGTGTCTCTTACTTGTTGCCATCTGTCCAAATGCTATATTTTACTATCAGATAAAATCCAAACCTCAGCTCCATGAGGAAGTGAATTCAGGGAGTCCAGGGCTTCTTGTATGGCTCAGCTAAAGCCTGGGGCTACGAAGCTTAGTCACTCCTCCTCCTTTGGATGCTCCAATCTTATGGACTAACGAAGGCTGCAGCCTTCCCCCATTCACCCATTCTATATATATATATATATATATATATATATATATATATATATATATATATATATATATATATATATATATATATATATATATATATATATATATATATATATATAAATTTCGTGTCACGATGTATGTTCCCGATAAACTCCGAAACTACTGAACGGATTTTGATAAAATTTTGTAACCATTTATAATATAGTCCAACTTAAAAGATAGAATAGTTTTTATCTCTTAATTATTATTTTCAATATTTATTATACGACATTAATGTTTATTTATTGTTTAGTTCTGTAAGTTCCTAATAGATGGCGGTTTAGCATCTAAGTTGCACAGGTATTCGGCAGATGGCGACGTATTTATTTTTCTAGATTATACATCTTCGAGAAAATTAACGTGCGCGCGCAATCGCGTGGTTAAATATAGAATTTACATATATTTTTATTATTATATTTTCATGATGTACATATATTTTCATGATACATATATTTTCATGATGTATAATCATACTATAACAATTTTTTGTGAATCATTTTCATAATTATACTTGGTATTGTGTTATTATTGTGTGTGCTCAGTTTGAATATTTTTAATATTATAAATAGTAAAATAAAATTTTATTTATTGCTGTTTTTCTCTACTAATTTTCATACCACCTCCAAAACATGTAAGTATTTTTTGACAGCCTTTTATTATTTTTATTTTTATTTTATAATTTGATAATTATTAATTTATTCAGTAGAACATTTTGATCTAATTTATTTATTCAAATGTTAAATTCTTTTAATTTTTTTTATTTCGGTATAATACCGCGGAAAAATTTTTTAGTTTTAATAATTAAAAATTGAAAAAATAATAGTTCGATGTCAATGTTATCTACCTCATTTATAATAATTTATTTTTAGATGTTTTTAATTTATATAGTATATTTTATAAGTAAGTCACTGATTACTAACTATAATTTAATATAAGATGAATAAAATGTAAATTCAGAAAGTATATGTTGATTTGTGCTTAATTTCAAAATTTCGATACTTTACCTATTACTTTTAAATTTTTGCGAAACGCTTTATTTTTAATCTCATATGAATGAACCTATTTTAAATTTTTTTAGAAAATATTAATTTGATTGTACCCAAGAATTAGTAAAAAATTGATTCAATGTATTATAAAAACCCAGCCACTGCAACGCATGGCTGGGTCAGCTTGTATATATATATATATATATATATATATATATATATATATATATATATATATATATATATATATATATATATATATATATATATATATATATATATATAACAGATAGATATATTCTATGCTAACAAAACAATGGAAAATTTAAAATTTTTGTAATTGAGTGCACTATGATATATGTAAATTTATCAATAAAATGTTTTACCCGGTGTTTAAGATTTACATTTTATCAATAGTTTTACTTAACTTCACTCTACTTCCACAGTCATTCCAAACCAAAGATTCATATTTTAGGCGATTAATTTATGCTTTCAGTTGTTCTAAAAGTTTTTCTATTATCTGTTTTTCAGATAAATCTTTTCAGTTTTAACAAATAAGAAATAATAAATTTCCCCGGCGGATTAATTAGTATATTTCTTAAAATATTTACATAATTAAATTTTTATTCGTGTGTTAAGATATAGATATATTTATAATTAAATTTCTTTAAATTATTCAAAATACGTACCATGCCACTTTATATGAAATTTATATTTAGCAAATATTTATTAAATAGCTACATTTAATGTAACTCCACTGTCTAAACTCAAATTCATTAAAAGCAAAAATTATTGTAATTAGATATTTATATAAGCAAAAAATTATTTCTCAAACTATTTATATAAAAGTAATTACTGCTACTATTATCAATAAAATGTTTACAAGTTGTTAAAGATTTACATTTTATAAGTATTACAACTAGTTACTTAAAGAAAGTTGTTAAATAGTTTCAAAATTAGGTATTCATCTTTCTTAAATTTTAAATAACTCTATCACATATTTAAAATATTAATCTTATTATTAGTAAGAAATAATCCAAAAATATTTATACACATAATAAAAACTCCATATAATACAGATAATAAGATTTCTTTGCGGTTATGCTGTATAGTACAGATATAATATATACACATATAATCATTTTCTGTTGATTCGAAAATTTATTATAAATTAGCTCGCTATAGTTAAACTCTTTTCTTTAACAAATATTTTCTTTAATTTTTTATTAATTGAAAATATATTTTATTCATTTACAGAATATTACCTCTTTGTACTGGGACGTAAAATTCTTGAGATTGAGTTGAATGTGGAACACTCGTGGGAGGACTTATTTCTGAAATGGAAATTTTCAGATCTTTTAAAGAACTATTTAAATATAAGACAAAAATGTGCCCCAGTTTATTTAATACATAAAACTGAAAATCATGTCATTGAAATAAGCTTCAGTAAAATAATTCATATATAATATTAGTAAGAATGATTAAAATGGTTTAGCTGAAAATACTTACTGATCCAATTATTGAGAATTTCAGAATAACAAATTAATATTGTAAATAATGATAGTTTAATATTATGCAACGTAATTTTTTTCTATTATTTTAATAATTATTTATGGGTATTATTGACAAAAAATGTAATTTTATACTATTCTTAATAATTAAATTAATTTACAAAATATTGGCATTAAGGAAAAATTATTATTATTCTTAAATTGTTGTAATTATTCTTTTTTTAATGTTTAAACTACTGTACCAATCAGTCTGACAAATCCTTCTTTATCTCCAAGAGTGTTCTTTGCCACGCACTTGTAGTGCCCAAAGTCTTTCTCCTCCAAATTCCTAATCTTTAGTTGCATGTGGATTCTGTATGATTCAGCATCCTCTGATAGTTCGTACTTTTTGTTGTTGAGAAGGATGACGCCATCATTCCGAATCCAAGATGTCAGGGGCCGAGGAGATGCTTCCAGTCTGCAACCCAGGACAACGTCACTTCCTATGGCAGCACCTACCATCTGATTGTTTACTCGAATTTTCGGTTGAACTATTAATAAAATTAAACATGATTATATATATATATATATATATATATATATATATATATATATATATATATATATATATATATATATATATATATATATATTTCATTTTATAATCTCATAGAATAGTTTTCAAATTAAATGACAGAATCTCTATTGCACATATATACATGTAAAAGCCATCAGGTAATGAGTGGCTTATGCATATCTTACCTCACGTGATAAATTAATTTATTAGAAAACTATATTATTTGACATAACTCTATTCAAGAAAAGATTATTTCCTTTTAATATATATGCATATAATTTTTAAGGCTTTGTTAGAAGATTAAGGGAATAAAATAATGAAATAATTGTAAATGATATGGGAATCCAATAAGGCATGTAGTTTTTGCCGTAAAATTTCCTTAAAATAGATTTTACTTGGAGAAGAATGCATATATTTAATATTTTGGAAGCTTAGCTAGTACTTTGCACAGTGTAAAAATAAGAGTGAATATATTATGATATCAAGAATTGTAAATGGCAATGCCAACAGTTTATGAACATATTGATTCAGATAGTTCAGATTAATTACACTCATCAATATATACACAAGTTAAACCTTTTATCAATATAACTGCTTTTTTCGTATTGATATTAATAGCAAATCAATAGTAGATTTACTGTAATATAAAAACTATCTTTTAACATAAAATGCTTTAAAAAATGAAATACAAAAGAGCTTAAAGAACATAAAAAATAAGGCATTTAAAATTAAACTTCCCAGCATCCGAATCCATTTTATTTCGTTAAAACGGCTATCACATTTCGAAAGCTGGTAACATGATCTTGTTTCCATGACGAATAATTACCATCATTCTTTTTAAAACAAATTTATAATAGATATTCAGAAAAGTATTGGGATTTTAAAGTGAAGTTATTTTTTAAAAGTAAGAATAAGTTATTTTTTAAAAATCTTTTCCTTTCACTGATTAAGTTTCTTGAATACATTTACTAAAATAGATTCTATTAATGTAAAAAAAGTTTATATAAATATATACATACATATTTCTAACACATTTATTATTAAGAAGACACCCATAAATAAATAAAATTGTTCATTTATAGACAATTCAAATAGAATGTCGTTAATTTTACACGCGCATTTATTTAACGAGTAATGTGTCTAAAGAATAATATGCATAAGTTTTACTTCTTCATAAAATAAAATAAATTGAACATTTAAATAATGATATGCTTATATGATTTTAGTTTCTTACTTTCTTTTTCTGAAAATCATGAGGGACTACATTATGTTGAGTTTATACATATGTATATATGTGTATATATATATATATATATATATATATATATATATATATATATATATATATATATATATATATATATATATATATATATATATATATATATATATCGTAATTTTTCTATTATTTGAATCGTTATTTATATTTTTGTATAATTTTATACTGTTCTTATTAATTAAATTAATTTCCAAAATATTGACATAATAATATATATATATATATATATATATATATATATATATATATATATATATGTGTGTGTGTGTGTGTGTGTGTGTGTGTGTGTGTGTGTGTGTGTGTGTGTGTGTGTGTGTGTGTGTGTGTGTGTGTGTGTGTGTGTGTGTGTGTGTGTGTGTGTGTGTGTGTGTGTGTGAATAAAATCTGTCACCTGAATACATATATTAGATATTTATAAATTAAAATATATAGGGTTGCGCATAGATGTCTATGAATTATATAGGAATGTTAGTTCAGAAATCTTTTTCATGATATATTAGATGCCGTAGAAAACGCGAAGGTTATTCGAATTTTATTGCTTCAAATCTTCATTTAGAAAGCGGAATAACTGGAAATGGTATATTATATGAATATAGAGAAAGAAGATATTGATGATGTATAAATAAAATAAGATGAAAACGTAAAATTAAGTTGTTTCTTATAAATATAAAAATAAATATCACAAAAATGAAATAAAATTGATACAGAATAGATTTGACACCCAGATGTGGTGAGCTCACGTGTTAACAGAGAGAAAGGTTGGATATTTCAGACACCCAAAGATTACCTTTATTGAAGTAGCCAAGATTACAGCCACACAATAAATTTGTTAATTCGAGACACAGTTTTTTTCAAAATCACATTAGTGTTATTTTTCAACTCAGAATTTCTGTATCATTCCCCAATCGGTCAAAAAAACCTACCTTTAAAGGAAGTTTGCATATCGTTAGCTAATAAATTACGCATTCACAAACTGCCCTTCCTGATACACAGAAATTTCCTACCTCACAATAAAGCTACACCTGAAACAAGTTCTTAAAATAAACTCAAGCTTCTAAACTGCAAGAAAGGACAAAAACCAAGCAGTGGAAAGATGAACTTCTAAATATCTCTGATGGTCCACGCAGCAAAGTTGTGGCACAGTTTTGACTCTACTGACTGGGTCACTACTGTCTGGCCGAACATTTGCACCGCATTGGCATCTTAATTTCACCTGACTGTCCACTCTGCAATTTGACAGAACCCACGAATAGGACTTCACCTCCACCACTGCGCTGTATTGCATGGTAGTTCTGAATCATTAATTAATTGGTAAGCCAGAGAAATTATGGGGCAATGACTCCGGTCATTTCTTTTACGTTTATGTACTGTATTCACCTGTCCTGCTTTCATTTCATGTCTATTTTGTATTTTTTCATGTGTTTTATTAATGTTATTCCTTGTTTTATTAATCTTATTCACTGCCATTGGAAATAAAAAAAAAACTGCCCCACCTAGTAGTGTAACATTGACTCTTTATCCAATGGACCAACAGAACCAAAATTTCTGACATTATATGGAAAAGGACTATCTAATATTGATTTTAAGCATTGTAGAGATCATTATTAGAGTTAAATATTTTAATGCTAACATCAACTTTTATCAAATGCATATTGTTTAGAGTGTTGAAAAACAATAATCTGAACTGGAATGATTAATGTGTGACAAAAATTTACGTATTAAAGCATTTGCAAATAAATTCATTACAAAAGTCTCCTAACAACGCAGAAAGGTAAGACTTGATATACGTCATAATTCACAAGCTCACGCAAAAGAAATATCAATCACAAAATATTACATAAAAGCATTGCATGTAGAAGAAAAACTTTAAAAAGAAAAGAAAAAAAAACATTACGAGAATAATGTTGCTTCTATAAACTATTTCAATATGTCAACAAGAATGATTCATACAGTGAACAAATTAAGAGTTTCATCTGAAAGGAGAAAATACTGCGAAGCTGGGCAAATTGCTAGCAAAATTACAAGCTAATACGAGGCCCATGCTTTAAATAAAAGCTAAGCAATCTAGTAAGAAAATTTAATGTTACTTGATATTGCGTAACCTCCTGTTTTTGTTAATATTAATGCAGAAGTACACAATACCATATCTGCAAGTCAGTTGCTTACTAAAGGAATTATTTCTTGTATTTTAGTATACCGAAAATCACAGTTCGCATACTTCTGCGCTATGTTCTGAGGACATTTTTATAGATTTTTTAAAAGGCCTAAATGAAAAAGAGCCTGAAAAACTCAGAGGTAAGCAACTTTTGCCAGTGATGAAAATAACAGAAGAGAGAGAAGCCGATATTATACGCGAATATGTAACACGTTTTAAATGGAAATGTTATTGACGAGAACTGCTTTCATACTGGGTTGGCAAAAACATTTACGACGTTATTTTAGTTCTTTTACATGAATACTATGTAAATACTTGCACAAAAAATTTATTTGCTCATGGTTTGTATTTTTTACGGATGTGAAATTCTTTTCTGATAAAGACGGGAAATCTTGCTTTGTCAAAAGTATTTGGTTTAAATAAACGTCGAAGAATTATGTTATTCCTGAAATGCAAGAAAGAAGCGCCATTAGTCACATTCAAAAGATACAAGATGGAGCTCCTACACACGTCACCCAATGTTTTCTGCGAGGGCTGCAAAAATACACTATGGGAATACTAATGATTCATAATAATAACGAATGGCTAATATAATAATAACTACTAATATATAACATTTTACCACGACATTTCTATTTTTACAATATGCTTATTAATAGTTTCAACAGTTTACAGGAAAGTAAGTGATAGGTGTCGCCTTTCGAAAACTTCGAATAAACACCAAAGCATACTCCCAAACATACCTGTATACAATATTGATTTGATGGATTAAGTTGATAGACTCCTAGGATTTCCTATGGAATCCTTACTTTCACACACGCAAACTAATATATCTAATATATTCTCTATACTGCCATATAATATTATAATTTACTATTTTATAATTAAAAGAAATTTACGGAAACATTATATATATTTGATGTGTTCTAAATTTATAAATTATTATAGAAGGGCATTAATACTTTAAAAATGATTAAGTAAAATGAGATAGTAATTCTACACAATAAAAAGTGTAACGATAAATAGAAAGGAGCATTATATATACATATATGTATATATATATATATATATATATATATATATATATATATATATATATATATATATATATATATATATATAGATAGATAGATAGATATGAATATATATATATATATATATATATATATATATATATATATATATATATATATATATATATTGATTTTTTAAACCTCCTCTACAGCTATAGGTTCAACAGTTTAAAAGGTCAATCAAAATAATTTGCTATTTAATAGCAGAATTTAATTTAATTTGGAGTAATTAATTCTATTACTTTTTGATGCATACTTTCTTAAAAATAAGCTTAAAAGAAATATTATATATATATATATATATATATATATATATATATATATATATATATATATATATATATATATATATATATATATATATATATATATATATATATATATATATATATATTATAAATAAATAAATAAAATCATTGATGATGGATTTTCATTAAAATTGCAGAATCTTATTCAAAGTCATTAATTACAACCTTCAATCGAATTTTCAGACTTAAATGCGTTTAAGTATTATGCCTGAATATTTGGAATGTTTCTAGTGTGAATTTAATTACAGTACAGCACTAGGTTGTTGTATATCTGACTGTGAAAATCGTCAAATTTTTTAATTATACTAATTTACCTATTCTGTTCTATTAAAAAATAGTGACAAATTTGTTCTTAAATATGTTTCTACAATAATTTTGTCTGGATATATTTTGCCATTTATTTATACAAATGGGAAATATATATGATAAAAAAATACATCTCGTGATATAATAAATGAAAAATATTCTTTGAAATGAATTCATAGATAGAAATTACTTCAACATGTGAAAGAAATTTAAGTCTTTTAAGCTTCTAAATTTCATATGCAATTTGTAAAATTTTTCAAAATTATTAATTTAAGAAATGCTAAAATAAATGTTCTAAATAACTATACCAATATTTTTGTTATTAAAGAATAGCTATTTAAATTACAAAAAAACCTATTATAATCAAAATTGATTTCTTAAAAACGTATATGCACTCATTTATAATTCCCATTCAAGAAAGCATCAGAAATTCAGTAGATAAAATAGGATTTTTTTCTTTATTTTAAGTAAAACTGTACATGATTAAAGGTAGAATGGCTGACTCTGCAAAGGACATAAATAATAATTTTAGACATGTTCACAAATTACTTTTATTTTAATATTTTCTTTATGAATCATTGTACGAATTTCAAAAAGTCACTATTACAAATGAGTATAACGCTTTCTTTCTCAAAAAAATTTCATAATTCATTTCTTAATAACATTGTAAGAAATGTGATCCAAGTTAAGTGAAATATATATAATTGGAGATTGTTTTAAAGTTTATCCTTTTAATTGGTTTCTAAAATTATAAATTTTAGCCTTCTCCTATAACAAACAAAGATAAAATATAGTCAGGAGTATAATTCATTTATTTCATTCCTATCTTAAGGGCGAGAAATGTAAGAATTTTGCATTAATCAAATATTGCTACGTCGTTCTTAGTTTTCTTATTGGAAGCTAAGCAGGAGATTGTAAAATGCATAATGTATTTTCAGTCCGTGACAGCTTACTCATTCGTTTTCTTACTTAATTGTTGGAAAGCAATTATTCTTTTAAGAGAAAGACACAAAGTTGCGTCGCCAGGTTTGTGGCTAAGGATGACAGCTCTTGGCGACATAATTAACAGATTAGAGAGAAAAATTGACATTAGAATGATAAGTAACCCATCCTTTACTTGTAATTTAAAAATATAATTTGAGAAGTTGCTATGAAATAATTATGTTTGTAAGTAATTGTATTTAATAATAAGGTGCTTGATAAATTTAGAAGTATTTTTATGAAAAGTTATAAGCGTTATCAAGTGTACTCCTTTTTCATATCGTAAATGTATTTGAGAAACTTTACATGTGACATGCATATTTACATATATTTGATTTTAAGTTATCATGTATGAACACATTTTAATATTTAAGAAGAAGAATTTTGGTGTTTTATTTCTGCTATAAAATCTGAAAAAAAGAATGAATATTCATTTAATATTAATATCTATGTTGAATGCAAAACATTATATTTAATGCATATTAATTAGATTACTCATGCTGAAAGATATTTGAACAATATATATATATATATATATATATATATATATATATATATATATATATATATATATATATATATATATATATATATATATATATGTATATATATATATATATATATATATAAATAATATATATAATATATATTATATACACTCATGTCCATAAATTAAAGATTATTGAAAATCACACAGAAATTGAATTCTAAGATAAAAATTTCACATGTAGAATTGTCACTCACATCTTGAAGAATAATGTACAAATTACAAGCAAGCACCAGATGGCGCCATAGTACGTCTCAATGACGAGAGTGTAAGAGATGGGTATATAAGGAATGGTATAATTGTTCGCAAGCTCTTAAAAACCCTTTCAGAGCAATAACCGTATAATTGTGGCACAAAGGAAGCATTTGAATGATGTTTTACGTGGTAGAATTATCGGCAGTCTGGAATGTGAACGTATCCAACTGGAAGTATCCGAGGAACTTGGAATCGCCCAGAGTGTCATCTCCAGGCTTTGGCAACGGTTCCAAGATGATGGTAATGTGAGTAGACGTTATTGCACAAGTCGCCCCCGAGTTACTACGCCGAATGAAGACCGATATTTGGCAGTTACTGCCAAAGGAAACAAACGGAGCACAGAATCAGACCTGTCTTGTCAGCTCTCTTCAGCTAACGGTATGACAGTTTCAAGGCAAACCGTGTACAGACGCTTACGGCACATTGACCTGTCAGATATGCTCCACTTACCGCAACTCACTTGTCGCCTGCGGTTAGCGTGGAGTAGAGAGCATGCACAGTGGATACTGCAACAGTGATCTTATGTGTTTTCCGACGAGTCCATGTTTAAATTTCAGTTGGATTCTCGCCGGACTTTCATATGAGGGGGGCCAGGTACTCATTACTACCAAGAAAACACCATTGAGTGACACAGTTACGGTGGTGCAGGATTGCTCGTTTGGGGAGGAATTATTTTGGGGTCCAGAACTAACCTGCATGTTCAGAATGTAATCATGATAGGCTACATCTATTGGGATATCATTTTGGAACAACATGTACGTTTGTTTCGAGGTGCCATAGGTGCTAAATTTTTGTTTATGGATGACAACGCCCGTCGTCAATGTGTAAACATTGTAGACGAATGGCTTCAATCGGAGGATATCACACGTATGCACTGACCAGCAAACTCACTGGATTTCAATCCAATAGATTATGTGTAGGACATGCTTGTTTGATAAATTGCAACCCGTCAACCCCCTCCGATATGTCTACTGGAACTTCGGAGAGCATTGCTTGAAGAGTGGTGTAATATTCTAAAAGATCAGATCGATAATTTCATACTAAGCATATCTAGGCGTTGTACGGCTTGTATTGAATCGTCTGGGTGGCATACTATGTATTAACCATCCAAACAACCATGCTATATTGGTTTATGTAAATAGGTTCTTTCTTGAAATTTGC
The DNA here is from genome assembly GCA_037975125.1 of Latrodectus hesperus. Taxonomy (NCBI): domain Eukaryota; kingdom Metazoa; phylum Arthropoda; class Arachnida; order Araneae; family Theridiidae; genus Latrodectus; species Latrodectus hesperus. The sequence continues at coordinate 116,283,891 of CM075853.1, read as the reverse complement.
TCTTGAGAGTAAAAATCTCAATTTTTATTAATGATGTCAAACATAGAATCTTTTTTACTCTCTCATTTATTAAATAGACTTTACAAATAAGTCACATTTGTTTTTCTTGTGTCTCTTTTTGTATTGCCTGAACTTGCATTATCCTTAAATTATGGACACGAGTGTAGTATAAGCAGATTTGGTTGAAGCTTTACTGTCCATTTTTGTATGCGAATTCTAATTAGAATTATATTTATAGTTTAAAATTAATACTTTGCTTAAAAACTTTAATGTTTTAGTGCAGAATTTGTTTTTTTTATGTTTTACAAATATATATGTGTGACTAGATAAGTGATTAATCACATATCTAGTATTGTATCTATCTAGTATTATCACATATCTAGTCAATATTTGATGTACTTACAGCAATATAACAAATTTTGGCAATTTGATCTTACATTCGTCTTTTTTTACATAAGATAAATATTTATCAATGTGAGAACTATTTGAAAACTTAATCATGATTCCCTTAACAATATTTTAGAAAAAAATAGTAATATATTTATATAATTCACTTTCTTCAATATTCATAAGTGCTTTAAAAATAATATTTAATTTTAATAGTATACTTACAATTCACTTGCAAGAGGATTCTTTTACTGACGGAAGGTGGTATCCCATTCGACGCTATACATAAATAAGCACCCATGTCTTCTCTCGTTACTTGTGTCAAATTTAAGAATTCACCTTCTATTCTAAGAGCTGAAATGGGATATTATTCATCAGAATTTATTAACAAATGCTTCTAATTTGTTAATAAATTGTGCCAAACTTTTAATAGAGTAAATTATTGTAATAAGTTCGTTACTCATTTATTCGAATATATATATGAGTAAAATTTTTATTAGTGCTATGATAGACTAGAGAATTCAACATATTTTTATTTGAAATTAATGTAATTAGAAAGAAAATAATTTTCTCTCTCTCCCTCTCCCTCTCTCTCTCTCTCCCTCTGCTCTCTCTCTCTCTCTATATATATATATATATATATATATATATATATATATATATATATATATATATATATATATATATATATATATATATATATATATATATATATTATAGATAGATAGATTTTAATAAAACATTAAAAAGACTTTTCAAATGTTGATCAGACACAGGTCCTTTATAAAAGAAGATGTTTGTTTTATGTTATATGTGGACTGTGGTATCGCGGGAAATGACGCAGCTGACAAATTGGCAAAGGCTGGCTCAGATCTACAACAGCCTTCTCCAGCCTTGGAGTACCATACAGTTAAAAGGCTTATTAAGTCAAAAATAGCCTCCTATCTTAGAAATATTTACAAGATGTGCATAAAGGGGAAAGCATGAGCTTCCTTACTAACAAAGCCTATTCCGTGTAACCTCCACAGAGCTGTGGGAGTGGCAAATTTTCGCCTTAAAACTGGGCATGATTATCTGCAAAAACACCTTCACCGTTTGGGTTTGAAGGACTCTCCGATCTGCCCTTTTTGTGGACCAGAAGACATGACTGGTGACCACATTTAAACTTGCCCTGGACTTTCGGACGTCGCAGTTAGAAATTCTGAGGAAGATGATTTTTCATTCACCTCAAGATTGTATTGGGCTGCCCGACAGAGACTGATGGTTGAAAAACCAAGGTCGGGCTTGAAATATGTGGTTGTTATATGTGGTTAAAATAACATATGTTATATGTGTAAAATATATGTGTGTTATATATATAAAAAATGTTATATGTGGTTCTAAAGAAAAAGTGATAATCCTAAAATTTTTGGAAACTAATTTTTGGAAAAAATAATGAATAAATCAAATGAAAGGATATAAAAGAATTTTTTAAAAATCTTAAATATGGATATAAGAAAATTAAAATTGTTTGAAATATTTTAAATCCGTATATTTCGTAATATATCAATATCTGAATTTCACAAAGTATATATATATATATATATATATATATATATATATATATATATATATATATATATATATATATATATATATATATATATATATATATATATATATATATATATATATATATATATATATATATATATATATATCCTAGTAACAGTTTTATGATTAATATATAAGAAAATATTGCATTAATACTTAAAATATTTAATGATATGTTTTTCTTTTTAAATTAGTATAATCGCCACAATTCTGAAAAACAATCTTTGTGTCTTTTTAATATAATATTATAAATGAATTATTTTTAACTAAAGTTATTTAATTTTTGAGATTAACAAACAAGTAATTTGTGAAATGGTTACAGCTTATAAAAATTGATTTTCTAACACAATAAGTAAAAACATATTGTAGTTGATATCATTTCAGTTAAATGTTGATAAGATTAAATCAGATATATTAGGGACAAAACGGCATTTTCTTTCGTGAAGTCTTTCTGTATTTTGTGAAATAAAAAAAGATATTAATTTTGTCACCGACTGATTACATTTTACTTATGCATGTTCCTTCTAAGGTACCTGCACTCTTCTGAGCCCCCATGGGTCCTAGATTAATTTCTTTTCCGTCTTCTCTTCTCCAAATAACTCTGGGTGTCGGGTAACCCGCCGCTTTGCACCTAAGGCTGATTCTTGAGCGCTCATCAACGGTCATATCTGTGCTTGTTTCTTCCTCCACAATGGTTGGTGGAACTGTGGGTAATTGGATGCAGTTACAAACACTTAAAGAATAAAGTATCCAATAATTTACTTTGATACTAAATATTAGTGAAAGATTTACAGAGCCTTATATGAAATGAATATGTAAGAAAAATTAAAATCCTTATAAAAACAGAAGCAGTTTTGTTAAAAATTAAAAAGCAGTTTACATAATTATTTTTAAGGCTAAAAAATTCCTTAATTATAAAACTAATTTATGCATCGTATAAATCAGTACTCAAAGAGTTCACATATTAAGTAAAATATTAGTTTTTTTGTTTTCAACTTATGCATCAAATTTTTAAGAATTAAAAGCATAACTTCATTATAACATTTAGGAACTCATATAACTAACCATAAAATAACATAATAGTAAAATATTATTTGAACTGAATTTAAATTAAGTTTAACAAATAGATAATTTTTATTAATTATAAACGCATTTCTTTCATTAATGTCCCTTAAATTCATATTAAAAATATTGTATGCAAAATTATTGAATATAAATGAAAAATATTCACAGTTTCTTACTCCAAAAATTAGCCAGAAAGTAATTTTCTGGATTCCTAACTTTTAAGCTGCAATTAACCAGCCAAACAAGAAATCGATATATGATGAGAGAATTTAAATGATTTTAACATACTTATTAATTCCATATATTAATGGTACCGTTGAAGAATTCCAAATTATCAAATAAATTTAAAAACAATAAATTGAGATTCCATTTTATTAAGTGAACCAGATTTTTAATTGACCCATATGAAACCACAGTTTAAAAGAAGATATCAAATTTTCTTTTAAAACTGTGATATCAAGTAAAGCGTGACTGTTGCACATTTCACTACTTTCTAACTGTGATAAAACGTGTAATATCACATATTTAGTATTAAATAAATAAACATAAAAATTCTATATTTAATGGCTTAAAAATAAAATCATTTCGTTTACCTTAAAGTTAACCAATGAAATAAATATGGAAGGGATTCAAACTTGCTTCACTTTAAATGTATATTTACTTTAAAAATTGTTTATACTGGGAAATGATTTTGCATTGCCTTAAGAAAGCTAGATTCAAGTGAGGATGTTTAATTAAACAGCAATCATATTTCCTAATTGAACTGGAATTCTTTCAACTTCAAGACTTTAGTAAGCTTGAAATTCATTGAAATTTTAATTTTAATGAATTTGAAATTTACAGTATTTTTTACTAATATTCTAATTTAGAAATGAATTTAGAATTACGTAGATATTTTAGCGTTTTATTAAATTTTCAAATTTTATGCCATTTTTGTATTTTTTAAAAAAAATTATTTTAATAAAATATATTAGCAGAATTATTGATTTATATGTTTACATCATTAATTTTAAATGAATTAATTCATCATTACATGATAATCTAAATTTTGACTGCATATTATTATGACTTTTTTAATCTAATGTTTACATTGATCACATATATTGAGTTTTAATGATATCCACGTGCGTAATTTCTTCAGTGTTTATATTTTATCCCTATTTATGAGTATCTTCATTTTTTTAAATTTTTTATTAAAATAAATTATGTTAAGAATTTTCTTTCTTAAGATATAATGATCAATTTTCTTCAATAGCATATTTATAAGAAATTCTGAAGTTAATTTGCAAAAAGGAAAATTAGACATTTTCTCTTAAATTATCATCCTTAGACTTAACGCTTGTTAAGTTGTAAGAATATTATTTTAAGTCTTGATAAATATCACATCATCATATAGAAATCTTTTGAATTTTTAAACAAGCTCTTTCCTTATATATTTTCTACGTTTATATTGAATCGTAATAATTTTTAACATTTTTTGACATAATTTTTTCTTTATTTACTACGTATGCTGCTATTATATATTTATTTATTTTTATTGAAAATCAGAAATATAGAGCATATTAACAAATCTTGAATGCAGCCTAAGCGTTCACATAATCTAAACTGTTATTAACAAAGAAGTACTTTTTCCAATTAGATTAAATTATACAATGCTCATTTCTTTACAACTAGGTTTAAAATACAAACTAGTTCAAATACAAACTTCACAACTAGGTTCAAAAGAAATAATTATATATAGAAAATATTTTAAATATCATAAATATCAAGTCCTCAATTAAAAGTGTTAAAAGTGGTTTTTAAGCTTAATTTAATGTCAATTTTTTAATTTAGAAGAATTATTTTGCATATCAATTGCAATGAAATTATATAGATTGCAAATAATTTAATATTTCCCATTTTCCTTGAATGAAATAATTGAATATAAATTTTGCGGATCTTCCAAAATGTCTACCAGTTGTTTTATAGATGAAGATTCAATAGCTTTCCTGTCATCTTCCTAATTTAAACTTTTTACTCATGAATATTGAGAATATATTTGTTGACTAAATAACTTAATTTAATCGTAAATACAAATAAATTATGAAATTAAAAACAATATAAAATAATTAAACTCTTACTTAAACAGAGTTAGTTTTTAACGCAATCAGTTTGTTAATATATGTTCATATGGAAAAGACATTTATTGAGCTAATATATTCGAAACTAAATATGAATAATTGACAAATCACTATAACATGATTTCCATAAGCTGAAATATAAATTCCCAGTTGACGTATGCATTTCTTACAAGGGAAAATTTAGACATTTTATCTTCATGAGACATCAAATATGAAAATAAACATACGATTACATTTTCAAATGTTTTGCATGCTCACCAGTGACATCTAAGTATCCCTCTTGACTAATCATTGGCTCTGTATTTATTTGGCACATATAAAATCCTCGGTCTGAAACATTAAGATTTTTGATATGTAGGAACCACTGACGATCGCTATTGCTGTTAGTGACTTTTAAGCGACTGTCCCTTGGAACGACATGAGTGTGGTAACTCAACAGCGTCTCTGTATCCACCTTAATCCAAGCAACCTGTTTCAATTACAAAGATTCAAAATTATACATTTAATACAAATAAAATAATTAAATCACGTTTTATTAGTTCCAAATACACAGCATTATTAACTAATACTAATCATAGCAAAAATTTTGATTAAATTGAAAGCAGAAGATTCATAAAATATACACATTACCAAATACGACACTACTTGTATCTAGCGTGATCTTAAATACAGTGAAAACTAAAAAATTTAGTTAATTCATGAACACTTAAATGTAAACAAATTAACTCTGACGGTTTTTTTAGAAAAAAATATAGAAGAAATAGTGTAATTTAAAAAAAATTGTCGTTCATTTATAACGAAAATTCTTGAAGGAGAATTAAAATTTAAATAGCTGTTGTTAATTATCTTATCTGAAATTTATTACAAAAACTATATGCTGCTACATTCATGCAAGTTTGCTATTTATCATGATATGCAATATTTAGCATAGATTTTTTTTATTTCTTCCAATTATTTATAAATAAATTTAATAACAGAATAAAATTTAACTCTCAGATTCATAATTAATCAGTTTAAAATATGAATGCATTGTAAAAAAGGAAATGTGTGTATGACCAAATTCAGTCATAGAAAAACATTAGTTTTTTATGTGTTTTGCTTTTGTAATGACTGACAAAGTGACAACTCAAATTAATTTTTAATTACTCTTGGTATCCTCGAGACGTACTGGTAGGTCTTTCACTTTATGGTGAGTAAATTCCCAAGTATGATACCAACTACTGTTGAACAATGGGTGATGGATGTTACGATTAGCATTTTTTGCACATCTGTCAGGTTGTGTTCTTGGATGTTTTCTGGGTTTCCTTCTTGCAATTATCTACTAATGAAAAGTTCCCTTGAAAGCCAATTAACATGATGGATATGAAAATGCATTACACTGGACGAGGGGGTTACATTCTGAATTACCACATAAATAAGACAGAGTAATTAAGTTATGAGACTCTCCATTGTCAAACAATAACACAGATATTCTTCTTTACAGATTTTACCATTTAACAATGAAGTATTAGTTGTGTTTCTGCTCTCTACATGCTTATATATTAAGGTGCCTGCCTGGTAATGTTCCTGATTCTTATAATTACTACAAGTATACAAAACTCTATAGTATATGAAACCTTCTGAGAGAGAAAATAATGTATATTAAATGTGTTAAAAAGCTTCACGCAGTGATTATTCATGAAGCTATCCATTACGTTGCACCAAATGAAATTGAAATATATATTACAATTTTATATTCCGAGACAAATTATTCTTGAATGTACTATCAGTCCCTTACGGCCAATATAAATATATAGCAGCATAAAAATTAAATTATAAAAATGTTGATGAATTTCTCTGTGAGTTAGAGGAATTAATTGTGAATTAGAGGAATTAATATAATAAAATATTATAGCATACATTTATTATTAAATTATATTTATCCATTATATGATATCAAATTAAATTAAATATTTTTAAATTTACCGCATAATACTATATTATCAATAAATTACTGTCAATATAAGTGTACCTTCAAGTGAAAAGTTAATGAAAATGCTGATTAATTCTTATTCTTATTATATAATTTAAAAATATATTACAAGCAACTTTTATTCATGAATTTTTGACATATGGTAATATGATATATTTTTTAAAATTTTAAATCATAATGCGAAATGGATTTATTATTGAAATATAATAGAGAATTTTCAAACACCTTAGTTAAAATGTTGAAAATAGGGACTAAAAAATATATACTTGCTTATACTTAGAGCACAAATGAATCGAAACAAAATTTGTACACAATTTATCAATAACCAAAAATTTTTTTAATTATTTATTTGCGTATATTATAATTTAAAATTATGTTTTCTCAAAATAATTTTCTATACATAGAACTTGAAGAAATTCATTTATAGTTTATGATCAACATATATCTCTTCAGAATGTTTTATCTGTTTTTACAAAGCTAATCATCTATGAATATTCCAATAATTCTTATAGCTTGGCCCTCGTTAACTCAATGGTTGTTCAATAACGCGAAAAAAATTGACTAGACGGAGAATAGCGGAAAAAGGGAAAAAGAAATGTTTAATCCCGTCATAAAAGGGAAATGGAAGAAAAATAATTTCTATTGAATAATCTTGTGCAAGATTTGTCACTTCACATGAAAAGTGCACGTTACATGTTATTTCATTTCAATTTATTCGCCTCCACACACATTCCTTAATGACTGGTGCGTAGGTTGGGGAAATCTTTTGGAATAAATGAACTATATCTTATTTGTTTTCCTGTTTTTGGTTTATTTATACTGAATAACTCGGAAATGATAATAACGGTATGCTAAAATCGATGAAGTAAATTGATATTTGGTACCATTAGAGTTTATAATAATTTTGATATTGTTTGCTATGAGTCTGCTTCCAAAATAAAATAAAAAAACATGGAATCAGAAATTCAATTTAACACATGATTAAATCATAGTATTTGGCGTATATTTCTTAAATTTGATTCTTATTTTGTTACTTATTGAGATTAAAGTAAGAAAAATGCCATTTGTAGCGTTATTGTAAGTATTTCCTTATCAATTAAAATTATAGGTCTTTGTGAAATAATATTGATATATTTATATTAAAATTTCAATGTTTAAACTTCGGACATGTTTATTGTCAAGAAATTCTAAAAATATATATTTCTCTTACTTCATTGCTGTAGACAATATAAGTCCATATTATAATGATTAGAATAATCTATTTCACAAATAATTCATTTATTGTAACATTTCTCATGAAAGTAAACATTTATTAAAACTGACTAATAATTGTTTTCGTTAATGACGGACTTTTTCATTGCATTTCTACAATATTTTCTCTTAAGCTGCACCTATCTGGTAAATAAAAGTTAGCATTCCAGCTTTTACTACAACATTTCATCAATTCAATTAGAAACCTAGAACAAGCACACACGAATTGAAAGATGGATGTTTGTATTTGCTTAAAATCCATTAGAGACTATATGTTCCTGTTGAATTAACCCTCGTGTGTCATAGACAAATATAGAAATGATTTTAATCTGTTATACTAGATTCGTTGAGTAAGAAAAACATTAAAACTATACTTAAAAATATTAATTGAAACTATTTTAATTGATTGAAAACACAATATTTTGGACTCTGTCCTTCTTTTAGACAAACAAAAAATATTCTGACAATATTTCATTTGCAAACTGAACTATATTTATGTATAAGTATTGATGTATTTTGATACCTAAATTGTTGGTATAAACATGAAAATCATATTGAGATCATTGTCCTTGTATAGACATTATTTCAAATTTTTATAAACTTTTATGAATGATTTTACTTATTATACCTTGATAAATAAAAATACCTATTTTAAATAAATTGTTGTTGTTGCACCAGCTCACATTCCAGTACCTATCCCTGAATTGGACATTCCAGTTATATGGAAGCAGCCAGATGGAGTATTCATAATTTTGGAGTAGGGTCCAAACAGAAGACTCCCAATAATTAATCAAACAATAACAGAGATATCATTTCTCTTGGAGGACATTGCGATCTCGACAAATTTAATACGCTTCAGCTGTGTATAGTAAACACGATGAATTTTCGGTTAAGCTGGAATTTGAACTCACTACATTCTGATAATGATAACGACCCCCTAATCAACCACGCACCATGACCAAATAAACAAATTGTCATAAATTTTAAAATATAAATTATTTATTACACTTAAGAGATTACAAAAGCTGCTCAGATATTTATAAAAACTCATAATGAAAGGGGAAAATCTTGATAAAAAATACTTAGCATTCAAAATATAATAAATTACAGAATACCTTCAAATATTATGTACGATATTATTAATTATATAATGATTATTGCAATATTATGAACTTGTGAATGACTATTGTGATTGACTATTATGGTACGTTTTATAAATTCTGCAATGATTTTTCACATTAGTGTTTAATGGCAAATATTGAATAAAGATGTTAAAATAATTTTTGCTACCCAAATTTCCTATATCATATTTAATTGAAAGAGTTCAAAATTTGTTTTAAAATGATAAACAAATGAACAGTGTTAGTTGTTTTTTAAATATTTTAAGTCTATCTTTATTATTTTTATTAGCTTTGATAATATTACATTCTTTCATAATTAGAGAGTATAAAATATTATATATTACTATTTGTTCAAAAAACTATTAAACTAGTTTATTCGAATTTGATATTAAAATGGTTGTAACTTATTTATACATTTTATAAAACATTGATATATTTAAACGTAAAAGCAAGTGAGAAAAATCAAGGAGAATAGAATACATTTTGAATTATTTTTCAAAAAAATATAACAAAACGAAGAAACATTTATTTACCAATATTTGAATTGAAATCAAAATCAATATCTCTTGCAACTAAAACTATTTGAATTTATTGGAGCTTGAAAATTTTGATTCCCGAAAGAAGAAAATAAATCTATTTCTATTAAAAAACAGAAATTTACAGCTAAAATTTTGAATATAAATAATGATATTCAAACTCTCGCTTTCAAACTAAATTAAATACCTGTGCTTAAAATGTGGTAAGAATATAAACATTTCGATGAAATAAAAACTGGATTTTAAGTAGTTAAAAAAATATAATAATTTATTATCTCCTTCTAAAAAAATATAATATTCCTAAAAAAATAAATATTCCTAAAAAAATATAATAATTTATAATAATTTATTAAAAAAATATAATAATTTATTAAAAATATAATAATTTATTATCTGGATTATAATAATTTATTCTCTTATTTCTTCTATACGTTCTAAGAACACAAAATATCTTACAAAAAAAACGTATGCATACGATTATATTTTTTAATTTAATGTCTATTTGTTCAGCAGATTTGTCTTAGATGATCTTGAAGCTAATCACATAAATATTTTTTTCTTTGATCTGAACAAACAAAGCACATTAAGCAAATGTGATACTTCCAAATGGAAAGAACCATTTATTGTTTTTATAAATATAAATATATTTAATAACTTTATATTTGTAAGCCGAATATGGAACGAGGAAATCCGAAAAGAACTATAATAGTTAACTCGTAATTCTGTATTAAAAATTTTAAAATGCATCATAGTTTAAAATAATAGACTATCTAACTATTTTAAGCAGTTTATAATACTTGACAGCATTCCAAAATCAGAGCGAGTTTAAGCTACTAACTAAGATAATTAGTTCAGTCTTTCAACAAAATCCAACTGTCTGGGGAAACATAAAAATCGAATGTTAATTTACTGCCTTGGCAAACATGATCCTTTGCTTCGATAGTGGAATATAGCCCCTCTCTAACACAATTGAAATGAGAACTCGTAAATATACTGGAAATGTTCCTCCTATTTTTTTTAACTCTTTTATTAGAACTGCGCTAAAATAAAATAATAATAGTTGTAATAAAACGAAGTTGGATGAAAACCACTCCAGCCGATGAAAGAAGTGACAGTTAAAGTGATAGCAAAAGAGTTCTGCTACAGTTTTCATAATATAATTTATTGCATCTACGCCTAGAAAAGAAAAAAAATGTGGGAGTGTATGTGGATGGGATTAGAAATGATGTAGATAACAATAAATTTCCAATAATAATGACGGCAAAAGGTAATCTTTCAAATATATATTATCAAAATATTTCAACAATAGAAAATGTAACTTTAACGCTGGCTGTTTTTGATAAGAAACGAATATCATTCATAGTTTCTTAACATTTTCTGTACCTTTCTTTTAAAATATTGTGTAAAATAATTTTATTAGGCAGTAAATTCTTCAAATTTTAATGTCATTCATTTTAATAAAATTCCATGTAAATATTGAATTATCATAAATAATTTTCTAAGTCTAGAACTGTAGCTTTTTTCAAAATTCATGGATCTCTGTATGTTCTCTTTATTTATATATATATCCGACAACTGAAAATGTATTCTTAAAACTATGCTAGGTATAAAGTCAAGAGAGGAGTTATGCAATTGCTGTTGTTGTTCCTGTATCTAGCCCTAATTTGTACTCTGCTAGTAATGTGGAAGAAAATCGTTGGGAGTCTTCGTAATTTAGAATCAAGTCTCATGCAGAAAACCCATGAATATTTGACCTGCTATCCCCAGAGGTATTTTTCCGCTGGGTGAAAATTGCGACTACAACATATTTAATCCCTATAATGAACACGACAGATCTTTGGTTAAGTAGGATTCAAACTTATTACTTTCTGATAATTAATGACACCCTAACCAATCAAGCCACTACTACATCAGTCAAAGTTAGTTGTTGTTATTGCACCAGCATGCTTCCCTGTACCTAGTCATGAGTTGGACTCTACCAGTTAGATAGAAACAGCCGGGTAGAGTCTTTTTGATTTTTGAAGCAGAGGCCAAGCTGAAGACCCCCAATTCTTGGCCTGCGACACCCAGAGGTATCACTTCACTTCGATGACATTGCGATCACGCCCATTTGTAACGTTCTCCAGCCGCCTTTAGTGAACACGACGGATCTGTGACTAGGTAGAAATTTTAACTTACTACTTTCCGATTATGGTAATGACACACTAACCAATCAAATCACAACGACATCAGTCAAGGTTAGTGGTAGCACTCATCATTAATGTTAATTGCGTTAAAATGCAGTTTATTATCAAGTTAAAGATGTATGAAATCTGTAATAAATTTAATCACCTCGATTTTCTATAACCATTTCAAACCATGGAATTTGAAATAGTTCGTTAATGAATAGTTAACATTACACATTGGTAGTTTCAATAAAATGTTGATGAATCGTAGAGAAAAGTAAATGATAAACCATTTCAAATCCAATCAATGCAAGATTGAGCAGGCCATAAATCTGGAAACTGGTTGAAAAAGAATCAAAGAAATCGAGTCAGCCATAAACTAGTGAAAATTGTTTGCAAATACTGGAACATGCTGTACACATGTAAAACAGTCACTAAACATTCTTGAAGGTCCAGAGGTGTAACTTGAAAAAGAGTTGACAAGATATAGTGCGGGCTAGTTATGCTATTTTTGTAACTGTAGTAATAAGCACCTTGACATTAATATATTTTGCTGCAATTAGCATTGGTTATTTTAGTTTAATTTTCGTAAAGCGATACTTTTTTCACTATAATGGTTAAAAAGACCAGATGTTACAGATCAAAGTAAATTCTAGACCACTTCAAACAACCAAGATCTTGGTAGAATTTGAACCATCTTCTTGCATTTGTCATTCGGCTATCATCTCGATGCATTTGGCATTGAAACGTTTATAATTTTATTGACAAATGTGCTACAGATTATATTTGCAGTGAAACTAATAATTTACTCTAATAATTTGAAAGTACAAATTATTTAATCTCTCTTATGATCATCTCTTATGATTTACAAATGAATGTATTTTTATTTTATTGCTTATGTTATGCTATGTGTGTGTGCTTTATCTTTTTAATGCTGATTTATACTTGCATTTTTTATATAATTCACATCCATTATATTACTAACCTGAAATTTCTAGAAATTTATTGTATCTTTCAGTTCCATATTATAGACAGCAGCATGAATAATTATGAATATAGCCTTTTAAAATTAAATTTACACTACTCTCCAATAAATTTAATGATGTATTCTAAACTTTTTGAAAATAAACTGCGTAGATTATTTTCATGTATATGTCTGATTTTTTATGAAACAGATTTATAGGAAATAGACTTATTATATATAATAAAATGTTTCATTAAGCATTTTTATAAGTTTTTTTGATTTTAAAAAATTATAAATAAATATTTTTATTTTCATTGTAATTTAAGTTCTTAAAATCGTCAACAAAATTAATTTCAGTTTAATTACTTTAAATCTTGTTGAAATTTCAAGCGAATATGCTTTTAAAAAATGTTTTTGCAAAGTTTAATTAATCATGACAAAAATGCATCTCTATTTAGAGCTATTTTAGATACTTTTTGAAAGAAATACAATCCAAATTTTATTCAATACCACGTGCATATTTAGTTATTTCTATAACAAATCATATAAGCTTTATTTTCAAAATCCAACATTTATAGTTTTATTCGAAGCAAATCAAACAATTATGTAAATTAAATTAATCAAATAATAACAGGGAAAAACACTGAATACAAATAATCTGCTTATTTCATGTGTCAACTGTGTACAATGTTTGTAATTAAGCAACATTTTTGAAATATTCCTGAAATAGAAAACAAAAATAAAAATTACAGTCAAAATAACCTCAGAAGTATATCATAAAAATAACCGTAGAAAGAAATAAGTTTGATTATTGGTATCAATTCAATGGCAAACATTGAAATATGAAATTTGAAACTTTAAATGAACTTTTAAAATGAACTACACATTTCCTATTACTTTCTAAGAAGTTCTAGATTCAAATTTAAAGGTATTGGTATTGTCTAATAATCAATGGAAGTGTAAGAGTTACATTTTACAAATATTAATCTTAAATTAAATTGCTTATATCTTTGAGGTAATATTTTCTTCAAAAATCATGCAATACATATTTTAATAAAATGGTAAAAGTAGAAAAATAGAAGATTATATTATAGAATGTGAGAAAAAATAAGACATTTTAATGAGATAAAATTTTGTAAGTAATGTATAGGAAAAATTATATTCAGTGCAGGTAAACTTATAATAAAACTCTTAAATAAAATATTTCCTACTTACTTTGAAAGTGTCTAAATCATCGATTGTACATTGCAGTACCGCTTCTCTTCCTACAGCCATTGTTACATTAGGAATTGGTTCCGCAAATGAAGGCAGTTTTGCCAAGTGTGCAATAGACGCTTCTGAAAAGTAATGGTTTTAATAACGACATATAATATTACAACGACATCATAAAATATAAATTTTAGTAGAAATAGTTTAGCATTTAAAATGATTTCCGAATTAGAAAATGTTTATATAAATAATTCATATTAGCAAATTCAGCTTGAAAGAAAAGTGGGTTGCATCATTTTCACTCATAAACCCTTATTAAATTATGCTGTGTACGAAGAAAAAAAATAGTTTACGTTTAATCGCATATTACAGTTTATTAATTTTTTGATAGCTGGGATTAAGTAAATAAAAATAAACAAATTAGTTAATGGGACATAATTCAAATAAATAAATTCATGTAAGTAGTGTAAAGCTTGATAAAAAAGTAATAAAATAGTGTATATATGCACTAGCGTGCAAAAATTTAGAAAAATGTATTTTTAAGTTAGCCATTAAATTAGAGAAAATGAACTTTATTGATAAGAGCAACGAACACAAGGAATTCAGGAGAAATGTCATGCATATGAAACCGACAGGGACAAAATGTCATAGGCGATTCGAGAGTACGAAAAATGCATGAGCTCGACATGAAGCGTAAGGCTACATTAGGAAAAAAAAGTCGAAGACGCAACTAAGGCTTTCTCTGCAAGTGAAATTGTTCATGAAATATGGCTAGAAGAAATCACCTGCATGACTTCACAATTAAAATAGGATGAGTGGGTGGTGTGACCAATGTAGCTGAAGCCTTTGGAATCAACAAAAGTGTTATTTCGCTAGAGATTGGAAAGCCTTCCGAACCATAGGTGCAGCAAATGAAAAGTTTCTGTTGTTTGCCATTCGGAAAATAATTGTAATGTATAAGTGAAAAAACATCCTGCTGATGAAAAGATAACGAAATTAATCATCATGCGCCATTCCTCAACAACTGTAGATAGCAATGGGCTGACAAATGTCGTGGGGTACAGCATCGAGAGACACCTTTTCAAAGGTGGAATATTTGCCCGCCGGCCTAAGCATTGCAGTCCTTTAAAGTTGATAGTCGGTGCTATTATTTAGAATGGTGCAAAGACCCCAAATTCAATGAAATATTAAAAAAATTAAACTTCAATCAAATATTGAATCTGGTTTTTAAAATGGAGTACTTGGTCCATCATATATCTATTTGTAATAAATCTGATTTATTAGCTATTTAGTACTAATAACGCAATCAGTTTCCCTTAAATTCATTTCTTATATTGTAAAAATATATTATTAATTACAAAAAACAAGTAATTTAATGATAGTAACAAAAACATCTTAATGATAGTAAATTATCTTATAATTTACTATCATTAAGATGTTTATCTTATAAAGATTATCTTATAATTAATAAGAGATTAATAAAATCTTATAATTATAAAAGATTATCTTATAAAGATCATTAAAATTATCTTATAAATTATTTGAAGATAATATTTTTTCACAATTTTAGTTTTATTTATTTTCACTCAAGTAAGTTTGTTCTTTATTCTCATTAAGAACTAATGGGTGCTTTTAAAGACGAGTTTTAAAATAACGAACAGTTTTTTTCCAAAACAATGTGTTATAAGTTAGATTATCTGTGTTAATCTACTTAAATACATCATTAAATGATGTACCTTGTCTTTTTGGATATATTTAATTTTGTAAACAAAGTAAATTTCATGATACATTTTAAAATATCTCTTTTTAATAGTTAGTACTTTTATTAGTTTTTATAAGTTATATATATAATTATATTCTTATAAGTTATTTTAAATTTTTTAAGAAAATTATTGCATTTGCTTCTCAAAATACAACAAAACTTTACGTTTTGATAATATCATAGGCATTTATTGCTTCTAAAATAATTTTAACTCATTATATTATATTTTATTGAGATAAATAAAACGTATTTTATTATTCCAAAAGCAGAACTTTGGTAAAAATATGTCTTTCTTAAATACCGATTTTAATAACTGTGAAAAATTCATTAATTGATTAACACTACCTTAAAATATCCTTTTCAAGAATAAAGAGTGGATATCCTTAAAGCAACTAGAATCGATTCACAAGAATAACAATGAATTTCTTCGATAATAGGGACTGAAATGTAGTTTCGGGCATAAATTCACAGCTTCCAGAATTTAAACTGCATTCTTAAAATCACAATGGTTAATTTTGAAAGGAAAATAGGATTAAATTTTATAGTTCAGCAAGTTGGAAAGATAAACCACATTTAAAAACTTTTCTCTTGAAAGGATATCAATAATCACACACAACAAAAAACTTTTAAAGTTATTTATAATTTTAAATAAATGAAAATATACGAACTATTTTGAATTTCTATCAGAAATGAAGTAGAAATATAATATTTCAAGGAAAATTTTCAACATTTATTATTGAAAAATAATCCATGAAATAGTGCTTAAAATGTTTATGCAAAAATTAAATTTTTTATTCTTAGAAATTTTAATACAAATACTAAAAGAGTTTATGTGAATATTTAAAATCCTTTTAATATATTTCTTTTGTAATTTGTCTTCAAACTTCATACTAAGCAAATAAGTAAAGTAAAATAGAAAATTTTATAAAATAATTTTTTTTTTACTCTTTGAAATAAATTACTGGTAACTTATTGCCTAAAAGTGCATTGAAAATCTACACAATATATGTTTTTGAATTATTTAATGAGAGTTTATATAAAACAATAATTTAATCGTTTAACTGGAAGTATGAATGTATAAACATATATTGCTAATGCGAAAATAGTTGAAATTTAGTCATGATAAAAGAGTTGTCGAAAAGTTCCTTTTAAAGCCTAAAAAATGTAGAAAGGTATAATTTATTGTACTTGTATTATGTTTAAGTGTTTTTTTTCTGCATACTTTATAAAAAAATTTTTCTAAATACACAAAATACCGTTTCCAATCTAATATTTCAAAATTTTATCAAAAACTATTTGTGTGATTTACTTCAGTTTAAAAATAATGAAATATAAAATATAATTTACATTGCACTCATATATTTGTTATAAAAAAGCTATTTAATGAAATAACTATTTATAAAAGTATTAAATATCTGAAAAATTTTATAAATAATAAGCTAATGAGTTATTTTTTATTCAATAAATATATACTAAATTTAATGGCAGTCTGCTTTTCTTATAAATAAATAACCCAATTTCTTTTGTTAAAGATGTATGTTTTTAGGAATACCACTATTTTATTTAATAGTTTCTACATAATTCAATAAAATACCTAATGAAGAAATTGAAAATATATCCGTTAAAAATATGAATACATTTCAAAGTATTTAGAGTTATTTATTTCGAAATTCATCAGAAATATATTGCTTTCATGATTTATGAAATTAAATAATATTAGTAAAAACTCAAAACTTAAAATTATCAGATGCAAACATTAGTTTAATTTTACTATTTTTAATATGAATTTAATATTAAACAAAACAACTTATACTTATTATTATTTTCAAAACTTCATTAAAAGAAACGTTTTAAACAATGAGTGACTCAATGTATACAGGCCTTTAAAAGTTAAGGAACAACATGCTTTTCAAAGCTCACAAAAATGAATCTAATAATAAAATTTATAGTTTATGTAGGTGACAAAAATGATTTCATCGAAATTTATGCAAAAATGCTAACTACAGCTTCTTTGATAGAGTTAGCATATACCATATGCACGAGAACGGGTACATATAATGTGAGTGAGAGAAAAGTATGCAAATATAAGTCTTTAGTAATTACATGCGTAACGTTTGCTGATTTTTAACTTTTGTTATTATATTCATTGGAAATAGTCAGTGGAGTCATGCAATGTCTGAGATCGTTTGTCCCATTCATTAAGGTATTAATTGGTAGGATGGATGGAAAGGGGAAAGTCACAGGCTTTTGCTTCAAATAGATGAATTTATCTCACAGTGTGATCCACTGTCTTGAGAATCAATACCAAACCGATGCTTCAATACCCAGAAGATATTTTCCAAGTCAACATGATGAAGACCATTTTGCATTTCTTTTGGCCGTAAGGAGAATCATTTCTGTGCCACAACTTGTTGCAGGCCATTCTGTAGCATCTGGGAGGAAATTGTACATTTTTACAGTGCAAAGATGTCTTGTGAATGCAAGTTTCTAGGCAAGAATCCGAGTTGTGTATGTATCCCCCTTACTAGCCAACAGAGATATTTTCGGCATTAGACCACGTTTTCTGAGCTACACATCGATGAATTTCTGTACTTTTTACGGGCGAATCCAGATTCACACGGGCAAACGATTCTGATCTGGAGTAAGCAAAATATTATATATAATCAATCTAACACTGTGGAAAGACACAGTTATCGGGGCGGTGGAATAATTGTTTGGGTAGGAATCTCACTCAGTGGTCACGCTGACCCGCATGTGTTTTAAGGAGAAACTGTGACTGGTATGAAATATCGGGAAGAGATCCTTGATCCATATGTCCACCCATATACCAGTGCATTTATCAATGATTTCCTTCTGTAAAATGATAACTTAGGACTACCTCGAGCTGTAGTTGTTGAGGGTTTTGGTTTGGAATAAATGGAATTTTCACTTTGATCTCTAGACCTGAATCCCACAGAACATCTGTGGGATTGTCTTGGTAGACAGATTGACAGACAGAAATACTTATAAGTAGATAAATTGCAGATACTTGGCAACATATATTAAATTCATTGTTACAACTGACTTGAGCTAATTTAATACGAAATCATAAATATTTGATGTTATCAAATATAATGCTTGAAGCAATTATCTCTCATTTAGAAGTTAAATTGAAAAATGTTTAATTTGCATATTTTTAAGGATGTAACTTAAACAAAATTCAACACTGATTTTAACTATTTAAAACGTGCTCTACTATATTTGTAAAATATCAGCATATGTAATTCTATTGATAAGCTTGAAAAGAGACCACAAGTATCATATCATCATTTAAAGATAAAATTTCTTTGATGATTATATAAAATAAATATGCAAATGAAATTAGCATTCAATTTTTTAAACTTTCAAAGCATTGTATAACCTATGAAGTATGCCTTTTAAAGAAGTATGGCAAAGCGTAGTAGAAAACATATCAATATAAATTACCAAGCATATTATATTAGAAATAATTGTACAAATCATAATCATATTTATTTACATTTACATTAAGTAATCAAGCACTAAAATATAATTTAACTATTTTAGTTTAAAATAAATAAGACTTCTAGAATATTCTTATACAACAGGTAAATACTTCACAAAAGTAAGAAAAAAGAAAATTATGTTTCTTAGTTTCACGATTGTATTAATGTGTTATTTTTTGTCAAAATTTCTTTCATAAATTTTGATAATTCATTTTAAACACATTTACAAAAAATTTAAAGATCATCTACAAACACTTTTAAACGTTGAATTAAAAATTAGGAAAGAAGTCATAAAATGATTTTATTTCCCATTATATTCCTAAAATAGAAAAAATGAAGATTCCCATTATTACTTAAATTAGCTCATAATAAATCCAAAGTTTAAATACTTTCCCAATGAAAGGACAATGATGGTACTGCGTGGTAGGGACGCATTACTTTTAATTGCTTCTCTGCAGTTTTAATGGTGGGTTCGATAAATGATGATGATTTTTTACAGTGAATAAAGAATTCAATATAAAATGAATTAGAACAATCTAAGTTGTGCTGTCCAATAAAACAATTTTATCACTTTTCCATGATTATTAAAATGTTATATATATATATATATATATATATATATATATATATATATATATATATATATATATATATATATATATATATATATATATATATATATATATATATATATATATATATATATATATATAGATATGTATAGTATAGATAGATAGATATAGTTATAGATAGATAGATAATAAAAATAAATTTGTACATGCATCTCAAAAATATATATTTTTATTTCGATGATGGTTTAATAACAGAGACAAGACTTAGCATACAATGTTAGTTAGAATTTTTTTTAAATGTGTGTGTGTGATAGATCGCAATTTATAAATTTTTAACATACAAAAAGCACTTATCTAAATTATATTAATTATAATGTTTCAGTGCATTTACATTTTATGCAAAGCACAATTTAACTGTTATTTGTCGATATTTATTTATTCGTCTTTAAACGGAAAGTGTAATCTTAAATATACATAATATAAATTTGAGCTTGTAATTTTTAAAATGATGCTTGTATTGATAACGTTCATGGCAAATAATGTTAAGTATGATAAAACTGTTCTGCTCTTTTGACCTACAAATAATAAATAATTAATTTGGGACAAATCAACTTACGTTTTAACAGTTTTGAAATTTATAATTGTTTACTATGAGTTCAAATAGACTCCAAACAATTTTTTCCAATGTTATGAAATTAAATTCTTCCTACAATTTAGCAATATTTTTGGATTTATATAACAATATCTTATCTCAAAATTTATATTCTTCAAACTTAGAAAATGTGCTTATTTTATATTCTTAAGCAAAGCCATGAATAATTCCCAAGAAAATACAGATCTACATACTGAAAAATTCTGATAACAATTTTTCAAAGGAGATCTTAACAAAAGATACACAGAGAAATTCTTAGGAAATACACAATACATTTTGACTACACCATGTATCAAAAATTTGCAAAGGAATTTATTTCGTAATTCTTTTTGCGTGTTCTTCGATCTATTTCTCAAGAAGAATTGAAGAACATTAATAAAGGAGAGAGAACAGATCAAAATAAAATAAATGTAATAAAATATATATACTTCCATATAAAACTAATAATTCACACGAAGAGATCAATAAAGATAAAACCTTAAATCTGGTCTCTCTCTTCGAGATATTGAATATTTTCATCACTATCACATATTCAGGGAGAGGACAAAAAATCTTTAGTTTACACTCCCAAAGAATAGGGATTGGTTATCTCTCTGCAAGAAGGATAATACTTTTCTTATAAATATTTTTTTTCTTATTTTATTTGAATGTTTCCTTTAAGTATTATAGACTGTAATCCCTGGTACCTGGAAAATTTTGCTTTAGAAAAAAAAAAGAAGAAATGCATTATTCAAGATTATGTTAGATCATAAAAGAGACTGCTGAAGAATTAGATTAAAAGTTTAAGCTAAAGCAAATATCATAATAAAAATGACGTATTGAAATTATGGAAAAGAAAATACAAGATTAGTTACTATTGATAGAAATTTTTTGTAATACGAAATTGTAAAATTAACTTTTAATTTGTTATAAGTTACTTAAAGAAATCATGCAATATAAAAGATTATATAATTATTTTCTGTATATGATTTTAAAACAAAGTTTAGGTATTATATTATTTAATTTTTATAAGAATAAGCTGTATTGAAATGCTTAATTTCATTTTGTATCACTTATATTTATCTAAGAATATTGCATAAAATCTGATTGATAAACGAAATAATTTCCTCATAGGCTGTAGGCATTATAAAATACATTAATGTGATAATTTTATGTTTTTATCTTCTAGGAAATTTTATGAACGGAGCTAAATTAATCTTTTAAAAATATTCAGAGTTTTTTTGCTTTGTTTTGTTTTATTATGAAATTATTATACTGTTAAATGTGTGATTCAAATATATTTAGATTTTCATACATGAAGGCTTTTTAATCCCATTTTTAAGCAATTATAACAATGAGGAAGAAAGCATCATGATAAAATGTAATAAGCAACACAATATACATCTTTTTATTTGCATACTCTTATTATCGAAATATGCATTTACAATAATGTGCAGCTCTTATAATATTGTGCAGCTCTTTATATACCAGACAAATATATGTTACTTTTTCATCAAATGTCTTCAAAATGTTCAGTTAAGTTATAAGTTTAAAATATATTTAATTTTAATGTATTCTTTATATATTTAGGTTTACAATATCTTACGGTGAGTAACATAAACAAAATTATTAATGAGAATTGACATTAACACTGAGAAATGATAAACACACCGTAACGCGATACAACATATTATAATAGAATAAAAGCAAAGCAAAGAAGATATCAAATTTGCTATAATACGAAATTTCCTTAATTTCATTTTACGAGATTCAAAACTGTGCAAATTATTTGTTTTTGAGACCCATTTTCTATAACAAATCCTTGCAAAAATAAGGTCAATATTATCTGATGAATTTGAAGCCTTAAATTATATTTGTTATACTAATTGGCCCATATTTGATAAAAAATCATTTCTGATGCGTAATAGAAATTATTTCGGATAAAATATAATCTGATGATTATTTGATAAAAAAAACCATTTCTGATGCATAGTAGAAATTACTTCGGATAAAACCTAAAATGAAGATAAAAGGAACTAATAAGTTTTGCGAATTTTTTATTTGTAAAGAATTTGCAGGCAAACATTTTGGCCTCAACTCAGTAGCAAAAGCATATTAAAATTGAGATATTTTTTTATGTTTTAACCATGAATTAGGAATAGGAAATTTTATCCAAAACTGTATTTTCATCATTAAATAATTAATGTTTTTATGATATATTTCACAAATTATTATAGTTTAAGTTAAGAAAAATTTCATGAGTAAATACTCAAAACATATTAATAAAACCTAGTAAGATTTTTCTTTATGACTAAAATTTTAGCAAATATATTGGGTACTTTTGTGCTTTCAGAGATATACAAAATAAGTATTATTAAAATTATCTTGCATTAACAAATTTTTGGTTGTATTAACTCAAGATAAACTTGGTGATTGCAGATGAAAGATTTACGACAAAATAAATATTTCCGATTAAAAATCTTTCATATATACCATTATTTTTTATATAAAATATTTACATGCACTTATTTTGTAACTGAAAATCATTAATCTTTTTAAATTATATGTTGGATACGTTGTGATAAGCAAGTAGAATTAAAATTCAGTTAAGTAATTTAAATAGTGCAATTATATTCATTATACTATATAAATTATTTGTTCTGAATAATTATTTTTCTAATGAAAACAAAAATAATTTTTTCAGAACTCTTTTTTCAAATAAAACCTTAGCATATAGATTCTGTAATATTTTTTTGACTTATAGTAATCTATAATATTATAAATCTATATGTTTTTATAGCATTAATAAGTTAATTTTAAATTTTAAAAAAATCACTTTTGCGTAATTTTCGATTTACGAAATAACATTTTAAAAGAATGATATATAATTTTACTAATTTAAATAAAGTAATAAATTACTTCCAAATAAACAAGTATAAGATTGGTAGAAATAGCTCTGAAAAATTAAACATGATGTAAAAATTTGAGAAAATAAATATTGTATTCACACTCATAAAATTAGATGAACGTTAATAACAAAGATGTAAATGATCTTCTTAATTTATGGGGCGCCATCTATTCTTTAACATTCAAACTAAATATTTAAGTACAAAACTTTTGAAATAAATACATTAATAATTTTGAACTATTACGTGAATTGAATTATCAAACTAAATTGGCTTAATGTAGTGATTGCATGTATGAATACTGAAAATAAATTTTACTTCTGCCTTAAAATAAATTATGATTTTCATTGCCATTTATGTTTTAAATAATTTCCTACAATATTCAATATTTACAATTAAAATGCTGATGATATATACATAAAAATTGACAATAGAAATATAATTTTCATTTCAAGTATCATTATTCTATTATCAATGGGAATTTTTTTATATATTAAAATACGCGTGTTTGAAATGCTTTAATCACACTATTCAAAATTATCATAAAACAGCTAACATAAACAAAAGTAATTACAGTACAAAAAATAGCAATTATATGCATTTAAATTGAAATGTGTTGTTATGAAATTTATAACTTTCAAGAACGTGACATAACAAAGGAATATAACTATCTAGTTATAAAGGTCACGATATCATTTTCAAAATACCATGTTTTTAATTAGTTTATATCTTAAAACCATTTATATCTAATGTAAAATCTTTAAAATTATTCCAGTTCCAAAAAATCTTTAATTTTTATTATAAAATTAATAATTTGCACCAATTATAAATTAAATATTTTTCCATATTCTTTAATTCTAATACTTTAAAATATTTTTCTTTGACTTTACAAAATTTTAATTTTGTAAAATGAAATTTTTTATAAATAATTTTGCATAACGTATGCATAAACATTTGCCTCTATACACCAAAGATGAGATTTTTGCATCTAAAATTCTTAAAATAGTAAGAAAAATATTTTATATATGAAGCTAGTGTAAAATATATGAGAATTTTTTTTAAGGTAAACTAAAAGCTAGGTACTTGAATTTATTTTCAAAAGCTTTGCATTTCATTTCATCTCATAAAATAGAAGCAAACAAAAATCTTTGATATCGAAATAAAAATTGCATTCTGCAAGGGAAGAAAAACTGAAAGAATCAAAAACATTTTTCATATAAGTTGTTGTCGCAATTTGGAAAACAGAATTTTTGTAAATGATGAAATATCTATATTGAAGTTAAGATATTTATTGATAATCTACTGATAATTATTAATATTTGTTAATAATCTTTCTAAGCTTTATAAAATTTTAAGTATTTAATAAAAATTAATTATTTAAACAAACTAACAATATGTTATTGAATCATACAAATAAATAAAAATAGATTACAAAGATTATGATATAAAAGAAATTAGGTACATATTTCTTTTTTAATAATCTAAGTGCTAACATTCTGAAAGCAATTGAACACTGTTATAAACTGCTGCTACTTTCTCAACACACATATATACATACATACATACATACATACATATATACATATATACATATATATATATATATATATATATATATATATATATATATATATATATATATATATATATATATATATATATATATATATATATATATATATATTATGTATGTACGAAATTGTGCTACATAAAAAAATGAAATTATAAAATTTATCTTGCTTACTTAATAGCATAAACATTAGCCTGTCCTGATGTTTGGAAAGATGTTTATAATTAACAAAAATAAAACCAACTGAACTAATAACCAATTGTATTTCATTAATGAGTGGATTTATCAGTAATATCGTTCACAGCCTTTCAAAACTATTTTTTTCCTCGGTAAATTTATTATAAGTCTTATTAATTGATGACTTCCATAAAAATTAAAAGAGGTGAATATTGTTTTCAAGCCTTATTTAGTAACGAAATTGTTAACTTTTATAGACAGTATTCTTTTAACTCACGTTCTAATGTATTCCTGACCAATGATGCATTGGAAAAGGAGGAAACACAATCGATAAAGAAGTGATATGCATCATTTTTTCAAATAAATTTAGTTAATATCAGAAAAAAACTAGTAAAAATAAAAACTTTTAAAAAATTGCAACTTTAAAGTAAAATTTTGAAGGGTTTTTTTTTTCCGCTTTCTGGTGACGTATATCTTAAAAAGAAAAACGAAAATAAGAACCATGAGCTTATTTTTTAAGTGAGATGATCTATACTGTTAGTAAACTGTAACATTATTTTTTGTAAAGTATTCTGTTACATTATTTAAATTAATTTCGGTAGAGAGCTAATAGCTTGAGATAGTATTCAAATCAATATTAATAATTTTTAAAATAAATTTTTTTTCAATCCAAAATTTGAAAAGAAATTTAGTTTCTAATTTGCGTAGGACAGAAGCCGATTATCAGGTATAAGCTTCGTTTCTACTCTCAATTCATTCCTTGAAAAAATCTGGGTAAACCAACCAACCGGAAAAGGATGTTTATATAAATATACATGTAATTTTCAAATTGCTCTGAGCATAGTTTTTTTTTTTACATAAACAAAGAAAAGTTTCATAAATATTTTATATTTAAATAGGAATTACTTGACTTCATGGACATAATATTTTTATAGATATGTTTTGCATGGAGAAAAAATTATTCAATTTGTACAGAAGACAGCTAAATTTTAAGTTTTAACACTTGCTTTTTAATAACATTGCACTTACTTTAGGCAGAACACTTAACATAATAAAGAGTCAAAAGGTAAAAACAAGCCGAATAATGACTTGAAAAATTAAATGGAAATATTTAAATATCAAGAATAAATATGCTTTAAAATTCTTATAATTAACTACTGAATACCTGAGAGCAAATCTTTCAGTATAGATTGTAAAATAATTAATCTAATCAACTACTTCCAGTTGAATTAACCTTCGGAACATTCTTCTATTTTTGCAAAAATTTAACTCTTAAATGTTTTAGAAGATTGATGGTTTTACCGTTTCGTTCTTCCATTTATTGCGTTTGGGAAATGCTTTACTTTCCTTTTTCTCTCTTTTTTATCCTGAAAATCCCACAGCCTCTAACTAAATGCCGTTGGAAAAGATTATTAAAAAATAAAATAGTTCAAATTTAATTTTTATAAAAAAGTAAAAAAGATAGCAGCGAAGGTCATAAAAACCACTAGGGTTGAACCAGAGCAATTTATTACTCTTCCGAAAAATAATGAAAAATAAGAAAAAAGCTCTTGGAATAAAACAAGAACAGATGAATAAGAGACGCATCATTAAATTTCTTAGTAACAGAGATAAGGGAGGAGGGTTGGTTCGCTTAAAGAAGTATGGGATCTTTCCGTTAAAAATCTGACTTCTTTCGCAGGACAAGAGACTTATCGAGAGTTATTGCCCCACCGTTCCAAATTATTGAATAAATGAGATTGTTTCAGCGTTCTTCATCACTGAAAATGGGGAAAGCATGAGTTATGTTTATGGATATGACTTCTTTGGGAATAGAAAAAAAGAGCGCAAATGGAATAAAAATGCGAGAAATGGGGATATTAGGAATAAAGTGAAGTTGTTTTGGAGATTTAGACGGCCAACAATGAATAAAATACAATCGTACGTGAATTTGTTTCCATATTTATTAAATAATGCATGTTCAGGTAAATGTTATTATATTGTCCCGATTTCACGCATAAACAATCACTGATTTAACAGATATAACAGTATATCCAACAGTTAACATTTTTTTTAATCTAAAAACTTATTCACAAAATTAAATCTTTGACACTAAAATAATGAATCAAAATGTGTTAATGAACTCTAGTTAAAAAGTTAGCGTAATTTTCTAAAGCAACTGATTTAAATATTATGAATAAAATCTGCCATAGATAAAACAAGAATACATTATTTAAAAAAAAGAATAATGTTCAATGGGCTAGGAAAATATAATTTGAGAATAAAGTTTATAAATAATAATTTTAGACTTTATAAATATATTCTTCAATTATGAATATGATTCAAATAATAGAATAGATTATGATTAATTCAATTTGTAATATCCCTTTTGATATTTAAACTCTTTTCTTGATGGAAGAATCTTTCAGTATTGATATGCCATCATATCTAAACTACTAATTTATGATATTTCAGAGGTAATCATATCTTTCCATTTATTCATAATTTCTGCAAATTTGTGACTTTTGATCCACCTTTATTCATTTATTTTTTATGTAATTTGTTTTACTTTGTACTGAGAAACAAATATTTTAGGGACTTTATCAGTCCTACAAAATTCGAACATCTTTAAGACATTTTACGACGCATATACATCATCATCAGAAAATATATTGATTATGATTTTTATGAATTAATACATGACTAAATTATTACCAAGAACATATGTATACTGCGCAACAATTTTGAATTAAACTTTTGAATAACTTGTTGTTACTGCCACAGTTTGTCACATTTCTTAACTTTCCTTACTGTATATTCTTATAGATTATGTTTGCAAAAGAAAACTGGTTTTCTATGCAATTACTTAAATCATTTCATCCTATTTTTTCAATTTAGTTCTAATCTACAGATTAATAATAAATGTTATTATTAATCTGTACATTTGACGTCCAATATTAAAAATATCAGTATATGTCCAATAGAAAAATTATAGTTATAATAAAGTGAAGAGCAAACATCTTCTTCATTCAGGACAATTAACCTCGTGAGAGATTACCATCTAACACTTGCATTGTCTAATGAGGCAGTTGTCTTTATGTATTTACATAACATGTAATTGCACATATTGCAATTTTAGGACAGACAATAGTCATTGTTAGTGTAACCAGCTAAATGCATACGTTGTTCACTTTAGTCAAGTTACCAAACCACAAATCACTTACAATATGCTTGTTTATTATCTATAATAAAAATAAAGTTTTACTAATTTTTATGAAATTAATGGTATGCATTGATTTAGCAATGTATTGCAACTGTTTCTTTTTGTTTAAAAAAAGAAAAACGAGTAAGATACATAAAGTTATTTGCCTTTTAATAAGCACAAATTTGATTTCTTCCCCAGCTTTTGGCAAAATGTTTTTATTATATCTTATTAATAATGAACTGATTATTAATTTTATAAAAAAAGAAATACTGTGCTACAACAAGCATTTGATTAAAAAAATTTAAATTTCTGTGTTTCAATTTATTTATATTTTCCCAATGTTAAAGTAAGATTACGCATCATAATATTTCCAGTATATAAAAATCACTTTTAATATTTCAAATTGCTTTACATGTATTTTTGAACAGTTATTTAAGCATTTTTATATAAATGTAGAAATCAGTCAAATGAGTTATATTTTATAGAAGTAGTTTTATATAGTAAAACGAATCTTTTCATAACATAGTATAAGTTTGTGAGTGTGACCGTACATGTAACGAAGGTAATACGTTTTTTTATGGAATTCTCCACCAGAAAAATGTCATTGTCCCAATTATAATACTTTTTTCATCTATCTCTTTCAAAAGATGCAGTTTTTAGTTATTATTTAAAAATGCATAAAAATAAATTATTTATTTCTATAAAATTTCAAGTTTTAAAAGAGATAAAGATCAAAATGGATTCTTTCAGTTGAAATATCTAACGTAGCGTAAAGTACTCTCTAAATAGTTATGTAAAAATGTCTAAAATATCTACTCACAATAATGATGTTATAACGCGTGATTGCAATTTTTATACTTTTTATTTATAGCAAATTACACATTTATTTATTTAAAAATTGTGAAACATAGGTGAAAAAAGAGTGCATTCATTCAATAGTATCACAATTTTTTTGATTGGTTTGTCGCTCAACGGTCACTTTTTGCACACGAGGGCTAACTAGACCGGGACCTACGGTTTAAAGTGGATTCCGAACCACTACAAACATCCATGATCAAGGTGGGATTCGAACCCACGAACAGTTGAACCGAAGGCAAGAGCGCTAACCATTCGGCTGTCAGCTCGGCCACAATTTTTTGATAAAAAGACGTTTGTTCCTTAGCTTGAGTGGCCTTTGTTTTAGGTTGCTCCTCAGTTTCTAGCCAATTTAGCGGCATATTTTAGTTATGTTGGTTTATTTCTGACAACATTAATATTTTTGTTAGCATCTTGTTTCTACAAACTTGCACAAAATCAAGCTTGGCGGCAAAAAAGTGTTAATTTTTCTCCAAGAAGCATCGTAAAATATAATTTTCCCATTTAGCTCTTTCTGTTCAATATACGGGTATAATTACAATTCAATGATTACAATTGTGAAGAAATATGAACAGAATATGATCTTAAGAGAGTATTCTTTTCTTGAAGTACTAACATAATGCTTAAAAAATTTATTCGAACTTAATATTTTTCTTATTTTGGTAAAAAGTTTCATCTTAATTTAAAAATTGAATAAAGTTAATTGTATTAAGCGTTAGTAAACATACGCTTCTTGGTTAAACCACCCAAAATTTTCTTTGGTTGCTAGATCAAATCAAGATAATATTTCCCCACAAATAAATATTATAACTATATTAAGAGAATATATCCAATTAAATATAATTTTTTTGAAAAATCAAAAGTGTGTTATTAAGAGACAATATGTTGCACGTGTGCAACAAGGTAGCTTTTAAACTTTTACTGGTCTAAAGTCAATTATGAAGGATTGAATGTGAGGCTAAAAATAATATATGTAAATGATATAAATGATTTTACATTATGACAAACATCCATCATTTATAAATAATCTCAAGTTATTAAATTAGAGTAAATATTGCTCTAAATTACTCGTTTTTGAGAATCGCATTCTTCGATTGTCCTTTTTAAATTTAATAATATAGTTTTTATTCAAACAAAATTTAATTTATATTCTAATTTGATTATTTAGTAAAGTTTATGCTATTGTTATTCAGTTAAAATTACATATTTTTACTTAAATTATAATATCTATTTCACAATCATAAATTACAAAACTTTTAGATCAATAAAAAGTTAAATTTAGTTTATAAAAGAAACATTCCCTAACACTTAATTATTTGATTTTCGCTTTTCGTAATTAAGAAGATATGCATCATTAATTATTCGATAAAATTTTTTACGCGTTAAGAACTTCGTAGCGTAAAAGGGAAAACAAATTCTGGATTATTGGTACTGCTAATCCTTAATTAGAAAAGGTTAAATCACAGTTTTAATAATAGTTTGTGGTTTGAATGTGTATAAAAAATAAATTGCAACAAGTTTTATTCCAAGAAATTTCTAATATAATCTCCCAATATAATTTAGTATGATAAAATTATCATGAAACAGAAAATGCAAATGTCTTCAGGAGGAATTGTCGTACGTGACAAGTCTGTCCCTTGGCAGCAATTCACGTGGACATTTCCGAAGTTTCTTACTGCCGATCCCATGTGTCAGAAACGATCCAGTGACATTATTATGTTCCTCACGGGTTCAATCATTTGACCTAAGAATTTTTACAGATCGTTCAATAATACACTTTAGACCATTTTGAAAGAGAATAGGGAGACGTGATTCCAGCAGCATTTCCTTGCCAGCTGTTTCCCTTAAGGGCAGTTTACTTCACAAAAACAGCTGCATCATGAGGAATTGATCGGCTGAAACAGTATTTTTCTTAAATCGCATGAGTCAATACACCTATTCTTTTAACGAAAAATTAGGTCTTTCAAACAAGTTTCTCCTGTTATAAATGTTCTTATTGATACATAATATTCATGAATAATCTTACAGATTAATGGATATTCATTGTTAATTAATAATCTTAAATTTTTTAATTAGTATTAATTTTATAAGTTATCCTTGTTATTTATTTGTTCCCAAAACACTTTGCTTAATCACTAATGATCTGCTCATGTTTATATGCATTATTAGATAATTTTCAAGCTCAAACACTTAACAGCGTATGCTATTTTCTTTCTTAATATTCCGATTTAATAGAATATTCCGTAAAACATTTTGCCTTTTAATAAAGCAATATTTTTCTTGAATCGTATGTCTCAATACACCTATTCTTTCAACGAAAAGTTAGGTCTTTCTTAGAAGTTTCTCTTATAAATATTCTTATTAAAACTTTTAATAATCATTAATAATCATACAGGACAATGGATATTGATTGTTTATTAATACCCTTAAGTTTTACTCTTTAATTATTAAATACTTTATAAATTGTCCTTGCTATTTATTTGTTCCCAAAACACATTGCTTAATGTTATTATGAATTCCTATTGTTTTGATCTATTATTCGCTATTTTTCAATCTCAAACACCCAATAGTTTATGCTATATTCTTCATCAACATTCATATTTAATATAATTTTCTGTAAAATATTTTGCATATTTTAAGACCGGAGGGTGTGGTTGGTTAGGAAGTTAGTTCTCATTTCAAAAAGTTGTGATTTCGTATCCTGACCCACTCAATGTCCGTCGTATTCGTTAATAGCAGCTGAAAGACATAAAACATGTCATGGTCTCAATGTACTTTATGCGAAATGATACTGGAGTCTGATACATGATACATGAGTCTCAATGTCTTTCATGTGAAATGATGTCTGTTTCTTGTTCTTAGTCCTTGATTCTAAATTACGAGGACCCACTTTCTGAGCTACGGTGTCCTTCTTCATCTACTGAGTGTCCCACTATATAAAGTGCTATTACGTTCACCCCTTGTAGTGCTGAAATCTTATATCTGGGCATTATACGAAGTCATTTTGTAATGTAATAACATATTAAAATAGAAATAATAAAAGAAATATTTTTTATTAAATATGCTTATACTGCAAATATTTACTTGATTCAAATCTTATATTTTTCATTTTTAAAGTTCAATCATACTTCTCTTTCTTATAAAAATAACTTTATAGTATTTCATAAATATTTTGATAGTATCTTATTCGTTAAAAATAAATCACACTTTCATAAACACCGATTTTGTCTTTGGAAATAAAAGTCTGACATCCAATGTTTATTCATTGCATCTATTTAAAAAAATAACAAACTACTTTATTATGATTTGTTTCAATATAATCTTTTAAAAATGTAATTCAATTTTCAGAATATTCGAGAATATTTCAGTAATGCATTTCTGATTTTTTGTATGAATTCAAATTAAATCAACAAACTATTGTATTCTAGGAAAAGCACAGGTTACTCCTTCGACACAAAACTTCTTTCCATTTTATAATGCCTATAACATCTACTCTAGTACTAGATGGAATGTTTTTATAGGCCTTTGTGCTGGAGATAGAATAAGTTTTAGAAAGTGAAATTTCATAGCCGTCCTGAGAGCCGAGACTGTGGAACAAACAAGCTTCATGAAATATGCATCTTTTGGAAGGAAACAAAAGTGAATAGATAAAATTTTAACAATGCATAGAGTGTGCAGCATGGTTCAAGATCAAACAGTCATTCGGTGTCCGGGCTACACAAGGCAGTAAAAATAGCGATTATGATGTAAATTAGTCAAATTATCTGAACTCCACTTAACATAATAAAATCTACAATTTAGAAGATTTCAGCAAACAATCTCTAGAAATATGAAAGAGTGTGATAAATTTAAAAGTTCTCTCTTTCTAACCTACATCATATATATATATATATATATATATATATATATATATATATATATATATATATATATATATATATATATATATATATATATATATATATATATATATATATATATATATATATGTATATATATTCCAGTAATTTTACCCCATAAGATTAAAAAATATACTTTTTTAGGTTTTTAAATATACATATGCCTTATATTACTTTTATATAAAATAAGTAAAAAAAATTACTTAAAATAGGTGTAAATAAATATTTTTCTTGAAATGTAGGAAAAATTATTCACTATGTAAGAACTATCTTTCTGAAGTGAGTATGAAAATCTGCTTGGATATTGTTTTCTAACATATTCATGAAACTGCTGACAATTGAAATTTACTATGCGCATAATTTGGTTTTGAATAATTATGTAAAAATTATTCCGAAGTCCAAAATTAATAGCTTTTTCAATTCATGTTGTTTAAACCTTCCTTTCTTTTTTACATACAACTTTTTCTAGAACAATTAAATTTTATATGTTTAAATTGTATTTTTCTGTTTTTTTTTATCTCTTTCAATTTTGATTAACTACAAAACTAAAACGTAATATTATGCATTCATCTGCTCCCATTTCTTATTATTGTGCTTATCACTTATTTTTACAATGAATGATAAGCTATGCTATTTTTTTTTCTTTTTGGTTGATAAAATTTGAATGTAATAGTAAGTTTTGAACATTTGATTTTAGAATATTTCTAGAAATGTAGAAGCAGATCGTAAGATATTTAAAAACACATAGTATGCAATTATTTTGTCTCTTATATTTTTAAATTTATTTATTTTTAATTTCATCATATACTCTAAATATAAAAATTAACATAGAAACTTGAAGTATTAATTTGTGATAATACATTTTTGAGTTTCATACAAAACTAATTTTCTTATTTTATCTGATTTTTGGTTTCACGATTATTATATTAAGTCGGGTAACACTTGATAATTACTTAATATTTTGTATTTATTATATACAAATTATTTTTAAAGAAGTTTGCAATAAATGTATTTCAAATTAAAACTAGATTATTAAATAAAATGATTATATTTTTTGCGAAAAATAAGTATTATGTGTGCAATGAAAAACAGAATGTTTCTTAATTTATTTAAAAAAATTTCACATCAAAAAACTTATTACTGCATACACATTAGAAAACATTTATTCTTGAACTGACTAACATTTTCTTTTCTAGTTTTTATCTCCTTGTAGAAGATAATCAGAGTTTTTTTCATTAATATATTGTTTCTTCTTGTATCTGTTATAATTAAATTATAGTTTCATGCATACTAATAATCATTTGATAAATATTTTAACTTTTAGTATTTTCAGTTTAATTTTTTAAAAAAATGATTAACAATACAAAGGAAATCAATTAATTTTTGTTAAACATTGTGTATGATTTTGTTCAGGATATATACTAAATCAATAAGCTTATTTGCCTGCAAATCTATTTAACAAATATTTTTTTTATTCTATTAAATTATACTTTATCATAAAAACAGATCCAAGTTCATGCCAAAATTATTTTTCGATTCTATATCTTTTTTCTTAGGTTCCAAAAACATACATTGAGTTTTCTGTTAAGAATTTTGCTGCATTCTTCATGTCTTCTGTAATTCGAAGTCATTGCGTTAGAAGTAAATTATCTTTGCCTCCAGAACTTTTTCAGAGATGCCGATTAGATAAATGACTTTTTTGTATCAGAAAAAAAACATTTTTTATAGGTCCAAAAAAATTAAGTAATCAAACAATCATGACGGTATTGGAACTCTTTATGAAAAAACTATTTAAGTTAAATAAGGCAATCAACTTTTTAGGATAACGCTGCAAATCCTAATGACTATATTTTTTTTTCATTGAAAGTTCCAAGAAAGATAATAAACAATGAATTCTTTATTGGTAAATTCTTGATTCTTTTATGCTTTTAATTGCATTGATATTCACTTTCCTTTAATTGCGTGGATATTCAACCATAAAGCAAATAAAAAAATCTTATTTTGCATTTGAATTCCTCTTTTATAAATTGTTCGTATTCATTTTAATTACATAATTATGCTTTGAAATCTTTTGAATGAAAGCAAAACAACTCATTAAATTAATTGAAATAGAAATTATAATTAATAAAATGGCAATCAATTACAAAGATATCCTAGAAACCAAAACGTTTTCACAGACTTTAAATAAATTTATTTTCTTATAAATTACTTACCTCTTAACTCATAACTTATTGCATAGAAAAGAAATAAGACGTGGAGCATTGTGTAGTTAGCATTACATCTCTGATTTATTATTTAAATTTTTCTCAGATTGGTATTGTTTATAATATCACATTTATATAATGCTAATACCTTATATTGTTTTACACCTCCATCTATAAGACTATTGTGTGTTTGAATATTTTACTTCTTTATCATTAATTTGTAGCTGTCGGTTTGAGTTATAAAATATTATTTTCGATTTAATGTAATATGTTAAGAGATACATAATGATGAATACAATTCAGTTTAAAATTTATTTCTCAGATTAAGAATTACCTCAAGTTTCAAAATTATTAGTAATGGAAATCAATTTTATGAAAATAGAACATAAGTAAAACAACAATAAATTCAAGTTGTGATAAAAAAATGCTAAGTGAAATAATAATTTTAAACATGTATAATTTGATAGAATAGAATAAATTATAATGCTTAATAAAAATGAGTAATTTAATAAAATTTATAAACAAGCTCATACACAATAATATAACATTCATTTTCTGATTTTTCAGCTAGAAAAATAATATCCTTTTCTTGCAATAATTTCACGATAATATTACCATTAGTTTTATATAAGACATCTATAAAATAACAGTTTGATTTGGTTCACATTTTTCACATAATATATATTTTTTAATTATAAAAAATTATTATTAACATATAAATTTAACACATTTTGTTTAAATTATAAAAAAAGTTATTTCGTTTCATTATTAAAATTAATATATTTTACTATATAATACCATTTAACGTGGTGTTTCTACTTAAAATTCTCATAATTTGAAAATGTAAGGATTTTCTCTTTAAGGAGAAATGCTCAATCATTTACTGTCTGCAGCAGATTTAACCAAAATTATTGTTTAAATAAATGTAGGGATCTATAAGAATAAAAATGTCGATTAATAGGTATATATAAAATCATAATTAGCATGCAGCATATTAGTAGCGATTTTTTTAAATGTTTTAACGACGAAATTGAAAAAATTATTGCAATATTGCTTGCAAAATATCAAGCACTTCATAAATATAATAGTAATAATCCTGAAATGGTCAATTTGCTTTTCATCAACACCTGATCACGTAAACTTTCAAACAAGTAACATTTTTCATCAAGTAAAATCTTATGACAAAAAATTTTGTGATTACATTAAATGCATAGCTACGTTATATGAATAAACAATTCTATTTGAATTACCTTATCACAAAATAAAAATATTTTTTCACATATACTTGATTTTCATTTATCTGTTATTGTATTTGATAAATTTTGTTCTTTGAAGGAATCACGCCAATTCTCACGGGAAAAGTTAGAAACGTATTATAATGATGATATTTGTGAATTGGAAAAGAAAATTGCGAGATACATATTGCTTATTAAAGATTATTAATATATGTTATTACTTAAAAATTGCCAACCAACTTGTCTAGTGATCAGCGTGCCTGACTACGGATAAGGAGGTCCTCGGTTCGAATCCCGGTTAAGGCATGGATGTACTTTCTCTATCTATCCTTGCTTTGTCTTTTCCTTGTATGAATGAGGTGTGAATGGTTGCCTACCCTATAAACGGGTCCCTATAGCATGTGTGTACTGAGGAAGTCGGATTCCACACCAAAATATAGTTCAGTTGGAAAAGTTGAGCAGCGCACCCCATGTTGCCAGCCTAGCTGCCATACGACAATGAATGAATGAATACTTAAAAATTAGAGAAACTAATTTCCTTCGAAAAAAAGGTGCAAATAATTACATACATAGATTTGGGGAAATTAACAATACTTTCTTAAGTATATAATTTTCACTATTCATATTTATATATCTCGGCGAGAGTAAGTTAATGTTTCATTCAATAACATTAAGGATGTAGTGGTATTTGAAACTGTTATGCTTTCTTATATTTTTAGCTTAAAACTTAACTACAGTATAAACATCATATAGGAAAATCATGCTTACTATTAATTATCTGTAAATTAAATACTTTTGCTGTTCAATAAGCAAGTGGTAAAATAGATCAATAAGCTAGTTGGTATAGTTCGCATTTAATGAAAGGTTTATCATTGATATTTGTGATATATCATAAAGAGTGCACTTTGTATCCTTATTTTACTAAAGTGTGTAAAATTAAATTTTAAGATTTAAACTTCTTTCATATACTGTTATACTTTTTATGTTTCGTTTTAATCGCTATTTTATTTATCAATAAAAACACTTAAAATGAAATTTTCTCGTAAACATACTAGCACTGGGATCTTGCGATGCATTTTTTTCATCTTTTTATGTTATATATATATATATATATATATATATATATATATATATATATATATATATATATTGCATTTTGATTCAATTTTTTTTTTGGAATAAAAAATGAAAACACAGCCAACTACTACCATGTAATTTTAAACTATATTTAAATAAACTCCTTGACACCTGAGCAGGCATTCTTTTTTCCAAGTCATGTCATGCGTTAAAGAAATTTGTCCCTACAAACATTTTAACATGCATAGGCATTTGTCACCGATAACAAAAGCAAGGTAGATCTTCGGTTGAAAGAAGTATAGTACACGTTATCTTTCATTCACCAGAATAATAACTGTACCCTATAGATACTGTGTGCAATGCTTAAAACTGCTAGATCCTCATGACAAACTTTTTGCCACTAGATCCACATGGACAAAATTTAAGTTTTACACTTATAGAATATTATTCCCAACTTGCTATTAATTTTATATAATTTGTTAGAAATAAAAGTTAATTTGAAAAAATTACAGTAAATATTATAAAAAAATTTTAAATTCTTAAAAAATTAATTAAATATTATTATATTATTTTATCAAATTAACTAATTTATACTATTTTAATTTGTTTTAGTGATGTTAGAATTTTTCCTCATAAAAGTTGGTTTTGAATGCATAAAGTTACATATAATACACAACTTTTATATTAAATTTAATGAAATTCAAAAAGGAAAATTAACCGATTTGGCAAGCAAATCTCTTCTTTTAATTAATGCATACATGTAGAAAGCCAGGATTATAAAAGCCTTTACTTTACTTGATTGAAAATGAATATTCTTAGAGATAGTCATTTTAAAAGTGTTTTCGAATTACTAATTTGAAAATTTACGATATTTTGTTATTGGTGCAAAAAGAGGACAAAATATAGAGGATTGAATGAGTAATATATCAAAAAGGTGCACAACGAATATACACCGATATAATTTTTTTTCTTATTCAGTCTTTCTAGTGGCAAAGAGCGAAACTTACATCTTACAACAAGTTCAACATCAGACATACCATGGAAGAATGCAATTGGAGAGAATGTGACTTGTATATAAATTCATGAATGTGAGTATATATTCAAGGACTTAAGTCGTTTGAACAAACTTAGGTAAATGGATGCTCTGTTTAACTTACCTCCTTCAATAGTAACCATAAAAATTTCAGGTTTTTAAATTCCATTGAAAAATAAATGAGCTTTGCTGTTTTATTGAAAAATAAATAAACTTAATAATTAGAGAGCAATGGTAATCAAACTTATCACAAGAAACTCCTATATTTACGGTATTTAAATATTGTCACAGGATATACTAACAACTATAATCTATTGCACCCTGACAGTTTTGTTCGCTTATATATAGATTTTATTATCATCCAAAGATAAAAATTTTCTTATTTTAATAGAAATTTTCTTATTTTTTTGTAATTTTATTGCTGAAAAAAATGGATTTCCATAAAATACAATCAAACAACACTGAAATAGGTATTTCAATGAATAACATTCTGTTATTTACAATAGTTTGATTTTCAAATAAGAATATCTCTACTTATACAACTCTAAATATGAAATATAATTAGTATCAACAAGATTTAAATTTACAGATCTCAATTTCACTAGTGCGCCTTCATTTGAATTATGGCAAATCATTTTGGAAAAAAATTAAAACATTATGATGACTACAATTTTTTGAGCTAAGAAATTTTTTTCAAATTTTGAACGATGTAAATTGTTTCTCTACTAATTTGAAATAAAGAAAATACATTTATTTCACCTAATATTTGCCACACAATTAAATAAGTCAATCTACGTAATGTGGAATAAGCTTTGCAAATCAAACTTGGGACCTGCTATTATTAAAAAAACAACCCTCATATTAAAAGAATAAGAACTTATAACATTGAATTAAAATCTCGAAAAAGTTTACAAAACTTTTTATTTTGAAAATAATTGAGTTATTTGGAATATTTAATTTTAAATGTATTTAAAAAATACTTCAAAAAGTATTGAAAAATTTCATAATTGCAATATTTATTCATTGTTCTTTACTGCACACTTAATTTTGGTAAAGTTGCATAAATGTGAATTAAGAAATTTTGAATTAAAATAAGTCTGAAATTTGTACTAAGTAAATTTAGTGAATAAAAATGAGAAAAAAATTAGTATTGCATTTGCTACATTTTTAATAAATTAACAATTTTAATTTTTCTCAAATAAGTACTGAAAAATTGAAAATTTTCCATTAATGATAAGACTTGTTATGTTTATTTTATTAAAAAATTATGGTTTTCAAACCATTTTATTTTTTAATTATAGTGTTGGATTTTATAAGATATTAATAATTTATCATAAAAGTAATTTAATTTCTGTATATGTAAGTATGTCGCGTATGTCAAATAATATATATTATAAAAAGCTACAGTAGGCTGCTTTGTAATGGCTCTTTGTCCTCATGCTAATGGTTCCTCAATCATATAGACCGTCAGTAGTTTTCAAGTTGTAAAAATTAATTACATTAAAGTTTTGTTGGATCATTTGCCGTTCGGCTGATATTGTATGACGCACGAAAAAGCCACCTAAACTCAGGTGTTAAACTCGTCAGTTTAACGTAGTTAAAAACTTGGAAGTGGTTTGTTTTTAGTATTTTCAATTAACTGAGAAATATGCAGCTAAAATAAATTGCTGTTATCTGTGCTAAACAATTTGTTCATAATCCTTTACTTATATTTTGATATTCCCTTATAATTATTTTAATATATTTAACTGATTACACAAGATTATAGTTACAATAAAGGTCGAATAACTTTGTATAAATTTTCAATTGTGATCGAATAAGCATTATTAAGCACACATAATATCAATATCAGCAACAGTATAAAATCTGGGTAAAGCTATCTATGTGGTTTTAGCAGGGATAAAGAATCACATGATTCAGGTTCAGTTAGCAGGATTGAGTCAACTTATACCATTTCAATATATTTCGTATATTTTCCGGAAAAATGTTTCTCAAAAGCGCGGATAAGACCTTAAGGGACATAGCATAGCTATCTCCAAAGAAGGTCTCCTTGTGTCATAAATCATATGCTAATAAGCTAATATCTTTGCGGGGTAGAGTCCGTGACACACAGAGACATGCCTCACCATGGTTACCATGGTTACGATGCCACATGTGCAAGTATCAGCGCTAACCAAAAGATTATTATAAAGCGACAGGTTTTAGTCTGATTTTCTTAATTAAATTTCCCCTCCGGCATGAGAAAAATGTTCTATTTAAATGCAGCATTTGCCGGTAGCAATGCTAGATTCGGAAGAAGAAAATACTTTCGATTAAACAGTTAGTCCTCCACCAAATATCGATTAAATATAGAGAATATTGGGCACCGTTAGGTTTAAAAAAAGGAAATAAATGCTATTCTTAACGTTAAATGGAATAAAAACTTTTTTGAGTTCTCCAGTGAAAAAGCTGTTTTATTTTCTTCAAATCCTTGAAATGTTTAACTGTAAATTAGAATTTGGATTCATTAGAATATTTTTAAATTTGCACTTTACCATTTTTACTATACTTTAAATCACAGTATATTTGTTAGATATCTATTATTACCAAACAAGAAAAGTAATAAAATATATTTCAGATTTATTATTAAATTTATTATTAATCAACAAAATATGGGCACCTAACAAAAGTTATCTATTAAAAAGTCACATAATTTGCGAAGACAAATTTAGAATTTTAAACAAAAGTATAGATATTATCAATTACATGTACATGTACGTTAACTCAGTGCTGATTATTTACACATTGATTAATTTTAAATATAAGTCATAAAATCAAAAAATTCAATTTAATTAACTTAAATAACAGATGTTTTAATGTAAACTATTTCAGATAATCCCTTTACTATAATTTTTATAATTGCTGGATAACTAAATTTCAGCACAATAATAATAAAATTATTCCTGACATATATCTTTTCACTTGCGATGGAATATATATAATCATCATGTTTTATTATTAAACTTTTTGTGCATTTATTTTGTAGAATTAGCGTTATAATATTTGTCTAAAATATATAAGAAATTTATCCTAACGCTAAATCTTATACACCAAATTTAATGAGTGCTTAACTACTGAGGCTTTGCTTGAACTTTATTCAATTTCTAATATAATTTAAAAGAAAGCTTTGATCATAGACAATTTTCTCATCCATGTATTTAATTAATTTTACCTACTTGTATCTTTCATTATTTGAAATTGTAAACAAGAAATTGTAGAATTAAGGCAGTGTTCAGCTTAATATAAATTTGTCTAATTTTAATTTTTAAAATGTTAAACTATTTTTTATCGTGTATATATATATATATATATATATATATATATATATATATATATATATATATATATATATATATATATATATATATATATATATATATACATACATATATATATATATATACAATTACTGATGATTCCTAATGGGTTTGTTGAAAAATTACATATATAAAGTTACATAATTACATGAATAATTTTTACTTAAATTTCTATGAAACTACATATCTACAAATCAAAATTTAATATCTTTGTAGATCTGTAAAATATGTAGCCAGAAAACACACACACAAATTGTCAAAAAACCTCTATTTTTCTTAATAGCATTAAAGAACTATTGAAGAAATTAGTATGTATATCATATAACTTGAAGGTTTAAAAAATGCAAGATTTTTGTGTGTAAAGCAAGCTCTCATATTTTTTCAGAGAGGTATCTGAACGAAGCCGAATATACAGTTAAAACAAAGAGCATTAGCAGCACGGATCTAATGTTTTTAACTGAAAATTAATAAAATATTAAAAATTATAAAACAAAAATAATTTTTAATTTTTAAAGTAAAAATAATAATTTTTCTAAATTTAAAAAATGTAGCCGTATTTAAATAAAAATAATATAATTAAATAAAAAATATGCTTAAAATTTTGTTTGTATGAAATAAAAATTTTTCTAAATTTATTATATTTACAACTAAAAATTAACTTTTAGTTATTAATTACTGCGAATTAGTTTTTTCAAAATGTGTAAAATATAACTTAGTTTTTATCTGATATTTGATAACTTTCATTTATTTAATTAGTCTAACATAATATTGTGATATCTAAAGTTAGTTCTGATTTCTTTAGATTTCTCCTTTGGATATCCATTTTAGAAAAAAAAATGGAATTTTTAATATACCTTAAGTAAATGTTACTCAAAATATAATAGAATATCTTATTTTTGTGTTAGTTGGTTTGTTAGCCGCTTAATGGTCACATTTTGCATACAAGAATCGATAACTATACTTTAAAGTTGTTCTTATTAAAATATATATTTAATCACTTTGTTTTAACAAGGGAAATCAGTATGCTTCATTACTGAAATTATTAAAGTAAAATAATTTTAAAGGTGTTCCCCAATATGAAATCTTAATGAGAAATCAAAGAAAAGGAAGTGTACCTAAAATATTTTACTTTAAGTTCAATTATTTTAAACCTCATAGATTTTCAAAAATTTGGTTTTTTATTTATTAATATTTAAATTTTTTAACTGATATATTACAATTTAACCTTTAGTTATCATGAAACAATCAATTCGATACTCATCCTAGCAAAAACTCTCGTTTTGTAAGGACCTATGCATGTTGAAATTTTGTTAGTTTTCGCTGTTCATCCCTCAATGTCGCGTGAAGAAGAAGTGATAAACTCAGCTGTCTATCTCGTCATTTAACTACGAAATGGTTGATTGGATTTAGCGACTTTTTTGTTAGAAACATACAGTCAGAAATACATCACAATAATGGAAACATTTTAACACACCCTTTTTTATAACGACCTGTGGTGCTTTGAAAAACAGATAATCATCGGGAACACTCTATGCCAGTGGTAGGATCGTGTTTTCCAGAAAGGATGTAACTTTGTTCAAATCCAGTCACTTTTTAAAAATAGGATAAGAATGATGCGATTCTCCTTTTTGCATGCATATCTATCATGGTACATGTTAGGCTGCTAAAGTTTGCTCTCTTAACATACCTGAATACAGTTTAAGTGTACCTTTGGAAGACAATATTTGGGAACCATGTAAATGTCATTCCAAAACTTTCCATTAATAGACTCCTTGCTACAAGGTATAGAATGTTCATGATAAATTCGGGTTTCAGTTGTATTACTATCTGATAAGTGGTGTCGAAAATTATGATGAATACGCGCGGTTTCCTCCCTCTCTTTCTCTCTCTCACACACATTTATTTTAAATATCATAGAATTTGAAAAACACATATATTGTATAATCTAATAAGTGGGACTAAAATCTTATAATGAATGACTTCTCTTTCATAGTCAATATAACGTTTCATTGATAATTAATTTTTTATGTTATAACAACAAATAATTAACTTTACTATAGGAATTCTTTTTGTATACACTTGAATTGATGAATGATATTTGTCGGTTTCCTAGATCCTGTGTGAAAATTACTGCTACATATATTATTTATTTACATTTAATAATAAAATAATTAATTAAATTGAGTAATTTTAAAATACTTTTATTACTTTATTCACATCTTTATTGATTTCTTCTGTTAAGAAACTTAGCGAAAATTAAAAAGAATTTAGGCATCTTAAAATCAAAATCAAGTATATAAAATTTATGAAAGTAAATTCAAAATAAGCATAAAATTAACTATAGGAAGGCTATCAAAATTATAAAGGAAATGTTCAGCTTAAATCATCT
This sequence comes from Latrodectus hesperus, assembly GCA_037975125.1. NCBI lineage: Eukaryota > Metazoa > Arthropoda > Arachnida > Araneae > Theridiidae > Latrodectus > Latrodectus hesperus. The sequence continues at coordinate 116,239,155 of CM075853.1, read as the reverse complement.
TCAGTGTGATTCTCAGTTTTAACTTCTCCATCGACAGAAAACAAAAACTAGTAATATATTACTTGTTTCAGTCTGTTTCTGTCGTTCGTATCATGATGGATGTGTGTATATTTTTCCTTGTTTTCTCTCCTGGGACGCTAAACATAAGCTCACATCAAAAAGAAAAAAATCCTTCCAGATTTTCAAGGCGCATGTCAAATGCTGGTACTTACCGTTTCGTGTAAAACAAGTATAAGTGTTTGTATTAATAAGAGAAAGAAACGCATTATCACTTATTTAAAGCTGTTTTCTTCGAAACCAAACATTTATGTATTAAACTTTAAATACACTGTCGTTACTCCAATTGAACCAATATTACATAATTTTTTTATGCAATAAATTTTTTCACACAATAAAGTCAAAATAAAATTAAATAAAAATAAATTTCATATATGTATGTAGTGCAGAAAATTTTGAAACTTCATAATTAAATTCAATTTATATGGAAGTTACTTTGTTTCATGGAATTTGTGTAAGCAAAATTCTCACTTTATGAATCTGTCGAATAACATCACGAATCAAAATAGAATGTCTCTATGTATTAGGATGAAATTTCCTGAAACTTTGGTCTCCTGCTAAAATAAAAAAATATACGCTATTTTTATTTAAATATTTTGATAGCAGCATTTGTAATGTTTAATGGGTAAATTAAAAGCTGATTTAAACTCATGGAGAAGTTATTTTTGCCTTGATGTAAACTGATAAAAAATTAAATGTTAAATTATTTTTGATGTCACAAAGTTATATTTCAAAAATCCAAATAACAGATGTATGCAGAATACGAAAAATTTGTTATAAAACTATATATAGCTTCTATAATTCCTATACTTAAATTAATTATTGAAGAATATTAAACTTGTAAAATGAAATAAATACAAATTTTTTTAAATTTAAATTAAAGTTAATTATTTTTTAGGATCCAAATAGGAAATTGCACAATTTCACATGTAAGTAAAGAAATAAGCATAAAATCATATTAAATTTTATGACACAAAAATTCCTGTGAATGTTTCAATAAATTAATCAATAACGTTATATATATATATATATATATATATATATATATATATATATATATATATATATATATATATATATATATATATATATATAATACAATTTCAGCCTTAATATATTAAATTAATATAGTCATTTCATCAGTGTTATGACAATTACAATAATTATATTATAAATTTAATCAATGAAACATGTGTTAAAATTTTGTTAAAATGAATAAAAAAGAATCATCATTATATCTTTATAAAATAGAATGTAAACGGCTTTATAAAGTAGTATGAAAATATTTTTTTCTTTTAAACAGTAATATGATTCCTTTTTTAATGTTGTACATACAAATTTAATAGTTTCTTCTGTGTATCTTAAAATACTAAGTTACATTCGCAATTTCAGTGTAGTTAGAATAAGTAAAATGCAATGGATATTTTACATATTTTAGCAAAATCAATACACGATAATTATTTTTCTTTATTTAGACGTAAATTATTTGGTGAATACTTATATCCATAAATGTTACCGTAATGAGGATAACAAGCACGCAGAAGGTTTCAGAAATTATCTGACATAAATCCTTGCTTTAAAGACTAGAGATAGGGAAACCTTTTAAGTAATGTTTAGATAACCAATATCGAGCGAGATAAATCTATTTATATTTTCTGGTTTATCAAATGAAATCAAGCTGCATAGTGAAGAAGAAATGATTAGGACAATTGATTAGAAGCCTTATAATTACCTATCATAATAAAAAGTATTTCTGCATTGTATGAGCCTTCAGTAAATCTAATCTTAGTGTTTTCAGCCAAAATAAACATGACAGTTATAATCCATCAAATGAACTATGATTAAAATATATTGAAACTAAAAAAGAAATCTTATAGAACTTGATTGAAATATAAAAGGAATAGTCTTTTAATCCATGTAAGTAATTTGAATATGTAAAAAATTTGAAGATATGATTATTGTAATGTAGTTTAAAATGAATATTTTTTCATGCTAAACTATCCGTATAATTAACAGTTTAAGTATAGTTTTGGTTTTAATAGTTCATGCGCTGTTCTGTCTGAATTTCTAACATACATCGAAAAGGTTGTAAATTATTTTAAGTAATATTAAATAAATTAAAAGCATTGATTTTTTTCATATGCTAAACAAATCTTTTATAAATAATTATTGCTATACTATTCAAATCCTTAAAAAATTGCTTCTTTTCAGTTGGACTCTTACATCATCTGTATTTATATGTGTCGTTAATATTTTATTTAATACTAAGTCATTTGTTTATAAGATTTCAGCTTGAAAATTCTTTTCGACTGTATCATCCATATCATGTATAGTTATGCGTATATCAATAAATTTGGCTATGTATAAATACAAATTTGGGTAAATTTAACAGTTTAAAGTTATATTTTTGATAAAAATAAATAGTTATGTTTAAGAAGTATAGTTACATAGCAAAGAACTCATCATATTTGAAAAGAAGCTTGCCATCTTTTTTGTTTTAAATTTTATAAGAAGAATGATGATAATTCATAATTGTGTTTCTTGCTTCCTGATTTAAAATAAACTATTTTGAATTTTGAATTTTTTGAAATAGAGGTAAGTTATATTGATCAATTATAATTAACACTTGAGACACATACATGCAATCCATATGTATGGAAAAGAAAATGTGCGTATGATCTTTCAACATTTATCATGGGATCAAAAATACTATAAATATCACATAAGCTTGTGATGTAACTGAAAATATTGGGTACTTCTTCTTTAATAAAGAATAATTTTAATTCCTAATTAATGAATTTAATTTGTATTCAAAATTGGATTCAAGAATTAAGTGAAATATGAACATTGTGATAACAGGAAATAAAGTAATTGACATACGATAGTTTTTTTCAAGGTTTATTTCTTTTTTTTAATATCTAAAACTTGTGTGATCTTTTTTGAAAGAATTATCCCAGATAGTTGCCCTTATATTCCCATATATTTCCAGTAAAGAATATCTGAAAACTTTCAACTATTCATTTCTCCGACATATATGCATATAAAAATCAAAACATCCAAATTTTATTATTTTACTAAGAATAATTACAACTACAAAATGAGCTATTTTTACAAGCATACAACCAAGTAGATAACTGAATGATTTGTGCTTTGATCTTCAATTTAGTACCTGGTTTGTTGGATACCCACCACCAACTCGGAAATAAAATAACGGATACAGTCAATAGTTATATTCTGAATAAAATAACTTTGAGTGATAACAAAGGAAAGCAATACTAATAGACCATACAAGGTTATGTAATAAATTGTCAAAGCATTATAAAAATATATAATTAATAAATCAAATCTAAATATAAATCGATTTATATGCCCCAATTATTATTTATAGTTTTGAGTAACATTACTTTTATACTTTATAGCTCAACAAATACCCGAATAAATAAATCATATAACCCTTATATATCAATAAAGTGTTACGTCATTTGTCATTTGTAGATAACCCCTTGTTACTTCTCTCTTAGATAGACAAGTTGGAGTAAAGGGAACATAGGAAATGGCAACAACAAACAATTCTTTCTCGTGTGAATTAGTCATACCTTATGCTCTTTGTTAGCAATTCCTTGAGCATATTATTGTTCACTAAATCAAAGGGATCAAAGCCTTTGCTCTAGATAAAGCATTATTTGTTCTTTCCACCGAATTATCTTTTCTTACATTATTCTTTCCCCACCATTTCCACGCTATTTCTTAATTGTCTCGACAAAATCATTAAAGGTCTTAAGAAAGCGTCAGAAAAACTATTTTAATCAAGGACTTCTGAATTTGTTGATGGTATACAATTGGAGTAGGATTCCATACAAAAAGATTCGTATGCACAAATTTACATTTTAATGATTCCTTTACGCTTCATTTATGAAAAGAGTTTGTTCTTTAGTTAATTTGCTTTTTGAGATAACTTTGATATGTTTTAAAATTTTATTTATCTCTGGCGTGCTATAACTGATATTTGATAAGCACAATACAATTCACAAATGTAAAATATTTTGAGAACATTTATAAAATTGACTGTAATATGATATGCAATTTTTGTGAATCAAAAAGATTATAAATTTAATAATTTTAATTGATATGGAAATTTATAAATTTAATGAATTATGTCCAATTTTAACTACACAGAGAATGTAAATTTTTTAATATAATCTATTGATATTATTTTTTACTTTTTATTTTTTATATATTTTTTATTTTTATGTATTTTTTCTTGATATTTTAATTGCTAAGTAATAATGTTATATATCGATATTAGGTAATTCATATTCTTTCAAAAAAATTTTTAATATTGAATCGAGGAAAAGTAAATTTTTTTTAACATTTCATTTAAAAATAAGTGCAGCATGTGGCACATAAGTACTTTACAGAATTTGTGATGAATATTGTAAAACTAATTTATTATATTTCTCAATGAATTTATATTCCACTAAGAGTCACCAGTGTCTTATTAGTTAAGCAAAAACATCATGTTTGAGTTGATGCGAAGGAAAATATCTGATAATAAAGCGTAATATAATAATTTATTTTTTATTTTTATTCTTCTTATCAATTTTAATTATGTGGAACTGTTTATTTTAAATCAGTCTTTGATAATTAAATGCTAAAAAATAAACTTGACTATATTTTTATTTTTATTTACTTTATAATAGATGTATATATGAACCATTTGAGAGAGTTTTGAATAGATCCTTATGTATATTTTATTTTTCTATTTTAATCAAACTTTGAGGATGTGTGTGAACCCTGATCTATTTAATCTCATTTTTAAACTTCCTGTATGTTAATAGTGCTGAAAATTTATTTATTTAAAGTTGACGAAAATTTGATAATATTTGTTTTGGTCAAAATGAAATCTGCTACATTCCCTTAAAGAAAGTAAAGCGCTTATGTTTAACTATCGTGTCCCTTCAAAATTTAAAAAGTCAATTATTTATAAAAGGATAGTTTTTGTCGAAGCTATCTTTCGGGTATTTTATATTGCATTTTGTTATTTATTTAAAATTTTAAAGTTTAAAATGTGTTTAAGCTTGTAAAGTAACTTTACAAGCAAAAGCATGGATGTAGCCATTTAAATATGTTTATAATTGTCATGAACAAATAAATTTATATTTCTCTATCATTGTTATAAGGAGTTTATAACTGGTTATTAACTAATATTATACGATTTAATTTTTCAATGATTTCAGATATATCATTCGAAATTTTGAAGTAGAAAATATTAGCATTAGACCAAAAAGTGAATAATAAAGTGGAATAATGACGTTTCTTTAAGCTTATAGAAAAAATGGTATTTGATATATTGATTTTAAAGTTTTTAAAAGTCAGAAAAAGAGATTTTGCTAATTCCTTTAAACTCCTTTTTTAATTAATGTGCGTCCCATAAATATCTCGGATCTAAAAATCACTTTCTCCTAAAAATAGAGTTTAACTATAATAAAAAACTATTACTATTTTTGAAAAAAAGTAATGTATCTGGTTGAATTTTTTGTCTACGATTCATAACAGAATGATGCAGACACTAATTTGCACCACCTTCTAGATTATGTAAGATATATTTCGAAAATAAAACGAAATACGTTTAGGGATAAAAACAAACACAACAAATTTATAGCATAAACATTTTTAAATGATTAAGAAAAATAGCATGATTTGATAGAATTGGAAAGAAAACAAATAAAAATAATGAGCGATAAGAACTGAGCAGAATTCTTTCTCTGCTACTTTGATAAAACTGATACTTCGTACTATTTTAGTTGGTACTTCACACAAATACAGATATATTATAAGTAATCAGCTCAGAAAAATATTTAATAACATATAAGAACGATATCTTTAATGAAATTTTTGCAGCCATAAAATTTTAAAAAGTGTGACTATAAATTTTAATCCTTTTTTAGTTGTGAAATTAACAATATTTTTCAACTCAAATAAAATTTTAAGAAATTTAAAACTATGTTTTATTTAATTAAGTACTCTGCATCAGATATTTTCCATTTTTTTACCTTATATTTTGATGATGTGCTTTATTTAAGCATTGTAAGCTTTTTCTTAGGTAGCAATGTAATATTTTTGAAATAAAAAAGTGATTTCGGATTTTTAATATTAAACTCTGTTTAAAAGCAGTGAAATTTTTGTCTAAGCTATTATAGAATTATAGAATCTAAGCTATTCTATAATATCTCTTATAAGCTATTGTAAGATATTATAGAAATAAGAACTCTTAATTTGAAAATTAATATTACAATTTTTTTATATATAGTAGTCTGAGTAAAATATATAAAGATTAAAATACTAGTTTGCATAAAAAATATTTCAACGTAAAAACTAATAAAAATTAAAATCCAAGACAAATAAATTATTTTGGGACAGAAATTTAAATCAACATACTAAAACTATAGGAAGTTTAAATTACAAAGAAATAAAAAAAACTCTCCAATAAATACTCCCCAATCACTTTACTATTGAGTAATATCCCTCGAGTTTAATTATTAGACATCATCGAACAGTAAGTTTTAATTCCTAAGATGTAAAGTAAAATCTAAAAAAAAAAATCTTAGTTTAATGTATGAGTAAAAAAGCAAACTACCATTCTTGGCGAAATAAATAAACGAAAAAAAGTTTAAAGAAAAAAATCATTTAACTTTTGCAACCACGTGTCGCAACTAATGCTTAACAAAGATTTGCCACCGACGTAATCTTAAAAAGGGAGGCTGGGTTTGAGGGGGAAGTGCAAGAGCTTTGAAGTTCAAAGTTGGGAGCTTAAAAGATCTTAAGAAATAAAAGTCACGGTCCAATAAAACGTAATTGTAAATGAAAGACAAGCGGCAAATTGGAAAAGGAACATTTGTAGAGAAATGATGCGGAAGGATCTGTACAACGAACCTTAAACAAAGAAAATTACTAGGGCGTACAAATTACCCCTAGCTTAATTTAAGTTACAAACTCTGCGAAAGAACGATGTCCCGGATATATGAACTATAATGAAAACAATGAATTGCATCATGACTACTTTAAGGTTCTTCAGACAAAAACACATTTAAAATATTTAGATATTTTATAATTTTCTATCAGTCGACTGATTTAACTAACAGACAGGGAATATCAAAAAAACTTCCTTGTGGAATACTATGATAAATTATAATTCATTTCAGCAATATACATATCAGTTTTTCAAAAGAAACCCTTAAGTAATAAAATTATTTTATATGTTTTAACAAAAAGACCGCTAAATGTTTACATTAAACGTAAATTAAGTTCGGTTTCGTAAAACCTGGTTTCTGAATAATCAATTTTTTTCCATAAAAATTTAAATCAGTGCTCATGACTAAAGGAAATTGAAGAATGTGTTTTGGTTTGGTTTCTAATTTATAGATAGTTTTTTGCAAAAACTTTAGGATTGAAGAACCTAAGAAAATAACAAAAGTCTAACACTTAATCATATATGTTTTGGATCTGTAAATATAATTTTTCATATCGACATAAATTCGCTTAGTATGAAGAGTAATAATCCAAATGTTATGGATTTGTGTTACATATTGAATTAAAATGTATACATTTTTTTACAGTGTAACCAATTCATTTGTTGCCCATGACACACACACAACACACACACACACACACACACATATATATATATATATATATATATATATATATATATATATATATATATATATATATATATATATATATATATGTATGTATATATATTATATATATATTAATGTGTAAGATTTTGTCTTGTTGTTTGCAGTTCAAAAATTCCACTTTAAACTGCAGGTCCCAATATATATTCGCCCTCGAGTTAACAAAAAATTATCGTTGTGTGTGAAAAGAAAACATTATATACCATATATATATATATATATCCACTGCTGACAATTCACACTGCAACACTAAGAAAGTTCAGAGTTATCACAAAACAATTTAGTTGGTAGATAACACATTATTCAAAGAGAAAATGACTGAAATTGCAATCTTGTGGAATGTGGATGAAAAACTTATGAATTATTATAGCCTTTAGGTAATTATAACCTTTGCCGCGTGGCTTGGAATGGAATTCAAGAGCCTTGGAGATTAGTAGTTCATGTGATTTCACATGTTGCCAAAGTTCATCTGATGTTATTGGAGATGGTGTATCTTGGACATTCGTTGTAGAAGCTTGAATTCTACTCTTCCGATTGTTAAAAGCAATTCAATAGGATTTGTAATGAAATACTTTTTTAAAGCTTCATGTGCTATAATGTAACAGATTATGCTGTCATAAAATGAATGATACCAAACGTTGAATGTTTGAGAGGAATATAAGCCTCAAAGATATATCACTAGCTGTTTTGTGTACCTACAATGGATACCAGACAAATGCCGGAGTGAAATCCAATAACATCCTTAAACGTGATACCGGCGTAGGATCAGTGTGACGATGGATAATACAATAGCTCTACAGTCTCTCATCACGGTGTCTCTAGATTTATATCCAACCATTGTGATGTTTCTTCAAAAATTGGATTCATCTGTAAAGACATTTTCCATTGTTCATCACAGCATTGATAAGTCAAACGGCTGTTGTTTTGTATCAAGGATAAACAAAGCAATTTGGGTGCCTTGAAGATATTCCACTCAACTGCAAGTGATAGTGATTGGTATGAATTGATACCAGATGAGGCGTTTTAGATTGAACCTGTGGTGCTATATTTCATGATGGGGTTGAGAAATCCATGATTGCTAAAAGCACAAAATAGCTCCCATCATATGCAATGAAGTCACTGCGAGAGGTCTTGGAGATCCTTTTGTTTCTGCATCCAGTGATTACAGGTGAGTTAACTAATATGATATTCGAACCCGCTTCTTTTGCATACAAAACACACAATGTTTACTACGTTTTCCATAAAATGAGCAACTACCTCAAAATCACGTAATTACCATTTTCCTTGTAGCATGGATACTTTTTCTGTTGTTGTTGTTGACCCAGCCTTCTCTGTACCTAGCCCTGAAATGGGTTTTACCAGTTGGATAGAAGCAGCGGGATGGAGTCTTCGTGATTTTGAAGCAGAAGACTCTCAAGACTTGACCTGCCACCCCCAGATGCGTCACCTCACCTAGAAGACATTGTGGCTAGTTTTAGTGTGCCCCGGCCATCTTTAGGGAAAACAACGGAACCTCGGTTAGCCTGGGATTCAATCTCATTTCCATCCGAAATTAAGAAAGACTCCCTCATTAACTAGGCCCCGTGGCCCCAATTTTAAGATGTGATGTAAAATTATATAGGATAACAATGGTACAGAAATACATAGGATTATGAAATTACAAAAGTATATAGAATGTGATTCTATATACTTTTGTAATTTCATAATCCTATGTAAGGTGCAAAAATATGTAGAAATACACACTTACAGGAATACATAGAATTACAAATGTATGGAAATACAAATGATTACAATTTATAACTTCAAAAAGAACAACACACTGAAAAAAAGTGAATTTGAGAAGGGGTTCATAAATCAAGAATAGTCTGTTGAAAAGAGTCCATTAAAACAGGTTGAAGCTGCTGTTTGCATAGTAAAGTCTAAGTACTTAAATACAAGTACTTAGGCTTGGGATATTAGCAGAGAAGGGTCAATGATGATTCTTCTTGAACCAAGTGAATAAGCACTCTTGAATAATAAGGAAGTCCATTAGTTGGTTTAGTTCTAGTCTAGAGGTCTTGTTAGAGAGTACGGCTCGTTTCCAGTTAATGACACACTGCTTTGCAGGGGTTGATATATGCCATGTGGATGTGAGTGGGCAGACTGTTAGATAGTGTGTTAGGTCTCCCTCGTTACTCAGGTACAATTTGAGGTGTCCGGTAGAGCCACCCTGTAGAAATAAGTAGGGAATGGGCCATGGCCGGTCATGAAAAGAATTTCAGTCCTGGTCCAGTTTAAAGATAAACTGTAAACATAATTTCATGTACTAGACGACCAGTAGATGAATTGGACCAATTGTCCTGCCATTTTTCCTTGATCCTGTTGTGTAGGGTGAGCATGACTGAGCAGCGCGGTAAGGGGATGTCTACAGGATAATGAGAAGAAGAGACTGCCACTTTTGCCTCCACGTCAGCTGCCTCATTACCCTCAATTCCATCATGAGCTTTGACCCATCGAAGTTGGATAGAAGGAAAGTCCAGCAGGTAACTTTGAAGTGATCTGACGAGAGGGCTTGATGAAGAGGGATTGTAGCTCGATTTGAGAGCTGCCTGGCTGTCTAACCAAATCGCTGCATTGTTGTTCTCTGCGTGACAAATTTAACTGCTTCGCCTAGGGCCAAAACCACGGCTTGGAAGACTGAGTTATCTTTTCTCAGCTTTGTTCTCCAGACATGCGTATTTTCTGAATTTTTATAAGCTACAAAAGCTGAGTCTACTCCTTCTTCAAACTTTGAACCATCTGTGAATATTTTAAGGGATTCTGCTGGTGGCCATGACATGTGTGCAGGTTCTTTGACAGACTCTTTCACTCAGATTAAAGAGACCAGGGTAGAAGGAGTCAATGCTCATTACATTTTCTACATTGAAGGTGATAGGAGTGGTGGATCGAGATACTGAATTCCGACTCTGGTGAGTCGTATGTATTTCGCCTCTACTTCTATAGCGGAGGTGATAAAACTGAACATTTAATTACCAACTACCACTTCATGTATCAGTACAGCATAATGTGTTGCATTTTTATCCTCACTTATAAGTAACAGTGTAACTTGCCAAAACTGGTTATCTGAGGAACTTTTTTATTTCTTATAGGAAATAATGTTTTTATTTAAATAATATAGTTACATGTATTTATTTATTTCTTCAGTGAATTGTACATTTCAAGTTGACTGTCAATTTCTAACAATTTTTTTAAGTACATATATTTTATGAGTTTGAATGTATACTAATAATGTAAGCGATACATTCTATTTTTACCACTTTTCTTATTTTCACCATAGAATGCATTTCATTTCTATTGAATAAAATTTGATGTTTATTTAATTTGTTATTTAAATATGTTGCTCACTATTTCGGAATAGTGAGTTAAGTTCTAATTTAAAGTTTCTAAAACATTTTCATTAAATTTAAACTATCTGATCAGATATTTATTCAACAAAGTCTCGTTGTATTGAACGTGCAGACATGATGCTATTCAGTTTAAAAGTTTTGCATTACTGCAATTCACTTATTTTATAAAATCTACTTAATTGTAATCCATGAATGATCACAATCAATAGCCCTATTTTTATAGAATGTAGTATGCCATAACTTGTCATCATTAATTATTATTCTAAAAACCATTAGCTGCTCGGATTTTAGAGTTCGCTATCAAATAAATTTAATGAATGTGAATCACTTCTGGAAATCATATTCATTACAATAAATTTATGTGTATTAACATGTGATACATTCGGATACACATTTTAAATTTATTTGTAGATTAGACAAATTTTAATAGGTACAAAATTAAATTATGCTTACATCATTTTAACGTACACATATAAAAGTCTAAAAAGTCAAAGGTGTAATTTTAACTTATAAAGATCATACATTTTATTAGTTTTATTTTGTCATATAGATTCATGAGATGATATTTATTTCAGCATAGAAAAATTCTAGTGCATTTTTTATAGTACTAAATACAATTTAAGCACATTAAAATTTATTTTTTTTACAGACAAAAGTACAAACATTAACTGCAGTTTTTTAGTTTCACAATGTTGAATATTAAATATAACTTTTGTGTATGTTTTTACTAGCTCTTAAGTTTTTTAGATTATAAATTTTATTTATCTAGTTAATTCGATTTTATTTAATGTATATGCATATAAAAAATTCTTCTAAATTTCAAAACAAATGAAACTTGCGATAAATCCCTAAAGTATTTTAACAATTTTTCAAAAAGCAATTGGAAATTGATCTTTTTCAGTAGTAATAAAATTTTAAAAAATATAAAAATGCTTTTGAAATGATTGTTATTTCACAATAATTAAATTTTCGTGGCTAAATAAGTGTTCTAACAGACTGAATTTTTTTTATACATAAGCCTTGATAAAAGTTTTCAATACTCCATTCAATCAGAACTTTTCCCCACTTTCATTTTCCCTTTTCCTATACCTTCTTTGTTTTCATTAGTTCAGACTTCTTTCTTAATGCGTCCCGAAAACGGTCGCGTTTGACAGGATAACACAATTACGGTGACATCGATGTGATCACTGTCGTCAAAATGGAAGGTCCTCAGGCGAAGGGGTTTTGAAAAGAAGAGCAGTTTTAAGTTAATTTCACTGTTGGCTTAGGGGCTGCAATGAAGTCAATGGACCAAATGGCCCTTAAAAGCTTTGCAAACTCTTTTTATATGGAGATCACTTATAGGAAAACCATAAATTGATTTGTGTGACCTCCAGCCTTACTGAAATCTTTTGCTAGAGTTTAAATTTGATAGTTTTTGTTTGTAGATGTTAATGCTACTTTGCTTAACTTGTTCTATTTTTAAGCCATTTATCATTAAACTGCAATATAGTCAGAAACTATCTTTTTTACTAGAGAATGGATAAATAAAAGTAAAATTCAACTTTTAATTTGTCATTTCTAAAAGTAAATATGATTAAAAATAAATTTCGCATTAATTAAAAGATGTGTATTCTTTGTAATACATTATACATTTTACATAAAATAAGAACTGCTTAGACACTCACAACTCGTTTTATGAATGTGAAGTAAATTATGTACTTACTATAATATATGTACGCATTGCTTATTTAATAAAAGAAAGAAATAATAACATGTTAAATTTCCTTTACTAAAACACAAAACTAACATCTGTCACTCGATACTTATATTGTAAAATGAACACAATAGTGAATTATAGAATAATTTAATTGCTAATTTCAACGCATTCGTTGAAATGAACATTATTAAAAAATTTTCTACTTTGAAAAAAAAACAATGATATTAAAATTATAATTATAAAAAAAACTTATATATATTGAATAATTATTATAATTTTGTAAATACAAAAAATAAAATAACATGTTTTTAAAAATCCTAATGTTTCATTTAATTACTATAAACTATAAACATAATAATAATTTATGTCAAAGCTTCATATATTAAATATTGAGACAAATGTTGATATTTCTTGAAATTTTGTTTCATAATTTCTATAAAATGTAAGTTACAACAAGGTTTTAAAAACCTGAAGATTCGTTTTAAAGCTATTTTTTTATATCTAATACTGATTAGGAAATAACTGACAATTAATCAAATAAGTTCTAAAATATTATTTTATTCATAAATTACTTAGAGCGATTACGAATTATTGTTGAAAAATATGCATGTTTGTCAGGAAGAGGATAATTAATAAAAGTCCTATGAGTGCATGAGAGTGCAAAAGTCTTATTATATTACCGCGATATTCTATTACCACAAAGATAGAAATTTAAATAATCAAAGAAATGATATAGGACTCTTATAAGTGTAGATGTGTTTATACAAACTTTAATTACATTTAACATTAATATACTTTAACATACAAGAAAAATTCAAAACCGATGTACAAAACTGGGACCTAAAATTTTAATGTTTGGTTCGAAATGACGACATAATGGTCAAAGAGAAGTTCATAATAATTGAAGAATTGTGAATTGAAAATAACTCCTCTTCGTGCCATCAATTACATTCTGATTTCATAGAACTTCCTAAATAAAATTGTGCTCAAGTATGTTTCTTATAGCAATCTTTCAAAATAAATTCAAAACACGTATTTCATCGTGTAAAACGACAAGCTTTTTTCGGGAACTGTAACATTTTCCTGCTCGTCTGTATTGCATTTGTAAGCACATGCTCATCTCTAACTTTCACTTAGTAACTGCCATTTTTATGAGTCAATTTTTGAATAATAGTTATGTATCAGCCTTTATATGTGCTCTGAATAACACAAGTTATATTTGTATTCATAGTGACTAATGGAGAGATATTATAATATAGTAAAACATACCCCGTAGAAAATTATTACAAGTGTTGCAATCAAGAATTTCATTTATGTTTCATATAGTCACAATTAATATGTGTGTGTGTGTGTGTGTGTGTGTGTGTGTGTGTGTGTGTGTGTGTGTGTGTGTGTGTGTGTGTGTGTGTGTGTGTGTGTGTGTGTGTGTGTGTGTGTGTGTGTGTGTGTGTGTGTGTGTGTGTGTGTGTGTGTGTGTGTGTGTGTGTGTGTGTGTGTGTGTGTGTGTGTCGAGCGGAATCCTTTAAATCTTATCTACTATCATGAAAAATTTATTACGTCATATGATATTGGCTTATACACAAATAATAAAACCATAGTGTTGAGCCTTTTTTTACATCTTGCAAAACATAGTTAACTTTATTCTTTTATAAATATTTTAAAATTGCCGTAAATATCAGACAAATGTAACACATATTTAACTGTCAATAGAGCATCAAATAAAACATTATGCAAACTTTATTCAGAAAAATATAAATGTATTCAAAATATACTGTTTAAAATATTTCAGTAACATTTTTACCATAGGTCTATGTTTTTCAACTAAAATAATATAAATATAAGCAAATTTAAGTTAACTGAATTTTTCAACAATTTTTCTGAATTTTAGAGCTTATGCAGATTTTTTAAGCAAATCAATAAACTTTTTTAAACATAAACGAAATGCAAAACATTGTACTTGCATAATCAAAATTTAATTTCCATAATTTCATAAGAAATAAAAAATATTGATGATCATTTTTATTAACGAAACAATGTGTTTATGCACTTAGTTTTATATTTTGGTAATATTTTTCTATTCATTTCTCAAAACAAGACTTTTGTTTTACATTACAATATAAAAGGCATGTTAAATATAATTAAGTGAAATATTCAAAATGTATTCATTTTCCCTAAAGTAAAATTCACTGATCTTATTTACTGAGAGTAAAGTATAAAATATTTGCTCATTCTTTTATTTTCTTAATAAAATATTACTTTGAATAATTTGATAAAAATACTTATGTTGGTTTAATTTTTTAGATTTGCATGACATAAAAAGTGCTTATCTTCTCGAAAGTAATTTTATTATAATTTTATATTTAGGTATTTTGAATTTTACTATTATTAAGATATAATAATTATAAATTTATTTACAGTTAATAAAATATGCAATCTGATATAGCAATTATTATAATAATTTGAAATTTCTCAACACTTTATACAGATTTTTTTTTAAATTGAAGCAATAAATGTTTGAAAATTATTTAAATTTCTGTTGTTAATAAATATTTTTAAGACTGAAGTCTTCAAGAGTAGCTCAATACACGTTTATTAATGTATGTATGTACATATATTGTTGTCTTGTGCCAGGTAGGATAACTTGGTAAGAGTCTGACTTCTTCAATACACACATAGAATAAGTATTCGTTTATTTTGGTAAACCATTCACAACCCATTCTTACAAGGAAAGAATAAAGACAGGGGATAGAGAAAGTACATCCATATCCCCAAGGACACTGAGAAGAGAAGTATATGTCGAGTTAGGTGGCCTGTCTAACCGTGGGAACCCCAGTGTTTAGTTCCCATGCATCCTTGGTACTCATTTTACCGACGCATTGAAAGGCTGAGTCAATATATATATATATATATATATATATATATATATATATATATATATATATATATATATATATATATATATATATATATATATATATATATATATATATATATATATATATATATATATATATATATATATATATATATATATATATATATATACAGATACAAACATTTGGCATCTGGAGTAAAATTTATCTAGATCACCAATTGTTTGAATTTTCAATTTTTCAAATAATGTTTCGATAAAAAGTATTGTCCAACAGTACATTAGTACGTCCTACTTCCTATTCATTATACTGCTTCCATGGTCTCTAGAACCACTGTACGACGCTATTTTTGAAATAAAATTTCCAATGCCTCAAACACCAAGTCATATTCAAATAAGATATATTACGGTTGTTTGAAAAAATTTTAATGACTCGATGATAAAAATTTTGATTAAGGCAAGCAAGCATTATTTCGGAATTTATTGATTATTTAAATTAATAATTTTTTATCAGTAGTGTTCGCGCTTGCACGCACGTCAGGTGATATTGTTTGGAACGAGATGTAGATTGGAAATTGTGGAGAACGGTTATGTTTCTCGAGCGGGAATTAATCCCCATATCCCTTGTTATGTCTGCCTGTGTCTGTAAAGAATAAATTTAAAAAGACACTGGTCCGTCATATGATTAATTATTATACAATCTAAATATCTTTTAACCATAAAAAACCACAAGTAAATAACAGTTAAATATAAATTTTACAAACATAAATTGCAATAATTTTACAAGTAGTATATTTCAAAGGTAAAAGACTAAATTTGCTCCATCAGTGCTTCAAAATGTTTCATTATTTCTATTGATGCTACAGGTTATCATTAATATACACCATAAATCTCGCAGTTATAGTTAAAGCAGCGTTAAGGCTTAAAATTATTTATTTTACTTATGAAAATTTTAATTTTAAAGTATTCTTTTGCATATGTTTTTATTATTTACATATGGCAATGTACAAATAAACTTCTGATTTTTACAGAATAACTTAAATTCCTCTTTGTTGCAATAGGGTCAGTATTAAAACTATATAGATTTATGCTGAAAATTTCAGTACTATATTGTTAATTACATCAAAATGTATATTATCATTAACTTATAAATTTATGTTACTCATACTTCGATTGAGAATTACAGAAGAAACTTCTTTATCATATGCATGATATTAAAATTTATTTCGTAAAATTTTAATTTAATAAAATGTTTAATAAAGGCTTAAAATTTAGAATTAAACAAAAATGATTTAAAGCTTGGGATAATGATTTAGAAACGTATGGAAGCATAAAAACTGTTTCAAATTAAGCTGCAATGAAATAGAATTTCAGACGCGGATATTATTACTTTTTCAAATTTCTTATTGAACAGTTCAAGAACATCAAAATTCACAAAGTCTTACAAATTTAAGAGATTTTTTACGATTCAAAACAGATTTCAAAAAAATTAGTGGCTCTTTCTAAATTCTCATATGAACTGAATATATTACTTTATCCTTTCATACTAAACAATTTACTGTACTCTCATAAATACGCTCAAAATATTTTATCGAACTTATACTCTGCTTTCCAATTTAAGGCTCATCTTTCAATACACAGAGAAAAACTAAAATACAGTCTCGAACTTTAGAAAAAAATAAATCCGAAAAATCGCAATTCACATGAAAGACATAAAGGACACATGAAAGACATACAGTTAATAAAATATGCAATCTGATATAGCAATTATTATAATAATTTGAAATTTCTCAACACTTTATACAGATTTTTTTTTAAATTGAAGCAATAAATGTTTGAAAATTATTTAAATTTCTGTTGTTAATAAATATTTTTAAGACTGAAGTCTTCAAGAGTAGCTCAATACACGTTTATTAATGTATGTATGTACATATATTGTTGTCTTGTGCCAGGTAGGATAACTTGGTAAGAGTCTGACTTCTTCAATACACACATAGAATAAGTATTCGTTTATTTTGGTAAACCATTCACAACCCATTCTTACAAGGAAAGAATAAAGACAGGGGATAGAGAAAGTACATCCATATTCCCAAGGACACTGAGAAGAGAAGTATATGTCGAGTTAGGTGGCCTGTCTAACCGTGGGAACCCCAGTGTTTAGTTCCCATGCATCCTTGGTACTCATTTTACCGACGCATTGAAAGGCTGAGTCAATATATATATATATATATATATATATATATATATATATATATATATATATATATATATACAGATACAAACATTTGGCATCTGGAGTAAAATTTATCTAGATCACCAATTGTTTGAATTTTCAATTTTTCAAATAATGTTTCGATAAAAAGTATTGTCCAACAGTACATTAGTACGTCCTACTTCCTATTCATTATACTGCTTCCATGGTCTCTAGAACCACTGTACGACGCTATTTTTGAAATAAAATTTCCAATGCCTCAAACACCAAGTCATATTCAAATAAGATATATTACGGTTGTTTGAAAAAATTTTAATGACTCGATGATAAAAATTTTGATTAAGGCAAGCAAGCATTATTTCGGAATTTATTGATTATTTAAATTAATAATTTTTTATCAGTAGTGTTCGCGCTTGCACGCACGTCAGGTGATATTGTTTGGAACGAGATGTAGATTGGAAATTGTGGAGAACGGTTATGTTTCTCGAGCGGGAATTAATCCCCATATCCCTTGTTATGTCTGCCTGTGTCTGTAAAGAATAAATTTAAAAAGACACTGGTCCGTCATATGATTAATTATTATACAATCTAAATATCTTTTAACCATAAAAAACCACAAGTAAATAACAGTTAAATATAAATTTTACAAACATAAATTGCAATAATTTTACAAGTAGTATATTTCAAAGGTAAAAGACTAAATTTGCTCCATCAGTGCTTCAAAATGTTTCATTATTTCTATTGATGCTACAGGTTATCATTAATATACACCATAAATCTCGCAGTTATAGTTAAAGCAGCGTTAAGGCTTAAAATTATTTATTTTACTTATGAAAATTTTAATTTTAAAGTATTCTTTTGCATATGTTTTTATTATTTACATATGGCAATGTACAAATAAACTTCTGATTTTTACAGAATAACTTAAATTCCTCTTTGTTGCAATAGGGTCAGTATTAAAACTATATAGATTTATGCTGAAAATTTCAGTACTATATTGTTAATTACATCAAAATGTATATTATCATTAACTTATAAATTTATGTTACTCATACTTCGATTGAGAATTACAGAAGAAACTTCTTTATCATATGCATGATATTAAAATTTATTTCGTAAAATTTTAATTTAATAAAATGTTTAATAAAGGCTTAAAATTTAGAATTAAACAAAAATGATTTAAAGCTTGGGATAATGATTTAGAAACGTATGGAAGCATAAAAACTGTTTCAAATTAAGCTGCAATGAAATAGAATTTCAGACGCGGATATTATTACTTTTTCAAATTTCTTATTGAACAGTTCAAGAACATCAAAATTCACAAAGTCTTACAAATTTAAGAGATTTTTTACGATTCAAAACAGATTTCAAAAAAATTAGTGGCTCTTTCTAAATTCTCATATGAACTGAATATATTACTTTATCCTTTCATACTAAACAATTTACTGTACTCTCATAAATACGCTCAAAATATTTTATCGAACTTATACTCTGCTTTCCAATTTAAGGCTCATCTTTCAATACACAGAGAAAAACTAAAATACATTCTCGAACTTTAGAAAAAAATAAATCCGAAAAATCGCAATTCACATGAAAGACATAAAGGACACATGAAAGACATACAGTTAATAAAATATGCAATCTGATATAGCAATTATTATAATAATTTGAAATTTCTCAACACTTTATACAGATTTTTTTTTAAATTGAAGCAATAAATGTTTGAAAATTATTTAAATTTCTGTTGTTAATAAATATTTTTAAGACTGAAGTCTTCAAGAGTAGCTCAATACACGTTTATTAATGTATGTATGTACATATATTGTTGTCTTGTGCCAGGTAGGATAACTTGGTAAGAGTCTGACTTCTTCAATACACACATAGAATAAGTATTCGTTTATTTTGGTAAACCATTCACAACCCATTCTTACAAGGAAAGAATAAAGACAGGGGATAGAGAAAGTACATCCATATCCCCAAGGACACTGAGAAGAGAAGTATATGTCGAGTTAGGTGGCCTGTCTAACCGTGGGAACCCCAGTGTTTAGTTCCCATGCATCCTTGGTACTCATTTTACCGACGCATTGAAAGGCTGAGTCAATATATATATATATATATATATATATATATATTATATATATATATATATATATATATATATATATATATATATATATATATATATATATATATACAGATACAAACATTTGGCATCTGGAGTAAAATTTATCTAGATCACCAATTGTTTGAATTTTCAATTTTTCAAATAATGTTTCGATAAAAAGTATTGTCCAACAGTACATTAGTACGTCCTACTTCCTATTCATTATACTGCTTCCATGGTCTCTAGAACCACTGTACGACGCTATTTTTGAAATAAAATTTCCAATGCCTCAAACACCAAGTCATATTCAAATAAGATATATTACGGTTGTTTGAAAAAATTTTAATGACTCGATGATAAAAATTTTGATTAAGGCAAGCAAGCATTATTTCGGAATTTATTGATTATTTAAATTAATAATTTTTTATCAGTAGTGTTCGCGCTTGCACGCACGTCAGGTGATATTGTTTGGAACGAGATGTAGATTGGAAATTGTGGAGAACGGTTATGTTTCTCGAGCGGGAATTAATCCCCATATCCCTTGTTATGTCTGCCTGTGTCTGTAAAGAATAAATTTAAAAAGACACTGGTCCGTCATATGATTAATTATTATACAATCTAAATATCTTTTAACCATAAAAAACCACAAGTAAATAACAGTTAAATATAAATTTTACAAACATAAATTGCAATAATTTTACAAGTAGTATATTTCAAAGGTAAAAGACTAAATTTGCTCCATCAGTGCTTCAAAATGTTTCATTATTTCTATTGATGCTACAGGTTATCATTAATATACACCATAAATCTCGCAGTTATAGTTAAAGCAGCGTTAAGGCTTAAAATTATTTATTTTACTTATGAAAATTTTAATTTTAAAGTATTCTTTTGCATATGTTTTTATTATTTACATATGGCAATGTACAAATAAACTTCTGATTTTTACAGAATAACTTAAATTCCTCTTTGTTGCAATAGGGTCAGTATTAAAACTATATAGATTTATGCTGAAAATTTCAGTACTATATTGTTAATTACATCAAAATGTATATTATCATTAACTTATAAATTTATGTTACTCATACTTCGATTGAGAATTACAGAAGAAACTTCTTTATCATATGCATGATATTAAAATTTATTTCGTAAAATTTTAATTTAATAAAATGTTTAATAAAGGCTTAAAATTTAGAATTAAACAAAAATGATTTAAAGCTTGGGATAATGATTTAGAAACGTATGGAAGCATAAAAACTGTTTCAAATTAAGCTGCAATGAAATAGAATTTCAGACGCGGATATTATTACTTTTTCAAATTTCTTATTGAACAGTTCAAGAACATCAAAATTCACAAAGTCTTACAAATTTAAGAGATTTTTTACGATTCAAAACAGATTTCAAAAAAATTAGTGGCTCTTTCTAAATTCTCATATGAACTGAATATATTACTTTATCCTTTCATACTAAACAATTTACTGTACTCTCATAAATACGCTCAAAATATTTTATCGAACTTATACTCTGCTTTCCAATTTAAGGCTCATCTTTCAATACACAGAGAA